>OZ012647.1:17620417-18276584 GCA_963942575.1 Priocnemis perturbator | reverse complement strand
CTTATACCGTGCTACGTGCTAAAATAAGAAGAAACATCCGCAGAATTACTAGCGCCTTAAATATCCATCAAATGATTCAACCGGATCACTCGTCCACCCGTGAGACGGAAGATCTCTCATGAGTGCGCCAACCCGAGATCCCTAGTGGCCCTTTGGATCCCTCGATCTCCGGAGATCCTTATTCACCTCGCATAATGCGGTCGACCGTGCGCATCGCCACGCGTGAGCACGTTTGCTGCGCGAAGGCATGTAACATCGTACGATACGACGCACACGCGTGCGTGCGCGCGCGCGCGCGCGTGTGTCACTGCACGTACGTGCACGTGCACGTGCGCGGGCGTCGGAGACGCGCTAGAGACGAGCGTAGCGCGTCGAACGATGCTGAAAGTGCGCGGCGGCTCGTATTTCCGTCGCATTCAGCAGATACGGATATCGCGTGTTCCACCCGACGGCACTCTGTTTCACCAGGCTTTCCTCCTCGTACGTGGCGTGAGCGACACTTTATACGCACCCTGCCGATTTTGTTTTTTCTCTCTTTTCTTTTCTACCACGCGCCTTTTCCGTCAAGCGTGTATCGACCCGTCATACGATGTGTCAACTTGAACACGATACCTTGCTGGACGGACAGTTTCGCGCGGATAATGCCGATCACCGTGAAATGCCGAAATATATAGGTCGTCGGTATAGGTGCGCGCTCAGAGATGATAAAATGATGGGACATTCGAACCGTCGCGCTTGTAGCTAGTAATCCTCGTCTTACCTGATCGAATGATAATTTCGAAAGAAAATCCGAACAGCTGCCGGCGACGTCGATTTCCGCTCGTCCATATTCTGACTCGCAATCCTACTTCCCGTCTCGGTTTCTACGTTTCTTGGTCCGGAGATGGGAAACGGCGTGCCTCGCATTACTTAACTTTCAATTCGCCTGACGTCTCACTTATACCGCACGCAATCGCGTTTTTTTCGCATGCGATGTATTCGCGGTCAGGGGGTCAATTGGTTGTTCGAAAATGAAGAGCAGGGTAATTAAACGTCACGGCGAGGCGGTCTCGCTCGGACATGTAAAAGTCGGTGGGGGGAGAGAAGGACAGAGAGAGACGGGGCGAGATCCGCCTACGGGTTTCGGTGAAAAGTAAATGTGGATCGTGTGGTCCCGAGGCTTTCGGGCCAAGAGCACTTACACGGTAGGTAGACTGCGTGGCGTCGACCTCCAACTCCAACCAAACCGGCCGAACTACCTGAAATACATTCGACCGTACGTACGTTCTCATGCACGCCCGCTCACGTGCACGTACTCCACGTGATTCTTCAAGCATTCCTCGAGCGGAGGATTCATCGTCCGTGAGTTCGGCACTGGAGCCGTGAGAAATCGGAAAGAAACGCTTGGAATTCGTTAAATTATCCCGAGGTCCCGGCGAAGGGTCATGAAAATCGTGACAACGAAGGTGCTTCGCGCGTGATTGAGGGAGCATTAATAATCGAAGGGGTATGCGAAGGATTCTTCGCTCGAATCGGACTAGATAAGCGGATATTCGCGCGAACGATACCGGCTAGCTGAGGTTTTTTCATCCTAACGAAACTAGGTCGCGATTACAATTGTCGGTATTACAGCGAACGGTGTCCCGAGCTAATCGACTTCTGCAGGCACGATCGTATGCGACAAAGAGTCACGTAAGTTCATATCTTCGCGAGAGCAAGCTGATTAGGACACGAGGTTAACCTGAATTACTCTGATCCGCCGCATTAGCATGTCACGATCTCGGGAGTCGCGGGACACGGTTTCGAACTATCAATTGGTTGTATTGTCTGAAGGCGAGGGCAGGATTGCGTAGCGGAATGACACATGCACGTTCTCTCGCTCGAGTCGGTGGTTTCTCGCCGCTTACCGAATTCCATTCCCAGTCGGTCTTGGACTACGATCTCGAGAGTGCATGTCGTCTAGTTGGGACCTTGATTCGGTCTATGTTGACTCGCCGGTAGTAATGGGAGGCGCAACAGCCACGCACGCTCTCTCCATAAGCGATTGCAAGGGTATTAATGAAGCGGAGCCTCATTAGCGCTTCGTCCCCCTGCACCTTTCTCTTGCTCCTGTAAGTGTTCCGCGCTTAATGACGCGACGCCGGCATATGAGAATACGTCCTGACGTTAGTAATGAAACGGCTCAAAATGCAGGTGTCCGCGCTGATGAAGATGTCTTCATACGCCGCTGGACACCGTGACTTTCTCTAGGGTGTAATTTCTAATAGAGGGGTTCTGAAAGGTGAGGATTGTTTAAGCGCAATAGTGGGTAACGGTTGGACTGAATAAACGGTCGTTTTATGCATACAGTCTTTCTAGCATAGTACCGATGTCCACGCAGCCGTCGATTTTGCAACACCTTCGCAACACCATTGCAGCTAGGATACGAATTGTGCCAGTTTAATATCAAAGTGAAGAACATACCAGCTCCAATAGCAAAACTTTCATTACCGTTTATTTTCAACGCTCGAAACACGAAGCTCACTCTCCGTTCGGATTTCGTCCAAACGATCCCCGACACTTCGTCGTCGCACCCTCCGTCAACGGTTAACCGTGATGTCAAACATTCGGTAACGCGGTTGCGAAATGACATCGATGATCGGCGTCGGGGAGGAAGGAAACGTTTGTACATCTTATTTGTACGGGAGCGTGGAGCGTTGCGAACGAGTCACCGACAGCGAGAGATAAGCAAGTAGAAAGTGTCAATCAGTAGGGAAGCCGGGGCCCCGGTCCGCCACACGTTGCCACGCTCGGCGTTAATTCGTTTAGGAAGCGAACGAACAGCGATCGTCGACTTGATGGAACGCCAGCAGCGTTTTGTCTGCCTGTCGCAGGTGAGCCGGTTAGGTCAAATAAAAAGTGCGATCGTCGGCGATCGTGACGAAACGGCTCGTTACGATCTGGAGCAGGTTCCTGTCACGCTCCACAATCGGTTGTCATTTTGAACCGCCTGTTACAGGCGCTTTATGGGCAGTGTGTTGTGACGCACATAATGTCATAGATATATGAGTATGTCATTCCGAGGGAACTTGTTATAGTAGGGAAGTTAGGGCTAAGCTTTTTTGGTTGAAAATATTGGTGACTGACGATACAGTCACTTTGTTAATTCGAATGTGTAGTCAACCGTGGATATCGGATGCCGTCTTAAACGAAAAGTATAAAATGCCACGGAAGCGGAGGATATCATTTTACGCAGTTCTCAGGATCCTTAAGAGAGCTGGTTTCTTGTATCGAGTCGCAGGATTCATTTTTATTGCACAGTGTCGTATTCGAATATCACCCAAAATGGTTTTCTCTTCTTTTGTATTCAGCCGTTAGCGTTTAACTCTATACGATCTTCTATCTAAACATTCGTAACTTTGCGTGAGCAGAACTTTAACATAAAAAGACTCGTTTAAGTAGCTTCTCCTTGGATTTTTAGTACCTCCCATCGTAACCTAGCTTCAGTTACAATAAAATTATCTGACACCACCAATGCAAGTTTCCGATACCATACTATGTTCGTTTTCACACACACACACACACACACACAGACACAGAATCTGTAAGAAGTCTTACTGCAGAACAGTCATACCGCATGTCCCTCTTTACGATAACGATAATCTCTTGCAAAACAATAACAAAGGAAATAGGCTGGCGACACGGGGTCAAGTATAATTGGCGTGCCAGTGACACGCGAGAATTTATTGCAACGCTGCCACTCCGAGATACACACTGTCTCCAACTCTGCAAATACATCACGATATGAAAGAGAAATGCGAATACCTCACCACTGAATACCAGCGATCAATTTAACTGAAAAATGTCATGCCAATCACGATAGAATCGTATCCACATCTCACTGCGCTCTTTGCCACCGTGTCGATGACGGACATTGTTTTTTTTTTTTGTTATCCCGCTTATAGTAACGCGTTGTGGCGTTTACGTGTGTGCGAGCGAAGAAAAGGGAAAGGTCAACGACGGTTCTCCACGGTAGTCTGTCCGCGGCCTCTCTTCCCACACGTCCTATCTCTAATGCGATTTTTTTCTTTCAACCCTGTTGCATTATACGCGCGCGCATTTAGACTTATTCATGTGGTCGGGATCTTTAGGCGACACGAGCGTCCTTGTCCACCCACGTCGCGGCACGTAATTACGCGTTATGTTCCCACGCGATATAAGTACGCGCAAGTGCATTCGATGCCTCCCCAATAAATATCTGTCCGCACAGTCTTCGATTACTTTCCAGCGACCGTCTTCGGGAATTCGTTCGGCCGACGTACTGGAACGACGTGTTCTACCTGCGAGCGTCCAGGTGTTAAATATAGAATTGTGCAAGCGGGACATTCTCATTTAAAGACCAGCTCGAAGACGGCGGTTCGAGTGCTCTCAAGCATTTTCCAAGTCTCGAAATCGATACCTGCTTCGCGTTTCGCGCTTTATTATCATCTTATTTAGCCCGATACTGGACAGCTGCCAGATACACTCGTGTCAACGGTACTGCACGGGCTTTTCGAGGCGAAATTTTCCGCGGCCACCTGAATTACGTGCCTCGCCACCGAACGTCTCGCGTTTGTTAAAGGGTAGACCGTGTTCGCGGCGAAATAGCAGAGTTAATGTACGTAGCGATCGCTTCAACGCGCAGTCGCGCATAAGAAACGGACTTGCATGTTGAATGGGGCATAACGCCGCTACCGTCTGTCCCACAAACCGCGCACGAAAGTAATTTGTCGAACGAGCCGATACGAATCGAGCGCTCAATTCGCGCGGGGCTGCCCGCTATCGGTGGACAGAATGCAGAACAAATCGTTATGGGGAGCGCACGTTTGTATGCGTGTGCGTGTGTGGGTACGTAATCCGCTCGCGTGCACTGTCGCAGGTTACGATTACGAAACGAACCCTCCAAATATCTCGTCGACGTTATCGTCCGCACGATCGGTTTCCTTATTGCATCGGCTCCTAATAACTGCTACGTCGCGCATAAATTATGCGCCGGGTACTGTCAATTGAACATGTGAAACTATTAATAGGATCTCTTTATGCGGCGCTGCCGTGGCTGAGACAAAGATATCCTCGGCAGAAGGAGGTGAGGAGAGAAAGAGAGAGATCCGCGTGTTTTAACGTGCACGTGCGTGATCCCGAGCGAAATTGCAGAGCTCACTTCGCGCGTATGCGTGTACGTGTCGAACGTACAACGTGGGCTTGCAAAAATCTTCCTCCGTTCCCTGTGGATCGTCGGAGGTGAAAGCAAACAAACCGAGGCGGACGCGTCGGTGAAGATAATCGCGCGCGAGATTCTGTGCGTCTATTGTTCACGCCTTTTGTAAGAATAGACACGTTGAAAAAAAGACGATCGATAAATTTTCCAGGAGCGCGGAAAAATATTGTAGCACCTCGTCCGCTGGTTATCGTTCCACGATTTATTGCGACAACGCGTACGCGTACGCGGAAATCGCAAAATTCAAGGTGTTTCGTAACGTCACTTTCGATTCTCCTTTTCGATAATATTCTTTTGCGCGCGCGCGGATCACGGGATTACGCTGAAATCTCTTCTGTCAATTTTCTCGACAAGAATGCCCGCGCGTAGGCGTAGCGAAAAGGCAGGCTTCGGCACTCGGTGACTTGCAAAAGTGATTGTGGAATTTCGAGCTCTAGCATTCCTTTGTTTCAAAGCGCTCGAAGGGATACACGGTGCGATGATGAGTAAGGCATGAAAGAACGTCATGTGTCGTTGCGTCTTTATGCGGATGCGCGTCTTACGCGGCCGGTATAATTAATTTCGATAAATACGTCCGTGAAATTCGAGGTCTGCCGGTTCCGCGGATCGCTCTTGACCATCAGTCGCAGGTGCGCGCGTTGAGCGAAGAATTAAAAGAAACTGCAAGTGTCGCCGGCACGCCCTGTGTATGTGGGCATGTAATTGAAAAGAAATCCCGTACGCGATGGACAAAAAAATACGATCAATGTACGGTTATATTGCAACTCGATTGACCCACATCTCGGGACAATTTCTTGCCGCACGGTAGCGATTAACTGAGAAGGCGTGGCGAACAATACGTGACATCGCATATACTGTGGCAAAACATGCAAACTCGTCGGTCGGTTGTTTCTGAAAAAAATCTGCAACGTGCGCACGACTGCGGCAAACGGCGGATGCGCGATGCAATTAATTTTCCGGGGGCCACTTTAAAGATCGCCGTTTAGTAGCATTTACCCATTACTTCATTTTCCAGCTTCGGGAGTGTGAAGGAAAATGCGCGTCTATTTCGGGGCGAAAGCAAACAAACGCTCGGCGAGGAGTGGGAAGCCGTTCCTGCACGTACGAACTTTTTCGTGGGCCGCAGCCGAGCAAATTTCATTCACAGCCGACACGGGGATCCGTGTAATTAATATCCGCGAACATGTTTGTAAAACCCACACACGTACGCGCGGCCGCGAGGGGCACTTTAAAATCCGCGGCAGAAATAATTGCTGAGCCGACCAAGGCCTCCTCCGATTTTAAATCCCGCACAATGTATACCGCGCAACGGGGGGTGAAAGCAAACAAATAGCCGCTAAAAAAGTCGGAAGTGATATCTGTGTATGCGCGCGATCGCTTATGCACGTCTGCGTGTTGCGTACGTATCTCGCCCACCAGTTTCGCGGGGGCAGCATAATTAATTTTGTCGTTGCGCAAGCAGCCACGCGATCCTGCGCTTAAATCTTCCCTCGCCCCGTGATCTAAGGGTGCGCTGCCGAGAATCTTCACTCCTCCTTATCGTTAGTAGCTCAGCGTTTCGTTGCGATCCGTAAAAATTGTTTCGCACAATCTCGTGACGCATACGAATGAGCATGATGATCGGTCAGACGCAATATTTAATATTATTATATAACGTTATTGTGCTACGAGCGTCTTGTAACATGAAATTTCGTTCATAATGTCATTCGAACATTGTTACGCCCGCTCGATCATTCCACTCGCGGTTAGATTAGGCGCATTTGGAAAAGCGCAATCAATTTGGCACGGCTCTCGATAATTCAATGCACGATTTCTCCCGGCTTATCAACGGAATAATAATGGGCACCGTTGGGACTTGTGCGAGCTCGGACGACGATCAAAGGTGATTATGATTTATTAGTGTCCGACGTTTAATTAATTACGCTAATCTGCATAATCGATTCGTGCTCTTGCGCAAGTTGCCGATACGTCCCACGTTTAGTCGCGGCCGTTCCGTGGGGCCGGAGGACCTCAAATCGGTTCTGCATTGGCTTTGAGTCTGTGCGACGCTTTGATCTCGTGAAAGTTAATTCGCGCGCGTCTTTATGCGGCCCGACGACAAGGACTGCTGATTGAGGACTTATCTTCTTAGTCATTTTATTCCATCGCCCTACTATCCAGAAAATCTGTGTAGTTTGCCTTAATCTCGACGAAAATTCGCCGAAGATTTTTTCTTGAGATTTTATTTTCAACCCCTAATTAGATGTTAGTTGAAATTATGCTTAAAGTCGTGTGGAAAGACTGCCAAGGTATAAACAATATAATCTTCGTGTGTCCTTTGGTAAAGTACTACTGAAATTTGGACATAGCATTCAAGATGTTAAAATCCGCCGTAACAAGAAATCCATTATACGTGTATATGCCCGCTCCGTTATTCCGGCATTATTGTCTCCATAAAGGCGATCCTTCGGCATGGCGGGCGACGAGAGAGATGACGTTCGAAGAACCGGAAACGACCGAGTTACGGAATACCGTTCAACGTGTTCGGAATTGTCGTTTGTCAGGGCGGCGATCAAAATATTTCCCCGGTAACATTCTCGGCAGGTCGCTGTCGTTAGTCACGTACGGCCATTAAGAGAGAACGAGCACGAATGCAGCGCGCGCGCGTTACGTTTTCAATAATAACATATACGCCTGTCAAATTCGCGAACGAGCGCGTGAATGATTTACCGATTGCCGCGTGTCGGTACGATAATTAATCGTGTACCAGGGAAACTTGCGAGTTAATAAACTGGACGACTGAAGCGTACGTATACGGGGTGGTTCGGAGCATATTCAATTGTTGGTAGAAACTGAAGTGACGTACAGAATTTGTGAGCCGAAAAAGAAAAGTTCTAATAAACATAGGCGTGCAAATTGATGATACATATATACTTTCTCCGCAAATAGTAATCAGTGTCGCGAAAGTTCACTCAGAGGCATCAAGTAATAGTTCACCTCCGTATGAACACGTCTTGTCATTATTTTTACAATTATGTCTTTGTCCTGATCAATTTCTGACGCTATGTGTATTAAGAGTTTCTTCCTTTTTTAATAAGTGTTATAGGTGAATAAAATAGTTATATAGTTCTGGTACACCCTATACGTTGCGCGTGCGTGAAGCATACGGTAGATATTCTAGTACCGGCAGTATTGGTTCCTGTACCTTACTTATCGGCTCTAATAGATACCGGACTCTATTTACGTATCTGAAATTACGCTCCTCAATTAGCGATCCAATTAGCACATGTTGTAGCCCCGCCGAACGAGATACAGAGAGTCTACCTCTCTCCATCGAGCGTGTGTGGATTAAAAGGCATTTTGCTCGTATTCCCCCGACTCCTAGTGATCCAATCATTTTGCAACCCGCAATACGATAATTTGTATCCATCCCAGCCGCGCGTATGTCCTTTTATCCGTTAATGGATTATTATTTATTCGTCGAATAAAACACGCCCGTTGACCCTAGAATTATCTTTAATTACCCGTTGACTGGGGAGTACGGCGAGCGCGGGGCGGTATTTGAAATAAATGATCGCTGATCGTTCAATCAGCCTGAAAAGTCGACGATACTTTCAGGAGCGGGGTAGAGAGAAAGAGAGAGAGAGAGAGAGAGAGGATTAACGCCGTCCTGCCCCGTTATGTCACTCCGTTTTATCGGTAGCGGGGCCGATTTCTCACGATACCCACGCCGAGTAATAATCGCCGCCAATGTCGTTGAGCATGAATTTCAGCCGCGATAAAGAGCGACTTAGAGCTCGCGCCGGGCGATAGGAGGCGGACCGTTTCGTCCCGGCGAAGTGGCCGGTGGCTTTTACGACGACGACAGGGACTTTCAGCGAGCGGACCGGGACAACGGTTCGCCGAAGTTCCTGACAAGTTTCGAGGGAGCGGCATTAAGATTTATCGACCGGCCTCGACTACCGCGATATATCGATATCTTGTCGGACACAATATGCACGCTGCCCTCGCCGCGGGGGTTTCACTGCTTCTCTTAATAATTATACACTTTTCTTTCTGCCTGCGTTTTTCCTTTTTTTCTGCACCCGCTCTATCAATGATCGGGTTACATTGGCGGGCGACAAGATATAACGCGGTGCACAGGCTGCCTATCGCATGGTGCACGGTTCCTTCTCCTTCCGCACTCTCCGGCTGCTTCGGCACCGATCGAAACGTAATTCGCCGGCGTTCTTGTATTTTTCAACGATATTCGGCGCGCTTATTTTCATCCGCAAGGTCGGGGATAAACGATCGAAGATTTATCCCGCCGTTGGAGCGCGCGCGCGCGCGCGCGTTCAGGATGAATGCTATAATTACCGGTTTGATTGGCTGCGCGACACGGAATATTCATTCGGTCGATCGGTTGGTCGGTGGCCGTTCGCAAAAATTGACACCAACTTTTTCCCCTCTACGTCTTACCCCTTCCCCCGCTCATATTTCTCTTATTAGCGCCATATTTCTGTCGGCACGGTTACGGTGGATACATAACTCTCGGGCATCCTCGCGCCGCAACTGGGGCCAATTATAATGAAATAATCAGTTGTAAATCATACTTCGCGCAATTTCCGAAGTTCCGCGAGCGTCGCGGGAGCGATTTGTGTGCCAGCCGCGGACGGTGCAAATGGATTTTCAGGCCGACGCCACTTCAATTAAGTTTTGGATTTACTCGCCAGACAACGCCGGGCCGGACAAATTGCGATGCAAGGTGTCGGCCGCTTCTGGTCGTACGTCGCCGTTCTGTCAATGGGACGTCCGAGCTTGAAGTTATCGTACCGCAGAATCGGATGATCTAGCGCGAGGCGAGTTGCTCAGCTATGATATATGAGCTGGATTATCACGGGATAATGCCTCGACGAGAATAACTGCCCCGTTATCAATCGCGATTAACCCCGCGAATGAGTCAGTGATCCCCGCGGAGTCACTGACTGATGATGATATTCCGAACGCAATAGTCCAAAGTTCTGCGCACGACAATTCTATTAAACGTCAATGCGCGCGATGCACATCGCAATTGACGTAATTCGCTTGACATCCGTAAATCTCGACCCGCCGAATCGTGCCGCGTTACCGATGGGACCCGATGAATCGTTTAACCGGACCAGCCAGGAAATCAAACCTTCGACAGATTGACCCTCGTGTTGTGGAGCAATTCTCGTTGCAAAGAAAAAATATTATTGAGCGTACGAGGCGCTGGCGTTCGTTGCCACTTCTTTTCTTCCCTGCAATTGACGCATAGCTATCGCATCGGCAGGCGTGTGCGTGATAAGATGTTTGAACAAAAATCGCTCGCCGTCGTCAAGCTCGGCCAGAGACCGTGCTTTTTCTCTCACCGTACGCATCCGCTCGTTCTCCGTCGTTTATCGTCACGCGTATTTGTTGAATAAAGAAGGGATGGGACGGACGGAAAGAGGGAGGGTTTATTCTAGAATAAACGTCATAGCTTAAAGCCTCAGTCAAACAGTCGACGGTTGATATTCCTGTCGAAGGAAATTTAAAAATTTGGTGTCAGTGATCGTGAAACTTCAACATTGCCATAGATAATCTTTATCTCGAATAGCGGCTAGAATATACGATGTTTCGCATGTGGAATATTCCCAGTGATGAAATTTCAACTTTAAAGCAGTGAATTCAATACGATATCGTTGATTTGGAAGAAACTACTCTCTAGTTAAAGCCACTTGTAGTTTCTTCAGAATTAAAAGAATCTACAATAAAATATACAAATATTTTTAACTCTGGAAATCTCCGGGAGAAAAGAAATTTCAGCTTACATGCCGGTGTCGTTTGCGACCGGTTACACAGCGACGTTTGTCATTCCTTTCGGATAAGCATGTCAAAACAACGGCAGCCAGGTTTATCACGAGGGCCAGCCTGAGACGCGGCGTACGCATACCGCGGGGCAAAATCGAACTCCGAAATCGTCTGTCTCGCGACTTGTAGTTCAAGCCACGGTACATCGTGCCCAGGACGGTCATCAATCATTGTCAATCCAGCAGGTAGACAGAGAGGTGAGACTCCTTCCCCCGCGGTCGGACGATGTTCGCTAATTGTTACCGGTGAGCAGTCTTCGATGCTAATCGTTACGCGACCAACGTTCTTGGCCAGAGTTTACGGTGTTTAGCGCGAGCAGATTATGCTAAGTGCTTGACCCAACCGCGACGGAAATTCTGTTAGAGCACATCTGTGTGAAACTAGTTTTTGTGTGTACACGCAACCGTCGATACGTGCCCGACGTACGCTGAATCTTAACGAAAGCTTGTCCGCAGCACGAATTTCACTTAATTTCTGCCTCACACATTTTCTCGCTCATTCGCGCCACGACAATAGCCAGCCAGCTCGGCGGGTAATGCTATGGAAATTAATGATCGAAAGCACTTTTTTCCATCGATAGATTCTGATAGAAGGCTCGCGGATCGGGAGGTTTGCGTCGGTGGTGCAAGTGGCGTTGCGAAAGGGGCAAACGGAGCGTGGTTCACGGTAGATTAAACTCGAATATGAATAGCGTATTAACGCACCGGCGAAAAGGAAAGTGTACCGTAGGATGTTGCACGGCGAAGAAAGAGAGCCGGATATCGGATGGTAACGACGCGCAGATTGGACTCATGAATATCGTTAGTCGGACCGGGGCAGGAGAGAAGACCGGCACCGTCGGGAGTTGCGATAAGTCAAGGCCCGCGTAGGCTTGCAAATTACAACATTCATTAATGACAATCGATCCCACTGGGGAGAGATCCCATCGTCGCGATTCGTCTCGCCCGGATCGAAGGACCTCGCCTGAGACAGTCTGAAACGGATTTATCAAGCATTGTGTACATGTATATATATATATATATGCGCATACGGGACTTCTCTTGAATTCCACGGCGGATGGAGCAGGGTGATGAATTTTGATCGGTACCGTTTTCGAAAAATTCATTAATCGTTGGATTTCGCGTACGTTCGCCGATTTCGTGTCATTAATCAGTGACGAGACAATCCACTTTCCGCAGACGCAAAAGCTTCTCTCAATTCGCAGAGGCGGGACCTTCTGAATCTCGATCTAGCGTGTAATCGATTGTGCCTGTACATGCAAATTTCAGCGTTCCGACATAACGAGTGTCGGACGGTTCGCAGTTTCGACGGCCGTGAATCGGCGGCGAATATGTTTCGTATTTAGGCCAAGCCGCCGTTGCTATAGTTAGACATTTAAGTCCTAAGTGCTGCACTTTGACAATTTTATTGTTTCCAACCACTGTCGGGAAATTGTCATTTTCAACGTTCACGGTTACGCTGAGATACTCTCGTCGTACTCTATTGCCATCGATGTGTCATTTTCGATTCTCATTCGATCATCGAACGAATTTACTTCAACCGTCAACGGAACGGCTTCGATTTATAAAAAGAACGTAGTTGCATAATCCGGTAGAGAAACGATTTTGAGCTATAGATAGAGTTCGGAAAATTCGCTTTAAGACTTCTGCTCTGTAAACATTTTTGCCCGGCCTGCAGAACTCGGATCGGCACCTCGTCTCAGGATAAATTCGTCTCTCGCTCGTAACTTATATTTCTAAGACGGTTTCGGGCTGAAATAGCTTAAGCCCACGGCCAGCTGGCTATCTCAGTGATAACACCGCGGATGCTCTTGAACTTTAGGCGAGGTGCATTTCGCGGCCGATATCTGTGTTTCGTTTGGGAAGATGTTCGAGTAGCAGGAATCGCCTCGCGTGGGCGTTCAATCGCTTGACATTGAACCACCGAAGTTTGCCTACAGTCGTAAAGTTACTTGAGCTAGATTCGTTCAAGGCTACGTAAGAACCTCGTGCAACATCCTAAACCGATTTTTCACTCCTACAGTCGCCGTATTTGCAGGATTATGTATCAGCAGTATCGTCTGCTTAAATTGGAGAAAACGAAATTTATTGTTCATGACGACTTTGCTCGTGGCGAAGGAACGTTGACGTTTTTGTTTGAAAAGTCGAGGGATTACTGCGCCGGTATCTCGGTAAATAATGGGATTAATGGCCTTCTTCTATCGGCAAATGACCGATTGCAGGGCCATCAACGTACTCGCATTACGTTTGAGCGCGCGGAGATGCAATTCGATGAATAGATCGCGGTATCGCCGGGCAGATTTATGAGTTTGAGTTCTGGTGGCAATACTGGTTCGATTATTACGCGATTATCAGATCGACATTGAACCGGCTTCACTCTATTATTCAATCTCGCCGAAGCATCACTTTATTTTAATACTTTCTTCGGCCTGCTCGTTTCTTTCTGTCGTCCTTAACTTATCTTCAAACGAATGCGTGTTTCGGAGATATGTTGAATGCATGATGCATACGTATTGGATTATTATGCCGCATGTAAGAGGCGCGTTTCGAAATTGAAAACTGAACAAATCCATGTAAATAAGCCGGGATATTCCTATCGAGTACAGATGGGCAAGAGTGGCGGGTCTATGTGCCTCGTGCCGAGAGACAATGAGACAGAGAGAGAGAGAGAGAGAGAGAGAGAGAGAGAGAGAGAGAGTTCGCGAATTCCGACGTGGTTCAGAATTAACGCGGAACAGACCCTGGACAGTCTGAGATGGATTCTATGAATTCCAAAGCGACGAGCCCGACGACGGTTACCCGGTCTATTTTGCCCTCCGCATAATTTGGCGAGACCACTCTCGCGCATTATCCTGACCTGGGATACGCACGACGTGGGAAGAGAAAAATCGCGACATCTACACGGGTATTTGGCCGGCGCGGGTTCGCAACTCGTGCGCGACAAATGTGTGCCTTAAATCCGTCACCCGGCGTTGCCCCTATAAACGTATGAAATATACAAATGGCACGGATTAGACGGACGAATTTCGCGTTAAGAACGACGTCGTTTCCTGCGATATTAACCAGCGACGCATTAAACGCTTGATTTGCGTGCTCGTCGAAACGCGCTACCCTAAAATAATACCCGTGACTTGAAATGCAAAGGACGCGATTCCGACGACGTGAAGCTTCTCCCGTAAATCTTTCGTCAATTATAAAATTTGTCTCGACCCTCATCACCGGATGACCCTTCCTTCTCCGTCGCGTCGGGTCCCATTCCAAGTTCATCGTTGGCCGCTAATAACAGTCGATGTCGATTTCCTTAATAATATGATATACATATCGTTAGAGAGGTGCGACGAGCAGACGTTTCGTCACGACGAATTCGTTAAATTGGCCTCATTAGCATAATCGGTCATCGACGTCGGCAGAACGAGATGAGACAACCCTCTCTCTCTCTCTCTCTTTCTCGTCTTTAATTATTGCCGCTACCGAGGGCCACGAAGAGTCGCGCGCGCGGATGCAAAGAATCGGCCCGCGGGGTCTCATTACTTTAACAATGCGTGTCCTTACCCGTTCTCACCCGGGGAGGTGTTGCCCGGGCATAAAGTGGGCGCCGTTACCTCCATTATCATCACCGACATCTCGAATGGACCGTCGAAGATAAATCCCCGGGCCCCACCCTTCTCGATCCCACATACGCCGGCTTAAAAGTTCGTTTAACAGTCACCGATAGAAAGTGTACCGTCAGGGAAGTGCGCGATAAAAAGCGGACCCTCGAACGATAATTTTCACGCATTGTCTTATGTCCGCGCGGCGCCTTATATCGAGTTCAGCTTCGTTTTTAACCGGCGCATGTATATTTTTTATTTTTTTTGTTGTAATGTATGTTTCTCTATCTAGTTTTTTAAACGTTTGTTATATGTCGCCAGGAGGCTTTTCACTTGGCGGATTTATGACGCAATGATGATGCTCCCGTTTTCATAAGCGTTTCAGGCCCTTTCGTTGGATATATCCGGGAAACATTCTCTGTGCAGTTGCTCGTTATGAATATTGTACGCTGGAAGATGCTATCTGCGTGGCGCGCTGAGGATAGAGTTACTTTTCTTGTCTAGTTCTACTTGTCTGGCGACAGATGACCTTTGTCACTGCCCCGTGTGCATTCGTACCTACGACCGTAGCTACACGCCGGGTTATATACTGGGTGGGATTGAAACGCGGACGGTCGAGAGAGGGCACATTGTATTCCAGACATTAATGTAAGAAATGTTGGTTCGCCGGCGACAGCGCCCTTGTCGAAAAAGAATTTATCGATCAATAATTTCGCGTAATTCCGGACGAGGGAATCAATTAGGCAGACTTTTTACGAGGATCACCTCGGAGAATATGGTCGAGGGATATCGTATTTTTATTAGAATTTCAGTTAACGAACGAAAGCGTCGCCGCTTAAAATACGTTCACCGAAAAATCATACTTTGGATCGTACCGCGGGTTTTATATACGACTTATACGGCCTTTAAGCGTCTCCTAAACCTAAGGGGGAATTCTTAGGCGCGGAGTCGTTAACAAAGATTTAGCCAGCGGCGCGACTGCCGTGGTAAATGTTTTTTAAGAGTCGCCGGTCGTTGGAAAATTTACGATCCTATTTTACGCACGGGCGAGGCGGCGGGGCGGAATCGACGATTTCGGACAGAAGTGGATGTGACAGAAGGGCGCGTTCAATGGGATTCTTTGAACCGACTGACGCAGTTCGTCCGTCGCAAAGTGTCCCGAAGGCGAGGAACGAGATAAGGGGATTAAATGCGCGGACGCACGGTGATGCGTTCAAAACGCGCGTGATTTACTATGCATTGGGGTAATTAACACAAATCAGCCGTCGCGACAGGAGACCGTCACGGAAACTGGACGAATTTTTCGCCGGCTCATCTAACTCTAAATCACTGTCATCTGCATTTTTGCCTAGGTCTGGGACACGCGCATTTCGGATAAATATGGGTAATAAAGGATACGTGTCGCGGAGCTGTAAGTCATTGGAACTGAACATTTCCCATATTATGCGAAAGATAAATATCGCTTCAGTAAACAATCTAGTAAGGAATCTGCACAATGCAAGTTATGCTATTGTTTTTTATATTTTATTAGGGGTATTCTATTCAGTTAGAAGTTATGTGTGTCGCGTCACGTCATGCGTTCAATTTTCGTTAATCGAAGCCATACGCGGGTCGATCTTATTTCCTTTCTTTATACCGGCATCTCGTCGTTAATTAAGGAGGTGAGAATGGTCGCGCATGTGTGTCGCTGGCGATCGAAAGGATAAATGTTTATGCAAGCGAAGTGCTGCGTGCCTGTGAGAGAGTCGTTCTTTTATGCGCCAGACAATGTCATCCAGTTCAACGACACGTGGTCCGCTGGCGCCGCCTGACAGAGAGAGAGAGAGAGAGAGAGAGAGAGAGGAAGGAAAGCAGACCATCTGCAGTTTCAAAGCCCTTTCTAACGCACATCCTTCAGCTCGCGGTACATGCGACACCTACGTACCCCACAAATAACTGATCAACATAAAACACCTAAAACCATCATCGATAGTCACTTTAAATGACACAAAAAAAAAGAAATGTTCAATCTTTCAAATTATCCCGCGCGCACTTATTCTACGCAGCAGCCAAAAAAAGAAACATGCTTGACATCGAGCAAATGTTAAATCGCAACATAGGCGTCGGTTCATAAGCTCGCGCTGGTCTGTTCGCGCACATAAATTATCCGGGAACGATTTAGCACGGTCGCGATTAATCGTCTCTCCAATTAACAAAAGGCATACAAGAATTCCAGCACCTCCCGATAACCGCGTGACCGTAAAACGCGTGTCCCGAGCTCCGCCAACGGCAGCTATATATCGTCCATCGTGCATCCCGTATCCTGTATCCTGTGTCGGGATATCGGATTATCGCGCGGTAAGCATTTTTCTGCGGCTTGCCCGTCGGGGCCGACCCTTCCGAAGAGAATCATTTTCCCATCGTGCGCGTCTGGTCGGTGGCTTTCGCCGCGATTTTTGACCCGACGATTTGTGGCCGACCGTCGAGCTGCGTTCGAAAAGGAGAGAGACAGCGAGAGACGTCCTCTCACAGGATGTTGGGACAACTGAAAAAAAAATAGACCGACCCGGCTCCCCATATGCATACGGCGTATCCACTTTGCACAGAAACGAATCTCTTCTTTCTGCTTCGTTTAATGCATTTCATAGATTAGCAGATTCATGTTTCCGTTACGTATCGTTCGTTTTGAGCGGCAAGCAGCCCTGTTAAAGGCAAACTTTGGAGAAAGCGAGCGTTAGCTTGAAAAGAAATTCTAAAGCAAATTAAACGAACGACCGACAGATTATCTCGTAAATTTACCTTCCCGAATTTTTTCGTGACGATCAATGTATTGGGAAGGGATTCTCGTGGTGATATTGGCGGGACGAGAGATTCTCAAACGAATTTCAACGGCTCGTGGAGTTTCGATTTAACGAGACGGAATCTAAGCTGGTTTAATGAGAAGAAATCGGTATGGATTTATGCGATGAGTTTGCGCGGACTAACGGGACGATGTCTCCATGAATTAACAAGGTAATATTTAAGCTGGCTAATGAAGACGGTATCGTCGATTGACGTGCTGAAATCTTGCTTCTGAATTAGTAGCGATAGTTCGTCGACTTCAATTAAATCCGACATGGATATGATTGAGGAAACGACTTTGTCAAACGCAGACTCATTAGCGTCACACAATTGAAGTTTAACGTTTCCCCGAATTTCAACACGATCCCTGAGCCGAACTGTGTCACAGAAGTTTGAGGGTGTCGCGTTGCTTTGGGAAAAGTGTAAAATTTCTCCGCCCGGCGCATACTTCCCGCGGTCGTCTCATTAGAATCCGAAGTAGTGTCCTTTGACGAGAACAATTCCTCGAAAGAGTAACGATTTCGGAAGAAACGCTTACGAGGGAGTTGCTACCTCACGTCGTCTGGCCACGGGGCCAGTAATCTCGTGAGATAGACGTTACGAAAGTCGTCGCCACGTGATAATGTGCACGCGCGCATGAATAGGTGAACCGTAGTAAGAGTCATGAGAGAATGGAAAACTCTCTGTTGTTGTCGACTATTTTTTCGAATTATTTCCCGGATTACTTCTGCACGAATTTGCCGTTTGCGATTGGCAGCGATTATCTTTTTATTGACAAAATTTAACTGTTTTATTTCATTGATTAATATAATATTCGCTAGGTGTGTTCGATACGCATAATGTGATCGAACGATTACGAAGATGACTAAAGCGATTACAAAGACGACTGAAGGCGTCAGGCTGGTGTACAGAATCATAAATAGTAAAATTGCCAACGTATCACACGCGCATCTCGCATAAACAATGTCTGGCATCGACGGCGCTAGATCTACTACAATCATTCCCGTCACGCACGGTTAATTTTTCTATCCTATATCTTCTTTACCTATCTTGCATTATGATACGCTACGGCACCCTCTGCCTATGCATCATTGATACATTATATTCTATCACAAGCAATGCTATTTTCATACATTCCTTTCATTCTTATTTTCTTTCGTCACATCCCCGTGTTTCCCCGAACGCTTCGCGCTGAAACAAAAACATCCCACGCATTTCTCCCGCACCAGCAAACATCGTCCGACAGCGTACCTACACAAACGATAGCGCATACTTAGAGAACATCCACGTCTGTCCGCCGACCCGTTGATAACTTGAATAAGCACGGTACTTAGGCTTGTCAGGGGATGAAACTCGGTAATGGGAAAGTCAGTCGTTCTGCGCACGAGTCTGATACTATTCAAATTGCACAATGTCCGCGGACCACATGTGCAGACGTATTAGCGCGCGGGAAACGCGTGTCCTGCGAAAAGCGGACAAACGAGGCATCGAGATGCGTAAGAAGACGTGGACGACGATTAATTGCCGCTTGTACGGACGTAACGGCGCATCAGGCCTCGCGGAGAGTGGAAGTATCGGTGCTCTATGCGAGGCGAATATATATTTTCTTGTCCTGCCACGTAATTTACAGCGGTCCACTGCGGCTTCCACGAGGCCCTCCTAGAACGCCGTGGTAATTCATTTACGGAGGCTACTAATCGTCCGTGCGCATAAGGCGCGGACTTTTAGAAAGCTCGCGCGGCATTGTGATAATTTACGACGCTTTACTTTGTACGAATGGATATCTCGCGCGAGCTGGGAAACGCGTTTGAGATGTACGTAAATCGCTCGACGTGTTTCGCCATGTATGTATGTGTGCGTGCGGGGAAAGTGGTCGCACGAAATGAAAATTGCTTCGACTTTTTCCTGTCAATGTGAAATATGAATTGTTCAGGGAAAAATGAAAGTTTGGTATTAGTGTAGAGAGCTAAAAAGGGATGGCAGGAAATTGAGCTGTTTGATTCTCCTTGAAATGCTAATGATGCAAATTTCAGACGTTTCTTTATTTGAGCAGTGATTTTAATACAAGAGAGTTATAATAATTTGTTACGTTACGCGTGGCTGGTATATTGTGGGATGGTGATTCTTAGCGTTGTTATAGGGAAAGCAAAATGCTAGTAATCGATTTTCGGAGTACTGCTTGTCAAATAATTATTCTGACGCGCATGTGTCAGAGCTTTAAGCGAAGCGGCAAAAACGACACTGGCAACGCGCCATCCTGCTACGTCAGAAATTTCTTTAAGCCGCGTATGATACACGTAGGGAAGCACGTGCGTGTGCCAGTGAATCCTTAATGTGCAACATCCTGCTAGGTCGAGGCGTCAGGATCGTGCCAGGAGGCAGTTTAATCCATCAACGTCGGCCGCTTGCCGAAGGCGTAATTTTCGCGGAATTCGCGGAAAGTTCCGGTTTCGCTCGATGTAATTAACATTCCCCTTAAGGATGGCCGAATAATAATTACACGTTGTTAAAGTGCTAAGATTAATGTGAAATGAATTTGGATAATTATTTAAAAGTGACTAAATTCAATGGCATTCAATGATATTCAACGATAGCAATGCTATCTGATATGCCAAAGAAGTGCTGCTGTGACATCGTTAAATTTCAATTAAATGTATTTTACATGAGAATATGATAATCCTGATTAAGAATCGCCAACCGAAATGGATTAATTTTCACGAGTTACTCGTCTCGTTGACTCGTGAGATTTTCGATTGTACCCAGGGAATCACGTTATGTACCCACTTTCCACGGACAATGACGCCTACGGCAGATTTCGCATCCTCTCTCGAGTCCCTTGTCTTACCTCCTCCTATTGACCGCGCATGAATGCATATGCAATGCATGTGCAACGCATGTGCAGGCGCGTAGGTACAGAGATTTAAGACGTCTTCGGGATCAGGGCTGGATGGAGTGGTCCAGAGCTAAGGCTTCTAATGCAAATAAAAGCCGGATAAGCATACGGAGCTAACAAATCACACACTCTCCTTGCGAGGAATTATAATTCCCAGACAGACACTTCGTCCTTCCATACAACGGACAGCCTCTGTCGTGATATATCGATACTTTCATCCATAAATTCTAAAGGACGGGCTATTAATCGCAACATTTATTTATACACATTACTTTGAATATTATTAATAAATCACTAATCATAACAACATATAATTCATAAATCGACATTATTATTCAAACAACTGCGAAGCAACTGAAACGCCTAAGTGTAAGTCTTAACAAATCAGGTATTCCGTTGATTTCGTTAAAACATACAGTCCGTTCTCTATAAAAGCCGCGCGTAAGGTGTTCGTGCTTGGCGCGTGTTTATCGCGCGAGAAACGTCCGCTCCTGGTTCCGCGGGTACCTTGCGCATAAAGTGCGGCTCGTAGTTATAGGCGCGCAGAGTACGTCGCCGTCCTTCCTGTCTTCTCTCATTCCACGGAGCATCGTTATACCGTAAATAAGCGACGCGACAGCCCCCATCGGCCCATCGTTTCACTATGTTAGGCCAGGTAACGAACGTTACAGCCCCGCGCTCGTAGGCCTGTTCGCGTGTCGTCTCAAATGAGCGGACATAAATATGACGCATCTGTTTCTAATGCCGGATACGCGCTGGGCCTCTCTCGTCGGCCACGTATTTACCTGTTAATCTCGCAAACGTCTCGTTTCGCGGAATATCCACCTCGTACGCTCGAGTCGACGTGAATGAACTTATTAACGCGACGTATTTGTTCTACGGTAGTGTCTGATGTCCGACATAATTGAGTTGCGATGAAGTTTGCGATGTTCATTAGGCGCTAAGCGATAAGCCGGTAACGACAATTGTTTCTCAAGTATCGCGACGGATGATGGAGTGCACGATTGTCGCGATGGGAATGGGGAGTGTCAATAGTGCGAACGCAGAGTTCGATGAGAGAGCTTTGCCGCCTGGTGAGATCGCACTTGAGAGTAATTTATTGCTCATACATTTGCATGGTGATAATGTTTTCTAAACGATTGGTACTGGCAACGATGTATAGTACTATCCTCGTTCTCGTGCAGGAGACCTTATTCTGGTTGGGTGTCGATATATTGCGATGTCAATTTCAACTTCAATGCGAGTCTATTGTTATAAATAGTACGAAATGACGTTGAGTATTGGCTCCGTTTCTCGGGAAACGTTTCGTTAAGTGGCTGCATAACGTGACTGTAACACAGTTGCGACAGTTTCTAAACCATCGAGTGTGTACTAACTTTACGTCCGGCGAAGTTCCACATAACGTTCTCGGGGTGCGTTCGCGACGCCATACAGCTTTGTGCTGCCTGAAAATCAGTAGGCAGGATCTCGGTTGAACTGCGCACTTCGAGCGACAATATGGCGCGAGCGACGTGCCGTAAGGATAAACTTCGGCAAAGCTTGAAAATTGTGTGCGACCGTGCCTTCAGTCGGCGAACATTTCCTGTCACGTTATCGCAATAAAACGGTCGGCGGTAACGTACACCTTTCCCTTTCAAAATTTGACTTGCTGGGACGATGTGTCACTGTCGGCGTGGGTGGTAATTCGCTAAGTGTTATATAAGTCCATTGTTGACGGAATTCACAGTTTCCGTGGTATCCCACGATTGAAAATGCCAGATTGTGATAGAGGGATATATTTATGGTTGGCTTTAGCAGGATACGAAAGGATTTGCATAATATGAGCTCGTATCGTGCGTGGAAGATATTCTTAAAATATGTCATATTATTCATCGTCGATATCGTCGTCGTGCGTTAATTGTCTTTCTTTCGATTTCCACGGATTTTGTGAAAAATGGTAGCGAGTTCGTGCGTTATGATTCTTGAAGAGCGTTGGACGAAGCATACGCTCTTGATTCATGCCGGAAAATCGTTCCGACGATTACCGTAATTGCCGTGTAACATTTTAAGATGACATCGGCTCACCTAAGAATGCATTATTATTTTCTCTCTTCCGCGGTGCAGTTAGAGGAATAATTAAGCGTTACTCATTATTCCCATTATTCAACAGATAGCCGCCTAGACACGGTGTCGGTGCGACATTGATTATTAATCCGATGATTTACGTGCCGACATTTATCTGCCGAGTCCTGATAACACTTCTCGTTCCACGATGAATTATAGTTTAATGCTCGAGCCGGTCGCGAAGATCGTTTATTATTCCGCAGTTTCATTTCCACTGTCACTGATACCCCCCTTTCAGCGGACAATGAATCCTGCCGCGACAATTTCCTCGTCTCGTCGAATCGATCGATAGGAAAGCTCGAGAGCCTTGGTCGTTAATTGTCGACGAGCTACTACTGGCTGACGGTTAATTAAATTCTCGCGATAATCGTGGGAGGTCGAATTTTACGAGTATATTATCGAATATGATGTTCCCTTTCTGTCACCCTTTGCTTTGCATCGATTTGCTTATTTGGAGCAGACTCTTCTGACGCGTGATCAATAACAAATGACGATGTTTATGATCACATGCAACGCTCGCAGCGAATCAAAATGTTTCACAGCTTCGTTGTAAGAAAATCTGCGGTCCTCGTTAAGCTCGTGAGAGACACTGTTTTCAGACTTTGAGTCAGACACTTATTTTCGGAGATGTATTCGAACGAGGTTGGCGATCGGAAACGAAGGTACGCGAGTAAAAGGTCGCCGATGAATCAGTTCGGACGTTAACGGTCATCGATTCTAATTAATGACACTTGCCTCGTAACTGACCACGGAAGATTTTCGACTCGCCACACGCGCTCCTCCCGCTCGCGATTCCTTAACATTCGACGCGCATCCTTACGAGCACACGCGAGCTCCTTTTACGGTTCCAGAGACCAGACGACGCGTCCGCGTCGCTTCCGAATTCCGAATCGGCTCCCGTGAAACATAAAACGCTCCGTGCGTTTGTTCGCAACAATATTTTGCAAAAGCACATCTGTTCGCGGCTGCCCAAAGTAAATGTAACTCGGCATTCGGCAACCTTCGACACTCTTCTCCCCGCGCAGCCATATTGTGGTTCAAGAGAATTTGCAAACTAGATTCGTGGAGAAAAAGAAGGAAAGGAACGGTATCGTCGAAGCAGGGGAGACACTTAGCGACGTCGAGTTTAGCATAACTCACGTTTTTGCCACGCATGCACCAAGGACGCGGAACGAGGATGTGTGCGAGAAAAATTCGCACGCACGCGGTTCGACATGTGCACGCACGGACGTGGCTCGGTCCGGTCAAACCAATTCTGTCTCCCGGCAATAATTCTTTCGGCCGCGTCACGTCTAGGTCACGAAACTCTCGGTTGGTGAACGAACTCCCTTTCGTTTGACGGCGAAATTCCAGAGCCGCTTTCCTTGAGTCGAATTCTTTCGCCGCGCCGGTACGCACGCGTCCAGCAGCGACGGATGGGAACAAATAAAAGCTTGCAGATAGCGTGTTTTCATCCTCCTTTTCTCTCGCTCCCGGCAAATTAGCGAAAGCCTCTTGCCCTTGCTCCCTGTCGAAGATATCCTTTAATATCCGCGTTTCAGGAGTCTCACGCGCGGACGCACTTTCCGAGCATAAGTTGCGCGCGTGAACATCGTCCGGAGACCTTGGCCCGTTCGAATTCAGTGCGCAACACGAATAATTTCCGCTTTTTTTCTCCTTCCCTGTGTAAGTCGCGAATCTGAAGCTTCTCGGAACTTCGAACAATCGAGAATTCGCTGTTCGCGTCATCTTAATTCGGGAATTCCGAAATTTGTAGCTAGGGCGTTACGGATGCGTCTTACTATTGCGAATGAGAAAGTATAAAAAGACCCATCAGCGCGCGTCGATGTTTCTCCCGGCGGAAGCTTGTACTCGTTGAAACCTTGGACTGAAGATTTCACCCGCCTTAAATTCCATCGACAGATAGAAAGAGAGAGAGATAAAGAGAGAGAGAGAGAGAGAGAAAGTGGAGGGGTCATCTGCTTCTGTCTCCTTCCATCGCGTCGAGTTGATCAACCGCATAAAGATGCGTGCAACGAAAGGAGGAAAAAAAGAAACAAGCATTGACGTCGGCTGACGTTAAAGAGGCATGCTCTAACGCGATCGCGGTTAGGGTGCGTAAAGAAATTAATATCCCGCCACCGTTCGCAGTCACTCGACGCGAAGGTCGAGGGCACAATAGGAATCGTCGAACCGCTTCGCATTATTAACGCCGATTATCGTCCTTTTCGCCATATTAATCGCTGTTTATATTGAAACGTCTTTCGTTCGTTTATCTGCACCTTCCAGAAGGGGACTCAATTTTCTCAAGGCTAAGAGGTCGTGGTTACTATACTGCCGCGTGATATACGAATAAAGAGTTCAGTAATAAATTTAATCTGCCCCCTTAACGTGAACGTTTCTTTTTCTGTCCGTCAATAATTATGGTTTATTAAGGACGGTAGCGATATAAAATTAGCGGAGAGTTATAATTGATTTTTCGTGGGATATTCGTCGGACAGTTGTGAAGCTGACGTTGTTATCGGTGTCGTTCGGAGTATATTGTGTTTATTATTTCGTCGTGACACACTTTGTTGTGCTGGCTCGGAAAAGAGCACAAAGGCGAAATAAATATTTGATCTTGATCGTCAATGCGCTGCTTCATTAATTCGGCTCCGCAAGGCTGACCGTGACGAACGGATGAATAATGTAACCGCCACGGAGTCGCATTATCGTCTATTGAAGTATCGTACCTCTTATTCTTATATGGTTGCCAGAAAAATAATAGCATCGCTGTTTTGCACTGTCCTCGTTGTTATCTATTTTCGTGCTTCCGTGACGTCTTGCTGGCGAACGTCACTTTATCTCGGGCATCCTGATAACCCCCTCGACTTCATTCTTTCATAACGTCAACTATTGATTTTAGGAGCTTTATTCTTTGAAAATTCCACAATATGCTCGGCACACTTGTCAAACTCAAGTGATAAAAGTACATTGAAATGCTTCGGAATTCATCGTGCATTGTGTGTTTTGAATAAAGATATAGAATTATATTACGTTAACGATCGTTCACTTCGAAATTAGTCAAGTTTCTTACCTCTACATTGTTCGATCGCGGAACACGTTTCCGTTCGATGTACAACGTTTCCTGACACGGTTCTCGAGATTTACGAACATTGTTGGCAAATGCAAACGATGTACGCGAGAGAATGAAGCGGTTGCGCGCATAGACCAGACACAACTCTCCTAAACCGATTTCTTTTCGGTCTCACCTATAAGCATACCGTGTCGCGTTATGCAATTGTGCAATATACACGTACTCTCGAGCCATGTCGGTCTGCCCACGCGTCTGCATTTTGTAACCGTCTTTATAATCTCCGACGTACATGACGTAAAGACCCTTTGTTCAGCGACGTGTTACGTTACAACGTGTTACTACGTAGGGCAGAACGTTATTTCTCCTTCACTATTGTCCCTTCCTTTTTGATCCAATCTTTCTGCCAGTCCTTTCCTTTAGTGTTTAGTCGGTCCGTGAGTTTCCACACCAGTGTTCGACACTTAATTACTGCCCTAAAATTTAATTTCTGAAGAGAACTTTTTCTTTTCACTGTAGGTTAAACGTTGAAACTCGTGCGCTGTTTATAAAACGATACTTTTAAATAGCGTACCGCGAATGAATTTATTAGCTTGCTCTAATATTACCACACCACCGCGTTCGGAACAAAGCAACGAATGTGCTGCAGGGCTAATGAACGGTTAGTGGAACACCAGGCCGTCGCGGTAATACAAATTTCAAGTACTACAAATAATCCTTTCCCTAGCCATTAATCATTCCCGACGACAGGTCGTGTATTATCAATTTCACAGACTCCGGGTCAGGGCGACTGGTATGTCGCGCTTCGCGAATACGTCGCCGAAAAGACCGCCAGGAAGTCCGTACCCTTTTTATCAAAATTCGACTCCGCAAACGTTGCATAAGAAGTTCGCAGAAGAAGGTGTGAGCAGAATGAAGCGTGCTCGCGCTAATTCCGACGTCCGTGCCGATTTTCCGTTGCGCAACAAAGTCGCGAGCACGCGAGGCGGTACATAAGTGCTCGTGCATACATAAATGCGAAACGATCGGTCGCGTCAATCACTCCCACTTCCTGAAACAGAACATAATCGCGCGCATTTATTCTTGTTAGCGAGACTATTCGAGCGGCACCACCTTCCACAATTAATCCTTGACCCACATATTGAACACGCTATCGACCGTGCAGCATCGACGCCGTGATGGCGAGTAAGTTGCAATTGTACTTGAACAAAAAAAAGTCGGTCGCGAATGAAAAAATGGGGGTATACAAATTGCGGAAAAAGATCGATCGTCTTTGTTTGCGTCACGCGATTACATCGGTGTGTCGGTAGGAGGCCGGAGCGTTTTGTGCGACGTCTTTAAGTTTTTCTTTAACATCCTATTCATTAACGTCACGCGAGAGCTGTCGATCAAACGGCGATCGGGCGTACAGTGAATCGTCTTAATTGGAGAATGATTTTTCTCGTTTCAGACGATTGCAACTTACTCAACTGCTGTGCACTTTCAATAACGCATCGGTTCCACTAGGAACGTATCTGCATATATCATTATATACGTATCGGATCAGCACTGAATTGATCGCAGACCATTAACATTTATCACTGTCACGCTGTCCAGCGAAACGGAAACTTTGAAATCTAATCAAACTCCGTGACGAAGCGGTTAGCCAGGATTTCTTATTCGAACGCAGTATCATTTTCGTTCATTGATTACACGTATTATGAACTATCCACCGGCGTGTCGTACACGTGTTACCCGTAAGTCACCTCGCTCGAAGTAGATGTTATCGTGGGTAGAAAAAATTCTTCTAATCCATTCCCGTAGCTGATGAGAAACTCAATCGTGCGCGCTCTTTTACGTTTACGTCTCGTGTCGGAAGTCGGCGGATCGATCACATGTGTATAGCGAACGATACGATGTGTTGAAGTTGCCCCGCCTCTGTCTCGTTAACGAAACGAGTCATCCGTTAATAAATCCCATCGGCAATGATGACCCAGAAGACGATTGTCGTCAGGCGTGCCACCCGTCCATTCATTTCGTCTTCTCACTTCACGTTCTCAGTCCCTGTCGAAACTCTTCCTAACTCCTCGCTCGACTTGGCCCACCTGGTTAACGATATCTCAATTGTTTCTGACCAACGAAGCCCTCATTTCCGACCCCGGGAGTCCACGTAATTTGCCCCGATCGTAGATCACTTCGAAATTGGGCCCCGCGATGCGGTAGCACTGTTGTTCTTATGATTCGCCTTACGTCGCGCTATATTCGTAGACACGCTATTGCTACTCTGTTGACGAAGCCAGAATAGATGGAATATATTTAGGTATGAGTGGTGAGTGTATGCTTCTGATGGATGGTTTACCGGAGTCTAGCCGAAGCTTCTAAAACATTCGCAATATTGACAGAGAAAATAATAAATCAATAAGTATATAAATTCGTGAAGTGAAGTAACGAAAAGTACGTAGAAAAAAGTATGGGCAATATATTCGTGGTTGTATAGTTAAGTACGTTAAAGTCAGATCGCCGTTCCTCCACTGACGTTGCGTTCTAAACGATCCATAAACTCTGCTTAGTCCCGATAGCGCAGTGCATTAATACACGCCCCATCAATTTTCCCGTTTATCCGCGAAACGTAAATTGGCCTCCGTCCGCGGCTTAAAATTCGCATCCTCGAAAATAATCGACCGGCGGGACTGACCTACAAAGGGAAAGTGCATCGCACTGACTAATTCGCGCACGGAAATAGCGAGCGGACGGCGTACAAAAGCGGCGTAAGCGATTTTCCGCGCGTCAAGTGTCTCTGGCGAAAGCTCTCGATCGGCGTAAATTCTCGGTTCTTTCTCGAGACAGTGACTCAAAGGCGCGGTGCAGGTGTCTTGGATTACATGGAGGAAGTGCATCGATCGGCTCCTCGATCGTTTATTTATCGCCCTGCGCGCGCGTCGCTATTATTTACGATGCATTCATGTGCATGTGCGCGTACGCACACGCTCGCACGCCGACTCTTTCGAATCACGAGAGATAAATCTACATCAATCTAAATTGGTCCGGCTAGTTAAATGAAAGAGGTTCGAGATTAAAGCGCATGCGACCAAATGGGATTAGGGATAACGATCACTTAAGGGGGAATCTCTTGAGATGGTGTTTCTTTTTTTTTTAAACGCCGCTTTATCCATCCATCAAACGGCCGACTCGATCGCGTATGATGTGCCTCTTTTCTCGGACCGGAAATATAGGCTGAAGACCAGCTGTAGGAAGGCATTTAAAGCGCGCAATCGCTGGCCGTGGTTTCTTCGATCAAGGTCGGTGAGGTATCGAGTAGGAATCTCGATCTCTCTAATCGCCAGTGCGGAAGGGCGGATAATTGATTTTAAACGTTCCGTTGCGTAAGAATCCGGTTCAACTTCACGGAAGACTACGTCCTTTGTTGGCGTGCCACGTCGTTTCTTTGTGGGAACAATGCGTCGGTGAATCGTAGGTTGAGATTGCATAGAAATGCGTTCACGCGAATGTCGACGACCGTCGAGGAAAGGTTGAGCGAGATTAAGTCAAATTTCGTGATTTTTTACTTACAGGTAAAGTCTGTAAAGAATCTGTTGTCAGGTTTATCGATGCAGGCAGAATGTAGAACATGTTTGCGCGCGGTCAGCAAATATCGAATGCTATTCTATCAGTACACGCGTTCAATATTGGTCGATCCGAGCTCGCATACACAGATAGTGTAAAATGGTTAACAAAACAATCGCGAAGCGCCATTTTGCTTCAGGCAAGTGAATCACAGGCATTTAAAAGCATGATTATTGCGCGGACTCTAATACAGTATGTTGGAGAAAAATCGTGGCAAAAGATTCTAGAGATCAATTTAAACATCGCCCCGTAAGGATTTACCGCTGTCGGCGAACTGCATCGCCATCGTTGTTGGTCGCAGCCCGAATGAAAATGAATTTCTTGCAATTCCGCTTAAAACAACTCGTTAGCGACTTTGGATCGCCCCCGGTCAATCCAACCACGTGTTTTATACGATAGAAGGAAACTCATTTGAACGTTCACAAGAAAGCAATTTCAACCACGAACAGCGAGAATGTCTCGTCAATAATGACGAGGTAGCAGGTGTAGAAATCGAACGAGCGATGAAAAGGGCTCGCATACATCATTAGCCGGATTATTACCCGTAAAATGAAGAGATATTTCTTGTGCGATCGTAAGACCAACGTTATCGCTTATTGCTGTCATGGTATCGTTACAACGTGCCATTATGTCCAAGAATTCCACTCTATAATTAAAAAAATATGTTAACTTTTCTGTAACATAAATTGATTTAAAAATTGATTCATTACTTTGCACACATCATAGTAACAATATCCTGGCGTTCATTTCCGAAAGTTTGTTCAGGAAGTGAAACGTTCTCCTCGCTAGAAGTTGAATCCTCGTGTCAAACAATCTGCAGAACGGGCAAAATGTGACAGAAAAATCAGCGTCTCCTCTGCCGTTTTTCCCATCAGTCCGTCCGGCGTTGTCCAGACGCGCGACCCGGAAATTCATTTGCGGCGCGAGGCGGCAAGAAGGAACGACGCCTGAAACGTCCGTCCGGCTAAGCGCGAGGGAATTGCCGACGACCACCGCCTGCCTCTATCTCGCGTACCGAAATGGAAACGAGTTTCTTGGCCGCCGCTTTTGTCGTGGGCATAAATCCTCGCCGCCGCCGCCGCCGCCATTGCCTTGTCGCTCCCCGCAACATTCGTTTACACCTGCTCATACGCTGGCGCATCTCTATGCAACGATTGACTCCGGCCCGCACGCGCATTATTCTCCGCGAACGGATTCGAGGCGTAATAAGGATTAATGGGATACCGTGCGGGCAGAAGGAATCGGCCGCGGACTGGCGAGAGATTTACGGCGCCGATCGCTGAATCGTCGCATTGGGAAAGATCGAGGCATGCCGAATTAATGTGCGCAACCTTGTCGCTCGCAGCGACGCCGAGTTGCGGATATGTTAGGAATGTTATATTATGCGCCATGCGCACCTGGCATGTTCCGCCGCGGCCAGATCGTCCGCCGGCGGGATTCCAATCACGCGGTTTCGTCCTTTCCTCCCTATATCTCTTCATTTGCATCGTCGAACGCTATCGGCGGACGCGAGCGTCCTGCGCTAAGCCATCTTAAGCCTCGCCGCTAAGTGTCAATCTTCGGAAGTATCATAATTATAATTTACGACGCGTACTTACGAACCACAACGCTACAGGGTTCTATTGGATAATTGTCACTGGGCAGGAATAATGGTAGAAGAGCGAGAGGATAACGTGAAACGAACTCATATACGTACGCGCGTTAGTTCGAAAACACGTGTTTCCGGCTGAACATCTTCCGACGTTAGAAAGTCGAGTATCGAATTACACAAGGATTCATGGTGTCTGTCGTCCGGATGATTAATCGATCCCCCGGACTTTTTCCACGTCAACGAGAGGACTTAATTCCTCGTTATATCCGTGCGCGACGGCGAGGCGAGTCACGGCGGAATCGGGCTCCTTTTTCGAATATCCCGACACCGCTTGTTTATTTTCACGTGACGCGGGAACACGGTGGATCCCTCGTTACACGTATAATTCCAGGGTTACCTCGGAGCCTGCTATTATTCTGTAACGAGCTCGTTACTACCCCGCCGACCGATTCGGAGCCACTTTGGCTCGTTACTAAAAGCGTGACCGGCGTGATTTTGAAGGCCCATTTTGTAAGCTTCCTTATCCGTCGTCCTCCTCCCTCTCCCGATTCTTCGTGTGACCGCCATTAAAGTCTCCCAGGGGCGTCTTGGGCCAATTATGCAATAGATTGAATTTGAATTTTTTCGCCGTTCGCGACGTTAGAAGGGGCCGAGTTCTTATCGCGAGGCGGGGGATGTGATTAATGTTTGCACGATCCTCGTGATTGGCTGTGCGCGAGTTATAACGCCGTGGGCGCCGTTTCTGTTGCAGTGCTACCAAGGGTGGAAATTCCGAAAGTGGAAATACCGAGGCCGAGGTTCAATCACTCGACCATCGACATTCCTAAGTCGAAGAAGGGAGAGATCGAGTATATCAGGCTGATGAAGATTAGTCAGAATGTGTATGAGGATCCACGTAAGTAACACGATTTTGCCTTCCAAATATTAGACAATGAGCATCTACCAATGCAATGTATGATAATAATCACGTTGACATATTAATCAGATTTTTAACAGTATTCATTGTCGTACTTCGTAAACAACTGACGCGATAATTCTGTCAGTCCGGCTTTCCGTGAAATCTCTTAAGTGGTCAAGATGCGCTCGTGATTTGATATGCGAAAAGGGAGCGCTCATTGTCCCTGACCCTTTGAGTTCCTTAACGAAGATATCGTCCAATTGTGAGCGTGCTTTGAAGTCGACAACCATGCACGATGGCAATACAGACACTGTATTAAAGTCCTCTCGAGTAACGAACCGCGACAGCAAAATATCTATTTAGAATGGTCATTCCCTCTACACCCCTAAACCCTTTCCACAATTCACGTACACATCGCAACGATAACGATCTCCTATTTCTCGCCAGCCTCGCGATCTCATTCTTCCAACACCTCCTTACGTTATGAACACTCTTTCTTTCTCGAACACCTGGAACGCACAATGGGACGGGAGACTTTATTGCCGAGATCGCTGTATCTCGCTTCTTTTACATCGGCCACATTTTATCTTCGTTAAGCGGGCGTCCGCGTATCTCGCGGTTCTCGTACCATTTACGATCGAACCCACTTCCACGTGCGCCAATCGACCGGGTCGGTTTTTTACATTCGTTAAGTACATAAGACGCGCATCCATCGTCCGGTACAATCGGAACCTTAACGAGGCTGATAAAGGTGGAAGACGCTGAACGTCGCGCCTTTCCTTCTCCATCGTTCTCTCTCTCTCTCTCTCTCTCCCTCCCACTTTGTCGTTGAAAGAGAGGAAGTGGTACAGGAGGAGGAAGATGGGAGAGGCGCGTCGAAAATTGTGCTGGACGTTGTCGTCATCGGGATGCATGCCGGCGTGTCGGGCACTAATTGCGCTAATTTGAATTGCTGTCGGCTTCGCGTTCTCGCACGCACGTACGCACGCACGCGCTCAACACGCGCGCGTAAACTCGCTGATACTGTCGACGCGCGATTCCTGTCGGCGCCGCGTCGCTCTTCTGCCGTTCTGCCTCATCTCTTCGCGTTTGCCCATAATGACGCGGCGGGACGCGTGTGCGCCTATTTACTGCGCGTCATTTCCATGCCCCCGACTGTGGGAAAGATAGACACCTGAGTGTGCAATGCTAACGTTCTTTTCGCCGAAAAAGGGACTTCCGATTCACATGGAAAGGGGACCCGTCGAAAGCGTTACGCGTGGGACCATGCTGAAGATGCAAAATTTATTCAGAATGTGCTTCTGTACATACTAGGAAACGGGAAAGCGATAATCGTGTAACTGGAAAGTTAAACCGATGACGAAGTATCGCTGAGATATGGCCCGATAGAGAAAAATTTCATAATTTATAAAAAATAAAAAAATCTTTTTGATTTTTTCACCCGTTCTTGCCCATAACTCAATGATAGTTTGTCATTTTTTTCCACGGTATGTATATGTGTTCGCTGTACAAGTTCACCGAAATAGCTGGCCCGACTGAAATGTTGCCTATTTCCGTCTGCACACGACTGATATACACCTAATGTCACCTCGTGCAAACAGTACGAGGAGAAAGCTTACGGAATTTATCGTCATCGCACTTTATTATGATTACATTTATTACTGTCACCGTAACGTACTTGCATTATTGCCGCTCTCTTCGTTCGTTAACGTAAGACGTCAAATTCCCCGTTTTGATGTCGCGTATTCCAGCGATCCAGGGACCTCGGGTTAAACGTTCGTCTGGCACGAGGAGCCCCGCTAATACTTCAACAAGTTTGTACCGCGCGCTTTTCTCGTGATTATCTTGAACTTGGTGCAGTCACTAGTCGCGCGGTCGCACGTTTATCCGTTTGCTAATAAAGTTGATGCGACGGAATGACGATGGATCGCTGATCGATGGACGTCAGTGTCCGTACGTCTCCCAGCCCATAGATACGCATATTCGCGCGTGTTCACGCTCGACGTACTACTAGTCATGCGAGTTTTACCGTTTTGCCGATTTTTTCGCCCTGCCGACCTCGATCGTTTTATTGCTCCCTGACCCGTCACGCGAACGTTCCGTCATAAAGATTACAAAGTTAATTAACGACCGCGCGGCATTCTCGTCGCGCTAGCCAGTTCCGCATATTTTATATTGATTTTCCTCTCCGCGGACACTGACCCACGACGATTTGTCATCCGATTTTCGCGCAAGGGCGTGCTTTGTGGTTAACGGTTTTCATACACGTGCGCTGATCGCTCGTTCGCTCGTTCGCTTGCAGCCGACGACCCCACCGCGCAGAGACATCACAGTGGTCACTTTCGGCATATCGACGCCGAGATTTGGGATCCTCATCCGCAGTACGAGTTCACGGCGTTCGGTCAAACGTTTCGCCTGCAGTTGGCGCACGATGCCAGTTTCGTAGCGCCCGATATCAAGGTAAGAGACGATTTTCACGGAATTATGTATCTTTGCGTGCTGAACGACGTTGACGTTGACAGGTGACGCGAATAGGTGAGAACGTAACGACCAGAGAGCATCCTGGCCATCAGCTCGGCTGCCTCTACACCGGCTACGTCGCCGGAGATCCAATGTCAGCAGTTTCCGTCAGCCTGTGCCACGGAATGGTGAGTCTCGTCGTTGACATATCAAATTATCGAACGATTCGATTCGCCGAAGTTTGCGCCTTTAACGAAAACTTGGCGAATTATGTGCACGCGGCCTCAGCGAATGCGCTGCGATCGGCAGAAAAAGTCCTGACTTCAAGCGTGAGCCTGACGAGTTCCAGGAATCGCGATCAAAGGGCCGACCGAACGAAAAATGATAAAACACTGCCGGCGACAATAATCCGATCGTCCGTCATGCCGATATTAAACATACCGCGCTGCGCCGTAGAAAGTTATCGAAATATCCTCGGCTCCGGGCCGTTACGGCGCAACCGGCGTCTTCCCTGCCCAACGATGCAAATCCTCCTTGTACGCGATTATGCAAATCCGAATCGAAGGTGCAAAGACGCGGCCGATAATCTACAAAGCCGTTTCATCAAAAACCTCTCGCGACTTAGCGTTCTTTTTTCCTTTTTTCTTATTTCTCTCTCTCTCTCTCTCTCTCTCTTTCTTCCCTTCTCTATCAGGTCTTTCTCTTTCGGTAATCAGAACGCGGAGCATTAATGCCGCCACGCACTTTACATTTCGTCCTTCCAGTGCGCCCACTTTGCATTTAGCTCTCTTCGAATTGACAATCGCCTTTTGTCGGACGTCGTCCGTGACCTTTTTGCCGCGATCGGGAATGCGCGACCGATAAATTATGAATGAATTCTGATTTCGATCTGATTCCCGATCCGAGAACAGCGCCCGTCTAAATTGGGTCTGGGTTAGGCTCGATTCGCGCGTTTACACGAGTCGCGCGTGGAGGCGGTTTGCTTCTACAGCGTTTATGACGGTTCCGCGAACGCGCTGCATCAGATTGGGTGTAATTAATAGAGAGAGGGGGAGAGAGTTTAAAGTGTGATTTCGAGTTCGGAGTGTGCAGTACCGAGAAGACATTTGTAAGGAGCTGAGATAGTTGAAATGAACTAGAATCCCAGTTCTCTCCTGCACATACGCAATGGCTGTCAAAGTTGTTTGATTAAAAATATAACGTTAGCTTTAACCCTTTCCACTCCAATGATGCGATACATAGGTTTCTAAACGTACTAAAAATGAATGACATAATCGGTCAACTGATGGCACTGTACTCGTAGACAACACCTTTTTCCTATATTAATTTCAGCTGTAAAGTGTTATATGGTTCTGTGCGCAACAATTTTTGCTTTCCTGTTCCTTTGAAGGCAGCGGGAAAATGTTCGATAGCGGCCAGTCGTGTGGGTTGAAGACTTAATAAAAGTGGCGAAGAGTCTGAGGCTAGAATTACCTGACAGCGGGTGCTTTCGGCTCGTACGAAATCGCGAGGCGTACATTCCTGCCGCATTTCGTTTGCGGACAAGTCGGGCAGGCGGCACACGGTCCAGATTGGACAGTTGCCACGGTAATGCTAGAACGAGTTTCCGTATTATCTTGGCAAACGCAAGCGATACCCCCGCATGTGGCGCCGTGGAAGACTTGACCGAGTTCGGACCAGCCAGTCGATACACTCGCGTCGACTCCTCAATAAGATCTACTTAGTATCGACCTAGTGAAATACCGAGCGTTGAATACTGAGCGTTTTTCAGCAGCAACGGTGAACAGAGCCATTAAAATACGTCCAGCCCCGTTGGGATTCCTCATTCGATACATAGGAACCCCACAAAAATGTTAGCATAACAGACGTAGCACATTATTCGCACACATGGCGCAGTCCTAACAAACATTCCCTCATCAAATATTATACAAAGCTGCTTTCTCACATTTTGAACCGTCTAAAATTGAAATACAATTATCGCGATTAGGGTCCTACACATTTCCAGAAGCATCTTCCTCAACACACATAACCGTATCGCCTTACATAATAACGAGCCGCGCAACTTTGACTCTCGCTCCGAGTCAACAAACCGGCAAGACGATTTTTAGCCGAGCATCGTCTTTACCAGTTAAATCGTCTCGTTGGCTCGTTTAGGCCGAGCCTCGCGCGAACGGGGGCAGTGGCGAAAGTGTCGGCTTTAAGGCGCCGCCAGAAAATCTTGAAACGTTGATTACAGGATACCGCTCGCCGGTATGTCGACGCCGTCCATCGATACTGTATAATTAAACGAACGTTCTAAATGCCAACTCCTGCCAGATCTATCTGCCGACTGATGGCGTACAATTAAGAATTCACGCGGAATGAGCTCCATAAATTACCGGCGCGCATGAGGCGCTTACGGACGTCGTACGCATGCAAAGCGGCATCTCCCTCTCTCTCTTTTCTGTCCTCCTCCGTCAGTTCCCCGAACGCGATGCATGGGAATAGGAATAATTAATTAGGAGAACTTAGATGGCGACGGTTCGACGTCGCTCGGCAGCACCCGTTTTACCGGGAAGAAACGCGGGAGCGGGAGTCGAACGAAAGCGCGAATTAATTAAACGTGAAATCGACGATCCGTCTTAATTCGCTGAACCCGCCGGAATGGCGCGAGGAACGGCACAATGTAAGCGGTGTGTCGCAATTGTCGTGTTGCGCAATATGTCTATGTTTAGCGTGGGATGCTCATTACTACTGATGCGTCAACTCAACTTTTTCGAGTGAAACTAGCATGATATGGATTAAAAGAAAAAATTATCTTCTTGCCACTTGGTGTCTTAGCAATAATCTACCTTCAAAGATAACTGAAAATATCATTTTAATTTTTGGGGAAGGAAAGTTATATGTTGAAAGATTGTAGTGTGTTTTCGACACGGAAGAAAGGGGTTGCAAAACTATTTGATCGAGCAATGAGGCATAAGGCTGACGATCAATTTCATATGCCAGACGATGCTTTACGAGCGGTAGAGGTTGCGCGCGCTCGTCACGGAATACGAAAAACCCGCAGGAAATCCGTTGGCGACCTTCCAGCGAAAATATCTGCAATGTAGCTGGCAGCTAATACGACACATCTCGCCGTTCTGCGAACAGTTGAGACTCTAATCAGAAACGTTATATGAGTTTTACCGGAAGGGAAAACACGAGCGAAAAGCAGCGGAGTTCAGGCAAAAGTCGCGTCAGAAGTCCCCCGGGACTTTGCGGAGAAACTTTACGATTTTTCTAGATCCCTTTCCTGTTTCAATGGAGTCAACGTTAATTGGCTGTAAACTTTTATTACGCCGGTCGGTCGGTTTTACATTTTTCCACCCATTTCGGCATGCCGACGCGAGTTTCTTATGGAGATTGCGAAAATGAGCGACGTTTCAATATGGAGATATTGTAATGTAAATTAGATACGATAGGTCATGAATTAGGCATTACATCGTGCGCAAACCATAACATTTACGATCCCGGCAACATATAATTTTTATTCGAATATGTACTCATAAAAATATGCGATAGAGTGAGCTGATTCAAGTTTCAAAATGCAATGTAATTTAGAAACTCGATCCAATTTCGCAGAAGTCTCTTTCGGTGCGTCGCGAAGAAAAAACGTGTTGATTTTGATCGGCGCATATTTTACCGTTTTATCTACCGTCGTAGACGTTCGAACCGGCAGCGTACCTTATGATTTTTATCCCCTCCAAGCCAAGCCAAAGGCCGAGCACCGCCTTCACGAAAATTCGAAGCCAGGAAGTTCCCATGGGGTTCAAAGAATTGCGCGTAAAGTCCTGTGACACGTCTTACCCTTACTCGTAATCTTTATTCCCGATCTTTATTCTTAATCAGTGCGCGGTCGTTTGAGTCGTCATGTTTTAAAAGGGCCATAAAGTTCGTCGAAGGATTTCTGTTTCGGCCGACAACGCGGACGCTTGTCTCCGTTCGACTCACGTGCCCGCCGGACAGCCGACACGTTCGTTTAATTGCCGATAATCAGCGTAATGGCGAATAAATTAAGGCGAGCTCGTGTCCCGCGCGATCGGGACTCACGATTTTTGGGCGTTCCGTGTCGTAAAAATTACGGCTCGCTCCGTCTCACCGCCGAACGAGCAGCCTGCGATATATAACCATTTCCTCTTCGCGTACCAATTTTCTACTCTCTCATTCGCGCGTGCCGTCTGGCTCAAAATTTCTATTGTAGTGGACTTCGTCCGAATGGATGATTGTACAGCTCCAGAGTAAACATACACTCAACGTCTCCGACTACATAAGTTTATTAAGGAAATACATAAAATACATAAGCGAGTCAACGCATCCGCACGCATCACTCGTCGATGCCCAACTGTCGTCCGTGCCCTTGACCTCGCACGCTCGGACTATCGCGCTCTTCTCCCGGCGCTGCCGGTCGTCAGGTGCCTAATTCAAAGGGCGCCATACTATTTTCAAAACATATAACATATTTTGTATTTTGTAATCGTCAGAGAATAATCGATAGGTCTACTGCTCCCAACTAAACGATCTCCTGGACACTAAAGTTCGCCGAATCGAAACCTTACCAATACTGGGGCAGCACAGAATTATAGACAGCCGGGAAAAAGGATCGACAGGACTCTCGTTGCCTTCTCGATCGCCGCGTCAGGCGCGCAATGAAAAGGTTTACGGGTGCGTTTTTACGAGCGCCTCGTATTCTTTCGCACGGCTATTTTCGTTACGACGACCGAGTAGTGTCGCGGGCGGGGTGGGCGAGGGATTTAATGAATGAAATTTGAACTTCCTCGAGCCGTTGGGCGCGGGTTCAACGACACACTTCGCGTGTCTTGCTGTCCTCATGTAACGCTGGGACGGTGGTCCCCCTCCGATGGACTCACGTGGACTTTATTGAGTTGACGTCGGGTCGGGTCCGGTCGGGGATGAAGGGACGAGAACGTAAGGGGGAGGGGGGTCGCTTGTAATTTAGAGAGGCACGGCTCTAAAAGATGACTGGGGGAAAATCGACGGGGGGAGGAAAGGCGCCCAGACCGGTAGTCGCGACGTTCTAATGAACGACGGGTCGAAAACCCACGATATTTCAAATACCGTCCCCTACCCGCCGCTAATTTGCATTAATTTGCTTAATGATCAATTAAGGTGTTCGGTCGCGTTGCTTTCGTTTCGTCCTGTTAATACTGAACGGCTCTCTTGTGTCGCTCGTGTGGGTATACCTCGAATAGGGGGTCTTGTTGTTTTTAGGTGACGTTGATAATTATCACCGGCGCAGAGAGTTGAATGTTGGTCGACGCTGCTAATACGGCGGTTGTCATTGTCTTTACTGATTTGTCATTCTGCGACGTTCTAGAACGAGAGAAACAAACGTCTATCTCGACGCATGTCGGAGAGGCATATTTTTCTATCTCTTCTTGTCAGCTCCTCGATGCTTACATTTCTGTCATGATATTTCTAAACGTTTACGTCACAGTGGCGTGTATTCTGTGTGTTACGCTTGGCGTCAGTAATTCTTTCTGCTGCTACTGCGCGCGCGAAACATAGGCCCACGCTCGACCGACTTTATTTACACGACACGAAATTCCAGACAAAGCTGAGACAGTTTAGCCCGCCAGACAGACCGGTGTTCGCGTCTGGACGTCCTTTTATCGGCTGGACGGAATCACTCTGACCATGACCGTGCCGAACGCGGTGCGTCGAAACTGGGTCGTGAATCTCCGGTGAAGTATGTCGAATCTCGAAGCGAGATCTTTCTCACTTTAAGAATCACTTCCATTGACTTTCGTCTTTAAAGTCGCGCCCGTTAACGAACAGAGCGATTCTTCAGAAAAAATTACCTTGGGCAAAAAATTGAGGGAGCAACGAAGTCAAGGCGAGGAAGACTGAAAATGCTGTCAGAACATAGCTTTAGTTACGACAAATTCCCGTCACTTTCAACATTAATTTTATGTAATTAAAATGTTTTGTCTGTCCTCCTCAATTACTACGTATTCGATATTTTTATTCATCAAACAACAACAATTCATTGCTTCCATGCTTTGGAATTCGATTCTTCGCAAAGTCTAGATATTAGAATTTAACGATGCGCTGTTGGAGATAGATTGGAGAAAAATGGCGGTTCAAAGGGCCGCGGTTTATGCTTTCGCGCTCGCCGACATAGCCGCCTTTGGAAGATTCGCCGCAAGGTGATACGCGCATTTTACGACAATTTTACACCCTACGATTCGAGATACGCCTCGTGGGCACGGCAGAAAATCACCCGACAACCGTCGCACGTAACCCGGAAGAGTATCGTCTATGACCGTGCAGAGACTCGATCGCGCACTAAGTCAATCACACGTCCCACGTGTAATTTTACCTCCGCGCTACTCGATACTCCTCAAGGCGAATACCCGAGCGTCGCATAATTTTCGACGTTCTTCACGCGCAACACCAAAAATATATTTATCTTACACGCCAGTAGCAACATAATGTCGCAATGAACTTCGTTGCGTTACCGAAACGTGAAACTAAATTAAGCTAAGTACAACCTAAGTACGAATACATGGAATTATTAACGCCGCTGAAATGACGACACGCGACTAGAGTCGAATTTCCACTCGGCCACCAAAGTGGCTCTAATTCAACTCGACACTCGACGCGAAGTCAGAAAAACACTTGCCGCCGCCAGATCCGCGTCTCAACGTCGAGCGAATTAAATCAAAGTAGCGATGTTAAGACCGCGTCTCCTTGAAATTAGGTCGCGAATCCTCGCCGCTCGAGTGGGCACGCGTCTCGCGAAGGTAGCCACTCGTTTTGACAGTTTTACATCGCACGCCTCCGGATACGCCTCTCCTCTTTGGCTCGGCTAAAAGTTATTCCACACTGACGCGCGCGTACCGTCTCGTCGGCCGACCGTTTCGCTCCAACGACTTCTCTATGAATAGGATTGGTCGCCGTCGAAGGATCCGACGCGGCGCGAAAAACGCATATAAATCATATCTCGAACAAAGAACCTTCGTCGACGGAATTCAGGCGTCCTTTTTACGGCCAGATTAATTTCCGAGAAACGAACGCTCGCACGCGGCGCGCCGTCGAATGTCATTAATAAAACATTTTTCCCGCCAGTCCTTGCACTGGCAACCGCGCGGAGAGAATGCAGGAGAGATAACGTGCCTTTTAGGAAAAACGTTGGAAAACTTCCGGTAAGTACTTATGCCCAATACGGACTTCTGCCTCGAACGATTCCATCACCGACACGTGCACCAGGACGTCGTCGGAGTCGTCGGAGTCGTCCGCATCGAGAAGGTGTCCTCTCTCGAAATATCCGCGCCATTCAAACACGTCCCGTCGAGTTCCCGCACAATGCCGCGCTTTGATCCCGATATAACTGCTTTTTCCACCTGAAACTGTTCGAGTGGCACTCTTTGCGCGCGCGGCGCGCATAAATTGGCAAGCTCCTCTCTCAGCGCTCGTCCGAAACTTAAGAGCCGCGTAAAAGCGCCTCTCGAAAGCCGCGTCGAGCTGTATCATCCTACAGAGTCGTACCCGGAAGCGTGTTCCGTCCGCTCAATTCTCTCTCCTTCGCCGGCTGATCCACGATCGCGAGCGTTCGCGCGAGACACGAAACGATCGTGAAAAATGTGACGCGCTCGATCGTATATCAGCGCGATCGCGTGTTTCGAGTCGGTTGATCGGCCGCAGTCAAGTCGGCGGGTCGAGAGTGCACGGGCGAGGATGATGATGACGGTGCATCGGTGTGCACAGGATTAGCCGAGCGCGCCTGCCGCGGGGAATTGGATTTTAAATTGCCGCCATTACAGCGCGCCGCGATGGAGAGTGAAAATTATTTGCGAGGGAGTCTTTGATACGATATTTATCGCGCGACCGCCTCGTGCGTCACTCGCCTCCACGATTTCACCGTTTCTTTCGCGGACCTTTTTTTTTTCTCTCCTTCTATTCCTCAATCATGGATCCAGTGCAGCTTCTGCGACGGCAGTGGCAATGAGACTGAAACACGGTTGCACACGTATTGTGGTCGTGGAGGTGGCATTTGATGTCGAAGGTGTGAAACTGGACGCTTTGATCTTCCGCTTGCAGATTTTGAAGATTAATTACCGAGGAATATTGTAGTTTGGTATATCGGAGGGAGGAGTGGGGAAAGTTTTTACGTGCGGGCTCTTTTGATCGAAATTTATCGTACGTCTGCCTAGTGTCCGTTAAGAGTGCTTAGTGTTCTGTAAACAGACGATTCTCGAATGGTCGCAGGCGATTTTCACGCCGCGGATGTCCGAACGGGTTTCTTCGTTCGTAAGATAATGAGGCAATTACGACACACAATCTTGACTTTGGCGTTTCTAGTTCAATGAATTTTCGCGTATACGTCTGCACTCTGCAGCCCGATCATTGGATTTTGTTTCTACAGTCAGTCATCCCGTGCGTTCAAACATAAATCGGACGTAACATTGTCTAATTCGAACGACGTGCAAATTGGGACGGATCGAACGCGCGGCTTCATTTGTTTAACAGTCTTCTAAACAAATCTGGGTCACGCTCTAATTTAGCTGCATGCGAGGATCGGCCAGTCAGTCAATCAGACGTCTGTTTTCAGGCATAGAAATAGGAACCCATAAACACCGAGCCTCTAGTCCAGTTGGCTGGTCACGGTAGTGGTGGTGTACGCCACTCGACCTAATTATACGATTCAAGACGAACGAATCTCGGCTCTAATACTTGCTTCTCCTTCCGACATCGTACCCACCTCTCTTATTCCTCATTGTCTCAATCACGGATTTTACGAAATCTCTGGTTAATAGGTTTCACAATCCGAGTAACGCGGAGTGTCTCTTTGCGGTCGCATCGTAACTTCTTCTTTCATCTTAAGGTATTTTAATTCCTTGTTTCGCACGCATCATTGTCTCCGATGTCTAGACTCCTAGTTTCGTCCATCTGTTCTATGAACGACGTCAGTCTTCATTTACGTGCAAAGTGGTGCGTGCCACTTATTGTTAGTCGACGCAGCTAACGATCTGTACGCGATCATTCAATTTAGCATAATTATTCTGCCTGATTTGCAATTAAATGTGTCGGATGTCTACTGAAAGTAGATGAAAAATGTTTGCGCGCTGAAAATGACCGGCGAATACTAAAGATTCCGATGATAACGACCATCTAAATCGCGTGTCAGGCGGAGCCCGGTGTTGATCCTGTGGACGGTAAAAATTGGCTGCAAATGTTTTTGCAGCGTCGACTTTGTTGGCCTAAGACGGCCTGGGCCATCTTCGGCCAATAACGACCCCGGCGGTCCGGCGTGGTTTTGCACGCGTCTTCCGACACCATGGTCGGAGCAAGGCTAAAGCGTCGTCATTCTCGCCGGCGTAACCCACTTTTGCAAAATTAGATTTCGCACGCGCGCCACCGTCGACGAATCTAGGCGCGAATACTTCTCCCGCGAGAAGCCGCGGACTTCCCGCTGAGAAACGCAGACTCTTGCTTACGGGCGAGCTCGCGGTCGTGCCGAAAACGCTGTGCAGACACGGTTGATGGGGGTAGAATGTGAGTCGGGAAAGAATAACGTCGCTCGTGTGTGATCGTCCGTTTAACCCACTTACAGCACGTGGCACCCTCGGACAGAGACGAGATTAACTTATTGTCTTTTAAAGATGCGACGATAATTCGAATGATTAAATACGCTACAATGCGTATTGGGGAATGAATTGAATAAACACCTTTCTACAAAAAGGAAAAAGGGTGCCACTCTTAAGTTTAAAATTACCTGTCGTACACCGTAGACGGAATTCCTAGGCACACTTTCGTACTTCTACACGCGGACCCCTAATAATTTTCCGCGAACCGCGCGAGATATCGCAAAAGACGTTACCTTCTCGGAACGAACGTCGTGGGAAAGTGCGATAGCAACCCTCGCGGAATTTACGCCGGTTCTTTGTTCACCTCGCGTCCGCTAATCTTACCCCGAGCCTAGGAAGCAGAATAAATTACGCGCCGCGGAATTATCCGGCGGATCCTTGCCGAGTGTCTCGAGCGGGTGCGGAGCGAGAGAAAAAGAGAGGACGCGAGGGACGTTCGAAGAGGAGTGAGGAAAAGGTGAGCAGCTGTTGGAAAAGACGGGGAGGGGGGGAGAAGTAGGTGGATCGGCGAGTAGAGAAGTATACTGGCAGACGATAAGGAGCGTGGTCGAGAGACGTATCGGCCGCGGATTCGCGCAGTAAATTCGAGCGGCCTCTAAAAATACGGCGTCAGATAGCCGATAATTGAATTGGGAGGCGAGCCAGAATCTACGATAGAGCGGGGAAAAAGATGAGTCGGTAAAAGGACGGATAGCCGCGCGCCTGGAGGGAAGATACGGATGTAGAGGAACGTATACAGGGTGGGAAGAGAATCTTGGCTTGCGAGAAGAACGTCTTACTTGCAGATTGAACTTCGAGAAATGACAGATTGTGATCAGGACGTGACTTTTTGTTTTGCCCCCGGACCTGCACCATCCGATAGAGGGTAATTTGTGATGAAATTAGAACACTGATTGGCCGCTGAACTCTCAATAGTTGCGGAGATATACTTAACGATTTTTCGCAAGCAAAAAAAAAACGTCTTATTTAAATAGGCAATCGGGCTTGATTTCATGTGAAAGAGTGTCGAAAAATCTTCAAAAAAGTCTCCAATCACCTTCCCAGGGACTGTAGTTACTACAGCACGTGTCAGGCATTGCGTACGTTTCGTCAACGTGACAGATCTTCAGAGAAACTTCTTTTGGTAGAGATCAAATTTCCAAGTGGTATCCAGTATAAGAAAAAGAAAGTAAAAAGATCGGGCAGAGTGACGGGGAACGAAGGGGAAGAAGAGGGAGGAGGATAAGAGAGCTTGAGGTTAAGGTCCCGGTCTTTGATCCGCGTAAACGGCCACGTGCATAGAGTAGCGCTCATTTTATAGACGACTGCGTGGTGGGCTTATAAATAAAGCCAACCCGCTTGGGATCGCGGTCATCGGCGTCGATCTAGCGTCAATTACTTCGCTACACCCTCTAGCTTTTCTGTCCTCTTATCTTCTCCTTTATTCCGTTTCACTTTCCCTACAGAACGTGTTCCATACGGATCGAGGATATTTCTAGATCACTGACCACGTTGCAAAATACGTACGTCGATGGTGGATATTCTCGGCGCCTGATCGCTATTAATGTTTCACCTAAGAAACTGATTAAGAGCACGTCAGTCTAATCGAAGAGTTCCTGTTACACGTCGGAAAAAATGTCCGAAATTCCGAACTACCGCAAATCAGCGTGCTTCGTATGAGACAATTAATTCCACATCATTTTCAAAGTGATCTCATCATCCCCTTCGATACGCCAGTGTTCAATCATCCAGTTAACCGCACGACGCCATAAGTAGACACTCAAATATTCGTCGTTCCGTTTCTAACACAAACGCGCGCATTGTGCTCCCCGTGAACGTCGTCGTCCGCACACGCCTGGAATAAATCGCACCGCCATCGTGCGTGCTTTTACAACCGATTCGCCATCGCGCGTTCCCTTTTTACGTCCGATCGCACATCAACTCGCCCGTATCACGTCCCTCGGGATGACAGCGTTTATTACGATCGCGATGTCTTGGCTTCCTTATCCAGACGCGCGATACGGGGAACGGCCTGTCCCACGCAAACTTCCTTTTTTTCATTTCGCAACACGTGGATCGCGAGCATCGTCCCGCGATCGACCGGCAAAGGCTATCGAGGGACGATTTCTAATTTACGCCAAGTCTCCGAATCCCAAAAGGAGCGCTGTCTGACTGTTATTTTTCTCTTCCACTCGTCCGACAGCGCGACGATCCTCGGCGTGTTAGAATGGATCGAACCAGTTTGCGGATCCTCGTTCGGATATCACTTTACACAATATGCTTTTGAGTGTCTGGAATCTCGTCCCCTTTGAACCTCGATCGAGGATCACGATCGCATCGGCAGGGTCTTATAGTCTTATCACGAAACCGGGCGGTTGCCTGGCCAATTTGAATATCTGCGCTTCTTTCCTTTTTTCGACGGTCAGGGTGTCTGTTCTTGAATTTCGCGGCGCTTGTCGTGGGAGATTGTCTCGTAACGTCGTTCGTGGATGAGTTGTGCTTCAGTTTTGTTCCCCAAACAACTTGTCTGCTACGTTAAACGGAAGAATTCTTAAAATCTCGTTTGTTGAAATGCCATGTTATATGTACACTTACTTATCTAATTTGCGGGGTTAGTAAAATATTGAAGCAAAAGGATCTACGCGGATGATTCGAATCGAAAAGGGTTGAAATGCAGCTTCTACAAATTCATCTTCGTAACGTCGTCTCTGTCTTCTTCTACTTCTCAGACACATCTAACGCGTTCGTCCGTCGTCTCGGTAACTTCCCGTCTCAGTAACTCGCGCGAGTCTTGTCTCCCCGGATCATGATCACGATCTCGCTGGCCTTCTTATCTCCGCGCTCAATCCGCTGATATCCCACGCGTATTTAATGCCATCCTCCCTTCCCTCCTTCACGTTCTTTTTTTCTCCCGCGACACCTGGGAAACTGTCAAAACGATCGTCTCTCATGAAATGACAAACGCAGCGAACAATGAACAATTTTTCCGTTCGACCTCGTTTGCCTGTCACCGCGCTCACCAAATTTCGAGTTACACCCTAGAAAATTTGAAATGAATATTATGAGTACACCATATTTTCCGGTTAATATTTCGTCGTATTTGAAACGCGTTAATTTTTGCCCTACGATTAACGCACGGAGCACTTTTTCAACCCCAAGCGCACGCCGGACGATTTCTTCGCTTGAGAAAGACTGTGACATCATCGTGTTTAACGCCGTCAGCGGTCGGATACGATCTCGTTCATTCGCCGACGTAACTCCACGATTTATGATCGCGCGTGGGAGAGTTTTATAAACGCTAATTACCATCGCCGCCTTCGGTCCTCTTTCGTCCCGTCTCTTCCCCTTTTAGGCCTCGCTTCTTCTCCCCGCGAGCAGTGCTCTCCTTAATTCGTTCGCGCGTTTCTAATTACAACCTGAAGAGAATTCGGGGGGGCGTTCGAGACAGGGAGTGAAGGGCGGAGGGGGTTGAGGAGTGTGACGTAACGATAATGAGCTCGAAAATGAGATAATGACCGAGTAATGACAAAATTACGGGCTCCGAGGAGGCCGTCTGCGTACTTTCAGATACTTTCGAAAATCGGTGACGTCGTCAAGCGGTATATCCCTTCTTCGATGGTAGACGTGTCATTAATTATGATTGATGCTTGACTTTCCCATATGTTTATGCGATACTGACGGATACGTACGGATATATGTATACAAATATCGACCGATAGAAGCGGAACGTCGAATTACGGGCTATCCTGATACCGTACCATGATAATGGAAAAGGTTTTATGACGTAATTGTGATGAAACGTCAAAGTAACGAGCTTCTAGTTCTCTGATCCGGAGGCACAGTGACGTTATCTATCCAGTGCACACGGCGGCGGCGTAAATCAACACACAAACACGTCCGACAGCGTGCGAACAACCGTTTAACGAAGTCCCACCGCGTGAAAAAGGACGGTTACAAAATCGTCCGCAACACGGAGCAAACTACTGTTACGAATTTCCCGTCACAACTATCACGGGACGAATCTAACTTTCAGTTTTATCCCCAATACCTCAATATCCCCGACAAATATCACGCCCGACGCTGCTCCACCGCAAGACGCCCTCGAGAACGAATGCACCATTAGCGAGCAGATGAGACATAAGACATGAGACATGAAACCGGGAAGAGACATGAGTGCAATTTGACGCGCAAAAATGTCCGATAAATCAGCGCGCACCGGATCGATATCGAGGAATCGACGGCGTCGCTGATTAAGTAGCCGTGGATTTATTACTTTAGAAATCATCGATCCGATTACGAAGCACCGGGGGAGATCGGCCTAGCGCTGCCCTCATGTTATTATCTTGTTTGAGCCGCGCGAGAACAGGTTTTTCCGCGCGTTCCGCCGAGGCTCTAGGGACCGCGTATAATAATCGCGAGCGCAGGGCACGCATTTGGAGGCACTTTAACCCTCGGACACCCGACTGAAAAATGAGACACGCAATCCCACGACGGGTCATTCTGACCCATCCTGCAGGACGGCAACCCGACATTTTAAATTCATAAACATTTTATTTGTATAGATTTATGTGAGACGAGAACCTCAAAGTCAATTCAACGCGTCCACGTAACACCAACATTATTGTTATAATTATTAGATTATGTGTTAGAGGTAACAATCCTGGAAATAAATGTTGCGGAATTTGGTCAAAAAGGGTTAGGTTACTACGTCTAATCCATACCATTTTTAAAACACTGACGACCATGTCGCACAAAATTTTAATTATGTAAAAAATGTGAACAATTTATGAACAAATTGTCACGTTTAAAATCGACATTCCGGCTTCGGGTCAAATTGACCAGTCGTGGATATCCGAGGGTTAAGCCGCGCCGGGCTGCACGTCCTCTACGCAGGCATTAAGTTGTTAGACGACCTAGCCGTTTGCGACACCACGGTTTAATGTCGTCGGCCCCCGCTCGTTTTTTAATTCGTCTTCTTATTCTCGATTTTTCTTTTCTTTTTTATCGTCATCGATGCTGGCGATTTACGAGGGAAGCCGAGCGGCGGCAGATTAATGCCGATCCTTCCCGCGTTACTCTGATTCATTTCCATTAATTTTACGAGTCGCGCGCGCATGCTCGTTTCGCCCCGGTTATTGCCACCCTTGAACTCTCCTCGGCGGGGTCTAAAATTGAAGCCGTAAACTTCGGTGGCCTCGGGTTAAGCTCATTTTTGTCGGATGCTGTAACGTCTAAAGTTACGCGTCGGTAGTTGTTTAGTGGCCGACAGCGTTGGGAGAAGAATTTTGCCGTCCGAAGAAAGGATCGCGGTAGTAGATTGAACGATTGATCAGTCGCTGCAGAGACTCGGTTAAGTGTGTCACTTTGACTCGTGCGTCGATGCGCATGATTAATGCAGATATTTTTGTGCCGTGACAATGAAGTCATTAATTTACACACGTCAGCGACAACGTGTGACGATACGGCCGCCGACTGGCGAAGACGCGTGTGCGTTCTCGTTACGGCTCGTTATCGGCCTCGTCTCATCAGAATCACGTACAATTTACGGGGAACAAACCGGCGGAGAAGAAAGTGACAACGATTACAGCGTAATCGGAAGGCAGCACGGTTCGTGACTGAGAAGCTAAACAAACAGGAAGCTGCGCTTTGCTGTCCAACGCGAGAAGTCCAATCCGATGAATTCTTCGCCGGTATTATTAGCGTCAGCCGACGCACTTACCGTGTTACACTGCTCTGTCGCAAACGAATTTCCTAGTTAGATACTTATCGTGGTCGTTACGCGGCTAGAATCGGCCGATATATCGAGAATATATATATACATATACAGCTGCGTGTAACTTGGAAAAATGCACGTCCCCGCGCTCGCCATCAAATTATCATAGGATTACTGTGAAGCGGTAATTACGTAATAGACGTTACACGATGATGTTCGACGATCGCCGATACCGAACGTGCGCCGAGGATCTCGGCAGAGTGTGCCTATCCTCCGGGCCGATGGACCGTGAAAACGATACCGGAAACTGGCCTGTTATCGCGCCGTTCATCGCGATCTGTTTCACGGCTTAGAGGGTACTAACTAACTACATCGAGCTCGGATAAAATCGTAAGTTTCCTGCCGTCCCGGCTCATTGGCCATTCTCCGCCGTTCATTATGCATTATCTCACCCGTTGGCGCAGGGAGCTGAATAATTATTCTCTCGCCTGGCAGAGGTAGAAAGTGAAAACGGCGGCGGGCTGGTTAAGGGAATCGGACCGGTCGGCGGGCGACGTGCGTATAAGACGATTAGCTTCCCCGCCAAGCTTGTTTGCGCTCACCGGCAACGCTAATGTTCGCGCCGATATCGTTCGAATCCGCGCTGCAATTATGCAAAACGCGCGCGCGCGCGCGCGCGCGAAAAACGTGTATGTTCTTCGCCTGGGAAAATTTCCTACGTCGCCACGAAATTCAATTACGCCCTGTCGGCCGGCCCTTCGTTTCAATTACAGGAAACACTTCCGTCTGGCAATTGCGAAAATTTACGGCTGCTCATTATTACGCGTGCGCGCTCTGGCTGATATATAAAAGTCTGGCTATTAAAATGTGCGCCGACGACACGCGACTCGTTGGCGAAGCGATCGTTACGTTAATTCACGTCGACCGTAGCGCGACCGTTTAATTATATCAGAAGCTTCCTATCGCGGCATGTATTTCATGCGGCATTACGCGTGGAACATTTTCGGATTGACAATTATTGAAGTTTTCGACAGCGCGCTTACGGGCGGTCGATAATATAATTGTAGAAAAGTCAGTCTGGTTATCGAAACGCTCGTAATTGGCGGACGCGATAGGTCGTAAATCGACATTTAAAACACGTTGAAACAGTGTGTGCGCGCGCCAGAGAATTCAATTTCGATCGGCACGAGGAGTAGTTTATCGCCTCTGTTTCGTAAAATCGGTAAAGCATGTACACTGATTTAGTGGCGCGTGGAAAACGGCACGTAGCAGTAAAGCAGCGGATTGATTCAAAGAGAGTGCGCGAGGAGAGCGTTGCATGCGCACGGCGAGTGCAGCCGCCAGCTTATTTGCTCACGAGGCTCGTTAGACGCCGGGAATTGAATTCAACGTTAACGATAATACACCTCGTACGATACACCTTGGGCGAACATTTATTATTCCGCTACCACTGTAGCTGCTCATAACGCGGAATTGAATCTTATATCAATGGTACTAGCTAACGCATGGTAAGGCGGAATCCTAATTCGATTATACGGGAAGACTGTCTATAAACATAGCGTCAGACCCGATAGGTAGTTTCAATATTCAACGTCTGATTCGCAATAAAAGGAAGGAGATTGAATATTATTAGAAACAGGTAAGACAGATACGGGGAATAGAATGGCAATAACTTTCTTAATGTCAAGTTAGATGAATGTTCAATACCGCATATCGATGCAAAAGGGTATATTTTTATATTGGTTGATTTCAGTAGATGAAATGTATGCGACATATTGAGTGAGCATAGAAATGTTTCTTCGAACTGCGAAGTATGCATGTCGCACGAACAAAATGTCTCTCGCATTCTATTAAGCGGTCAGTTCGTCAATCAAGTCAGAATCTATTCTCAGAACGGTGTTTCTTTCTAAGAATTCAGGCTGCGCCCGTCCCTCGGTCAATTTCTTCCTCACTCCTTTCTCGTACGTCATGTCCATTTAATATTTATCTCATTCTCGATTTCATTATCGCGAGCCCATTTTCATTATGCATGCAGTTTTTACGTAGTACCAAAGACTCTAATTTTACTTTACCTTTCGCCGGAGGTCTTATGCGAGTTTCTCGGGCCGCATTGTCTAAGTCATCAATCTACGACCCGAGCTTAGGTTTTCCAAGATGCAATAAGCGTCCCTCCACATTTCTCCCTCGCATCTCTATTCAAATCGTCTGCCATCGTGACACGCATTTTCACGCACGACTCCTCGTGTCACGGCACAATGGCGCCGAGTCCTTTCTCCCTTTCCAGGACTTCGTCCTTTGCCCAGAAGCGACCGACGTCTCTCTAATTGCACATCATTTCTCACGCCCGACCTTTGTTCCGCCTCTCCATTCGATTCGGTTGTTCCGTGGGCCCCGGCACAAAAAATCATTTCAGCTTGCCGCGCGAGAGAAAAGCGTCTCGAAGTCGTCGAGATTCGCGGAGACCTCGTAAACCAGTGTTTCTTAACCTTTTGGGTGATCGGGACCCCCTTGAATCTGAAAATACGGTCTGGCACCCCCTGGAAAAATATGTTCAGATGTTTTTATTTAGGAGATGACAATTATTGCAACATTAGAAACCTCTCTCGCTCCCCTGGAAATGCTTCCTCGCACCCTAGGTTAAGAAACACTGTCGTAAACCGACGAAATCAAGCCTGACTCTGATGTTCGGCGCATGCAGAATCGCGGGTCATCATCTTCGTCTCGCCCCGTCCTCTCGCGCGCTCGCTCCGTTTTTCCTTTTCGCTCGGCGAGGGTGCACACGGTACGCTTCGACGTCGACGGAATGTCAGGCGATTATTTCGAGGGCTCGTCAATTAAATGCGCCGTGCTGACGCGCCAGCGCGGCGTAAAACTTTTGCCACCGGTGCACACTTCAAACCGCGGCGCGAGGGTGAGAAAATTTGTTAACGATGGATTTAGAAGCCGCGCCTGCGATTCGGGTACCGCGTTCCCCGACTTTGATTTGTTAACGCATTATTCATTTGTTCTGCGCTCAACTTTTCGTCGCCGTTACTTAAACTCGATTCTTTACCGCTTTACCCGAAAGGAATCGATTCTCGTAAGATCGATTCTTTGAATCCCTAGTCGACAGTTCTCGAGCGATTCTATTTTCGTTGCAGACGGCTAATTATTCATATGCCCAAAGGTGTCCCGTCCTCTTCTTAATTAACGTCTCACGTCGCGTCGTTATTCGCGGCGAGTCGAGTGCTGCCAGTCCGGATACGTTTCGTCAGGCAGATTTCTTCGAGCTCGTAAAGACGGTCGACGTGAGGTCGCGAATGTTTAGTCCCGGACGGGCAGAGATGCAAAAGCTGTGACGCGATGTGTTTGACAGCCACTCGAGCCCCGCGATCCATCGATCCAGCCGCGTCGCGCTTTCTCGCCTCGTTTTATCGAGACATCTTTATCTCGACCACACGCTGCGAAATTATCCTCCCGATGCTGCATCACGTTTTTTCGTTGAGGCCGTATTTGTTGGCGATTATCGCCAGCGCTCGATGTGCACTTCCATTTTTATACGTGCACACTTGCGCGCACTATTTGTTCATTGTTCCTGATGCTCTTGAGAAAGGATCGATATTAAGCAGCTTTTAAGGTATTACTAGCGCTGGGTGCCGTGTCAAAAATAGGCTCCATTATTTGTTTTCAATTGCGTCAGAAATTTCTTACGACCCTGATTCCATCCATGCACACATTCCGTATACATATGTGCACACTGGTATACTTGGCAATGATGCATACTAGCGTTTGTAGCGCAGTTCAGGCTGAATACAAGCACTCAATTTACAATTTTATATTCACGATTTTTTTTCTCCTGAACTAGACCGTAGAAAGTCTTTTTTTTCTTTCAAAATGTTTCTCGAATGTTAATCTACATCCTGGAATTTTTACAAAAAAAGTTTAAGAATTGTTTTCGAGTTATTGTCAAAAAACCGTTTTGTGTGGTCCTTACCATTGCTTCAGATGGAGAAAACGCTAAATTTTAATTGTTAATAACTCGAGTTCTAGACGGTGGATGAAGTTCATTTATAAGAAAAAAATGGTGATTTTTTAAAGATCTTCAATTTAAGCTTGGTTTAAAAAAAAGTTTAAGAAAAGTGATTTTGCGCTAGTACTACCTTAAAGGACAACCAGGATTTGAGGGAACTTAAAGGAGCTGTAGCTGTAATCTTTAGTTCCATGTGCTCTTCGAGATAATGTCGACAAAACCGGATGAAGTTTATCACTCAATTCTCGTCGCGCCCATATATATAAGTGTTTCGCGTTTTACACGATACGAGAATTATTGCGCACACGTGACCGTGTGCACCGCGCGCTGCTGCATTCGACGGTTTAATACCGTCATTCGTTATCATTACATCCAGCGTCGTTAGTACAATATGTACTAAAGTCGGTGAATTTATGAGACGAGGGTCGCGTCGGAATTTAGAGCCCGCGGTGAGTTTTAGAGGATCGAGCGCTGGACGACAGTGGAAGGACACCAGACGCGTCCATAAAGCTTCGTAAAGTTCCTGCGGCCAGAATGTCGCGCGTTATGTGCGGCGCGCTCAAATTTAGCACTCTCCGTCTGACGGATCCGAGATTTTAAGCATTTCACGCGTTTTAAGTACAGATCTCGAGCCGACATTGTTCAACGTCCGAACATCGTCGGGTTGTAAATTTTCCCGCTACACGTCGCGTGTCTCTTCACTCTTGGCATCGGGCAGTGCGACGTGAGGCACCGATCTCAAGTGCAAATAACAAATTCGGCGTAACAGTACAGTGTCGTTCGATTATACCTACACTTTGTGCAATAAAGTAGAAACGCTCGTCCGCTAACGCTGTCTTCAGTGCGTGGAACGATAACTAAGCTATCGATAGCTATCGATGACGTTGGGCGTTCCAATTGGCTACGGAATACGATAAATATCCTCGCCTCGCATACGTTTCCTGTGGTCCAGCCTCTTCTCTCTCAGGTGTAACTCGAAGCGCGTTGCGCATTCCGACGAACGGTACTTCGAAATTGTCGTACATTTTCCAAATCGGTCGCGGCGAGTAACTGTTCCGTATTATATCGCCGTTTCAGCGCAGTATCGTCTCGATTGTACGACGCAAATCGATTCGAGGAACTTCGAACGACGGCCGGCAGGAACTTGAGAAACGCGAGTGGAAGGAATGGCGTGTCGTGATTTCCGCGCCAACGGCAGATTGCTATTCCGTTTCCGTATCGATCGTCGATTTCGAAGATCGTGTTACGTTGCAGAAGCTTCAATGTTTAGGAGCGGTGGTATCGTGGAAAAACGGTACATCGAGATTGAGTTGCAATGCTAAAGTGGAGACGGTAACTGTTCCGTGCATTATGATGGTTTTCTAGAGTGGGTCTCGATGATTCGAGCACGCACGGAAGTGCAATATGTAGCAACTTGGTATGAAGAATTCTAGAGTGATACTTTGTGAAAGGGGATGATTCTTAGAATCTGTCGACATCGAACTATTATGATTCACGGTTGTACAAGGAATTGAAACAGATTGTTACACGGAAGTATTTTGAAAGGAATCAGACGGTTACATTGTAAGCATATAAAGCATTATATCAGAAGCTAATGCAATTTATTGCAATTTTCATCGTTTCCGTGTAAAACCCGGGCCTGGTTGACCCTGAATTAACCGACATTGCGAGGACTGGAATTGGGGAGGGTCGCTGAAGGTGTCATTCGTTTGAATTTAAGTCAATCAATGAAATCGTTTCCCGGACGTTCACCGATCTCTCTCCGCGCTGTCGTTCGACTTAATTACTCCTGGAAACCCGTTTCTTGTTAACTGGATACCGCCGTAACTATGTCATCCACCGTGGCGGAAAAGCCGGCCTCTTGATTTACAGGCCGATACGAGACAGAGAAAACTGGCGCGGAAAAAAACGTCGGCATAATTTGCATGAGACAATTAATTGGCCGGAAACGGGGAAAAATGTCAGTCCAACGGTAGGTGAAATTAGCCGCAAACGGTGATCGACCTTTAAAACTAGGCAAAATCTTTGTCACGCAAAACTTTGGATATTTCCTACCTTTAGATTTTTTTGTTGGAAGACCATAAGTTATTTGTTCGAATATATACGTTATGCGCTCCGTTTTATTCCTGTTACATTGACGTTATTTCGGAATCTACCAAACAAAGAATATTCTCCGCCGTGATTTCATTTCTTTCACCGTCTCAACTGACACATCCATGTCACTTTGGACCTTATCTCGACATTAACATCGGCTTCACGTACCTGCAAGGAACTTAGGAGCATAGCAGGTGGTCCCTTCCCCAGTCTCTGTGTCAAGAGTCTCGTAACGGCTCGGCTCTGAAATTTACGTCTGGTCGTCGTTGCTCAACCGTACGGAATGAAAGGGAAGAAAGGAACGGGCGAAAGAATGAACAAAAGGAGGCGAATGTTATCCTTGGCCGTGATTCGCTTTTCCGAGTATGCCGTTGAAAATATCTCTTCGCCAGCCATGACATCGAAAGCTTTTTAGCTTTTCATTTCCATGCACTTCCTCTCAACACCCGGAGGCAAGATGAGGTACGACTTTTTCGTCCTCGTCGTCTCGTTTCCTTTTTCCATGCCACGCGTGTTGTGAACATGCCGCTTGTTGTCTTTCGCGGAAAAGAAGATCGCTGCCAGTTGGAAGTTTCGCAGAAAAGTGTCTTCTTGAACGAAGTTATTTCAACCTTAGGCGAAACTTTCGTATTGACTCATTGTCAGTCACTCTTCCGTCTTCTTGCTTTTCCGAGTCAGTTCGCGAGGGCAGTCATCGGCTACATAGAAAATTACGTTGAAATAAAAGCGTTTCACCCCGTTACAAAAATTCTTGGACCGTCTCCAGCGTTTTCATTCACAGACACCTCGCCATGAAATCAGTTTCCTCGAACAAATTTTTCTCTCCCTCGCAGCTCCGGCGGCGATTTTTGAATCTAGAAAATATCTCTCCTCCCCGAGCATTTGGGTCCTCTCCAAAGGTTCTTCGTTGAGGAACTTTTGCATCCAGACGAAACGATGGATGGCGGACAACAAAAGGGGAGAAAAAGAGACGAGAGAGAGGAGAAGGTTCGTCGCGGTGGAAACGGGAAACATCCTTGGCCGTGATTCGTCCTTCTGGGTATTCCGACGGACGCGCCGACGTCAGGTCGGATCTTTTCTCGTCGAGAAGGCCGCGGCGGTGCGTGACTTTGGTGCGTCTAGTCGCGTGTGTGGAAGCTTTTTCGCTTTGCCCCCCTTCCGCGAGTAGCTTCCGACAAAAAACGCTTTTGGAGCGGAGCCAGGAACGTGGACGGGAAGCCGCGGGAGTTCGACGACGACGATCCGACGGGACAGACCCGACCGAGGCGACCAGTTTTCGCGTTAACCTGCCGACCTTGACAGAAATCTGTAGTATAATAGGCGGAATTAATTGGACAATTTTTACCGCCGGAACGCGCGCCCCTACTTTGTCCGGTCCGACCAGGTGGGTGACGTATAATGGGTGTGCTCGATGGTGCATTAGCGTCAAGTTTGTCATTCTCTCGGGAACGTCTGAATTCATTGTAATACAGTGAACATTTCGTTCTATTCGATTTATAATAATCTTCATACGCGTGCGATATAATTGTCTCAAAATATCACTGTACAGCAGCGCCTCACTGTGACGCGACTTTGAGAAACAATTCTACTACTACATACGGACCTACTCGCTGAAGATGAAGCACCATCGAATTTGACCAGCGTACAAGCTGTGCGCAACGAAGCCGCAAAAGGCGAGCTGCATTAACGACTACCACGAGTATCTCTACGGTCCACTCTGCTGCTCACACTTTAATTTTATTCATAATAGCCCCCGCGACAAACGAGCCTCGATGCTCGTTCATTACCGTTCGCACATACCTCGACCCATCCTTTCTACCTCCTTTTCTTCCATTATTTCTCTTCGCTTCTCTTCCCGCCAACGTCTCTTTACATCCGTGTACGCGTGTCATCGTTGACCGAAACGTCTCGCATCCTTTTGTGCCCCTTCCTCCAAGCGAGGAGTAATCAAGCCAAATGAACATATACGATTCCTCTGGCGCGCTTAATTACGGGACTCGACGTTCAGCGTCTCAATCGAGAGAGAGAGAGAGACGGTCATTACCGGGGCAAAAGAGTCGTAACTCCACGACAATTGGGTCAGTCAGTTTCGACGGACGTTCCTTTGTGCTTCTTTTATTCTCCGCCTCCCATTTCGTCCGGCTAATTGATTATGCACTCACTTACTAATCACGCGGTCGACGCTGTGTGCGTTTGCGTGGCACAATTCGTTCGGAGACTGATTCTCGTGACCGAGTGGAGGGTAGGTTGATTATATTGATGTCGGATGTCGTTGATGATGAACGGCGACGGGTTTGTTAACCTTCGCATCTCGATGGAGCCGAGGATGCTCGATAGTTGATTGATCTGCGATTCGAAATTCTGTTAACGTCTTTTTACGCTTCGCTATCAGATCAGTATTAACGCAAATGCATGCAAATATACTTCTATCGAGATCGCGTTCATTACATTACGCTATACTCTCACGTATCGTTTGAAATTCGAACTTGGACTCATTTGATCTTAAACGGTTCAGTGGTGACCCATTCAAAAGAGACGTTGATTCGTGTCATTACAACTTGGAATTCGTCCCTCCTCTCGTACTCTTTACATGTAAATTCAGCACGTAAGAACCTTAGAGGTCGGCACTCGCGAGGGGTGCTGGCGGTGCATGTTGTGCTCGACACTGATAGTCGCCGCGGTGATTTCTGACGGACAGGTGATGACAGGTTTACAGCGGCATCGTTCGGCCGAAAATTACGCCTCACGAAATCGCGTGACATGGGGACATTCGGTCGAATTCGGCCCCGAACGCTTAGCATTAATGTATTCAAATGCATTCCCGCGACAAATTACCGTGGCTCATCACTGTCCCTTTTAATATGACGTGCGTGAGCGTACGGTACAACACAGTCACCTTTTATTATGATGTATTGCGCTCTGCATATTAAGCGGAGCCTAAATAAAGATAACGTCTGGTCTCTGTGGGACCTCAAGTGCCTCTCTAATTTAGCTGATAGCTTTGCATGCGAAACAGTATAGGCACGTCGGTGCGTGGACGCCTTTTCCTCTTGCAATGTCAGAAATTAACAGCTTTATGAGATGCTCTCAGTTACTCGCCACCCGTGGCCTGATAATAAGCAACTTAAACGGACGTAATACGCTTAATGCTTGTAATCGTCAGACCTAATAGCGCACACTTTCTTTTTTCTGCTCTAAACAAAATTTTAGGAATTATACAAGTGACTGTTGGATGAAGTAAAAAGTACGACAGACGGTTGACAACATTAATGAACGGTATCCGCAACTTATGTATTTTCGTAATTTTCGATGTTGACCATCCTGTCACGCAGCCACATCACACATTCAAACGTATCCTCTAAATCGCCGCGCACATATCCATACAGATAACAGTCGTGTAATTGTTTGCGGACATAATTTCCGCCCGTGCCGTCGTAAGATTGGAAACGCTTACGTTAAAAGTCAGGCGCACTCAAGATACATCCACGTTACAATGCTTGCACGTACGCGGAGCGAAGAATCCACGTGGCCGCAGCAGAAGTGCAATTGAATTTGGTTAGTCACCGAGTCTCGTTCGCCGGGGCATTATCGCCGCTCGTTAACTTCGAGAGTGACTCGGGAGCGTTCGTTACGCTTTGATCTCGGCCAATTTTATTTTCCACCAAGTCGCATTTGCACCTGCACTCAAAACGATCCTCTTTTTGGCGCTGCTCGCAAGTACTGCCGTCCGCCTCACCCCGGCGTCGGCAAATATTATTACTTACGGTTGCGGGGCAGAAGGCGGCAGTAACCGTTCGCCGCTTTATCTCTCGTTTGCGTTTCGATGCTGAAACGATCCGGTCGGGACCAAATATGGATGCCGGCGAGGGGGTTGCTTACGATGAGTGGAGCGTACGACCTCTTAAGGTGCTTTCGATAAAATTGTCCGCATTATGCTCGTCTTTTACTACTGTGCGCCCGCTCGCGTGATGCGTATCAATTGAATAGGCAAGGCTGAATAATTTATGGCACGTTAAATTGTTATTGTACTCGATGCAACGTGCCGAACGACGTGACCGGAGGAGAACCAACTGGATCATTTTTTTATTCGTGAAAATGGACGTTTTAAATGTAAACGACGGCTCGATGTTTGGGGATGACTAGTTGGATGCGGGTCGCGAATTTCAGTTTGTGTCGGTAGAGAGCAGAAAGTAGACTTCACGGCGACTCCTTTTGAAACTCGTGCGCGGCTTTCATTGAAAAGTTTAAGGTCGGTGGCCCACCCAAGAGCGTCCATTGTGCCGTCGTTATGCTCGTCGTACGTATAAACCATGTCGTATAAAATCGTGCCGAACGAGGAACCAAGTGAATTCCTCTCCCCAAAGGACGTTCGTCCTGTGGGGGTCTGCGAACCACTAAGCACATGTTCTGTCAGGCCGAACTCTGTGAAGCATTGATTCGTCAGGCTTTAATCGTCCTTATACACTTTCTTTGTAAGTTTTTTCATTCCACTCAAATGTATGAAAGCACGCGCTACACTGTTATAGGAATCGCGCTGATATTAGAAAAGAAACACATTCACAATCACCGGTAAATAGTTGAAAAACGCGTTGTCCTACAAAATTCTAAATAGTCTCAAGCACATTGCCAAAAATAGACAAGAAATAGACACTCGATAATCTCCGCCGGCAGCTGCGTAAAATCCTCCCTCTGAACGCTGACTACTTTCGAAAAAACATCATCCTTCCAGCACATCCTTTCTCAGCAGCACACACATCGCCGATTCCGGTATCGCATGTTTGCCGGAACTTTATAGAGCCACCGCTTTGTCCTCCGTCCCCCGTACCACCGAACAACGATTCAGGCCACTGACGTCCTGAAGATTTATAGTTTCGAACGGCGTTCCGGGAATATTTTCAGTGAGTCACGCCGGCTCCTTCGTCCTTCCCGAAAGGATGCGAGCCGGTGGGAATAATGCGTTGTTTGCCGTGCAAACCGTCGGCGTCGCGCGTCGGCAGGGTTCGACTCGAGGAATCGGCGAGAACGGCGTCGAGAGTGCGCGAAGCGTACATCGTACATGTTGCAGGGTGCATGCTCGGGATTGCTGAGTTCATCGCGTCAGACCGGCAGATTGATTTGTTGTTGCATAGGCGGATGTGTATCTTCGTGGAGCGCGAAAGACTTGACGAGTCGGACGTAAAGGAAATTGGCACGAGGAAGGGGCAGACTTCCTACCGCTTGTTCGCCGTGATTTACGCGTTTTGACCGTGAAATATGCGGTAATAGGAAGTACTGCGCTCGCTTCTGGCCAGGATTGCGTCGGAATGAACGAAGAGTGTTGGGTAGGGATCGCCGAGTGGAAAGCGGAAATACGGATCTTTTGAGTGAGACTGCTACTAGTGGCATGAATTTGCTGTATTTATTTATTATTTCAATCAAATTACAAGCTGAGAATGAGAATGTATTTAATTATTAGTTCATTTTTTCGTCGAATCGAAGATAGAACTGATCTAGAGAATTTTCAGTTCGTGAAGGGGTTCGTATTTAATTAAACGATAAGTACTAATCAGCGCTTGCATGATTGGCATTACACTTATCGCTCGGTTCCGTTTGTCGATCGGAAACCAAGAGTCCCGTGCCGGAAGAAGGCAGCCGTCGAGCGATAAATCCTGGAAAGGAAAAGCTCGATCGAGCAAGTGCCGAACAAACGGCCATTGAAAGGAAAAACGGCCTGGGGATCAGCTGTATTCGCTGAAAGGTCGATGAGTTCTTCCAGCGGTGAATTTCGAGGTCGTTGCCAGCGCTGGTTCTCGTCGAAAAGACAAAAAGAGGAGAGAGCGAAGGAGAGAGAATGAGAGAGAGGAAAGATGCGGAGATGCGGAGAGAAAAAGAGAAGCTGGCTCGCGCGAGCGTATGTGTTGTGTGTGTAGAGGTGTACGATGGAGAGAATGAGAACGAGAAGGGAAGGGGGACGGAGTAAGAGAAGAAAGACGAAAGAAGAAAGAGAAAGGGAGAGAGAGAGAGAGAGAGAGAGAGAGAGAGGGAGGGAAAAACCGCGCTCTTGCCAAGAGTTCTCGGTAACCCTGAAGTCGGGCTTTGTGCAGTCGTATACATACAGCCACGGACGAGGAGGCGCACGCCTGCAAGAATGCAAATCGTATATGCACCGGGGCGGGTGCACGTCGATGCAACAGTACGAACGTATTGCCCCGACGTCGTTTTGACGAAGTCGCCGTTAGAAGACGATGCTCCCTTTGTGCGGCGACGTGTACGCGTCACGTAAATGTCATAGCCGATCGCTTTGTCATCGGATATCTCGATGGAAGAATGGAAGTCCCATTAGGGTAGCGGCAATATTGATACGCGTCTGCCTGCATTTACCAAGTCATATCATATTACGAGTACATACGATTCATTTAGTGGCGTCAATTCTTCCGCCGCACTCTCCACCCATTCCTTCGCTCTCCCTTTAAGTCAATTTTATGTACAGCTAATTACCACAGATTAGCCGATTCCCTAAAGAAACATTTGTTTTAATAAGCGCGACGCCTTTTGACGCTACTTTAATTCCTTCAATTTGCGGTAGGCACGAATTATGGTAGACTTGCACCCTCTCGGAAGGCATTAATTCACTCGAGTGTCAGGCGGGATGGGGTTGATTGTGCCATTCATTATACCGAGCGTCGCTAGATTGGATTTATCGTGATAACGGGCGCACGCGCCAATTATTCTCACTCCGTCGCGTAACGCGTAAATAGTTTCGTTTAACGCCGATCTGCTCGCAGTTATGGGCAGGTTCGTCAGCTTCGCCGCCGTCAAGAAACAACGCACTCGCGCTGTTTACGTCTGCCCGCGTGCACGCATGCAACCCCGCGTGTCCATGTCCACGTATGCACCTACGCGCGCGCAATGCGAAAGCGGCTGGTGGCTGGTATCGAATTGCGTCTTGATTTTCGCGAAACCGATGATGCAAGCTCACGCGCGCCATACGAATCGCACGCGAAGCACATTTCGGTATCAAAACTGGATTGTGGAAAATTTACGTGTCGCCATGGTCACGTTCGTAACGCAAGCACCTCTCGACGCTCGCAACGTGCGCTGCCGGTGCTGCGGATCGATTTCCAGCTGTTCGACGTTCCCACCTGACGTCACTTCAAAGATCCGTCATCGTAACCAGCTGTGCAAGAATTGGTACGGTCAATAAGGTCTGGTTGCATACAAATCTTTGATACGTATCTCTCGGAAGAGTGGATCGTTTTCGGAAAAATGAGTTCGATGAAACTGAGTCACCGAATCGTTCGTTATGATTTCTCAGGGGGGTTAACGTTTGCTTTCCGAGACGTCCGTTTTCATTCACAGGCGCGAGGCAGTTGTTGACCATACGAATTCTTGTTCGGTCGCGCAGGCACAATAACGCAAAACGAGAATCCCTGTCGGGGTTCGCTCTCTCTAGTTGAACAAATAAATCGGCGAAGTACACATCTCGCAGCATATGTTTACGAGCGACGTAGTCGACGGAGATCGAAGTTTGGCGAAAGAATAACAACGCGTGCGCGGGCCCTTCGTTTGTAAACCGATTCTGGCTTTCTAATGGCCAACGTGGGGTTTCGCTGTGCAACCTTAAAGCGTCCGGTTTCGGCGGTCTCGGAAATAGAATAGATAACAACGAGCGCTGTTAGTTCGCAATCGCGTAAACGAGGTGCGAAAGTGCGAGGGGGACGTTTACGTGCCTTATATTCGCGTATAATGTACTGACGGGTGATTTTTATAAATGCGGATATATGAGGTGCACTTAGCTAGGTACTAGATTATCGAAAACGTTGGAAAATGAGTTCGTATTATTATTATAGGAATAGTTGGAATGATGATGGAGCATGGAACTCTTTGAGTATGACATAAATGGGTAGATAACTGCGGACGTAGATAAGCGTGCGAGTATGTTGTTCTGCGTCGACGTGCAGGTGATCTTCACCTACTTTTGAATGGCATTTTATCATCCGCGGTCACCTGCAATCGCGAGTCCTGTTGAATTTTTATGCTCAGTGTACCATTCCACGGAATCACTAATCTTGGTAAGACGCTAACTACAATCGACCACAATTCTGAACGTCTCTGGCATTAAACTGACTCATTGACACTTGTACAACATACAATTGGGTCATTGAGATGATCTTGATAAGGCATTTTATTGGATTTCCTCGACCCGCGGACAGTATGCCTGTCACGTTTGCTTTTCTTCACGTTTCAATTTATGCATCCTCGAAACGGACATCGTACCTTGTAATTATTGCAGTGCCCATTTCCAGATTCAACCTTCCGGTATCCAGCAAGTTTTCCTACTTCGTCACGACAGACTTTTCTCCTGAAACATATATGTACATTTCAAGCCGACGATATGGTATTTATTTTGAGGAATCCTTCGATAATAATCCTTAGAAGTCGTACCGTTTCTATCACTGCGGCACGTGTTCGAAGTAATGATCAACTAATTGATCTCTCGTCGATAAATTACGATAGAAGTTTCGATAGCGTCCGGTATTTCCACTTTGATCAGATGTAACACTTAGTATGAGCCATTATCGGGGACCGTTATAGCTGCTATTAATCCGTTACAAATTGGCCCAGTAATATACTCGCTACTCCGACACATAATATATCGATCGATAGACTAGAGTTTATTTGCCCGCACGTGCGTCGAATCCGCGAGGATTCCACGAAGTTGAAATCACTCTCGAAGAGCGTTTAAAATAGCTTCGCATTCGCTGCAAGGAATTCAGCCGATCTAATGATATCGAGTCATTCCTCGGCCGCCTTCCAAATTCCTCGTGCCGAAGGAATCTGTGAAATTTCGGTGGAACCGAAGAATTTGCCGGGGTGTCGGGGTTTGATGGTTTTGACATTTTTTATTTAAAGTCACGCCATTCAGAGTTTAAGAATGCGGGGTGTCAAATAAAAATTGCAGCTTTAATCTTAATCGGGATAAAATATTTTTATAACACATCGACAATTGGATTACTAATTTGACGAATCCTGCTCGGCTAGATTCAGATTAGAATCTTGCATACCTATGCAGCACCATTCAATATTCAGCGAATTATCTTAAACGTCAAATTACAATGTCGAATCAATGAATATTCATTAAGTGATTCAGTCATATTATCGAGAAATTTGATAAACTCTGCGTCCGTCAACGATTGCACGAAGTGACATGAAAAACAGAAAGAAAAAATATCCTACTCGTTAGATAAATACCCTTCTCTTCTACCCTCACCAAGTCTCCCTCCATTTTCTTTTCCACACTTGGGTAGACGAGGTGACGCTTAAAAGCGAGTCTTTTTCTTTCCCTCGCTTCTTCGTCCTTCTTCCACCCTCTTCTTTTTTGACGTGTGTGCAGGCCCGTTTACGGGTGTCGTAATCCAACTCTGGAAGCAACAGCCGCAGCGACAGCTGAAAGGTTCAGGTTGTCCTCCGCAACATGCCGCGATGTATGCGCGGCACTTGAGTCATAGCTATACCTATCACCTTCGTCGTTCCATCGATTTCTTCCTGTTCCCCCGAGTTAGAAAGTTGTTTATTCAAAATTCATTACGCTGCAAGTTACACTGCGTTCAATCTCCAACGATACGAAGATTAAACGACGGTCTCGGATGACCAATTAATTTGGCGACATTCAGACAGAGCGCGGCGATTAAAGTTGAAATGTGCATAATAGTCTTACATATTTATCTTGCGTTAGATACTCCTATTTTTTTCTCATCGCTTTCACTTTTCTCTAACACCTCTCCCCTTTACCTCTACTTTCCTCCTTCTTCGTTCTTCATCTACGTTTCTTACGTAGGCACGCTGCTCAATCTGCCCAGCTTCCTTTCTGCCATTCCATCCTTCTCTGACGCCGATGCATTCTACTTTCTCTCTCTCTCTCTCTCTCTCTCTGTCGATCGACACTTTTTCCTCTCCTCCTCCATTCTCGTCTTCCTCGCCGCTCGTTCTCCGCACTGCCCGCGGGTAGAATGCAGCAGGATGCAGGATGCAAAATGTAGAATGCGACGAGTCAGAGGGTTGGGTGGAAGGGAGGGACTGTTCTGGGGAGAGAAGCGCGGGACGAGAGTGATTGGTCGCGATGAACTCCGTCCGCGATGCTGCGCATCCCGCGCAACGTCGAATCTGCACGGTTCGCTGATTCCGCAATTGCGATCGCCGGATCACGACGACGTCAGCGGCGGCGGCGTTCATTTTTAGGCCGCTCCTGATTTCCGGGCGAAGCGTTGAATCAAAGTCCATCGTGCGTAGGCCTCCTTCGCACGCGTCTCTCACCTTTCGTTTATCATCCGCGTGTGCCGGGCTTTTCCCCAATGCTGCTTCTGTTCAGTTTCTCGCATGAAAGTGAGTGTAGTTTAGAGAAACGCGTAATAATACAGTACATTTCTATCCCAACCTTGTTGACTATTTCGTGACTCTGATTATAGGGTCTCTGGATTAGGAGTGCATAGGGCGAAGCACGTCGGATTACGATTCTGACAGAGTATTCGCAGTGCAGCGTGCCGATCGCACGGAAGGCTGTATTTCTCACTTTCGCGCGCGGATCTTACTTTTACGATGCCCGCAATCACATTTGCGCAGCGTACAATACCTAAGATCCGCGCAATGCGGAGGGCTCCGCACTAAAATATAATGAGCCATACGCCGGCATTATGGCTTATTCCCGCGTTGGGTACACTCGTGACTCAAGAGCGATATTGCAGAGCTTTTAAGGAACGGTCGACGCGGGGCGAGCGTAAAATCGCACGATTTCGACATATTTTCCAATTTATCATTCCATTGTTGCACTTTCAGCGGACGTATGCCTGTTCATAAAGGAACGATAAATAGCAAATAGAAGTATTATATTGCCGCGGGTACGAAGTACGATCGCGTTGTTGCCAACAACTTGACTACGCTTCGTCTACGTGTCTCCTCTTCCTCGTCCCTCGTTCTTCTTGTTCTCTCAGCGCGCCTGACGCGTCGTTAAATTTACGCCGTATAACATCGTGAGTGACTATAACGGAATCGTTCGATATCATTCGTGAGATTTAACGACAGTCGAACAGTCGCGAATTCTGACGATATTTTACGGCCGCCGTTATTACTGCTCTGTCCGGGCCGCTCTTCAGCGACGAGTCGCGCTCGTTACTGTTGCGCAGAATGTAGGGTACGATAAGGAATGTGGGGTGCGATAAGAAAGTGGAGGAAAACGCTCGATCGAACGTTCTGCGTCGATTCTTTCGACAGCTAACCCCCGTCGGATCAAAACGCAGCTGTACTTAATGTCAACTGATTAATTCGAAATTATTTCCGAGTCTTATATCACGTAAATCTTTCATATAACGCGAATGTTAATCGCAACGTAAAGGAACAAAGCTTTCAACGTACGTCGAACGAGCATACATCATAATCGGACGGCCCGTGAACAATATTTCGACTCGACGAGGGTTAATGTCACCACTATCTGGTCGCCGTCCTCTACCTCTATCTATCATCTTCAAGGGAGAGGTGCCGCCGGGGCAGGACGCGTTGGAGGGAAGCAAGGGAGAGGCATTGCAGCAGGTTACGGGATGCAAAATGTAGAATGCAATAAGAACGTAAAGAAGAGACACATAGTCGCGAAGCCGCGCTGTAAATTCAAACTCCCTCCGTATTTTCTGTACAAGAGACGTATGTACATAGGTACGTTCACTCTCTCTCTCTCTCTCTGTCTGTACACGTTGGCAATACAATGTACGAGCATATGTAATCGCCCGTTCGATATGATTCACGTCCCCCGCTCATTGACGGTTTATAACGGGCATTATGCATTCTTCCGACGATCGAGATTAACGCCCCGCAGGAAACGTACGTATCGATTTATTCCACGGCGAGACGTGCAATCGCACGAGGCCTCCGGGCGAAATTAACATGTTTATTGTTTCTCGCTTTCTTCTGCCAGCGATTGATGCAGATCGCGCGAGCGAACGAGAGTACGGGACTGAACGACATGGTCCGGTTCGCGTGTACTCGACAGACGAACATTTTATGCAGCCAGCTTGCGGCAACGTTAAACGTCGCGCGCCGAATTTCGCGGTTATTAGCAGTGCGTGCCATTTAATGGGGACAAAAAGGACGACTCCGGCAACGACATCGTCGGATGCGTAACATTATGTGCGTGAAAAATGCTTTCGTCGCGGTACCATTATCGCCGATACGGATTGCACTCGGTCGGGTCCGACCGATCGAGAATGCCAACTGTCGAGATTCGGTGTAAGGTATTCATATTTATGAGCGCCACTGCAGCCAATCCCGCGACTCTGCCTGTTTTAATTCGCTCGCGGTCGCGCGCGCGTAAAATATGTACGCGAGAGATATTCAGGCGTTGGAATTACGTGCAGAAGTACGACGCGCATTAAGGAGGCGTTGATAATCGATAAATATCCGTTGCCGCGCGGCCGACTCCGTGCCCCGGCGTAATTTCTATAACGAAGCCCGGTGTATCATTACTGCCGTAACCGGCCGTTTTGAACTCCGCGACTTCGTGACACAGCGAGATTCCTGTAATTAGGAGCAATAATTAATTAGGTCGACTTTCTCCGTTCCCTTGTTAAGCCCGATACGCAGAAGGCAATTATAGGATTCTCTTAAAGAACTCCGAAAGAAACTCGTTTTTCCCGAGCCGGCGACGTTGGTAATTGAAAGATAAAACTTGTGTTCATCCCGTTATCCCGATATATAATTACACGCAGTCGTTAGGGAACATTCGTTCCTGTCCTTTCTGCGCTCGTCGTAAATGCGGTTGACTTTGGTCTTAATCCGAGCACCACTTCCGTTTCCAGAAATTGAGCTTAATCTAGTAGGATCGCTAACTCCAGCAGTTTTTATGAACATATTTCTAGGTTCCCGTCAGTGATGATACTACGACGAGCGTATCCTTGAAAATTTGCGTACACGTGCCATTGTCGAATTTCCCTCAATTCTTTTCCGCCCGATTTCACTCGTACTCCTCTCTCTCTCTCCCGCTCTGTCTTGCCCTCGGGCGGAATGCGCGCGTAGGCGGATTATATTTAGCGGGGGCGTTTCGTCTACATTGTGTGTCCCACGATAGTTCGAAATCGAGGAAGCACGCGGCCCTTTCTCGCGTGACAATCTCCCGTGTAACGCGGCGGTATAAATAGATCGTGTGCCGGATGTCGAGTGCTTCGCGAATATTTGTCGGGTCCCGCGCGGTCCGGTACAGTTGGCACCAAGGATGGACAGTTCTCGAACTCATTAGGCCGACACGAGTCGAAGCTGCCCCACACGTGTGTTTGACAGGCCGATGATTTATGAGGAACCATAAGAGAGTGGGACCACGCGAGAAAAAGGCACGGAGTTTATCTGATTAAGGCTCATCGTTGTCGTTACGGCTTGTCATTATCTAAGCTAGTCTAATACGCGTGTGAAAGTTGAGGAATAGCTAATTCACGGTGTGCTAATGTATGTGCAATGGATGTCGAACGGTAGCTGTCTGCTGAGTCTTCACGAATCGATGACTCTGCAGTCCGCGTGTTGTTTGTAGTGCTGTGTACGTACGTACGAAAGGTTCAATTTGTGGCATCCCTTTCAGACGGGTCACATGAAAACGTCGAGCGGAAGCTACTTCATTAAGCCGACGGAGCATTGGCAGGGCGTTGACAAAGAGACGCCAGAATCAACTCTGCAGCATGCCATACATCGTGTATCCGCCTCTATGTCCAATTCTCGTAATTTCGACACTCCGGCCGAAGTGACGGGAAACCGGAATTGTGGCGTTATTGGTGAGTAATTTTCTATAAGTAGAAGTGATTAAGTAGGAGTTATTTAGAAACGTGGCAAGTTGCAATTATTTTTTGCCTTCACCCGGACAACCGCGACGTGGAATTAATATCGTGAAGTGTCTCATTATTTTAAATCATCCCAAGAACGAGGGATGATCATGCGTGTAGCAGGCGCGGTACGATATCGTTCGTAGTGTTTATATCATGCCATGCTGAAAAATTTGCTTGCTTTAGAAATTATCAACGCGTTCCTGTGCGTATTGCTCGATGCCGAATTGACGTACTCGCGCTGGCGATGATTTAAAATAAAAAAGCACATCACGATATCAATTCCACGTCGGGCTCGTCCGGGGCAAAGGCAAAAAATAATCGAAAGTTCTGCCAACTCCGATCGCGACGTTGGCAGTCCATCGTTTACTTTTTATGCCTGCCGACTCGCATAATATATAACACTCGGCCGACCGATCAAACTTTCAATGGGGGGACAAGATACGTCTACACCTGTCATCATACGACATGCAACGTACACAGGCGCGGTATTCATACCCCCGTCCGCCAAATTCGCTGACATACGAAACACATGTACGTATATGCATACTCATTCTGGATTCCACAGTGATGTAGAGATACCCGAAATTACGCTGCTAATATACGAATACGCTTCCCATCCTCGTATTAGTATCATTCCAGTGATATACAAACACGTATGAAGGACAGTACATCAACTGCATCACGACGTCACAGGACAAAGCTACGTGTGCGAAGACGCACTCATACACTTCAACCCAGCAATCCGCAAAAAACACACAAATGCAAATGCCGAAGAGACACACAACCACGTGCCCTCGTATTTATACGCGAACGCGCGAATATTTCTTCCTGACCATGTGAGGTCCCGCGCGCCGAAAACGTATTAATAATGCATGCACTCTCGATTATACATATTGCCTGGATGCACACGTGCACCGGTGCCAGAGAAGGCGAAGTGGAGGCCCGAGATCGTGTACTACAAATGTGCACGTACGATCGGACGGATACTCGTTTTATTCATGACTGTTCCTTAAACCGCCACCGTGTCTCGGGGCCCGGGAAAGTATTCGGCGGCGGTATTATGTAGTAACATTCGTGAATAATAAATCGGCCCGGCAAACGAGCGCGCTCCCGCGCGCCTCCGTATGTGCCCGCAACCGTCGACGCGTGTGTACGAGGTGCTTGCGTGGCTGTGTGCAAATATGTGTCCGCGCTGAGACTTTCGTGCGCTGCCCAGTACGACCGGTTTCGCAAAGCTCTCTCGATTAACATTCCATTATTGAAGCGTTACATTGTCGGCAGCGAAAAGCACACCGCGTTCGTTGTCGCACGGCTGTGTAGTAATTATTTTGTCCGACTACTTATCAGTCGCCGAGATTAAATGTCGTTGCGAGGCTGCGTCGGTTCTTCACGATTTTTGTCGTTCCGGCTGTGATCAGCAAAGTCGGCTGGCTGGTATCTTCGATTTCAGAAAGCTCTCTCGGTTAACATTTCAGTTTTTAAGCGTCGCGGAGTCGGTAACAAAAAGTAAACTGCGTCTCATGGTTGCGCGGTAATTATTTCGTCAGACTACTTATCAGACGCTCGATTAAATGCTGTCGGCGAGTGTACGATTCTTATTTTTCGGATTTCGGCGATTTTGACGATAATCATTATAAAATCGCACCGCTGCTGCGCCGAGCGGTCACACATTATTTTAAGCCAGGTGACTTTTTCGCCGGGAGTCATCTTGTTCCGCGCTCGTTCCTCACGGCGTAATGTTAATTGAGCGTTAATTAAACGGGGCTCGAACCGCGCTCGGGCGGGTCGTAATTTATTCGGAAGAAAGTTTTCATTATGGTCTTTCTTCTTTTGCGCGCCTTCGTGCGTGCGTGTGCGTACGGCGAGTGCGAAGAGTACGGATAAGAGTGGTTATGGCGAAATTTAATCCGTCGAGTTAATCGATTTCGTCTAATTTCGAATGATAAATTGGACCTCGGGGTAAATACGCGGGATGTGAAAACAGTCGAAGGATTGAACAAATATTTCTGATGTCTGATGAAATTGCCTGAAACTCAAGTGTAGGTGCGTGTACTCATTACGTAAATGTCGAAAGCCGTACAAACCTAAGTATACGAATATTTAGATCGACACATATGTACGTGCTAACATATTTCGAAATCCGAGCCCTATATTCTCAGACATTTTCAGCAAAATCTGCCGAAGCTTAAAACGAATCTCACGGTCGTCGATTCCCATCAACTTCGCCGCCATTCCGCGGGCTAATCTTTCGACGGGAAAAAAGTTGACTTCACGTGGAATCGTATGGTCGCGCGTGCGGCTAAGAGGACGCGAGAGAGTCTGAGAGAGTAACATTAAGTCCTCTCGTTGGTACTTACGACCACCTGTACCGAAACAGGTTCAAGCATTTACGGCCCCCTCGGGGCGAATATTCTGACGTTCCATCGAGACAGCCTGGCGACTCTTACATACACACACACACACAAATATTCATACGTACTCATATTACATATATAAACATATACGAGGTGGTAATGCGAAATATTGTTTTTATTATTTATTATATTCTCATACTTTATTATTATACGTACAAATATGTATCTATTTTATCAATACATCCCTGTTTGGTTCACATTACTTACTTCATTGAACTCTCACTATCTAAATCACCATGATTTATTTAAAAAATTCACATTTTACTTCCTGTTGAAGATTAAAGCAGTTATTCTTATCAGTCAGACAATTTTTTAATATTTTTTACATGTTGAGTTCCGTGCACTTCATATCATGTAACAACGCATATGCATAAGGAAAGGAGGCAGACATGCTTTGAAATACACGCACACACCACACACACGTTTATGTACGAGTCACGTCTGGCGTACGCACGTGGGCGGAAGATCTCGACCGATCGAGGATCACAGGGATCGATGATTCTCGCTCGGCCGATGCCTTCTCCCTCGTCTTTCTCCGCCCTCGTGTTTGTCCCTCGAACCGGCCCTGCGGCAGGGTAAACCTGTTAAGGAACGATGAACCTGTAATCATGAGTGAATTTTCGAAGTCCGAGCCGATTGGTTTGGGAAAAAGTGCAGTTGCACTCTTGCCCGGTTAAGGAAACGAGCGCCGCCTCTTCTGGCGTCGAGAAAAATTCACGTTTTCCTTTCGAGGGAACGTGAGTAGAAAGTGCGAACGGACACTTGGGACTAAAGGTTTCAGTGAAATTTGTCGAATGCCTCGAATATATGCAGAAGAGTTCTTTGCGTACGAACTCTGGCTTTCTAGGAATTGAAGAAGTTAATTGTGAAAATTTGATAGTGATGTTTGATTGCCGATTACTTCAGCCGCGGGAACCTTTAAATTGCAATAATGAAATCGAGACACTTATTGAGTCTTACGTAACGTGAGAGATGTATGATCGACAGTAGCTCGACGTTCGATTCTTTGGGCATGGAAGGTATTGTAGGGGAAAGGCGTTTCCTGTCTTACCAGTGCCGTGTAAATTCTTGACCTGCCTTCGATGAACGTTTCTTCGATGTGAATGGCCGACGAGCTTCATTCACTGCGCAGTAAAGTCCCTCGTTGTTTGTACGCACGTCGAGGTACTTGTAAGTAGGCGCGCCTGTTCAATGAAAAGAAGCAACGCGCATGCCTAACCCCGACAAACACTTTCAACGATCCGTTAACTAACTAGGATGCATATGAGTGCACGCGTGTTATGTTGGTTTTTCGAAACAGTTGGAGATCAAACTGCGTGGATTCTGTATAAACTTATATGCGCGGTCCTATAATCTGTCGAAATGCAGCAGTAGGTAGTGATACTTGAATGCTGTTTTCAGTTCTCCTTTTTCACCGCATGACACAGCTTCTGTGAGAAGCGTTGCCTCATTCGAGAATTTGAAATTCGAAGCGAGCGAGCATCCTTCGCCAATATAATCGAAAGACGCGTGTGTCGAGATAAGAGGATTTGCATGCGATTAATGCGTGAATTTCACCGCGTCGACGTTACTAATGATTTCGGAAATCCAATTAGAAACGAGTCCCTTTCGGCAATAAGTAGATCGTTAAGTGATGGGCGTATCGAGATAGAAGGATTTATACGGGATAATCTCGTCTTCGGCGATGGCCGCGAGAGAATGTTTTTCCTAAGCTCTAAAGAGACCGCGCGGATCGCGTGAAGCGTGAGAAGAAATAGAAGAAGTCAGGTGGTGGCTTGACCAGATTGTGTCTTTAATTGAACACAACGTAGTTCCGAAAACGGACAACCGGTTTCGGATCGACTCACAACTCTCGCAATGAATCTGTGTCGTTGCACAAAAGTCCGAGAATACTAACTTGTAACACTGCCTTGTAACTTGTCGCACTCAGAAACAATACTTAAACAACATCTCACTCTTCACTATGTCCCGTCCTTTTTTAAATATATTTACATCTTGTCGCATGTCACATCATTCCTCTCGCCCTTCCACTCTTTCCATCATGAAATGTCACCACATTCAACCCCTCTCGTCTATAAATGTCTAGCGACCACCACAACCCCCGTGAAAAATGTTCCCGTTTCCCGAACTCTCTGAATTTAGGCAAGTGGAGAAAGCTCTCCGTCGATAAACGTGGCTCGTTAAACGGAGGGCGTGGACAGATGGAAGGATGCTCCACGCAGGGGCGTGTACGTCCGTCGAGGGTGGGCCCTTAAAGGTACCTTAAAGGGCTCTCGCGTAAGGCCGATCGGGCACGGCGATAGGGGGTTAATAACGATTGAAAAGCGAACGAAAAGGCGCGCATCCACCGAAGCAGTAACCGTGGCTGACCCGAGGCTGCCGAGACCTCGACGTCGACGGTAATTACTAATAATCGCAACTTTGCCCGCTCGCGATGGATGCCAACGACCGACGAGAGTCGAGCGAGGAGGAGGCCGCGATGAGCGAAGCGTTGCGTAATGTTCCTGCTCTTACTCAGGGCCGAAGGACGTCGCTTCACGCGAATCGGGTCTCGTTGTCTACTGCACTGCATACGAAGCGCGCGATTCAGTGGTCAGTGGAGAAGTGACGTAACAGGTGTAGTGTGATTAATACGTTTTTCGACACGTTGTTGGTCGAAAATTGCAGAATTAAAGGGGTGAGGTCGGAAATTTGAGAAAATTGAGGGCTTGCAGTTGGACGCGTTGGGAGCGCTTGAGAATTCGAGAATTGACCTTTCGAACGCGCGTGCGCGGCCCACGCGACGCGAGATTAGCCGATCGAGAAAGACGTGCGCGGCGGGGAGCGAAAGTGGTGGAGCGGCGGAGTCGAAAGTTACGATGATTTCACCGCGAAAACTTTGACACGTCGAACATGGCCGCGCGAGTTCGCGGGGATCGATGGATCGCTCCCGCGGCAGACCGCACGGCGCCGAGAGCACGTGGATCGCGATCGAGACTGTACGCCGCTCTCGATGGCGCGGCCAGATCGATCCGAGTGATATGCAAAAGTCATTGACTTCGCCGCGATCGTCCCGGAATAACGGATGCGGCGATCAAGATCGAACCTCACGGCGCGCCCTTCCACTATCTCCTCTCTCGATCCCGAGCGATCGCGACACGATCCGGACCAGTACACGGATCGGGAACGTGTTATTACAGGTTGTGATCGAAATGACAGGCATTACTTCGCCCTTTTTCGATTATCACTGCGACTTTAAGCGATCGACTTTTATCATATTGTAAGTTCTCCGAAATTCGCGCCAGTAATTTATTGTCGGATCTTGATGTAACCCGGTAAACCGGTACTTACGCGTGTCTCTCGTACGCGCTCGGCGTTGTTTTAACCGTTAAACGGAGAATGTCGAAAAATGATGCGGGCCGTTCGATTTCCTCTCGCTCCTCTCGCGTAGTCATTTTACTTTCAAATTTGATTTTGGTAGGGCGCATAAGTCGGTTACGGGTGAAAGCGACGGTCGGCGGTGTGCATCGATGATCGAAATCATTCGGCCGGATCGTAAAGAAATGTTGCTTAAGAACGCCGCGCTCTATGCTCGTCGTTCGTTCGGCATCGAAGTGTCTTTGCTTTAAAATGATTGTCGCTGTAACGAGCTACGAACACTCTGACAGAGGCACTTATGAAGCAACGTTCGGAAGTATGGAAATTCGGTGGACATTTAAACAGTCAGAATATGAAACTAGAGAGAGTGCATCGATTTCCATAGCACTGTTGAGCTTCGTTACGAGCGATCAAAGATGCAAGCGTGGAAGCGTGGCTGAAGTAAGGAGTACTAAGTTCGGAAGAATTCGGAGAAGTAACCGCGAGCCGGCGAGAGGAGTCCGTAATAACTCACCTCTTCGTAAGAGTTCACGTCTTACGTCGGCGGATTGTGATAGCAGGGGAAACAGTGTGCATTTGCACGACGCACGAATTACGATCATGACCCTCTCTCGCATTCGCGCGCAAAATGACCGATAATTGCTGGAAAGTTACGTGGTGCACACTATAATTTCGATCGGGTGAAAGTTCGCATCGTCCATAATGTTTCGCGATCCCCCTAGCCTTCGTCTCTGTGCACGCCGTCGGGTAACTCGAGACCAAGAGTTTGCCTAATTACAATCAATATCACGCGCGCCCCTGTTCGTTAATTATTTGCCACGCTGGCATTACGATAATGACGGACGCCGACGACTGTCGAACGTTGAACGGCGAAAATCCGTTGTTCCGCACGATCATTCATCCTGACACGTGAAACGCACGCGGCGCAGTAACTAGCACGTTGCGGTAATTTAATAATACATAATTGGCCGTAAAAGTCCGCGCGTTTTACGCAAGATGCGATGGGAAATTGAATATGAATTTAGGAACTGAAGGAATCGGTGTCCTGACGCAACTGATTCGGGTCACAAATAGACCGAGTCCACGTCAGAAAATTTCAACTCAGCTTTAATTCCAATTCCTACAAAATCTCATGGGAAATCGAGTATAAATTTAGGAAGTAAATATTTCAATCACCCCCAATTACACGCGCAATACAAAATACAACTCAACAACAAGAAACAACAAAAGTTCATTACATTATATGCGACAGAACTCTTGTGCAGCATAACACATGCCGTAGCGGCGAAATTTGTCGCAAGAAACGAAACGAACAAATTTCTCGAGCGATCTCATTCGACCGGGGAAGGGGATTTATCGGAACGCGGACTGTGGGAACACGATCCGTCGCTAGCACAGTGCCATCATCGTCCCAGTCCCATCCTCGCGCCGCGCTCTCGTCGTTTTATGCGCGGCGCGCACTGGGCGTGCAATAATTTCTTTCGTAATTAACTTGGAACTCACGGCCGTCGTCGGGTCTCTTTTCAAGTCTCCCTTCTTCCTCGCTGGCTCCGCTAAATGTCCGTCTGCCCTGTAAAAATAACCGACAAATCCCTCTTCCTCGCCGCTGCTCTCTTCGTTACGCTCTTCTCGTCGGACGCCGCAGCGTAAAGGGTGAATTCACGATCACCAGGGAGACAAACCTGTTCCTCAGTCATAGAACACGCAACCACGGGGAACAATTCTACATCTTGTCGACTAATGAGCAGTTTCTAGTCCTGCGAGACGAGTGCTTCCAAAAGGTGCATCTCGACGTACGTTTTCGTGGAAATTTTTCAGGGAGGAGGGTTCGTCTTGTACCTATGTGGGAAGAATATAGTTTCCACGCGTGCGCATCGGAGAAATACTGGAAAATGCAGCGTAGATATAGTAAGAAGGATAGTGGTCGCTGATCGCGAAAATATGCAGGAAATTGTGGTATGCACTTTTTGTGACGGCACGTCGGGTTCAACATTACACACGTAGCTGCAGTACAAGTACTACTTATACTTATAGCACATTAGCAGATGTTCGTTTTGCGGAAATCTGCCAAACTAGCGCGCAGCGGGTATAGACATCACGGTTACATGATACATGCCTTCTAACAGTACACACATTCGAATTACATAACTGTAGCATACGTTAATAAATCCTGAAACTCTTCCTTTTTCCCGTCGCCTCGTCGTGTCACGAATTTCCACACGCGCGCACGTACGCGCACAGATGCCGACAGAGAGCAAACACAGTGACGCACGTCGTACAAGTTTTCACGTACACCTTCTGCCTGGGGCGATCGGCCGGACGATTACTCATTAATCGTCCTCAGAACACACCGGGCGCGGGGTTCAAATTGTCGCGTGACAGCGATGCATTGGTCAGGCGAAGTATGCATCTAACGACTGGACAAACGACAACGACGACGACGACGGAAAGCGGCTTAGGCATAAATTTGCCCTCGCGCGTTCGTTTGTACGCACGTGGAACCCCTATGGCGATCGGCTAAAATCCAGGAATAAATCACCGCGCCCGTATAGAGGTGCCGCATTTACCTCTGACCCCCGTTCCGTCCCCCCACCCCACTCACGATACCAGAGAAATTTCCCTCTTGCGCCCGCCTCGCCTCTTCTTCTCAGCTTGGCCCTACGTGGAATTCCATAATCTTTCGATCGGACCGCCGACACTTGCCCTGCGTCGGTATTGCACGATATATTGTACGGAGCCGTATGCACGTCGCGTGAGTTTCTCCTCGTTTTAGGATTACATCCGCGGCAGGGAGCGCGCGCGCGCGCGCGTGCGATGCGACTAAGTGGCCTGAAATAGCATGCGCACTCTCGTGCATAGGCGCGATTACGCGACTTCTGCGGGGTCGGCACTCGGAACGGCACATGCGATGCCGGCTGCGATCCTTCAAAATGCAGCTTCGTTACGACGGATTTCCAGACAATCGCATGCAGGAAGGATTTACAGATTTCAGGTTTCAAAAGTGTATGCTTAAAATTGAGAACGGCTGAGAGAACGAAGTTCGCAAGAATCCGAAGGTGAAGAGCAGAAAAATTGAAACGTATCCTGATGTCGCAGGGATGTACCTTAGAAAGAGGTTTGATCGAGTGCTACGGAACCGGCGTTCATAAATATTTCGCTCGATTCCGCTGGCGCGTGTTAACGTGGCTAAGTGAACGCCGTCACGCGGAACGCAGCGCGGAACTTGAAATAGCGGCTAGAAGCAACCCCCGTACGTGCGTGCGTGCGTCCGAGTGATAAAGTCGAGGCGCGCGAACAACGTCTAAACAGCATTTTCCACGCTGCTCCCTTACATTAGCAGCGATATATAATCGTTGAACCGAGAGCCCTACGCCTCGCGTCCAGATATTTCCGGCACGCAGCCGCTGTCGCGCGTCTTTATTCGTTCGATTAATTCGTTCGCTTGCATAATTTAGTGTCGGCCGTCGCGCAGAAACAAACAGCGGTTCACGGCCCCGACATATTCGGCCTACGCCGAGAAAAAGAATCTCGTCGAAGCATTAATCTCGGACGCCTGCTCCTTTCGACCTCGTAAATTATGCACCTGGGACAGTTGGGCGGGTTCGCTGGCTCGGCTCTTCGCAATCCGTTCTTTGTGTCGTCGAGTTGTACGCTAATTTCGCGCCGATGCTCGAGGGTAGTCGTACAAATCTTTCTAATGATAGTACGTGACACGAGAAACTAAAATCGCTGAGGTAGTTTGGATAGCCAGCCCTTGCTGACAGTGAATAATAATGATCACCGTGATTTGGCGGAATTTGTTAAAAGATGTCTTCGTTAAAGATATTGTAATACATAACGTTTTCTTTAACATTATGTGTGCTTATGGTTCAGTTCGTGCGAGTATTAACTGTTGGCAAGCTTATAGAAGCTCGTTCTTTTGCTGCGACGCCAAAATGTATTCAGTAATATTCCAATGATCCGATTAGAGTGTAATTCAATGCACGTTGGCGTACGTATTCAAGATGCATCGACAGCATCTCCTCATAACCGATGCATCTCTTTAACAATACTCATTCATCCTCTCCCGTGGGGCAAGCACCTGCCTGTTCGACGGCAGGTAGACGCCCTGAGCACGATCCAGTCGATTGCAGCATCCACGTTTCATCTTTCGAGGGTCGAAAACTGGCCGTGAAACGTGCGTCAGCGATTTTCTCCTCGGTCTGCGTACCATTAACCCTTTCAGCTCTCTGCAATATTTGCCATCTCAGAATGGCGCTGTCTTACTGGACGAGTGCCCTCTCTTAATTTGGAGAATTGCATCCTGCTGCGGTAATGAACCTTAAATATTGAGCAGTAGACACAGTATGCCCTTCTTTAGATTATCCTCTGCATCTGTCATACATCACAAATTTTATCGTCATTTTACTTCTGGCAGATAGTAAACTTGTATGAGAATAATAAGTATGTTTAAGTTACATATTTTATTACATATTTTCACAACGATTATGTATAGCAAGCTTAATATTCTCATGTAGAGAGAGCATTCGTAAATTTACCGACACTTCAAACACATTACGGAAGAATACTCTTGGCAGGGTTCAGCGTGATAAACCGAACGATCTCCTTCTCTGCCCATAGCACACGTTCCACTTCATGATCGTTGAATGTCAAGGTCACACATTATGTTCGATCACGAGAACGAGCCAAGATCTTACTTGTCGCTTCATCGAGGATTCAACATCGTGGGTGATATGTGCCCATTTATCACTCATGTAACAAAATCGATGCTTCAGATTTTATTATAATGTAAGACTCAATGATAATACATTATCGTAAAATGTCATAATGTAAAAAACGTTATAAGACATAATAAGAAGACGATCTTTTACTATGTGTTTCATTTACGAAATAGAGATAGAGTGGCCACAATTGAAATCTAATATTCGTGCCCTGTAAAGAATGAATTGCTACAAAGAGGCATCTGAAGTCTCATTAAAATGTAACACCGACCGGCACCGCGTTAGCGTAAAACTTTACGGCGTGGGAATATTTTAGGAGAAAGTCTTTCGTGATGCTTTTTAAGGACTGCACGTGTGTGACATACGACCGTTTGCATTCGACCGAGATGGGCATCGCAGTGTAATAAAGTGCATTGTCTCCGACAAGTGTCTCTCTGCAGGGTCGACTTTCTAAAAACCGAACGACGCGTGATTATGGAAAAAGACCTGGGCGTGGAATGTGAGGGTAGACAATTGGGAGGGGGAAGGCGAGTGTGGCCGGAGAAAATGACATGTAAATTCGTCGTATATGGAAATTCGGTAACGTTACGGCCGCGAAGTGCTCCGAAGCGAAAAGGCGGACAGACTTTACCGATGATTTATGATTAAAACTCTCATACTTGACGCATACCAAATATGAGACCCAAGCGGTAATAAACAAATAATCGAATCCTGCCTATGGTTCAAGATAACCAATTTTCCAGAATTCTTTCTAAAAAAAAAAAAGAAAGAAAAGTGTCGTTTGTACACGTTCATACATTATACCAATTACGTTTTAACGGAGCCCGACAACGATCTACGAATGAAGGCTGATACCGAAGCTCGCCTCTTACAATTTTAATCGTAATCGAAACGTACGTCGGCTTGAGGAAAGCACGTCGGATATCGTGCGCCGAACAAAGGAGCGAGTTGTCCCGAGCGTGTAGCCGTTAATTACATTTCATTTAAGCGGTTACGCGGACAAACACCGCGCGTGTCGATTATCTCCAAGTTCACATCTGTTTCCGTTTTCTGTTCCCGGTATTCTGGGCGCGGTCCATATCCTTGCCCGGGCAATAAAATAAATCGGCGGACGCGGGCTGTGCCCCGCACTGATTGCTCCTGGTCTCTAAGAGAATGAAACGGAGAGAGATAGAGATGCAGATAGAACGTGGTCTGACTGCGCAAGCGAGAGCGATCGCGTTTTGTTTTCTGACGTATTGTTTCGGCGGCCCCGTATATATGTCAGGCGAAATGAAAGTCGAGGGTGTGTAATTGACGGGCGACCGGGTTAGAAGCCAATACGTCGACGTTTGACAGCGGGGACATTGTACTTGGCGACTTTTAGTCGCGATTTATTTCGCGGCCGGTCGTTGCGCGTGCAGCATTACGTAGCTGAGGTCTATACTTTATTTAATCGCCCTCCCGACCGACGTATTAGTTCCCGACGGCTGCGTCCACGTATTTAAAGGTACATTCGTTACAGAATTTTCTAGCTCGGGACACGCGTCGATTAACTCGTGCTTTACGCAGTGCGCGCTGGCTACAGCGTGTTCTGCGGCGCGACATGTTTTCTTCACGGTCGACAATGTAATGGGATGATTAAATATAAATCCGTTATCTGCGCCAGTAGTCCAGGGTACAGGACAGTCGGCGGTTGCTATGCCCATTTCCTTATTACACTGCTATGAAATCGATTACGACCCCATCAAAATGATATTTCCCTATCTCAACACGGCCGCTTCTATTGACGAGCGATGTGTCTTTTTTTTCTCTCACAATTCTAGGACGCCATCTGCTGACCATGTTAAATGGCGCTGAACTCTTCGAACTCACCTAACGAGAATTCAATGTCGCGCGCGGCGTCGTGACGTTCCGCGAGGCGCGTTCAGTGATTCTTTAGCAACCACAGCACCGTCCGCGCTCACCGTTATCACTAATCCATCCCGTTCCCAGAAGCAATTCCACGCATCCGCCAACGTAACCGGCGAGCTGTTTCCCAATTGACATCGCCGATCATTGTCGGCCACTTTTCTCGTCACGCCGCAGTGAATCGCCTCTTTAAAAGTCCAATAAAGCCCGATCGCTGATCGATGCTAATTGCTCCACCGTTTAACCAGCGATAAAACTTCCGCGTGACTCAGAAGCCTTCTCAGATCTGGCTCACTCGTCAGAAGGATACTCGCGAAACAAGGAAAACGCGCACTGGCTTAATGCCGAACAATTATTATAAGTGACGGTAATGGTTTCCTGTCTCTGCGTGCTTGAAAGGTGAAATAGGAGAAGTAGGATGGGATTTATTTCTAGAAAATTCAAACAAAGATCCCATCTTCTTTATAGACGGCAAACAATTGCAGTCACTTAAAACTGTATACTCGGCGAAAAGGGCTTTTATTTGAATATCAAACGATTGCTATTAATCGATCGGTGGCTTTTCTTCCTTTTTCACTCGGCCGCTTCAGCGACGCCAATTAAATGTTCAATGAAAATTCTGTGTATCCTGGGGTGTACCGGGGTGAATCGTGCGTCTTCCGTCGATCGTAATTTATTCGCCGGAAGGATTTCCGCGAACGGGAGCGAGTCTCGGTTGCGAGGAATGCTAAATCGTGCGCGGACAATGCGTGACAATATCGCGGATAAGGAGGAGCGGCCGGACTCGGCGGTTGCCGCAAAGGGCAATTCCTTCTATTGCCTCGGCTTGTCGTCTTTACTTACGTTGCGGTCGCTACTGCTGTTTCGTGCACCTCGCCGCTTGTCGGCGCACATACGTGTCCAATGGGATACAAACGATCGGGTCTAATGGATACCCTATATTTCTTGCGGCAGTTGTCGATGAATCGATGGGGTAAATGTGAAATTGCGGTGGAGGCAACGGGCGAGCATGAACATGATTTCAAGCAGCACTTGACAACGGGGTTCAACGTGACGCAGTGTAAATCTTCTCACGGGACCTGGGGAAAAGGACGATTGATTAGGCAATATTTAACTTTGGATTTTCTTCCGAACCTCGGAACAATTTCGCAGATCAACGATCAGAAGCACACTGCCGAATTCGCGAATTTTCTTCGCCGATCCCCTCACTCGATCGCAGTAACGAAATCAATCGCGTTGAATGGTAATGACGAGCAGCCCTGAGACGGTCGTCGCGCATGTAACTCGATCCGAGGCTGTAAGAAGGAAGTTTATCTCGATCGTCTAGAATTAGAAGTACTATGATAAAGAGGCGGCTGTTGAGCGGGACAGACTGCAATACGTGACGCAACGCGCGCTCGTATTTTTTTCCCCAGCGCCGCAAGTCACAAGTGGCGAACGAATGGTATCTCGATCGGGTTCACATTGAAAATCGTACGAAGGGAACGGACGCTGCTCGCGCGGGCCGCGATAATGGACGATAAGAGACATACATTCTTGTCACTCCTCTCTATTCCTCTCTTTCTTCCGTTGTCCCTTTCCCTATGCCTCTTGATAGCGTCCCCATAGTCATACGAGCGGAGCAGTAGAGACAGAAGACGCTATCTGATGAAGGTCCGCGGGAACGATCGAAATTAGGGTTGGAGCGATAAAGGTGTCGTTTCAAAAACGAGACAGCCGTTGCGCCGGTTAATGGAACGCTCCCTTTGGTCTGGTCGCTCGTTCACGTGCGTGACGGCCCGTACCTTTGATCGGCATTAAACGTGAAATGAGGAACGGAGAGCTAATAAAACGCGGCCCGAAAGGAGAGTAAACATGTCCGCTGCGAGTATAATGGGCATCGTGACGGAAGGAAATCAAACATGCGCTGCTTCGGGTCGAGCTGATAGCAGAGAGTGAAATTGATAATTAGATCGCTAGATGATGAACATAATCAACTTATAATCCACAACCAGAAAAATACAATAGACGAAAGAAAAAAGTTGACACGTACCCTGACACGTCTGTAACGATTCTTTCGTTACATAAATACGTCAATGCATAGAAAATGAAGGAAGTAGATGCATCCGTAAATCAACAGACAAGTCAATCAGCTGGGACAAGTAGACGATGCATACTATGCAACGATATATTCAAACACAACTTTGTGTCCACAAGCAGCGCGATTGTAACACAAATGCAGCTTGCCACTTAGAATGACAAGGGTTGGTGAGTGCACTGACGGACTGCCGGTATGCAACTGTCGGGCTCGACGATGCCGACGTGAAAAGGGATAGCCTATTGAAATTAGAATAATAAAAGGCAGTCCGATGAGCCAGTCGGGGCGTGAACGGAGCCGTGGAATCACGCGTTTGAAACTCGGCCTGGGTCATGGAAAAGGAATTCTCGGGAAGGGGAGAACTCCTTTAACCCTTCACTTACCTGTGACGAATGCCAGTTCCTTCATTTCGTTTTGTCCGTCGAACGTTCCAGCATTCGAATCAATTCCCTCAGCCAATCGTCTTGCACGCTCCGCCGAGTGATAAGGATCTTTGATGAAATTTGTAATCCGAAAAATGGAGAGGGAAAAGAAATAATACCTTCTTGTTGAAAAGAGAACGTCTCTACCGCTACGGACGAAACAATCTCATTTTAATCGGCCGTACAAGCCGACGATGTAATTTCCAATCTATTATATCGGTACTTTATATTGATCAAAGTGAAATATTGAAAGTTTTGGCGGGAGTCTTCAGCGAGAGTGATCGGCGCTTTTTCGAACAAAGAATGTCGATTCCGATCGGAATTTCACTGTTGCTGCATTGAATAGAAACGCGCTGCTGCGTCGAATGATTTTTATGATTAGTCACGGCAGTTTGTAACTGGAAACAACGCTCTTTCTGTCTGTTATATATTTCCACATTACACCGCAGACAATACGATGCAAGTTCACGAATTACGTAGGGCAACTCATTAAACCCATAACGACACGCACGACGCTTGTATCTCACACCGACACTGTACTAAAAGTGCATTACGAAGAGTTAATGAATCAACACTCTTGATACGAGGATTCATAAACCTAAAACACTTTACATCCATATTCACTCGCCGACGTCCAACGAGCGAACGTTCGCCGAGCACGCTCCAGTATCAACTCAGAGTCGTACAAATCTCTCGCGGCCAAGATCCTCTAAACCCGCAACCGTAAAACAATGCGCTCGCAATCTGTACGAGCATAATAATGGCCATTACCAGGGGTAATAAAGCTATCATTACGATTGCATCAAAGTGCATTCCACCAGCGACGGCGAACGACCTACCGCAATGTATATGTGTCTGTCTGTATGTATATGCGAGGGTGAATTGGAAGATACTTTTTCTCCTGCTCCTCTCATGTTCGACTTTTTCCCCTTCTAAGCCCCGTGGACCTGTCCATATCGCTGGAGGATATTCTTTCCGTTCTGTTATTGCCTCTTACAAGGCTCTTCATCCTTCGCTTCGCGATCCTCATTATCCTGTCGTTACATATCCCTTTGTTTTCGCCTACGATTCCTGCCAGGCAACGAACACACACACACACACACACACACACACACATATACCGAGACGATCATTCCCATAGTTCCAGCAGCACCGACCTGTCAAACTTATTACCACAAAATCGCTGTATATTATCCTCGTTATAACGATCAGGTTTTAAGAGTGCCGCTTTTTATCACCTCTTAATTAAAATAATCTATCCGTGTCAAGGCGTATTAATATTCAATTAGCCTCATTATATGCACCTCGTACGTCGGAGATTTAAATTCAGCTTAACATCGCCCCGTTACTATTTTTCCGTCGACTTAATCGGGACACACGTTCAGTTTTAATAAACTTCGAGACACCCCTCGTTACTCGCGCTAAGCTCCTCGGATATTTCATCGTTATACATCGACGGCCAGGTACCTGCGCACAATGTGAAATAAACCGGACAGAGGGATGCGTAATGTGCGGCGCGATATTTATAATTGACGCAGCGCTCGCAGCGGACGCGAAAATTGAGCGTGCGTGATCGAGGTGGATATAATTAGACAAGGTGCGGGTCGATCGGATCGGTTTGCGGGCTAACTGATTTAACGAAATCATCGGCCAACCGGTTTCCAATGTTTTTCTCGATGTTTTACCTTATTTCTTTAATTAATCCCCGACGATCGACGCGCGGGCCGAAATGGGAAGAATTGCGAGGCCGTTCGCGGATTGGTACGATTGATTCTTAAAGGCTGAATGTTCAATTCGAAATATGACTCGCATGTTAATGGGACCGAAGTGTGAACGACTGTGATTCCGTCGAACTACCTCAAACCTTCCGTTCGCGGTCACTGAGGAATAATTAAAGAATTAAACAGTGCTCGTGTTCTGGGAATGCTTGAATAAGCTGTATTAACGGAAAACCAACTGATCGAAGGTGGCCGCGGAGGACGAATCGAGTGGGAAGTTTCCGGTTGTCGCAGGTTCGTTCGACTGGATGAACTTTTTATTGAGCCTTCTTAAGGTGTGATGATAGAAAAAAAGTATCCGACTTTCGTCATCGACTAATCGCCTCGTCAGCGTGTCAAGAATTATCCCTGAGTGAGATGCGGCCGGCATGATATTTCAACGGTAACGTTACACGTTAACCGTCCCAATCGTAATTTTACAACAGAGAGATGCTCGAAGGCGGCGCGCGAACTGGTTTTATCGATCATTTAATCGGGAACAATGGATCGGACGACGACGAGTCCCCGCGCGCAGGACGTCAGTTGACTCGATTGTTAACGAGCGACATTACCATTCAATTATAATTAACGACCGGTCGGGCGGGTTCTTCGAGCGTTGATCGATCGGCAGGAAAAAGTTTATTGGAGATCCGAGTGGAGTACCGGAAACTGACTTTCATTAAAACGATCGCAAGGATATGATTCATGAACATGCGGAAAAAGTGCTATTAAAACGATTCGAGATAAGTCTCATCGCGTATGAACGTCTTGCAATTCGGTGAGGATAGAAGTGCTATTTTCATGAATAGCATCAGTATGAAATCTTGATCTCTTAAAATATGATCTTTCGGCTCTTCGTTGTTAACATATAACATAAGTATTCAGATTATCTTATCCGTAGTATTCCGACTATCCTAAGCTTTTGCCGTAATTAATCTCGAGATAATCAAAGTACGCGCGCGCGTATGGACGATAGAATAACGTAAGAATATTGAGAAATGTTTTCGAACAACGGGGCCTCTGTCGCCGGCCAGTTCGTTTTAATCATTGACTCGGGAAATCATACGATCATTGCGGTCAGGCATAACCGATTTTGCCTGAATCGATATTTCAGTCACGGTCGCTTCGTTGCGCGAGAAACGGAGATTGATGATGAGCGATCTCGGAGCGACAGAGGCCACTTTTCAGGCGAATCGAGCCGCAGCATCGCGCCTATGACTTCATTACGCCGTTTCGACGTTAATCGTCCCACGACAGAAGCGTCTGATGAGCCGTACAAACATCTGGCTACAAAGTCCGAACGATCGACGATCAACAAACGAAATTCTATCATCGGAAATCAATCAAATTCGTCATTTGTCGCTTCCAATGTCTGTTACCAATTTCATCTCACATTTTTCTGGCGACAAAAACGAAATACCTTTTTCGCGGATTAGTTTGAAGTCGAAGGATCGTCGTAACGTGTGCGCGGTATCAATTGCATGAGACAGGATTCAACGCGACGGATTTGCGTCGGCTGTGTTCAACGAGGCTTGACTTTTGCCTCGATGGAAATGTACTGATTTTCTGCCGCTACTGTACGAGAGTTATTGTTATTGCTCGCAGATTACGATACGGACGACGCGCCGGCCCCGCTGACAGACGATAGCTCCGGCGGCAAAGTTTACGTTGGCGAGCGAAGGAGTCGGCAGCGCAGGTCCTTGACAGAGAAAACATCTTTGGACCGTTCCAGAGCGATATCCGACAACGACGATGAGGACGCGAAGGAGGACGCAGGGTACGAGCAGTTCGTCGGTCACGCCAAGCATCATCGTAACGTCGTGCGAAATGACAATCGTTACGATAGGTGAGTACTTGAAATATTTATCATGCGCATATGCAGCTGGTAGACAAACTCGAAGGATAGAAAGTTGGGAGAGCAGTATGTTGCGGCCTCGAAATGCTCGAAGGCTGAGAATTATAAGTAAATGTTTGCGAGTCAATACGTAGGATCTTGAACACGATACAGTGCAAAGATGAACGCCCGCTTTTTCTCATTTCCTATGGCAGAATATTTGTTAGCCTCGCGTCGATCACTTATGATGCAGATATTACTCCGTCGAACGGAAAGGGACTTCTTCCGTCGAAGAGTACAGGCACGACATGGAAACGGATCCGTTCGTCACCTGGAGACCACGCCGAGCCTTGCTACAGGAATACTTCATCGAAATCATGGTCGTCGCCGATGCTACCATGGCGAAGTATCACGGCGACGGCTTAGTCAATTACATTTTGGTCCTCATGAGCACAGTAAGTCAAAGTTGAAAACATAGTCACGACGAAATAGCTGAATCGTATAAATACCGAAAGACATGCCGTGTTCGCAAGAATAAAAAAAGGCGAAAGCGTGGGCGAAGAAGTGAAGGGGTAAGAGACGTCGTGTAGGTGGGTGGGTCACTTTGTTCGGCCGCGCATTTTTGTCGCCCCGACTGCGACAAAAAAGGAAACGGTACCCTGGTAGTCGTGGACAGAAGGTCGAAGATCCTCGAGAACGCGCGGTCGCGGTCGCGGTCGCAGGATGATCGATCCTGCGGGCCATCCAGGTCCGGCGGCGTGCGTTAAATATTATGCAAATCTCGGCCCGACACCCATCGTGTTTCTAAATCACCCGAAACCGTCCGCTTCATTAGTCATCTCGCGTTCCCTTTGTGCGGCTGGTGGCTAGGCTTCGATCGGTAGGCGCGGGATTATTGGCGACATTCTGCCGGGAAAGGATACGATTGATTTACTCGTTAACACGATACGGTTCTTTTTCCTTAACGGCGCGGCAAGCGTGCGCGCTGATTCGTCGGAGATATTATCTTTATGGAGATCATTCGTCTCTCTCGGAATCGTAGAGCAGGAAGTGGCCGTTTATGATGGAATTATGATTGTACGCTCGCGGAATATGAGCGATCGTTTTTTGGTGGAACACGACTGGACACGAAAATTACGCCAGGTTCGTTGACGAATTGTAACTGTACTAGGAAGGTTCGAGCGATCGAGCGGAAAAAAGGACATGTATAATGGGCGATGACAATGACCGGCGACTTCCCATAGAAGAATTCGTTAGATTTAAACGCGCGGAAGTACAGCTCGTGTTTAAGCGGATGCAATTAGTAACTGTTTCCGTCGTCGTCGTCTGTTCTTCCTCTCCTGCGCATCTGCCGCAATGATCATTAGCGTAGACAAACCGTTAGTGTCGCTCACACTTAAAGCTCGCCTGTCTCCGCAATAATGCAGACTTAAAAGAAAACTGTAGACCATTGCGACTAATTATTCGACATCCAACGTTACACTCTATTCCACTTACCCACAGTTCTTTTATTCACTCGCATACCATATTTGACTGGCGTATGTCACTGCCGACGGATGGGGCAACTGTCGACTGAAAATCATCCGAAGACATACGATACATGTTCTCACCATTATCATAGATGCGGCTAATGTAGTTTTGTCACGAAGCAGGCGCGTTAGTCACTTCTAAATGCCGAAGATTCGCTCGATTCGCAGCGATACAAAGAGAGTTATACCAAGCAGTATTGCGCAAGCGAGCGTTGCATGTTTAATTACGAATCGGCCGTCTACAGACCGACGCATCTCCGTCGGGTGGTTATCGTTGATTCATGTAAACGCTTCATTAGCCTGCCATGGCGCAATCGATGATGTCCGTAATAACGTAATAATAACGATGTGGTCATAAGATGCGCTCACTTTGATATCTCGACTTCTCGACGTTCCAATTTCTTCCCTCGCGCCGAACGCTCTTCTTTTTTCTTCCGTCCGTTCCTCGAATCCCGTCGATCGCGATAATTTCACGGGGCACATACTGAAGTGATCGCGGGCTAAGAAAAGGCATCGGGCTTGAAAATAGATTGTAACCGGTGGCCGGTTACGTTTGGGTTTTTCGATGGAAAAGCGAGTCCAGACTTTGGCACGGCTGCCAGACGGTCTGTCTAAACAACGTCACGACTACTTATCGATGATCGAGTAATCAATGGCCGTTCTGATATAATAATAACGATGCTGTCACTCGGATGCGTTTGCGTCAATGCACGTAATTCTGTACGCTTCGCGATTTTCCGAAGGTCTCAGTCGACAAATGTTTCACGTCAAAACGTCGAAAATCGATAGCTCGTGTCGTGCAGTCTGGATAATAGTCTAAATTCGAAATCGCACGCGCTTGAAAAAGTGAAAATTGAAATGACCGATTGGTCCGATCGCATAACAACTTAATGCGGTAAAAATAAAATAATTATCGCCGTACGCTTCTTGGTGAATCGCTTCGGAAATCGGCACCGTTGAATATGTATGATGAGAAGCAGCAGAAGTCGCTCGTCGAGCAGGAAGAAAGAGGCTACCGTGTGTTCGCTAATATTCACCGAACGTGCTTTCCATCGGTCATGATCAGTAGCGCGCGTTCTCTATAAATATACATCCCATGTCCGATCGGTTGACCGCGGCATTCAAGGCCTCTTAAATTTCGTTTGCTCGAGAATCCTCGCCGAAGACCACGGGAACTCGCGACCTTCGCCCGAAGGTCCCCTGATATACGCGCACACGCACACGCATACGCGCACTTACGCGTCGCATGCTCCTTCCTTTTTTTTCTCTCCCCGCTAATCGAACCCGTTCGATCGTCGCGCCAGCACCGAATCCACGTTTCCCAGCCTCTATTCTCTCCTATCTTCCGGGACGAGACGGTTTCCGCGCGATTAAGTAGCGACCACGGATAACTTCGTCTCGAGTCCGCGATTGCAATCGAAATCGTTAACTGACATTTAGTCGTGTTCACATGTTCGATCCAATTTCGCGGGACAAGTTGCAGCTCCGTGTTTCACACATCGACGCGGCAGGTTGCACCTACATGCCGGATATGCTGCTTAGTGTTGACCTAGTGATCGTACCTTTTTTTCATTATGCCTCACAGTGCTCGCGGCCGGTATCGGAACCGGTATAACGTCGGTGCGAGATACAACCGCGATACGCAAATGTTAACTTTACGATGTCGCGCGACAACTTCGGAGAGCGTCGGTTCACACTTTTGCCAGCTCTCGTTTCTTGCTCTCCTTTTTTGTTTCATATCGACGCTACGTTCGGTAATTAAATGGCCGACGATCGTGTGGCCGGCGTTTGAGCGAGCGCGAGCGTCGATATTTTCCACGACAATGTGGCTTGCGCTAAGGACCGGCTCGGAATGTTCGGATTTTATTGTCGGGTCGTGCATGGGGCGAAAATATTATTGAGATACCGTAAATTAGGTGAGCGCAGCGACACGCGGAACGTTACAGCCCCGTAAGCCCCTGTTCCACGCCGAACGTTCGCCGGGAGCGCGAATCATGCCCGCGGAATTTGTTGTAGCGAAACTCGCTCGCTGGGCGCCGCTTGCGAAACCAGATCGGCGGGGCATAAATTACGCGGCTGCATAGTTTGCACTGGTGTGGAAAAATGTATATTGGGTCGCCACAATGAACCTACTTACACGATACATCCCACGTGGAGTGATAATTTAGCGCTCGCGATCTGATTGCGGGTAGGTACGACTCGTGTTAACCGGATTATTGGTACACGGCATGCGGGATTAGCTTGTTTGGCGAGGGGGTGTTAGATGGAGAGAGAGAGAGAGAGAGAGAGAGAGAGAGAGAGAAACGAGGTTTAGTCGTTCTCTGACAACGGATCGAAGCGGAGGAGTAATTGGAATGATACGAACGATTGGAATGAATGATTAGAGCAATTGGAGCTGCTGATAATTGTTCGGGCATTAATTTTGTAGAGGACAGTATTTAACGTATTTTCATGTAAGAGTGTCATTTAAAGAGAACGGTCATAAAACTTTGTTTCTGCTCGAAAGAAAAAAGTCAGGCCGTCCAATAATCGGCACTAACTCGCTGCGAGGCGAACAGACGCAGAAGTACATTAACCGGCGTTTAATAACAATCTTGCTCGAATCTTAGATACTTCCCTCGCGCGGTATCATTAGGGCAATAATGATGCCAACGACGTTCGTCGAGATGGTCGCGAAATGATCGTCGCCTATCGTCGGCTTAATTAACTAGACGGATGATTAACGAGCATTAAATTGCGCTGAAATAAGCGGTTGGGCGCGATCGACACAATTATCCAATTGTTACTGCCCACCGGTTAGCGGGCTAATCGATCACGAATCGGACTCCCTTTCTTTCCGCAACACCATTTTTCCCAGACACGCCACCGAAGGTCATTCACTCGGCGAACGACGGCGGTTCGGTCGATCGTGCAATTAACACTCATCACTACCACCGTCACTATGCGACACTTCACCGACGACCACGGCAAAACAACACTTGCCACTCGAAAATGGCAAGAATTCGTGTCTGTCGCAACGAATCGCAGATGACAATCCTAATCGGGACGGCTATCTTCTCCCAGCTACTTTGTTATCACAGTCGCCAGCGGGAAACGACTTTCCAAACGACTTGTCCTAGAATCATGTCGATCGTTAATCACGTACAGACCAACGAACGCGACAGCCTATCAACGGTCGTCGGGATAATTAAATCTAATTAAGCAGATACAGCGAGCAGCGAGGATTAAACTGCGCGACACATTATCGAGGATGCACGAAAATAAAATGGTGGCCCCGTCGGCGACGTCGCTATATAAGACCGCGCGGAGATATATGCGCGTATTACCGCCGACACGCAGGATGCACATATTAGTATATTACCGTAATGTGCATAGAAAAACGAGGTGCGATCGATACGGGCCGATTCGACGCTTACTTCTCGTCATTGCGGTCATTACCATTACGGTCATTTACATATCCCACGCGCGCAAGTTGAACCACACCTTAGGCGGAGAGGGCAACATCCCACAGATCGTCCGGCGAGCTGACTTTCACGAGCCCACGCCTGTCATTCATCCGATGATTCAATCGCGTTTCCTAACTGCCAATTGCCGCTGATATTCATGAATCTCTTCGACCGATACGCGGGGATCGAACGGGATCCAATTTGATTGTCGGTAGAACGATTGAATATTCCGCGGAGTACATCTTCTTTTGTCAGACCGACGACTGCGGTCATTGGAAATGGAAGTATCGAGTTGACGGAAGACATATTTCACAGGGCGTGAGTTTTGAATTTGGAATATATGCTTAATTTTAATAATTAATGCGGATTATAACGTCATCTCTGAAAAATAGGCACTTTCGTCAGTCTCATCTTTCGACGTCCGATTGCTCAATTATCAAAACATATCGCGTTACTCAGCGCCGAGTGATAAACAATGATTGCATTACGCACATTTGTTTATCAGTCAAGAAAGAAACATTACATGCGCGTGTAGTGTGCGCTTGGGCCATCTTATTTTCCGATCGCCACATTCGATAGTCAGCACAGCATTAACAAATGAAAAGTGTTGCATCGAAAATTTAGACGTTTAACCCTCGGACACCCGGCTGAGAAATGAGACACGCGATCCCACGACGGGTCATTCTGACCCATCCTGCGGGACAGCAACCCGACATTTTAAATTCATAGATATTTTATTTGTATAGATGTATGTGAGACGAGAAACTCAAATCAAATTCAACACGTCCGCGTAACACCAACATTATTGTTATAATTATTAAATTATGTGCTATAGGTAACTATGCTGGAAATAAATGCTGCGGAATTTATCCTGTGGAATACGTCTAACCCATTTCATTTATACAGTACTGACGATCATATCGCTAAAAATGTTTATTTTGTAGACAATTTTGTAAACTGTTTATAAACCAATTGTTAACGTTTAAAATATATTGCAACGTCGTTAAAGTGTACGTAGGCGAAATTTTTTATTTTACTTAAAACATGGGTTGACGATCTTCAGGCTTCGGGTCAAATTGACCCATCATGGGTATCCGAGGGTCCGCTTCAACACGAAGCCCCAAACAAATGGCAGATGAAAGCTGTCGTTTTAAAGGAAACTTTAGTCAAAGCGTGCTTGTATTCAAAGACTCGGCTGGAAGCGGCCTGAGCGACTGAATGAATCGAAGAAACGAAGAGCTAGAAACGAGAAATCGAGCGCGCGGAACGATCGGTTCGCGGAACGTAATCGTGTCACTGTCATCGCGCGACGTCAGTCAGCGTTCAACGAGCAAAAGCGTCCAGTTTTTCCGCTCGGCACGAACGGCCGTCGGTCTCAACTCACGATCGTGCGGAGTAACATTACGTATCTCGCGGTTGCTACGCTCGATCAGCCCTCAGACGGTCGTGCGCGTATGGTTAAATGGGTTATCCTGGCTAACATAAATCCATATTTATCGGCGTCAATGTCTGGCAGGTTCGATCGACTTCTTTCCCCGACTGAGACTCGATTTATTGTTTTTGCCGACGTAACGAATCGAATAAATGAAATATGGGAGAATACGTTATGTATGCGGTTATGAGTATTCGTTACGTATTAAGGTTGCTGTTGGTGGTTGTATTTTATTGTAATGTAAGGTACACTCAAATATTATGTACTGCTTCTTTTCTAGATACACCGAGTATTTATATATTATTAACATTCATGTATATTTTGTAGTGCTTTCTCCGCAAATTTGATTGTGCGGCTCTTGTATCGGTGAGACAACACTTTCGGTAGGAATCGAAAGTAAACGTCGACGATATAACGAGATCGATTTTCGCCAGACCCCTGGCCCGTGACCGCCGTTTCGTAATTCCAGCTGCATTCCGTGATAGAACACTGTCCAATACATACGTTATTTCGCAGTATTCATGGCCAGATTCTTATAAATTTTGACCCGCTAATATTGAATCTATAAAAATCGTCCAAAGGCCGTTGTAGAACAGAAGAAGAGTGCTTTGTCGAACAGCATAATTAGACGTCGGCTTGACTCGGCGCAAAATTTCTCCGACTTCTGGATTTCATAGCGATCGGGCATGTCACGAGCTCGCGGTAATGTCAGGTGCGCCGACGGAACGTCCACTTCTTTTTTTTTTGTACGATCCCGAGTCACGTAGCCGACTTGACTTTCGCCCAATTATCGCGACCAATCCCGATGCACCGCGAGCTTGTATTTCTCATCCGCCGCGCAAAAACGAACGATTCTACTAGCATACGATATCTCGAAAAGCTCGAAACGCAAAACCGGGAATACGCTTGGCGATGCTCGCTGCCACGTCGTGTCGCGCGATTCGGAGTCTGCGACTTCGTACGTTGCTCGAACAGCTCGCCGTTCGTTAGCGTAGCGCGTCTAAGAATAGCATTATCCAGCGCACTGTCCTAATTGCTGGCGTATGGAAATTCTGACCGAAATACGTTGATAATTCCGGTTGCAGCGCAGAATTTTCCGCGCGCGCGCTGCAATTACGGGCGGCCAACGCACCAATCGCCAGCTGCCATCGGCTGCGCAACTTATAGCCGCCGTTTAACTCAATCGTGATAATCGCGTTAGCATCGGCGTATCAGCGCCTGCCTCATTCGATCTAAGAGAATTCGCGCAACATGTCGCTTGCTCTCCCTACGCTTCCTCTTCCGACTTCGCCGTTCCGTGCCCGCAGTCCTACTTTCCTACAATTTCGAATAGCGTCAATTTTTATATAATCAAAATTCCGGCTTTGCTAAACTCCGGCAAATTTCGAGTAACGTACGTAGAAGTGAGACACTGTGTAGAGGCAGTTGCCGGAGGTGTGCCGAACGAAAGAAGGCGATGCTCGATCCGAAAAGACTGCTGTCGTTACAAAGGCAGATTAGAGGCGGATTTATGGACGCGTGGAGGATAAGTGCATACGTCGGCTGGCTTCCCGTATCTGCGTGATGCATGCGCGCATCGTACGCATTGGAGTACGGGCTCTCGATAATATCCTCTTAAGAGACGCTCTTAGGATCGTTCGGCCGTCCTGAAATAATACATGGTCTCCCTCGACGCGCCCTCTAACTCCCTGCGCTCGTTTCGTCAGATGCACGAGAAAAAAGTCGAGAAACATTCACGGATTGTCGGTTATGAAAATTGCCGCGGCAAGTTATTCCAGTCGCGCGCGATCGGTTGGATTTCTGTGATCACAGAAATGATTGCGCCTCTTGATTGGACCCCTGAACCGCGTAAGTAACAGTCTCGATCTAGGCGATCTATTAATTCCTGCGAGCTAGCCTGATAAATGGGCCGACGCACGATAAATATTGAACTTCTCGCTATTACCGCGCTGCCGGCTAATTCGTCATTCGATTCAGCCGTGATTTCATTAATCACTCGTGTCGGGTAGTTTTCGCGCTACCTTATAATGCCACGTTTCGCAAAGGCGCGCTCATGTCTGATGTGTGTGGAAAAAATGAATAGGATACTTTCACTCGCCGCCTAGAAATCGTCGAGGAACCGTTTGTGATCGATATAAGATTGAAAAAATGTTGCGTTTGGTATTGAGAAAAAAAGTTCTGCGTAAAAATCGAAGAAAAATGTCCTTCCTTTCACATCTCATTTGCCGCATTTCGCATTATTACACTCACAACTTGTCGAAGATATCATACGAAGCAAATTTTACCCTAAAGTTTGACTTTCCGCGTCTCCTCCTTTATCCACTATGTACACGTTTCATCTGAATCCATGATTCGTATCAACAGTCGAAACTATTACGGAACAACGAGGGCAAAAACTATTGCACATCACGTTAGTCCATGAGCGCACGGTAAATCACGTGATAACTCGTCGAAGGTGCAAGCGAGTGCACCACGATCTATCAATTACCTGAATGTCGACGCGCGAATCTGTTGTAACGCATTTTGTTCTGTGTGTATATGGCACGAGTACGAAGCCGAGAGGGAAACGCGCTCATTGAGCCGTATGTCAGGCCAACGCTCAAAGTGTCGGCCCAATTAAGTGGCATTAGGCTCGTTAGGCTACATCTAATCACGTACTTTTACGTCGTTTGCCCCCGATCTCGCGAAATCAATTTTCCCCCATCAAGCTGACATCTGAATGAGTTTGCCGATCGTTATGAGTCGATGATTAGTTAATAGACCCTTGCATCAGATCATATGCAGTATGCAACCTCTATTGACAGAAAAAGTGAAGGGGATGAAATATCAGTTCACATGTGAAACGTACTTTAAATCAAATTAATTGAATTGAATTAGAGACGTATTTGCTTGATTCGGATGAAAAACGCGGAAAACTAAATCTCTAAAAAATAACTAACTATAGTTGAAACTCTTGTCGTCGCCAAAAAGTAGTCAGCCTTACGATCCGACAATCGCAAGTGACGCTCGCTAAAATACATTTACGTCTGCGAGAAATGATTCTTCGCGTCGCTCCTGATAACGAATCTGAAGTAACATCTCACGCACGACACACCCAAAGCATTCAGAAATCCAGGAGTAGCGAGCGATAATTAACAAAGCGAGGCAGCGCGGAAAGATTCGTGGCGAGCGACGGACATAAACAATCGTGCCAGTGGCGGTCCAGTTTTAATTAGTGGAACGCGTTCCCTCGCGAAACCGAGAGAAAAATATGACACGCGAAACGCGCAACTCTCGACTGTCGCTCGATTGCATCTCCTCTCGCGTTCTCGAAATACATACTCATACGTCTCCCTCTCTCTTTCGGTCTCTCTCGCCGGGCAGAATATGAAACCTTACGAGTGCTGTGGTTAAAAATTGATGGCGGCGCGACACGCTCGTGCGACGTCTTCTTCGCCTCTCTTTCGTTCCTCGTTTTCCTTTTTCTTTCGCCGGCAAAACGAAATTCGAATCGATTAAGTCGTCGCTTCGCATGTCCCGCGACATGTGCATTATATATGTATGCGATTTTCTCACTCTTTCGCCCGCCGGCGCCCGATGTACAGTTAACTGTTAACACGAGAGCGTGCGCGGTCGTATCGGGAGCCAAATTTCACTCGTGTTTGATAAATCTACCTATTTCTCGGAGGATTGATGCGGTGATTAAAGCGAATGGGTTGACTCTCTGGGAAACACGCCCCTTTAAGATAAGCGCACAGGTTTTAATTCGCTACTATTTCTGCTAATTCCATGGATATTCGTATATTTATATAAGTACACGTTTCTTCTCTGATGTCATTGATGTTATACTTGGTGTCATATATCTCGGCTCACACGTTATCCTTGTACTTAACAGGTGTCTCGGATCTACAAGGATCCGTCGATTGGCAATCCGATAAGCATCGCCGTGATGAACATCGTGCAGACGGACGAAATTTTCGGCAGGCAGAATGTCGACGGCGACGGAATCGCCGCTGGCGCTGTGCTTAAACAGTTTTGCCGGTGGCAGCATCGAAATAATCCACACGAACCGTCTCCGGATCATCATGATACTGCTCTTCTTCTCACAAGGTACGCGTAAACGCTTATTATTCGGTATTGTGATTTTGCATGCCTAGGAGGGTGCATACTCACAGAATCGAATTTTCAGGGAGAACCTCTGCCACAATCCAGTCGCGAAGAGTTGCGACACCCTCGGCTTGGCAGAGCTCAGCACGATGTGCAACGCACAAAATTCGTGCGCGATCGTGCAGGACAATGGTTTGGCCGCGGCTTTCACCATCGCTCACGAGATTGGTCACGTGTAAGTGTAACACGATATACGATAGATCTGACATTGTTATCCGGAAACCGGCCGGTCGCTGCGCGGAATGTACATATTTGTTTCCCCGTAGAAGAGATATCTGCTGAAATAGCATAATTCAAACTTTTGCTGTTCAAGTATTTAAATAAAAGCACTCAACTATTCATGCAACAAAGTGGCAGTATCAAAGAACTATCGTACTGCGATACGATGAATCTACTATCATATACTGGGCCGACCCTACTAATAAAGAAAAAATAAAACTCTATACTGCTATACGCAGGTTCATATAACAAAGCGCTCTCCCACAATTTCAGCCTCAACATGCCACACGACGACGACTCGAAATGCTCCGGCTTCCGGAATCGTTCGGGCGTGCACAACGTGATGTCGAGGATGCTGGACGACAATACGGTTCCCTGGGTATGGTCCAAGTGTTCGCGGCACTTCGTCACCGAGTTCCTCGAGTGAGTCAGCCATTACCTTGCCGGGCCAATAACATCGGCCAGTCATGGGGCTTCGCGTGCCTATTCTGAAAACTCCCGTCGTTAATAATTGACCCGCTTGGCCGCTGACCGACATTGCGCGTCATTCGTTTCGTTATATTCGTCGCTAGACGCGTACGAGGATACGCCGATTATGAGGACTAGCGTTTGCTCAAATGATCGTCCTCAGCATCATCTGTCATATGACTCATTTTTTTTATTCGCAATGCAAATTACATTTGTCTTACTCCGCGTCGTCGGCGACTTGATATGCATGTATATTTGTCGCGTCATTGGTTTCGGGTAGACGAACGTTCGCGACGAACGGCCGTCCGTTTGAAAAAGTTTACATCCGTATCTTACTCCGTACGTTTCCGCTCAGTCGAAAACGATTCCTGTACACGTGTCACGTTAGGGATGTCAACGTTTCACGTACCCGTATACCGTACATTGGATTTCATTAACGATGACCCAGTGCTCGATATCGCAATTTTATAAGTCAGGCACCGCGCGCACGTAGTCCGAAACACACACGTACGAGATTACACATTACAGGATTCGCTAAGTAATTTTCCGTCTGCCCCTCATTCCTTGTCCCGTGGCGTCGATTACCACGGTCGGCCACACTCTTTTCCCGTACCTAGCGCCGCATCATCGACAAGCCATTACACTCCGCTGTACGCCGCAGTAGGGTGGAAGTGACTCGGGGCAGTTCGTTTTTCTCGCAAATTGACCGGTAGCCGTGATTGAAGCGTGCCACGCGAAGTTTGCGTTTCTCGAAATAGGGCCTGGGACGGAATGTATGTAAGTGGCGTGGTGCCGTCGGCAGAACCTGCCGGCATGAATCGTTCGTTCGCTCGCTCGCTCGCTCTCTTGTTAGCGCGGATGATGCACCGCGTGTGCCGTTTCTCAGCCTGCGACGCCATGACAGGTGCGAAGCTGTGAATCTGGTTGTTCGAGGCGACGAAACGCGGAAGCCGTGTTCTCCTCGCGAACCGAGTTAATTGCTCCGGCTCCGGCGACGGCCCGTTGCGGTTACGTGAAAGCAGGACGTCAATTTTTGTCGGCTTCTCGTGAGAGAGGAACCATAACGCGGGATCCGTGAAGCGTTCGGCGAAGTTCGGATCGTTTTATTCGAATTTTTACAAGGTTCGCGAACGACGAGATCGTGATCGCTGCTTTACGATACAGGTGTGGAATGATGCGAACAGTTGCAATGGTACAGTTACGCGTGATAGAAGATGGATCAGTAGCGTCGCTATTTTGTTAAGAATAATTCGCTTCGCTCTTTTATAGAGTCTTTTTTCGTGAAATACTTGCCAGTCTCATTACTTGAATGTGAACACAAAGGAGACTAAGCAGCATCGAGGTTCATCCAGCTTCTCCCTTGGAGCGCTCATTTTCGAGTCAGATTACATTCACTCACGTCCAACGACTCCGGCCGAGCACTGTAGATCTCGGCGTGATCTATAGGAAGTAGACATCAGTCAGTGCGGATTCAGTCCGATTGAGACAGCCGGCGCGGCGAGTTTTTCTGGGGAAGCGCTGGAGAAGCTTGGCGACTCCTCGCTTAGGAATCCGGTCCCGCGAGATTTCTGAACGCCTCACGCTCGGGGCATACGTCCTGTTCGTTTCCGAATGAAATTCGGCCGCGAATCTCGTCACGTCGAGGGTCCGCTGAAAAATCTTATCAAGTATCTGTGCCGTTAAATCAGTACTCTATCAAATTTCGTGGATAAGAGTTAAGTGGTACTATAGGATTGAATTTCTGTAAGAATCAGAATTTCCTGTAGCGCGATTTATGATTTAGTTTCAGAATTGTCTTATTACATTGACGACTCTTATTACACGAATTTCACTTAAATTGGAACTGTTTTTCATACGTATACTTGGCATATAGCATAATGAAATTCATGTCCTGTTATGAGATTACTAATAAGGCAGAACTAAAATTGTTTCCAAATTGGATATTTATGTATTGAGTTCTTTTCTATTGCTTCCAGAGCTGGCCTGGGTAATTGCCTGCTGGATGAGCCCCACAAGAAGATGGAGAGATCCGACGTTGGACGTCTTCCTGGCGAGGACTACACGGTGGATCAGCAGTGCGAGCTCGTATACGGCCCGCAATCGAGAATTTGCCCTCACATGGTGAGTGATGGTAAGTCGCAAACGTTCTTACAACGTGTGCGTTCGTAGCCGATGAGGAAATTATTATCTTTAATCAGTGACCTCTAATCATTAATTATAATATTCGACAAACCGAATTACACTAACACAAGAACCATACCCTAATTCACTCTCTCCGTACGATTAAAATACTAACCGCTTCGTCGACCCAAATTGAGATTGATTAATGTGAGACATCCTGACAATATTAAAACGTTCTAATAATGTCTCAATGATACCACCAACGCCCTCTAAAAATGTACACCCTCCGGCCAAATTCCTTGCGCAAGTACGAGTACCCTTGAGAATGTAAGTAGGGCCAGATCGATCGTTCTCTCTATTCTTCGCCCACCAAAGTCCGATAAACTGAGCGCCCGGCTTCGTTCCCGGTCAGGCAGTGTGCCGAACGCTTTGGTGCACCGCGCCAACGTGGGACCACCGTACCCAGTGCCACACTCAGCACATGCCCTGGTCGGACGGAACCGCCTGCGGCACTGGGAAATGGTGCCGACGCGGGGAATGCGTGTCCAGGAGAAATTTGGAGCCGGTCGATGGGCAGTGGGGCGAGTGGGGACATTACGGGGAATGCTCGCGTACTTGCGGCGGCGGGATAAGGAAGAAGTACCGCGAGTGCGACAATCCATTGCCGCAGAACAACGGCAATTACTGTGTGGGAGAGAGGGTCAAGTACCGCAGCTGCAACACGAAGGAGTGCTCACCGGGCAGTCCGGACTTTAGGTGCGTATGTCGTTCACGGTGTTGTGCTTTTACGATTGCCGATTCTCGTGCTTCTTGGAAAGTGTTCGGAAGCATGGTTCTATCGATGCTTCGATAAGAGTGTAGGTAGGGTTAGCGTAGAACAGTCTAACAGGAGATCAGTATCAGTTGCGTCTGCAAACTTTTATGTAATGAACTGATCTATTAGCGAAACATCGACACAGTTATACTTCTGAACACGACCTTCGTGCACAAGTCCAGTGTAATACTTCTTAGAAAATTGATATGTTACGCAACGCACCGCTTGGTATCTCGCTCAATGTCCTGACTTTCCCATACAGAGAGCAACAGTGTTCCAAGTTCGACAACAACAACTTGAACATTCAGAACCTCACCAGAGACGTGAAGTGGCACGCGAAGTACGCCAAGAGTAAGTGATCGCGAGAAATGCGAGTCGATGTCGCGAGATAAGATTGCAAGCGCAAAACGAACGATCTGTAATTGCAGTACTGCCGAAGGACCGTTGCAGGCTGCACTGCTACGTACAGAGTAGCCAATATTATAAGCTGCGCGACAAGGTGGTCGACGGTACGCCCTGCAGTCCGGACACCTTTCACATATGCGTCAACGGACACTGTAAGTCGGCCGGATGCGATCACGTGCTGAACTCGACCGCGGAGCTGGACAAGTGCGGCGTGTGCAAGGGCGACAATTCGACCTGCCAGAGGATCACCGGTTCCTACAATGCGAGCATATACGGATACACGAGGGTGACGAAGATTCCGGCCGGCAGCAGTTACATCGACGTCAGGCAGGGCGGCTGGATGGGATCGCATAACGACAGCAATTACCTCGGTGAGCGAGTGCTTTCGTTTTCATCTTATTAAGGATCAATCAGCGAGCAAGCAAGGTATTTGCGTCTGAGAGAATGACTCGATGTGTATAAGGCATTCGATGAACTGGGGTATAAGGATTTAGATTAGATATTCCAATAGTTTGGAGGCTTGTTTGTTGCGTGGGATATGTTAGAGGCATGCAGAAGACGTGATATGAATGTTTCTGATGTTTCTTTAGCCTTACGGCTTGGCGAAGGTGGTGAATATATACTTAATGGAAACTTCATGGTGATGCATCAAAAAGTGATCGTTCATCCTGACGTGACGATCGAGTACAGCGGTCCGGAACTGGTCGTTGAGCGTCTCAATAGTTCCAGGCCGACGAATATTGACTTAATTTTAGAGGTAAGCATTTGGTTGAACCGTTGTCCGATGGAGCTGAATGGAAGAACGCAGGCTACGTGACAAGTATGTTATAGGTATTATCAGCGGGTGAGGTACATCCGCCGCAGATCGTATACGAATATACAGTACCTAAGAAATTCCTTGAGAACCACACTTGGATACTGAACGATTGGACGGCATGCAATCGAATGTGTCACGGGACGAGATATCGAAGAGCAGAGTGCAGAAGTACGCAGCACAAAGACGTCGTCTCTGACGACTACTGCAGCACTGAAGAGAAGCCGAGGGAGGAAAGTCAATTGTGCAACGGACACTGCACGCTCAAGTAAGTCACATCTGTTCTAATACGAAACATAAGAATGTAAAAATTAAAAAAATACTACCGTTTGTCATTCATCGAGTTCAATGAAAGCCAAAGATAATCAGGATAATTTTCACACCTTTCAGATGGCAAATAACATCGCGATCGGAATGCTCGAATCACTGTGGCCCAGGAACGCGGACTGTGCAGTCGAGATGCATTCAGATCTTCAATTCCGACAACCTATCGTTGCGACCCATTCCGGCTCACGCTTGTTCGCACATCGAACGTCCGAGTGAGCTGGAGGCGTGTATGGGACCGTGCAACAACGCGCATTGGCGTTACGGAGAATGGGAACCGTGCAGCGTCACGTGTGGAGGTGGAATTCAGTCGAGAAGTGCCACCTGCGTCGACTCTGACGAGAGAGTCGTCGCGAACGAAACCTGTGCTGGCCAGGAAAAATTCCTCAAGAAGTCCTGCGCCGTTGAGACTTGTCCGAAGTGGGATCTGGGAGAATGGAGCAAGGTTTGTGACTTACTCCAATGGCATGACGATCGAGTCACTTATGAAGTAGGAACTTGTGATAATATATTACATTAGAATTTATGGAAGGTTGGATTGTTTCTTTGACGACGTAAATGCACGTTCACTATTAGGAGTATTTGCATTTTTACAGTGTTCGGTAACATGTGGTAAAGGCAAACGGCATAGGCTGTACTGGTGTCGAGTGGAGAACCGTGTGGTGCCACACAGTTACTGCAGCGGACCTCCTGTCGATGTAATGGAAACTTGCGACGCGGGTCCCTGTTATCAGTGGCACGCTAGTGTTTGGAGTCCGGTAAGCATGTCATACCTAACGAGCTTGGCCTATCGATACGAAATCGATACCAAACATTTATTTTACATTATCAGGACTGATTATGAAAGTTATTCCATTAATGAGCCGATAGTCGATGCAAACATTAAACCTTCGTTAAAAAGTAAATTATCACTCCCGAGAAATGGTAACATTATTCTTACGAACAGTTGTGTATTTTTGTAATACCACGTTATTTGTTAAATGTCTCTTAAAATACGTTTTTCGTAATATATTTACCGGCATTGTGCCGAATAATCAGTTCTACGCTTGTGGACACCGATTGCACGTGTACCGTAGGACCGAGGAATGGCACGCGACCAGAACGAACTATTAGTCACGTTTCCCGACTCGCGTCGACAGTTAGCCGCGCAATAAGAAAATCGAATTTTTCTTTCTTTCCACGCAGTGCTCGGTCACGTGTGGCGAAGGCACGCTCAGAAGAAAGGTCGCCTGCAAGAGCATCGACGGATCTCCGAGCGATAAATGCCCGCCTTCCGAGAAGCCGGAGGACACCGTCGCTTGTGTCCTAATGGCCTGTCCGACTGTGGTGAGGTTTCCTCTTAAACTGCACATCGATGTCGTTGACCGCTTTCCCGCGATTGAGATTCTTCAAATAATGCAACGGCTCGGATTTTCGATCGAATGTCGTTCCGTGTCTTATGAAGCATCTGTTTCTTCGCAGTCCAATGTGCCGCCGATCACGTATTCACCAGATCAACCGCACGATGATCCGTCGCAGCAGGAGAACGAGATCGATAGTAATGGGATCATTTTCCGTTCGGGATACAAATGGCGAACAGGACCCTACGCAGAGGTCAGTTTTTCATATTTCAAAAGGATCAGTCTGAGGTCGTTAACAGTGCTCCTTGATAACCTTTTACTCCTGACTTTTATTCGCAGTGCTCGAAGTCGTGCAACGGCGGCCTCACGCACAGAACGGTGAAGTGCGCTTCCACCGAAACTGGTATCACTGTCTCCGACGACTACTGCGACAGAAGACGTTGGCCAACCAGATCGATGTCCTGCAATAATCATCCTTGTCCAGTGTGGAACACCGGTGACTGGGGTCAGGTGAGCAATCGTATTACACCGAAGTATAATCATTCTTTCGGAAAAAAATTAGATCAGATTTTCCATCTTAAAATTTCGATTTTACCAGGTTCCTCAATTTTCCAGACACGAATTTTCATATTTCCAACGTACTCTATCAGCAATGATGATGTCATAATGAACATTGCTTTATTTCTTCCAAACACAGTGCGATGCAACCTGCGGCCACGGTTTCCAACGCCGTCAGGTACGTTGTCGGAATTATCACGGTGACTTGGTGTCGGACAAGGACTGTTCAGCCTCGGAGAAGCCTCGGCATATGAAAAGATGTCAAAGAGGTCCGTGTGCGACCCCAAACATTCACAAATACGGTGGCGACACGAGTATCTTCCGCAGATGGAGGACGTCAAACTGGACACATGTAAGTTTTTGCACCGTTCACAACGTCATCGATGTTGAAACGTCGTTTTTTCTCTCAAAAAGGAGCCTTCCATTTTTATCCTCCACTTTTACGTCGACCGCGCTCCTTTTTGTATCAGTGAATTTTGCAATTTTTTGAAGATTATCGGAAGGACTGTTTTTTTTAGTAAGTATTGATATTGATGTAAATACCATTTTTTCAATGGAGAGTTTCAATCGGTTGACGCTTCCTATTATCAACGGAAGTACCACCAATTTTCCTAATGCTTCTATTCTAATTCGATGTTGTTTGCGATAATTGACGTTGCCAGAGGTAACACGCAGTTTGCAATATTAACTTTAGGTGTATTAATGCAAATGACTGTGTCGTCTGTAAATAGTCGTCGTCCGTCGATTCTGCCCACTTTCTGCGAACAACCATAGAACGCTCGAAGTCCTTAACGCTTCGACAAAAGAATAAACAGGACTATTAAACACGGCAAACATAATTCTTTAAATTCATCTTAATTCCGAGTCTTACTTCCAACATTAATATTACTATGACCATACTGTGTCCCATTCCACAACATATTACAACCCTCTCTATTAACTCTGTTCAAATATCAATCACAAAAATGTGAGAGGTCCGTGCGGATTTAATATCGAGCAAAGTAATTCATAAAATTGGTCAACCCAGCCCGTTGAGAGGTGAAGAAGAGGGAAAAAAAACTGTCCCCGTGAAAACAAAACCAAAAGCCAGATCGGATCGGATCGAATGAAAATATTTTGCAGTGCTCGAAATCGTGCGGCAAGGGGATAAAGACGCGAAGGGTGGAGTGTACGATGAGGAGAGGAAACCACGGGCCGGAGTTGCCCGTTAAGGACGAGCACTGCTCGAAGTACGGGCTGACGAAGCCGAAATCGCAGAGATTTTGCCAACGAGCGCCATGCGACAATACTTGGCAAGAGGGCGCTTGGTCTGAGGTACCCTCGAACCTCCACCATACATATATCCGTCTCGAGCGCATATTACGTACATCTCTATTAGATCTGTATTATCATGTCATCCACCTTATTTTTTCTGGCATCTTGTATCCACGTGCGAGGGTCGACATACAGTTGAGAATTGACGCATATAATGGTCAGAGTTAGTCAAAACATGGCGAAGTATTGCTAAACGATCGAAATAATAAATGGATAGATTTGAACCGATAAGATTGAACGATAGGTAAAAGGATATTGTGTTGATATTTCTAGGTGCGTTAATTCGTTATCGATCCAGAATTAAGCAATGGTTAATACCTGAGGTGTGCAAACACTCGATTACATCAGCAAAGAGTAACTCTGATCATATATGACTTTTTTGTGTTTGCAGTATAGTGATTGATACCCGTAGAAGAGTTTGTTTCATCCTACTGTACATGTGTGTCTAATTATTTATTGCTTTCAATGCCATTTCGACGAGCAACTGGCTCGGCGAGATTTTTCGGACAATACGTGCGAACACACACACGTAAACATAAACACCAGATCATGGTATAAGTATCATAGCCGTTCAACATTTTCGCGTGCGTGTACGGATTTATTAAGAAGCAAATATTACTTAACCATTCATGATTTAGTATATTTTGTTGTAACGCACCTGCACTCGAAATTGAACACCATATGAATCAGAAAATAGTTTTTATAATTTAACAACACTCGAATCAATTCAAATTTTCCGGTGACCTGCACGCGAAAGATCCTATAGGATGTGATTACCACGATTTGTATTTAACGATTGACGATTCCATCGTCACCATGAACATCATTTTGACTAATCGTCAGTGTTATGTGCACCATAAACTGGTATTGCAATGAAAATGTCGAGCATGGGAATGTCATTAACTGATACGGAGTATGGTGTGTCATTTTTGCCGCCCATTAATTTGAAACTTGTTTGGATTAAAAAGTTTGACGTAATGCATGAACGGTACCGACGATACAAAGAAAGCGTTTAAATCGTTTGTAAAACATATCGTAAACTGTATAGCAGTTTACACATAGTAATTGAACGAAGAAACACCACAGGAAGATATTTTCAGGTGTAAGAATAGGATATCTGATTTGTACTGTGTGAAAAGTTGCCTGACTTTACGCTAGCATTACGTTCTCCTATTTATACCCAGTACAATCATACGTACATTCTATGTGTTACATCACTGCGGAGGAACATGAATTGTCAACTAATTGTTTACATTGGTCAAGCATGCGCATGCAGTCGTCTTGTTTCAGTTTACTCGAATGTCATCAAGTTGAAGAGAAAGAAGTCCATTTCTCGTCGTCACTTCCATATTTTTGCCACGCAAGAAAAATGTTAAAAATTACTACATTTATGGAACTTTCCATTAGAGCCTGTGTTCGCGAAAAATGAATTGCTAATCTTAAGGACGATACGCAAAGTTAGTGTGATCGAGCGAGAAACGGATCTTCTTTCTTTCGAGAATGAAGAAAATGAACGTTTCGAAGATCGGAAAGAAATAATTGCAATGTTTTTTAAAGTGCACGCCAAAGTGTGGCGAGGGTGTTCAACGCCGTTCTGTCACGTGCCATCGCGTAAACAGTTATGGCTGGACCGATCCAACACCGTCCGACGATTGTCCGATGAACCAGAAACCGGTCAGCGAACAAACGTGCAAGTTACGAGAGTGCAGCGACGAATTCTACTGGACTGCCGGGCCCTGGCGGGAAGTACGTAGAAATCACCTGCATCATGCGCATATTGACTTCTTATAATAAATCCTCATCGAATTTTCACCGAAAACCGTGACAAATGATATACTAATTCTAAGAAACGGTCGTCCCTGAAAATTTTCAGTGTAGTCACATGTGCGGACGCAAGGGTCGTCAAGTACGACGATTGTTCTGTCACGACATGAACGGGAGGAAAGTGCTGCGACTGAAGTGTCCACGGAAATTCAAGCCTCAGCGGAAGCGAAGATGCAATCAGAAGAGATGTGGTCCGAGCTCGTGCGCCGAGGCGCAACGGCGATTGAAGAATCCGAGCGATGGCGAGTACCCTCTCGTAATCGGCGGCAAAAGTATGTCGATCTATTGCTATGGAATGGCGACCGCCGAACCGCGGGAATATCTCACACTGCCGGCTGGCGGTCAAGAGAATTACGCGGAGATTTATAATAAGAGGTGAGTCGAGATAGGAGGAAAAATAGATGGAAAAACGTGAAAAGCTTTTCGATCAGCTTCTCTTCTCTTTTTGAGAGCTCACGGAGTGTGTAAATAGACTCTGAAAAACCGCACGCGCTCTCCCCTAAGTACAATCGTTTAGGAGTTATGACCGAGAATAGCATCGGGCTGACCAATTTCGTGTTTTATCACTTACAGATTGATGAATCCACACACATGTCCGTTCAATGGACAGCGAAACGACAGTTGCCCGTGCTTCACTGAACTGGGCAGTGTTTCCGGCAGAACAATGTTTGAAAGAGTGCGAATAGATCCGGTCAAGCTTTACATCATCCGTAAGTACTACTGGAAACGTTCTGAAAGCGCATGAAAATACAAATGGACTCATTCTTTTTAGCGAACGACTACATATTCTCTCGCACAACCGGAGCGAAACGGGTGGAATTCGGGAAAGCAGGCGACTGTTACAGTCTAGTGAATTGTCCTCAGGGTCAATTCAGCATCAACTTGAGAGGCACCCTGATGAGGTTGTCGGCGGATGTGACGTGGGTTCCGCAAGCGTCGAGAGCTTTCCTTTCTGTCGACAGAATCGTACGTCGCTCCCTTCCTTAACAAACATTCTCGTTTTGTCAACAGACTCCTCGGTCAGCCTTTCCTTAATCGTTACACTTTGATGTTTCTTTAGAACGATCAACGGGTCGTGGGCAATTGCGGCGGCTATTGCGGTTACTGCGGACCCAAGTCTCACTTGAAACTAGACGTCCTACCTCCGTAGTTGTCGACCTGCCGAGAGAGTGAATCTCCATCTCTGCTTTTCTTTGCAGGTAATGGGTTCAGTCAAATAAATAGACACGCCAAAAATTCGAAACGTGGAATTTAAGCGTGCCGTTCTATATATTTTCAGATGTTGAATAAGACTGCGCAAGAGCATGCTTTTCCAGTTGCCAAACAAAAATTCACGATTGCATATATCGAATGTCGAACGACGACGGACCGAACGAAGAAGGAATTTCGACTCGCAATCGAGAATCTGCAGGGGCATCGTGCCTCGCCTCGAGAGGCGTTTGCCGCGATCGAGGCATGATCTTAGTATAAGAGTGTGACAAGGAACAATTCTCGCACCCGGGGCTCGAGGTTCCGAATCGAGACAAACATCGAGGTGGAAGGGAGAGTCACTTCGTTAATTGGATCTTCCATTGATCTCCATCGTGGACTCCTTCGTAACTGACAATAGATGAAGGCGGACAAATATAGCGAGTGTACACGATGAACGGCGACAGTGACGTGAAGATAACGATGAAACTAAAGACATTTCGAGAAAATTTCGAGGCCGAGTCAACAAGCAAAATGTTATATATACATAGAAAAATGAGGATACGAATTATTGTACGCACGAGATGCTCTCTGAATTACAGGCAGCTACGATAAAGCACTGCCATACACGTCATGATATAATACGATACACTGCCATACGTTAAAAGGTGACGCTGAGAAGTGTTAGCACAGTGTCGCCGATGATCGAAGACGACGGAAATCTTCGATTGACGAACAAAATGTTCTGTGGTCGTTGTTAGAATATGACGTCATGCCGATATTGCACGATTGAGAAAGCAAGCACTAGTAGTACATAATATTTCTATCGTTAGATTTAGTTCATCCAACCCAGCTTAGAAAGTCGTACGGCTTTGGTTGTAGTGTTAGGTACATCAATTTATACATATATATATATATATATATATAGAGTATATCTTTTGCGCGGGGAGGACGCGCTGTCATGACCTTAAGGTGTAGCAAATTTATTAACTTATTAACAGATCGACGGCGCTGCCGCAGCATCAAAATCGAATCTGATCGTCGATTTATTTGCGGCAATGGAAAGTGTTCTCCTGTACTCGCCAAAATTTAATTCGATCCTTGGCTTCGTTTAAGATAGTCGAATGTTGTCGAATCGTGAAGGAAATGCTAAAAGACTGTCAAAATCAACGTTCGAAGTCCTTTGGCGTGACAGTTTCATTGTAATAACAATATACACGTATATCAAAGTTCTGTACTTTTGTATATTAGAGACATTATAGTCAATCATATTTTAATCGCCACAAGTCGAACGAGAAATATTTTTACGACGAAAAATCGACAGCAAAGTGCCTCGAACCATGACGTTGCATGGTGCCAAATAAAGAAAGTACATGCGGAACGTAATATGTTATATTCAGTATATGCAAGCGAACTGCGAACCTGACGGAAGTCCGAATACGAAGTCAAGCGCTCTGTGCAGCAGAGAAATCTTACTGCCAACATAATGCATAACGATCAAACTGCCTTAATCGCATTAACATACGCACCCGAGAGAACAGAATGTGTAACTTTTTCTTTTATTAGTCAAAATATCATCATCCCCTGTACATTGCCTTACACGCCTCACCCATTCTGTTCCGTAGGTCATTTACCTGACAACATATTTAGCAACATATTCCTGTAATATCCTCCCCATACCCATCCACTGTGTAATTAGTCTCGAACTCATACTGCCAACGTCGAGTATTCGTAAACGCGTTAAGCCGGTACATAATCGTTAAGGAAATACGTTCGTCGATTAGCGTTTAATTAATTATCGACAAGCGCCAGTACAATTTTTGTTCTTTTTTCATACATACGACACTTCGCCGTAAGCGTTTTTGGATAAGCCTGATAAGAGGGAGGAAAGAAGAAAGTGGAAAGAAGAGTGAAAAGGACTCGCGACAAAGTGTGGTTTGCATCCGACATTGTACAGACTCGATTAGTTATTTATTAACGTCAGTCTATCGACGTCGTTTCTTTTCTTTTTCTTTTTTTTTTGAGCGTCGGAGCACGAACCCCCTTGACGAGATGATCTATTATGATTGGTACGTGTGTGTGTATAGGATTAAATCACTACGATGACAATGTAACGAACGCGCCAAACACATGGCATGCGTGTAATCTGTCATTTAAGATTCTGTATGAACCAGTGTACGTAAATTATTTAAATATAATAATGCCATTTCGTGGAGTTATGAACTGTGTTCCCGCTTAGTTCTTTGCCGCAGAATTGTTTCCTTTCATATAAAAATTCCGCTAAGGGTAAGTTTTTTTACTATTATTGTTAATGATTTTTCAAAGCCTTATAATGGAACAAATTACAAGTCAAATAAAATGAAGTAACTAAATTTTGAAAATCACAGATGTGAAAATGAGATGTCCAAATTATATATGGCATTCCAAAGAAATTATATAGATAATATCATGAATCAATAAGCTATAAAATTATTGCAACATGTCATTAATTGCTTGCTACGCTGAATGATTTGTCAACGTTCGTCACTTCGTCGAATGAAATATTCGTTATGCAAGAGAATTTGGACCTTTCTGCATCGTAATGAGTTACTCATCGCTGCGTTATCGGTAATTAGCAATTAATGCACTGATCAATTTCCAGCTGAAAGAATCTGTCGTGCATATATACAACTGGAATTGAATCGTTGGACGTACAAATCGTTCGGTTTTTGAAACACAGAGACGCTTAAACAAAAATGAAAATTACTGTGCTCTGCATTTTGGGGGCACTTTGTGCTGCTCATGTAAGTAATCTATTTTAAGAGAGTAGTAGAAAATTCTGAATCATTCTCGAGGAGTACACCACCCCTACCATAGTCACTCTTTAATATTCGGCGTAATAATACTAAAAGTCTAGTGGGATTAAAAATGATTTATGCAATTTTTTCAATAAAAAACTAAATTAATTATTTGCTTAAATATGTAAGGCTGAAACTGGAGAAGTTCTGCACAAACTTCAAAACGCAGTAAAAGTGTACACGAGGACCGCGGAAGTCGTGAAAGAGAACCTTGAAGAATACGAATATGAATATCCGATGAACTTGGAAATGGAATTGGTGGAAGAGATACTGTCACCAATGTCGAGCATCGAAAAAATCGTCAAAGAGGCACATCAAGAGATTCATGTGAGTGCGTCTGAAAAATGATTACTCCTCGTCGATTATTCCTTTCAAATGATGTGCAAACATAAAAGTGCTATTTTGTCCTTTTAGGCGCTTCATGAGAAATCAGGTGATAATGACGACGCGGAAACTTGTTGCACCAGCACGACGACGAAGCTTTATTATATTGGAGAAAGGGGGAACTCGGATTTAAATGTTTGCTTGAGATACGCTTCAATATATCTCGATCCTGCTTTGGAACTCATGAGCGACACCATCGAAGTAAGTGTAAAAAAATATACTAATATAAATTTCTCTAGCAAGGAACGCTATCAATTGCAATGGGTATCTTTGTTTAATGATTTTTCTGAACAGCCAAATTATATACAATGTAAATTCGATTTGCAGACTGCTGACAAGCAACTCAACGATTTGGACGCTTTAATGGCACAATGCGAGGAACAAGAGGCATCCGTGGAATCTTCGTTAGAGAAGGATGTGAAAGAAGCAAAGGAAAACTTGAAAGCTCTTGCGACGACGGTTGACGAAGTTAAGAAAGAAGCACGTTACATTTATGCCGACGGATTAGAAATTGGCAGACAATGCATAAAAGAGGCGCTGGAAGAAGTTCAGTCTTTGGTGAACAAAGCCATATCCGAAGGAAGACGTTGCATGCAGAATGTTCATTGATAAGATACATCGAAATATGTCGAAACATTCTAGCAAATCCTACTATCAAACGAATTCTTTGAAAATTCCGAACACGTGTCATATCTCGTCTTATTCATTCAAACGTGCATAACGTAAATTAAATTATCTATATTAGTATTACTAATTCGAACCGGGTGTTGCAAATCTGCCATTGCCATTTCGTAACATCAAACGTTATACAAGACGCAGTCAAACTTACGGAAATTACCTAAATTACGAAAGCGTCTGGGCACGTATGCCTGTATAAAATCGTTTGACGAAGAATGATACCCACACGTACGACTATTTATTGTATTAACCGTGCAAACGTTCTAGACTGTATTGAGAACCGAATGGAAATAAAAGTCATCACTATCATTTCAAGTGTTTCTCACTGCCGCGTTAGAGATAAATCGTAGACACGCACCCTTAATGTTTTTTTAACCGCTCACGAGCCATTTTTGTCACCCGGCTTCGCACGCGATCAGGTATAAATATATCGGCAGATAGGTAAAGAGACCTTTTCTTACAACAGCTTTTAACAAATTAAGGAATTGAACGCTCGCAAAGGATGGCTGCTACCGCATTGCTAACCATTTGCACTGGGTTATCGTGCTCCCTAACGGTACGTAATGATACAACACTACCTACTATTCGTCTACGAACAACAAAAATCCCAGTTCAAAAGCATTACAGTGATTGATACGTTCGGAATCGGACACAATGAAATACTTGTACCATATGCTGATTGTGAAAACATCCTATAGTACAATCGAATCGTGACAGTTACTGTGGTAATCGCAAGCAATATGTGTTATATGAATAATAATAAAGGTAGCATACCGGTTTTATCATCAGTACACAGAGTATCTCAAAAATGGTTTATGTATGAGTGCTTAATTCTGTTATTCATCTCGCATGCTTCGAAGACGTCATTATCACGATATCATAATGTTCCATTCGCCATCACACTGTGGATAACGAAACACATGTGTCGCGTGTACCAAGATATCGTATGCAACACGCGACGCATGTGTCTATACTTTCCCGTACGAACAAAACTTTGTATTACTTCAAAGGATTCTTACAACCATACAAATACCACCATTCCAATCTAATTGTAGAAGACGTTATAAAATGTATAAAAACTACATACTCTTGTTAAATTTTTTTCTTAAATCGCTGTTCTGATTTAATTTGTAAAACTTCCCGAATGTCTCAGCGATTTTTCTACGCCCGTTAATTTACTTTCGACTGAACAGAAGACGTTCTCTATGCAGACGTTGAAATCTCCACTGGCTAACCAATTAAAATATCGCTATGCGTTTGGCACAGGAAAGTAACCTAAATTCTGAAGCAGTGAACAGCGCGAATTTCGTGCAAACTCTGTCGAATGAATTGAAAGCAGCAAATGCCAGGCTTTACGGTTTTCAAATATGGTTGAGCTTGAAAATTGACAGTTCAGCGTTGGAGTTGGTCCGTTCGATCGACGAGAGTGCAAACTCGAAACTTAACGACATAAAGGTACCCACTCGTTCATGGAAACAGACTACATGTTTAGTTACTATTTTGATACACATGAAACTTCATAATACATTATTTGTGATTGAAGAGAAATGTCGACCAAGCGAAAGCCGAAGGAAAGGACGTCGATCACTGTTTTAACGAAGCATTCGCAGACATAAAGAACAACACCCAAACGAAATTCCAGTCCATGATACAATGTGTCAACAACTTCGTGACATCCACTAGCAAATCTTTGGAAGAAATACCGAATCGACTTCAGGTACGTACCTTCTTACTAAACGACTTACATCATACACTTTCTAAGCTGATAAACCTAAGCATCTCTGGACGAATAATATTAATCTGATAAATGTACTTCATTCACTCATGCTTTATGAAACACCACTACTATCGAAGCGTAATTGTGTAATGTTACTACCTACTACTGTTCGTAACTTTAGTACGTTTATAAATTGTATCATTTACAACTAATGTGATTGCAAGTTTTATCAATTTCGACCGATCGAAACTAGTAACTAGAAGTAACAATATATCAATCTTTTTAGGAAATTACATCCCTCCAAAGCGAAGTTGATTCTATTATGCCTGATTGCGAAACAAGACGTGATCGATTGTCTTGTATCGATACCGGGACGAACAGGTTATTTTCGTCAATCTACAATATCGAGAGTTTCTCACGTATAACCGTCGAACACGGAAATGGCAATTATTACACACAGAACGACGAAGCAATGAAATGTCTAAGACCGATACTGGAGGAAAATATAAAGGACTCTAACCGTGTCAATTGGAAAGCGGTAGAATGCATACGAGCAGCCTGAACAAGAAATTACTTGACACCGAAAAACAGTTCAGAGGTCACAATTGTTCCGAGCAACGACCGATGACGATCGCCAGACTTCGAATTGTCACAAGAATTTGTTCTTCAAGATGGTTTATTCATTTGAAATATCCTTATTGCAACATCATAGATCTGTAACTTTTTGTGCAGTTTCTTTGTCTGTTCGTTATATTAATATGGATATGAAAAATTCGGTCTTATAACATGTGTGTGGTAATAAATTATAACACCCTAATAAAGCGACCATATATTTTTTTCGGTAAAAACCCACCGTAAAACGGAATCCTTGCGTTTAGTTTTACACGTACGTTACGTACGAAGTTTGTTAAGGTGACTGACTATTTGATATGAGAATTAGGTTGTTGGCACTTCAAAACCTCAGTGTCTCAAAGGTTATTCAGAAAGCGTAGCTGTGCATCGGCAACAATTACTTAAATTCCGTTTAAGAGAGTACAACGTATCGTTCATATGAGCAAAGCCCATATTCGAAGGAAGACAATCTTTTACCAAAGCATATTTATTTAACGAACCCATTGAATTATTTTGCGAAACTTCAAAAGTTTACAATATCTCTGGCGTATTTGGTGACATTGGCGTATGTATACATACTTACATAGGAAATCGCGTCACAAAGAATCACACCGACGCGTATTTGATAACAGCACCAATGCGCCTGCCCGTGTCAGGAAGCAAATAAAAATAAGAGTCGTCACCGCCATTTCAGATGTTTGTCGCTACCGCATTAGATAAATCCAGTCGCCCAAACTTTAATGTTTTTTCACCACACGCGCTAGCGTTTATAAAGATAGAAGTAGAGGAAATGCATTCTTATTTCGAAATAGCTTTTGACACCTCGAGGAATCTAACGGTTGGGAATCATGGCTGCTGTTGCTTTGTTAACAACTTGCGTTGGTTTGTCGTGCTCTATAAGCGTAAGTAATTTTACGGCAGAAACTATTATTTGACTATGTAAGAGGCAATGGTATTTATATGTAAACGTTAGATTCGATCCTTAATTATAATAAATTACACAAATTATTTTACATTCTGCATGATTCGAAATGCGTGTATCAAGAAAACGTATGGTATGCACAATGTGACACGTGTGCCTACATAAAAAACGACAAAACAATTTGAGTTTAACAAAATCTCTTATCGAAGAAACCTTAGCCGTTCACTTAATATCGTTTTCTAAAAATAACGATTAATATTTTTCAAAAATCAGTCGGTCTTTCTACGTTTTGTCCAGTGTTTATTTCAACACTTGCGGAAGTGCGTAAGATATTTTCTATGCAAACGTTGAAATATCTGTTCGCTCCAAAGCATATTTTTTGATTATGAATATCGAAATATAAAATGGTCACATTACGTTTAAAACAGGATTCTAATGTAACTCATGAAGAATCGTTCAGCCTGTCTTTGCTGGATTCTCTGTTAACGGAGGTAAGGGCAGGACGCCACGAGCTTCATGGCTTTAGCCAATGGTACCATATGAGATCTGAAAGCGCAAGGAAGAAGTTACTTATTGCGATCGATGACAGTATAAATCCAGAAATTGTTGAGATGCAGGTATTCTCTTACTTATGCCAAACGAATTTTGCCACTAACCATCTTGCATCAATATCTACAATTCGCAATTGAATTATGTAACATTTAATTTATGATCATTGAAGGAATATATGAACAAAACTGAAGGTAACAAGGAGCACATGACAGAGTGTTACAACCGCGCATTCCGTCGTTTCAAGCAGGCAGCCGAAGATAAATTACCGTCTGTAATATCATGTGCCAAAATTTTCATTGATTTCACAAGCAGAACTATGCGGAATATAACGGAACGTATGCTGGTATGTATATACTTTGCTATATAATAACGTATTCTTCATATCAAATTTAATCTTCTATTAAGTAACAGATAAAATGCATGTTTTAACCTGTATCAATTCTCACTAATCGCAGGATAAATATACTGACCTCACCAACTTGAACAATGATAATTAATGTAGCTCCAATAAGTATAATGTTTGACGAATCGGATTAACAATTCTCAAAGTAACTCCGATCCATATTGCCTAATCTAATCTTTCCAGGAAATGACAAAGCTCGAAAAGCGCATTAAGTCCATTGAACCCAGTTGCGCTAACCGCGACGATCGAGTGGATTGTTTAGATTCAAAATCGGACGACATTGAGATCCCAGTGCATCATGTTGACACCGTCAGACGTCAACTCTTTGACAAGGAATCAGATGATTTTGACAAACAATACCAATATGCGTCGAATTGCCAATTTAAGTTCATGTTTAGTCTCTTAAATCACACGGAAACTATTCAGGATGAAGCGTATGCTTGCATGCGAGATAATTGAACAAAGAAAGTGCTTCACATAGAAAAACGTCCGACAACTCACAAATGTTCGCAATAACGATCGATCACGACCGCCAACACTATGCTTGTCAGAAGAATCAGTTCTGCGAGATGATTTATTTGTGCAAACTGTCGTCATTGTAATTCTATGGATCTTGAACTTGTGACGTAGTACGTTCATCTATTTTATATTAATTGCAGTAAAAAAATATTTGATCTCCTTGCGTGTGAGTGGCAATAAATTATGAAAAACAAACTAAGCAAATTGATCTTTTTTGCTAAAGTTCTTTAAGGTCAATGATTTTATTCTGAACGAGACCATCCACTGTGTCAGATTGAATGCTTTATGCTTCAAAAGCTTTTGGGAATGGTAAATCGTGCATTTGTGACTATTACATATGTAATTCTGTCTCAATACATCCTGACAAGTGTAATGTACGTGTATCCCGTGTCTACGAAAATTTGCATACATATTTGTAAAAATCTACATAAAATGCCTCAATAGCGTCATTATGATAATACTGGCTTCACTGTCACGCCACAAATAATGAAACATATGTGTCGGGCATACAAAGATAACGCGTGATCAACGTGACACGTGTGTCTATAACTTCTTGTACGAGAAAAGAGTTCATCCCGCTTCCACGAATTTTTTACCATGATTCATGCAAAATTGATTAATACTTTCCAAAAATCCGAATGAAAATCGTCGATCTGTCTACGCAAGTTTGCGCAATCTACGTACACATTTGCGTACAATCTTATGAAATCGCTTAACATAGCAATACACTAACACGCAGATACTATGAGTATTGAGTAGCATTTAAAATAAATGTCGTTACACAAATTCAGCCACACACCTCTAATGCTAATATTTTGCTACCACACGCGATCACGTTTATAAAGTTCGGAACTATCGAAGTGCGCTCTTCATTCAGAACAGTTTTTGACAAGTCGAGGCATCTAACGGTTGGAAATCATGACCGCTGCCGCTTTGTTAACCGTTTGCGCTGGCCTCACGTGCTCTATAATGGTATGTAATTGTATAAGATTAACAACTATTTCTTGGGGAAATTGATAAAACATATCCGGAGTCTAATATCATTCAATAGAGTCACTGAATCATGATACTTGATGCGACAATCGTGAACAGTGTGTTCCATAAAAATAAAAATTAAGGTATGTCAGATATATGATATATACGCGTGCTTAATTGTGTTATTCATCCCACGTGCTTCGAAAGTGTAATTATCGCAATTGATAATGCTCGATTCACTGTCCCGCCGCGGATAATGAAACATATGTATTGCGTGTACGAAGATAACGTATGCATAACGTGACACGTGTGTCTAAAATTTCTCGTATTAAAACAATGTTCATCTCAGATCAGAGAATATTTACCATCATGATACAAACATTGATGACGATTACTAGTTAGGGAAATCTTAGAAAATTGATATATTTTCTTTGTTTATCTTATTAAAATACAAATCGTAAGTCTTTTTTTGTCAGCATCTTATTTATAATTTCCCGAATATTAGCCAGTTATTCATCATTCTGTCACGTGTTTGTTTTTGGAGTAGCAAAAGACGTTTCGTAGGCAGACATTGAAATTATATCATTATATATAGTTATATTTCCTTAAAGATCAATTTCTTAAATCGTTATTATACGTTTGACACAGGAAACCAACGTAACATATGACGTATTGTACAGCGAAAGTTTCGTACGAGCCTTGAAAATAAAGATAAAGGCCTCTCATGCTAGACTTGATGGTTTTCACGAATGGTTCAATATGAAATCTGAGGAAACAAGAATGGCGTCACTTGATGCGATCGATGAGCATATAAATATGGAGCTTATGAAGATACAGGTATTTCTTAACTAACGCCACATGAAATTTGCTCGTTATCATCTCATAAATACAGTAACTTTGTAATATTCTGCAACAACTTTATTTGTGATATTTGAAGGAATATATTGAAAACGCGACAGTTGGAGAGGAGCAAGTTAAACAATGTTACGATGACGCATTTCGGGCCACAAAGAGGTTGGCCAAGTACAAATTGCCCCTCGTGGTAGACTGTATCAACACCTTCACGGACTACGCTAAGATGACTTCGAATATTATATCGGAATATCTCCAGGTATGTACGCTCCTATGTGATAATATATTCTTAACACCGCTAACTTTCTGAAGCTACAAATTTGAACGCGAGAATTTGACTACCTTAGACGAATCGGAATAAAAATTCTCGAATCAACTGCGATTGATAGTGTCAAAATTCATATTTCCAGGAACTGGCGGATCACAAAACGCAACTTCAGTCTATTATACCCGAATGCAATGGGAACGACGACCGAATGACTTGCATGTTAGACAGAACGAACATCTTTGTGTGGTCAGCGAATCATGCCGATTCCAACGTAGTCAGCATCATGGAACAGAGCAGTAGAGATTACACTGACCAGCACGTGACAGCGATGAATTGTCAATTACCAATTTTGCGTCAAATTACAACAGAAACGGACCTTATCATCACACAAGCGAATCATTGCATACGAAATGCCTAAACAAGAAAGCGCTTCACATAGAGAAACGACCAACAGCTTATAATTATTCCCATAAACGACTGATAACGATTGTCAGGTTCATCAGAACAATTAGATCTTTAATATGACTGCTGGCAATAAATGATGAATAAGAAATGTACCAGTCTTTTTTTTTAATCTACCTTTCAATCCTCATCAATAATCTAGCGGTACGGATCGTATGTAATTGTTCAAATTTTTCAAGACTGCTCACTGTTTGATTTGAAAAAATGAGTATGACAATTCGAATGATAATTCGAATGATTCGTGTTTCAAACTTTACTGGCAATGTTTAATCATGCATCAATGATAGTTACGTGATGTCGGGTCAATGCACCGTGACAAATGTGATACACGTGAAATGTGATATACGGACGCGATCGCTGAGAAGGCCGAAAAATGTCTTACAGTCTTTAGCAGGCATCACCTGCAAGGTGTCAAGTGTTTTAAAATGAACATATCAAAGTAGCGGAAACTTGCACCTCGAGACTTTTAGGCAAACTTCAGATGAAACTGAATCAAATATTCCAAGTAACGAAAATAGAACGTTAAACATCGCATTAATTCTATGTAAACTATATAATCAACCAACCTAGACAAATACAGTAAACGATGCTGCCATTTTGTGATTTTGATGATCAGTAATGCTTGCACGTGCGAACATAATACACTATCGTGTCAGATAAATATTAATGGGCACTTTTCTGTTATTTTTATTAGCTCGGGCTGAAATTTAATAGCAACATCACAGTGCACATATATATGACAACATTTTTACAACTCTATCACTTTGCAACGTTTCTTTTCATCTACGAAGAAGGACCTTTTTCGAAGCAGCAACCATGTCCGTCTCGGCTATGTGCATGATGTCGTATTGCACGGTTTTGGTACGATATATTTGATTTTCTATCATTTGTATACCGATTATAATCGATCAATTGTATCTAATACTGACATGTTAAATGACAGTGGGTCGATATGAACAGCAAAATGCGTGCTCTCGTGGGAGGTACAAACGCTGTTGGCCAATCGTTCATAAATATTACAATCCATGCGAACAATCTTAAAGAAGAAATGGAGAAGAACTACGAGAGAGACTTGCAGACGTTACTACGAATGTCTGTTGATCACTTTGTAAATCCTGTCATCGAGCGTGTAGAGGTAAACATTATGTCTCAGATATTTTATATGTATTTGCTTCTCGAAATATAAGTTATTAGTATCGATTCTACACGAGTGTAAATCTTCTGGTTTGAAGGACCGTGTCCGCGATGCTGTATCAGAAGGAAAAGACATGCAGCATTGCTACGACAAAGTCGTGAAACATAGTCTCTCTGTCAGCAACGAGAAATTCAACGAAATGCTACCGTGTCTCAATAATTTACGAGAGGAGTTTGATGACAATATGAAAATTATACACGGGTCCTTAAAGGTTTGTATTTAGAATATAGTATATGATGTCGAGTTTGTAGATTCAGTGAGTACGAGTAAAGAAGGCTCAATCTTTTCCATATTTTTAGGAAACCAACAAAATGATAAACATAATCCATAATATAGTTCCGGGTTGTCGATTGAAACTGAATCCACCTAATTGTATAGAGGTTAAAGCGGCACAAGCCATGCGGTTTTTGAAAGAGTACGAGAAGCTAATGAAGAACTTTGAAGGGGTGGTTCGCGAAAATTATCATAATTCTGTGACCGATGTCCTATCGTGCGTCAGCGGGCCTACAAACGAACTGAAGCTGGCAGCTGAAGCGATAGAGACTGCAGCGAAGGAGTGTATAGATACATAGAAGAAGAATGTGGAAGAGTGCTTAATTATAACTGAACATATATGTTTTGGCAATAATTAGCGATTATCGATGTAAATCTGTACTAATCAGACCATTGTTTGATGCAATGAACAGACGACAGATGAATAAAGGGAAAAGAGATAATCGTTGAATTGTACTTTGTTATGCCTCAAACAATACGGCACTTATGATGAATTTATGTACCATTCTGCAGTTGTTCTTATGTTTCGTGAAGAAATTATCTCTTCGATAGTAACGTAAAAACAAGATAATTTCATGTTTGGCAATGTTTAATGAAATGCTGTTTGTTCTGTGGTAACAAAGAATTTCATTATCAACGACAGTGCGCGTTTATGGCGGGCACAGAATTGTTTTGTAGAAATCACGAGTCGCAACTAATAAAAGTTAAGTCACGATCACCGTTTTATGTATATTGAACGATTTCGGTTTAACAGCTGCGAGAATATGAACGTCAGACGTTCGCAGCTGGGACCATAGTGAATGTGCAACTGGTACCTGCAGAATAGTAGATCTATGAATTATCAACATGACGATTATAGGATTGTGCATTCCATCGATGATTTGTTTCGTCACGGTATGGGGTACAACATATGGCATTTTGATTAATTCAGTCTGACCTGAAACGTCACATATCACGCATCCCAATTTTTGGATGCTTGAGAATCATTAAAAACAACAACATTTATTGCAGACGATTAACCTACATTTGGGAATGTATGATGCTCTATCCACGATGTTCGCTCTAGAAAAGAAAGTCGAGCTTCATCTCCTGAAACTGCAAAGTCGGAAAACCCAGCTCGAAATACTACGTGACAGGGATTTGCGGGAAACTATGGATTACCAGATCTTTTATTCAGTGAATTCCGCGTTGAACTCAATACTGGTAAGTGTGTAAATTTATGAACAAATGTGCTTTTCTCCCGTTCAATTTCAGGTTGTTACACAAAAGTTACGAAGTGATAGGTTTGACATAATTATCGATTATCCAAAGATCCGCGCGGAATCTGCCAAGGCACAAGGCAACAACATGGATTTCTGCTATTCAAACGCCTATCAAATACTGTACAACCGTACCATCCAAACAATAGAAAGTGGAATGTCTATGTGCTTGAACAAATTCAGACAAGTATATTTAGAGGAATTTAAACCCATAGAAGAACTGATCACGGTTAGTCTTTTATGACATCATTCACCAAAAATTGCATGTAACATTATAAAGAACACTTTACTACCTAGTATGATTGCCATCTTAACCTCCAATTTGTTTACGTTTTGTTGTAAATTATTGTTATTATAATCACTCCCCTTTATTCTTTCGAATTTAGAAGTTTCAACATGTACAGGACGAATTAGGTGATCTCTTATTCTCGTGTTCGTACTACGGTGACCTGACGAAAGACACTGAGGATGAAGCAAAAACATGCATTTATGTGAAAGAATCAAAGATCGCAACAGTTGTAAAGGGACTCGAGGAGGAGTTGAAATCTGTTAAAATGGAAGAAGATTCTTCTTACCCGGCTGCATTCGAAACTTTCACTGAATGTATACGACCGCATTCACGCACTCTTGACGAATTTGCTTTTCTGACACAATTTCGAGGTGTCAATTGTGTCATGGAGTCCAGCGGTGCTTAAATCCGAATAATAATAAAAACATTATTTTGCCCCCACGATTCTTGGTTCATTTCTTGCATATTGCTTGAACTCAGACAGAATCTTTTTTACACGCGTGTTAACCCTACTGACACACGCGATATTCATGACGCCAATTTTTGTACTATACATGTACATATGCTTTCGCTACTTCCCGTACATGCTTTACCAATATTCTCGTGCCACATAAATATTAAGTCGTATCGTTGTTATCGTTTTACGGTTGATAATTCTACTGTAATGACTACGACGACACGGATATATGTCGATGTATTTCCAACTGCAGCCACTCTTGAACGTATTCTATTCTCCAGTGAGACGTATAAGTTTGCCGAACGTCGTTACCAGAAGAGATGGATAGTCCATTAGTAAATATGGGACCGCTCACCGTTATCTGTCTCTCCTCGATTTGCATGATGACGGTATGCAACTTCAGTTTATAACTTTCATCAAACTCAAAACAGAGGATGGCAATCGAATTTTCATCGACATGCTCATCATCACTAAGTGTCCACTGTGTTTTAGTACTACTATGTAATAATAGCAATATAGTAGTAGACAATCACATTATATATTTTCCCATACTGCACTCCGGTCGTCAGAAAAACACTCAGTAATTAGAGGGAAAAATCTTGGACAATCATACATGCTAATAAGAAACTGTTATGTCTCAGCCACCTAATTCAAACGAAGCGGTGAGAGAGCAAATTTGGAACCTTCGCTATTTAGACAAGTCAGTGAAACTAATCACGGAGAAACTTCGGTACTTGAACGACACGCTGAGAATGAAACATGAACGGGATTTACACGGCCTACTGGCTCGTGCCACCAACGACGCTGCATTTAACAATACTATGACAATGCACATCGTGAAGGTAAGACAAACATCGTTCTATATACACATATTTGATATTCCTCATGCAACGTCTACCAAATCTGCTTTTTCCTCGCATCTTCAAGGAGGCTGTGGAATTAGCTAGCACCCAGGGCAGAAATTCGTCCCATTGTTATGATATTGCTCATCGTATACTGCAGGATCAGACTAGGAGTCAATTCTATAACAAACAAATCCCATGCATAACTACTTTTATCCTTACCGTCAACAATGTCTTGGATCAAGTGAAACCGATTGCGGAGGTACGCCATTTTTCTGAGTTGCACAAAGGTTCAATTTGTTCAGCTAATTCGAGCGACGATTACGTAATTGCCTGTTTCAAATGTCAAACGTTTCAAACTGAAGCTGTAGGGCTTCGAGGCGTGTAACGAGACATGTTGGGATTCGTTCAAACAGAATTCTTTCGCGGATTTCAATTGAGTCAAGAAGTTTATCGTTTTCGCAGGCTCTGTCAAAGCTGCAGACCCGCTTGGACGTAGCCCTGCGCTACTGCCACAGTGATTCTGACTCTGCCGAATGTTTGGATGCAAATTGGTTCAGCATGGAATACGAGTACGATAGGTTGGAGCAATTGTTCGATTCTCTGGACTACATGGGCCAGTCTGAATATAAGACGTGGCTGTATAATTACGACGAATGTCTCTTTGAACCCGCGAAAACGCTGGTGAAAATTTCGAATGACGTGGAACGCGACGGTGTCCAATGTGCTAAGAGTACTGGCGACCCTATAAAAAACTGATTTTATGTGAAATACATAAAGAAATATATGAAACATACACAGAAGAAAACATCCCCATTCAATCGGCAACGTTCATCCTTCCATGTTTTTCCATGTCTCATGTGCGAGCACATATTCTAATATGTCCCACGATTTGCAAGCGGCGAATAATATTCTCTCACGGTGCTTGTTCTGATTGTTCGTAAATTTCGAGATCATACTTTGTGACACAGACACGACGTCTTCGAGACGCGTACTTTTAACTGACGGAGGTGTACTATCGATAAGCCGACAGTCGTGATCTATCTGCTGCTTTATCTTCAGCAATTCCGGTTTAACAGCACGATATGTATAAACGACGATGCGCATATATGTCGGCGTACTCGCGGCTGCAATCACTTTGAAACACGTGTTTTTCGTGCTCCTTGCAACCCGAACGAAGAGGGTGGAATACCTTTTAACAGGCCAACCATGACGATCACATATGTTTGCCTGGCATCGATCTGTTCGATAGCGGTGCGCGATAAGTATTTACACCTACAACTTCCCTGCAATTCCTATAAACACCGGTAGACGAAATTCAGTAACTGCCTTAGGAGACAGTCTGCATTCCATTATTTTCTGACGAAACTTACATTACGCTCGAGTGAACCTGGAGCGAATTGTGGATTTTTTAGTGAAGATGAAACTGATGCGAAATTACTGTCGCAGGTTACAGACGTGGAATACAATTTGCATACCGCGTTGACGGAGATAAGCAATATGAATAAAATGTTGCTAGTGAACATTGAATACATCATGTTCAGTGAGGCGACGATACGGCATCGGTACAAGAGAGATCTGGTCTTACTGCTGGACGACAGCGTGTACGAAGTAGTGACTCCCACGTTATTAACAGTAAAGGTAAAGTTTTACCTCCTACGCGTGGAATGTATGTGCACATATAAAGTGACAGGCAATGACGATATTTACGAAATGATTTTCACTAAAAGCGTGCCGTTGACAAAGGCGTGGAAGAAGGTAAAAATATGAAGGAATGCTATATGCGGACGGAGGAACTGTTGGAGACCGAGGCTAGAGATCTGTTTGACGACAAACTGCTTCCCTGTTTGGAAGCCTTCATGACAGGAGTCAATAAGATTCTACAGGAACCACCGAGAATTATGTCCGTGGGTAGCCATTATGACACATCGTAATTACGAATATGCATCCTAATGGCATAAGTATATCTTTAGTTTGTACTGTGCGCCATATTAATACTCGTACATATAGCAACGTTAGGCGTGGCGGAACGAGATGTCAAACTGTGTTGAGAACGACAATTTTTCCTTTTTTTACACAGAATTTTACGACTATGATGAGTGAGCTCGACAATTTTACAACGACTTGTCAGGAAACTGACAATTTGGCCAAATGTATACAGAAGAAATTAGACGCATTTATCGCAGGTAAGTATATGGATATACAGAGGTCGACGGATGAACTTAGCGAAAGGATGGAAAGTGCTTACAATGCCACACTTGAAAAAGTTTACGAATGCACCAACGACATGAAAACGGCCCTTGATGAAATGACTGGTCCTGCATTACGACAGGGTCTGGCATGCATCGATACTCCAGACTATGCGGATTACTCATTTTCGCGAGAATAAATTCTAGTATATTTGAAAATGTCTTGAGAGGGCTATGAATGGCGTGAATAATAAGAATTGATCATTTACGTTAATGCGATCACTCACTGATGATACCACTTTCATTCCTCTTCCCCAGATTCACGTTGGCAATCATCTGTGTACCGTTTTTTTATTATTTTTGCTGAATCGAAACGCATGCCTTTTACTTTATCTTTCCCTATTTATCTAATATGAGGATATAATATTCGACCATTTCTCGAAGACCACAGATCACCGTCAGTTTAGGATTACGTGCGGATATTATAACACGGTAGAGAAAGAGCGGATTTGAATGACTTTTTATCTGTAAGCACTAAAATTTAATAGTCACGGCGACGTACTTATACCGTGCTACATTTGGCACTGAGATCAGTGTGTAAACGAACGCAACGGAATCGAACAGAAAATTCCTAAGGAGCCATGACGATTACGGCCGTATGCCTTGCGACATTATGTACGATCGTGGTATGCAAATCTGTTCAACAATTCATTGTGCGCTTGATATAACAAATTTTATACTGTTTGCCAAAGTTTTTAAGATAATCTTGTTAAAGCATATCTTATATGTGCGGTCTATGTGTACATGTAGTGTACAAAGCTAAATATACAGAAATTGTTTAGTAGAGCTACTACAAAACTAGCTAAATATATCAAGAAATAATTTTGTTATAATAGGGAAACGATATTCATCCCGCTATGCACAGCGTCGATACGCGGATGTATGTTATGGAGCAAAGGATCCACGAAAAGATTGCTAGGGCCGTATATTATCAGAAAGCAGTCCGACTCATATTGGACATAGAATTGAACAAATTAATAGATTTACATTTGATGCACACCATCAATTCGAAACTAGAAGAAGTGCAGGTAAAATTGGTATTCGATAAAGAATTATCCTATATTTAATATGATACATAGTTTACTTATGTGTCGGTAATTATGAAAGATGTGTAACCAAAAAATCTGAAGAAACCGATTTTTTCATTAATATTGTAATGCAAAATAAGCGAAAAGGTAAATCATTCTTATTCATTCAGCTGAGTCGGTTTTATGATTGCCGGCAAAAGTATGCACACACTATTATACGTGTATGCATAATTGATAAGCCTTCCGCATAAGTTTTCGACTAACATTAAGATGTATTGTTTAAGACAGCCGTAAACCATGTGAAGAAGGTCTGGAGGGACGCCAGATTTTGTTACGAGCAGGCCACTCACGAGATGAAAGAAGCTGCTTCGTTCTATTTCAACCGCACGGCGGGCCCTTGCATACAGAAACAGAAGCAATGGATTCAGGCTGATTTGAGAAAAGTCGAAGTCCTCATCAATGTTAGTTTCACTTACGTATTCTTTGCTGAGTCTGTATGCTGTATACTTTATTAAGCTAATGAGACATTGGCCTTTCATTCAATTTTATCATCACACTGCCACATCAGGAGCATCAACATTCCCGATCGTTCTATAATGTTTGACCGAGTTTTAAGGTACCGTGTCATGCATTCACCAATTGCATCCGCACGATTTTTGTTCAGAATTTTGTCGATGGTCTACGCCAGCTCAATGTCCTCATTCCGGAATGTCAGGCAAACACGGAAACCGCTCAAGTCAGGTGTATGGAACGCACGATGGACACGATTGAGACAAATTTGGACGAAATCCATGATATCACGAACGAAATCACGGATAAAGGAGTGCAGTCTTTCCTTAATTCCTACAAGGCATTCGACAACTGCATGACGGGGATGAATCGGGAACTTTTCTCCAAAGCATATGCAATTACCGAGAAAGCGAAAAATTGTTCCAAAAGCACCCACCGTCCACTCTGCCCATATAGCGATTAAAATGCGTCGCGCAACTTCCGACTTTACGTTGTCCAATTCAATATTTTAAGTCGCAAACAGGACATACGGATACAATGAATAAAATCGATAAACATGAAAGTGGAATTTATTTCTAGCCTAACGCATTGAATGCATTGTTGTATGATATGGAAACAATTTGTATACTGGCCACGCATAAAACGGCATAAATTTGCAGTTCGAACGATAGTCAACCGTGCACACCGTAGATAAATATTGAGTCGTGATCTGCACACTTCTCTATCTGCAGAAATTCGAATTTAACAGCCACAACGATATGCATATATGTCCGTGTATTCGAGAGTGCAATCACTGTGCGATACGTGCATTGTTTGTTGAAGACAATAAACATTACTGAAAGGAACCATGACGATTGTGGCAATGTGTCTTGGAACGTGTTTCATTGCGGTGTGTGTCCTCCTACGTTTTTAATCGACTTTCCGCATTCCTATCTAAATCTGCATCGGGTCTGATTAATAACGTTACTTTTACATTAAAAAAAGTCGAAAAAGGAGGAGCTTATTCAACATGTATATTTCTTTTTTTTTTATGGAGGCACTTCTTTTCTTTGTTAACTATTTGAACAACTGCCTTTTCTAAACCTGACTGTTATGCTGAAGTATTACGTTGTAGCTGAACCACAACGATCTCACATTGCACGGCATACACACAGAAATTAACGCCCTGGATCACGTCGTTCAGACAAGTATAGCTAGTCTAAAAATGTTCGAGACAACGGTGAATCTTCGTTTCCAAAAACATTTGCACGAAATGCTGGAGAAAAGTATAACTGATAGGGTGAACCCTACGCTCGAGGCAGTAAAGGTAAAAGGCACATGAAAATTTGCATTAATAATAAGTAAACCCGAACTCTAACCACAAGCAGAGACCAGAAATGTAGTTCCTGAAAAGTTGGATGGCAAATTTGAAAAATTACAAAATGCACAATGTGTTTAAGCGCACTGTAAACACTGGCGACGAGAATACAACAGCTTGTTACGAAGCCACTAAAGAATCGATGATAAATCTGACGAAAGAGGATTTTAACGCAATGATCGACCCCTGTCTCAGCCAGTTCAGAGTGTTCATCGTGAACAGTTTAGTTGGAGTACCGGAACTGATCGTAGTAAGTACCTTTCGTGAGTTACGAGAAAAAAGACAGATCATTTTGAAGCACACAAATATTCAAGGAAATAGTTGATGTGATAAACTAGAAAACCTTTTTTTCACTGCCAGACTCTGCAAGAGCTGAGAACACGAATGGACGACCTGTTTCGAACTTGTGAAAGCCAGGCGAGTGAAGAAGACCCTGTGACCTGTGCAACGAATAAATTCGAAGAACTTAAGGCTGAATCGAATGATCTAACGGATGTTACGAAGGCTTTTACGAAGGATGCACATTACTTTTACTCTTTGGCACATGATCGATTTGTGACGTGCATGACAACTGCCGGATCGGCCCTCGAGACTAAAGCAAAGGAACTGACGGAAGACGGAACAAAATGTGCGGGATCATGAACGCTCGCAAAATTGTACTAATTAGAACAGAAAATGTCGATGTTATGCGGTAGATAGAAAATTTTAAAGATAATAAACCAATGTGGAATATTATGTGCACGTCCGTCGACATGGTAACAGAAACATGATCGTAATGTCGAGTCCGCACTGACCTCCGCCAGCGGTTAAGAGTAAAAGTATCATCTTTAGAATGATTTAGAACTATGAAAATTCGTAAATCTTATACACATTTTTTACCATATCTCGGTCACAGTTTGTCATTTTCTCATTTTTCTGGTAATATTTCACTTTTGTAACAAAAAATGTGTGTTCTGGCAAGTGTGAACCTGGCATAAGGATATCCGTGACGCAGCAGTAGCATTAAACGTCCTTGCAACTGTTTGACCTGGCACAAAAGAAGAGTCAGTGCAACCGTTGCAATGTGAACCGGTTTCGATGCGTCATTGTTATCCGGAGATACCCAGATAATGCTCCAGTCACTGATTGAGTAAATGTGCGGCAAATCCATTTATTACTTTCTCGCATACTCGGTATCCCGACCGCGTTACTTTGCCATTCATCGCGGCACGAGCAAACTGGATTTTACGATATGGTTCGTTCCAACTTTACATTCCTTTATACGGAAGATTGAACTATCGAAAAATAAAACACTGAACATGCGAAGGATTTAGAAGAAAATCGTAATTTATTAGTTATTCTAACGCACTCTAAAATTAACATTATCAAGCCCTAAATTCGCACGGAATGACTCTATCACTGGCCACATCCAACCACAAGAAAACACGAAGCACGCCGCACTCTTTAGCGAACCATACAACAAACCATCTGAAACAAAGTTCAGTTCACGAACCGTTCGGAGCGAGATGCGGAAGCTGAAAGCCTCAAACGGAAACCAAAAGCTACCAAACGCGAGCGAGCCGGTCGACCAGAAACCTCAACGTAATCGCGTCGATACTAAAAAGCTCCGCAGGGTGTCACTTTAGGCCGTTCAAATTTCCAGATTCCGTTGAGCTCATGGAATCAGCCGACTGACGCATTCTGTGCCGCACACGTATGCTTAACGTATTCATATAGCCGCATTTTCTGCCTGACCGACGATCTCCCTCTCGCGCGCTCGAAACGTTCGTTATAAGAACGACAAGAGTTGAACGATGATGAGCAGTGCGCGCGAGGCGATACGTAATCGCATAACTCTTCATTATCTCGTTCGGCTTCGCTCCGACAGCCTGCCATTTCCAATCCCGACAGAACGACAAGAGATGAGGACGTGCAGCGTACTCTGCGCGATCGCCGCGCTATGCGTCGTTCAAGTAAGATCGTTTCCACCTCTCCAAGTCTCATATTTCTTCCTCTCTCTTAGAATTAGTTCGCGTTTTTATTCTCCCGCACATGCCCGCGGCCTGAGATTGACGTGTTGTAATCTATTGTCATGTGCTGAGAGAGAGAGAGAGAGAGAGAGAGAGAGAGAGAGAGGGAGAGGAAAGGGGGAGGCAAATGTTGATCGTGAGAGTGGACATTTTGTTAATTGTCTACACATGATTTTATTTATAGATGACTGAGGGCATGAGTAATAATAACCAGGTCCTTAAAAATCGCGTTCGCGATTTGACAGCAACCGCATCGTCGACTGCCAACAGCTTGATTCGCTTTAAGGAGCGCGCGGAATCTGATTTAGATATTAAATTGACAGAGGCCAAGACTTACTACACGAAGGAAGTAAGCGACTTCGTCACTCTGGACCTCGAAGCTGTTCGCGTAAGTACTTACATAAGAACATTTCAATAAGACTAAATCGATTATTTCTATCAATTACACAATTGAAACATTTAAGACTGACTAACTAGAGCAATAAGAATGCGAATATACGCTGTTCTACTTTCACTGCTTTTTATTATTACCAGAACGCTGCCGACGCGGCGAAAGCAGAAGGAAGAAACGCCGACAACTGTTTCAGAGATACCAAAACATCCTATGACGTACTTCTCATCAGCGCGCACGAAGACCTAGACAAGTGCATTGCTTCGAGTACGTCCATTCTCGGCGCTGCTCTCGAACACGTGCAGGCCACCATTGGAGTAAGTGCAACATCACGAAACACGTAAAAGCAACCCTGTATCCCATTCTTGTGTTTCCTATCACTCGAACCCTATTTCACTCCTTAGTCTCGCGCAAAATTCTTCACCAACCGGTTTCTATTCATTACATCCGCCATCTGCCTACAACTATACTGTAAATTGACTCCATTACAACGTTCTGATCTTGCCCAGGTTGCACAGAACGATGCGAACGAATTGAAGACAATCATCGCAGAGTGCAAGTCGTCGAACCAGCAAGAAGAACGCAGCTGCCTATCCAGCGGCTTGCATTCGGCCAGCGCCAATGTGAACAACCTCAGAAGTACCGCCGTGAGAGTTCAACAAGCCGCAGAAACAGCGTCCACCGAGGCACTCGATAAAGCTCATATTTGCTTGCCACCGAAGCTGGACTCCGTTCGCAATGCCGGCGTTCATCAACGATTTCAAGCATCGGAGTGCATTAAGAACGCGGTATAATTAACAAATTTGCCCATCGACACGGTTCGGGCAAGCTGAAAGTTGGGTGACGACTGACAAATACCGTTTGCAATAGTTTCATCATGACATATCGATTACACGCTTCTGTAAATACTCAAATAGATCTGTCAAATGTATCAGGTACGGTATGCATGCGTGATACTTTGTAACCTATTTAGGCCACTGTAAACTTGTATCGAATGAAATAAATTATAGTACTGAAGACAAATTTTGTTAGCTGAGCACACGATATACCTGTCTTTATCATCGTTTGATCAACGAGTCAATAGAAAATAGATTTTCGAATGGGAATATGTTTCACTGTAATTGGAACGTTATAGGGTAAACTCGTTATCTCGCGCGATTTATGACTAGTCTGTCTTTCCACATTCGAATCTTCCCGAAATCTGTACGTTATTTGCAGAAATGTCTCGCGCGCCCAATGACTCGGCAGACGAGCATTTACTCAGATGGGAATGTTTATTGCCGTTACATAACGGTAGGGTTAATGCCCGTTAATCGTACCGTTTCTAATTTCAAAGAGAAAAGAAACTTTGACGCTTGAACGTAATGTCTCTTTTCGAAGAAATAGTAATATTAGGTGACGACGTTTTATGCAAAACTACGCTTGTCATCTGTCTTAAAATGTCATACTTTCTCGGCGATACGTACAGTCATCTATTACGTACGCGTCACCATATTTCAGGAACGTTGTGCTTTTAACGCGATTCGCGGAAACTCTCACTTTTTATCGCCGCAAATACCCATCAGCTATATTCCCAGGTTTTTTTTCTGCTTCTAATTAAAACTCACCAGACACTCACTTTATTGCTACGAAATGACGGAAGGAAATAATCAGTTATCGATGATAACAGTTAATGGAAGAACAAGTTTCTGACGCATGCATTTATTCGAAAATTGATTCGGATAAGATTAAATGCAACGTTGCATCGCAGATCGAGTGACCTTATCAACGCGATAAAAAGAATCTGTCGAAGCGAGGGTCGATGGGTGCGAACATCGTGGAATAGGAAAGCTCGTTAACGGCAACGCGAAATGTCAATTTGTCTGCCACGGAAATAGATCGCGGATCGTAGGAATAAAAAATTTGTGCTCAGACATTATTGATAATACTTACTGCACAAAACGATATTCGCTCATAGGTTACGTAATCGTAGAAATTATCGGTATAACTCTAAACGCTCGATAATGTTAATGTTGACATGAGCTTTGCGATAAGTTAAGACGTCTAGACTCCTATATCAATTTTTCCCGAAATCGAGATTTAATCGTATTGGAGAAGCAGTCTCAAATGCATGTTCAACAGAAATGTATTGAATCAAAGTAACGTTTTCAATTGTTACTTCTTGATGAGCAACCATTTCCTCTGACGACGCATATTGAGAAACCTACGACTGCGTTTTCGCTGTAGATAAGAACTGAAAAATGAAGTCAGCGACCTTGACGTCAACATGGAAACATTTCCAGGAATTCCATAGTAGATACTACGCTCCGCTCGAATTGTACGAACTTCGCGGAGGCACTATTACAATTACCACTTGTTTCTCCGCAAAAATTCTGTTTGCCTAAATTTACCCACCCTTTGTCTACATAAGACACACAAAAATCATCAAGCAGCAAAAAAATACTTACATTGACGTGTGTTTCGTCAAACACCAAGAAACCGAAGGCCGAACGTAACTCTTACAATTAGCGGGACGCCCCAGTAAGTAGATCAGGCGTCAGTAGAATAGTCCAACTGTATCATCAGACGAAGGCGTCCCGCATTGTCAGACTGTTTGACGACGCCACTCGGGAAAGCACCGAACGCATGTAGACACATATGTACGTACGTAAGTAAGTATAACGAGGAGACGTGTGCGCGTTCACGTATTCGGGCGTATTCGCGTAGAAATTTGCCCCTACCACCGCGGTCAATCTGGTTTTCACGCGAATACTCGATCAGCATATAAGAATTTCTCCAAGCCGCAATCGCCAGTTTCGTCTCACACTCGCAAACGACACGTATTAGCCAAGATGCAAAGCACCTTCGCACTGTGCGCTCTCGCAGCCCTATGCGCCGTTCAAGTAAGACAATTTCGCAGTTTAATTCATATTGGCATCATTATTGATTACGGATTATCATCGATTATCGGATCGGGCACGGTTACATTTTGATTTTAGATAGAATTAGAGCCTTGCGGATTTTAATGTTTTTAGAGTTTGATTTGAAGTGGACTCGTGTAATGTATCGAACGTTGTAATAGGTGGCCGAAGGACAGAATGCCAACGTTCTCCTTAACGAAATGCGAAGCCTGCAAAATGAGGCATCTTCGATCGGCGACGATCTCCGTCGTTTCTCCAATCACCTGAGCTTTGACGCTAATGCTGAATTGAATGAGGCCAGAATCAACAACATGGCTAATGTAAAGGGAATCGTCGAACCTGCTCTCAAGGCTGTCACTGTAAGTACTCAATCTTCCAATGTTAAAATTCTAACTCTTCTGCGCCGTGAAATTCATGGAACAGTGCAAGGAATTTAATATCTCACAATGACATCGAGCTTCCAGTGGTGTTTATAATTGTTACGATACCTATGACCGTCAATTGAGATTAAGCAGAATAAAGTACAGTTGCAATCCGTTCTTTCAACAGGATGCTCGCGACGCCGCGAAGGCCGAAGGACGCAACCCAACGGAGTGCTACACGAACTCGAAGAAAGAACTTGACAAGGCCCTCATCGACGGTTACAATCTACTTACAAAGTGCGTTGACGAGAATGTGATAATTGTCAACCCTGCCGTCGACGACATTGATTCTACCGCCAGCGTAAGTACAGCTCAATATTCGTACCACAGCAAAATCCAACTTAACAAATAATTGATTTTGACATTTGTCACAGGCTGCCCAAGGAGTGTCGAACCAAATCAGCAGCATGATCATCGGATGCAGTGGCTTCCAGCAAGCCAGCTGCCTGTCCCGCAGTCTCCCACAAGCAAGCAGTCTCGTGAGGAACCTTCGATTCACAGCCGACAACGTCAGGAACGCCGGAACGTCCGCTTTGAACCGTGCCGTCAGCCAAGGAAACTACTGCTTCCCGCAGAAAATCAGTCCACTCCGCCCGAGAGTACTGACTCTCAGAACCGAGGGTCTCGAATGCATCAAGAACGCACAATAAATCGAAGGCGACTTACTGATACGGATGATTCGTCCTCGCTCGTGGATACTTAGCACTTAAATTGACGATGAATGTTTTACGTTCGATAAGTAATGAAACGACGATTTGCGCTGACGTATCGGAAGATATGAAGGCACAGATTGACTTTTTGCGGCCAGTTGTGAAATAAAGAGCGGCACTGCCGTGTTTCTTAAAAAATGTTTTGCGTTCCTTCTATGAATTACCCTTTCAGGTTTTGTAAGATCGCGGTGGAGGAGAAAATTTGGTTTGAAGGATAAATTGATATGGGCCGGTTATTGGTATCGGTTATTAATATGATTTGGTTTAAAGTTAAGGGGTGTTATTTATCTTCGAAAAGAACCGTTCATAACGCGATTAATTAAAGACGTGTTTGCCAATGCGATATTACGGACACGTAAGTTAGGAAATACAACTACAGGAGGCTTCTGAAAATAAATTGCAATCGTGTCATCCTTATCACCGTAGCCGCTGATTCAGAGAATTATCAGCTACCAGATATTCCGTATGAATATGACGCAGACATGTTCATGGAATTACGAAACCAGTGATGAGAAATTACTAATGGTAATAAAAAAATGGCAAGAAATTTGGTAGTTACTTTCACCGAAACAGAAGTGATGCTTCAGAAGAATACCGCTTAATAATCTTTCATTTGCACTTTTGTGAAAAATATTCTACACACCTTATCATCGACATCTGCATGAAGGATTTCCGGAACATATGACTACAGGTTCGCAGAAATACTCGGCTCGAATGTAGAACACACAATGCAGAACGTTATCGGGTAGACCATATTTCTGCCTACAATAAATAATTAATATCGTGTACGCTTCATCGATACGTACTTCGAATAATCAGTAAAAATGATACGTTGCAATTATCGAGAAGTTGAAGCAAAAATAACTCTCGCACCGATCGCAGATAGTAAAAACCATACATTTCGATTTTATGAGTCAAAACAAACGATACGTTGAAACTAAGTCAGAAGCAGCAAAAATAACCGTCCCACTTTGAAAACGTGAGATCAAACAATAAAGTCCATCATCCGGACAACTTAAAATCGGAATCTCGTGCACACGAACTACACAACTAGTAAGAAATTCCCAATCATGCAACTTGCCTACCAATAAACATAAAACTCTCAACAAACTCCACCTTCTCTCCGTTACACACCCCCTTTCTCGTGACAATCGTTCGCATGTAAAGCCCTCGTAAAGCCTTCGCCGAAAAGTCCGCCGAAAAACGAAGCACGAAGCAGGCGTGAACGGACTAATTCCGTTTCCTATTCCCGGGACCAAGCAACGCGACTCAGCCAGCGATAAAATCCATCAGCCGGGCTGACGCGACGACGCACGCGAAATCTCGAGACCATAAATCAGGCCATAATTAGAAAAATCCAAGCGTGTCACGGGCGTAGGAGAATGAGACAGCGCTAATCGATGTTTGACGAGACTGCTAAGGGGAATCACCCAGTAACGGCGCAGACCTACGGCAAAGGACGTGCGAACATGCGCGATTACGCGCCCGCACACACGCAATCGCGCGCTTCGAAATTCCTCCCTACTACGACCCACCCGCGATCTCCTTTCCCGCGTGAATACGTGATCAGTGTATAAAAACATCGCGGATCGTATCTAGCGTCAGTATCGTCTCTCACCGCCGACCCAACTAATTTCGCTAATCATGAAGACCGCCATTGTAATGTGCGCTTTCGCGGCGCTCTGCGTCATGCAAGTAAGTACTGAGACTGAGTTAAAGGATAATCGTTTGATAACGTTGGAATGGAAGTTTCGGAGAGTGATAGTAGAAGATGGAAATCGAAGGAATGTATCTCATTAATCATTTTCCTAATAGGCAGCCGGCGCCAACCTGAACCAGGTTCAGATTCAGGCGCAAAAGATGAAGAATGAGGTTAATTCTGTCGTGAACGAACTGCAGCGTGCCCAGAGGGACACCAAATGGAACTTTGATCGTCAGATCAACGAACCGAAGCTGAACGGACTCCGGGAAATCAATAACGTTGTCAATCCTGCCATCAATCGCATTCGCGTAAGTATTGAATTTTCTGCTACAACACTTATGACACAGAACAGCTTTAAATGCGCATCATACGTGACTTTGAAGACATCTACATAGACAATATTCTTTAATGTCTAGCACACGTTTAATGATTCAGGTTGAATTTCTTGTGTACAGGCCGATGTCGATAAAGCGAAGGGAGAAGGAAAAAACGCTGAACCCTGCTACGAAACTGCAAGACTCCGACTGAGAGACCTCTCCTTTGAAGGTCACGACACCATGGACACGTGCGCGAACACCGCCAGGACCGGTGTCGACGCCGACATTGCCAACATGCGCAATCTCGAGCAGGTGTGTTATAAGCTACAACGTGCTTCTAATACAAGTTTTTTAGAAACATCTACTCCTTTACAAGTGGCAAAAATCACCTGTCGAACGATTTCTTACACTTGGACACATTCTACACGTAGTCAAACTACATCAACCCGTTCATAGATATCGGATTCCGAAGGCCATCAATACCTAGTTTTCGGAACATGAACAAAACTGTGACACACGCTACACACTGGTTCACTGGATGAATCACCCGCGATTCCTATCAGTATCTATCGAGCAAATTGCTATTTACTCGTCGGTCTTTCTATTAACGATATCTCACCTCCATACTTTTATAGACACACAATATATTCTGCCTTAAAAGAAATACATCAAACAAAAAGGTCGTAATGATTTTCTTTCTAATTTACAGCAAGGAGGCAGGATTAAGAACGACATCGACAGTGCCTTCATCAACTGCTACTCCTCAAACATTATTCAGATGCAGAGCTGCATCGCCCTGAAATTGGGATCGATCAGACCTGCTCTCAATGCCTTCCAATCGACTGCGACTTCCATGAAGAGTGACGCTCAGAACACCATTCGCAATGCCGTTAACCAAGCTCGTTCCTGCTTCAGCGGGCCAGCTCAGAACATTCGCAATGAGTTGCCAGCCATCAACGCCGCAGCCACTAACTGCATCAACAACGCCTAATCCATCGTATGCAGACATCCTATGGATTTGTACGACTCCTTTCTGGACGATATTACCTGCCCTTTTTTATAAAAACTCTCTTTGTCTCTTTCGTGCAAAATAAAATGTTTCCATTAAAATGTGTTGTCTGCTGCATATTTCTACCGGAACCAACAAAATTCGAATTTACTGATTATAATGAACACTTTCTAATTACCGCAAGTAATTTGTTTGAATGATCTTTAAGTTGAATAGGATTTTAACGCTGTGCAATATTTCCCGGGGACGAGGTGGACATTTTTCGGAGTCTTGCTATAAAATTGAGTATCAATCTTATTTTCGACTGTTCAAATAATAATTCACGGAATATTTCTACACCCATGATAAAACTCAGTGATTAAGATAATAAATACAGGCCGAGAACATTTACACATAACGATAGACTTGAATGCCAGAACATTCCTGGAAAGTTAAGAACACTAAATATAATGAACCCTATTCCCTCCCATTCGCGAAGGCGTACCTGCAACAGACAAAGTAACCTAAACCACACCACCAACTTATATACCGAGCACCGTACATCTCTGGAAATCCCTGCCATTTATCTGAAAATCTTAATGTACCCCATTTACTTGAAACACAACGAAGATATAAATATCCTACCGAAAAACGTCGAACTTCGTTGTTCATTAAAAGGAATCCCGATAATTATCCGGTGTTCTTCCGTCAGAACACGTTTTCTACATACGAATCCATTGTTATCGGGACTCATTATCGCCGCGACGAATTTCGAAGGAAAATGTGTCCGACGGGTACGTACATCCTAGCACGTATCATTGGCATGAAATTGAAGTTCGGTAATGAAAAGAGGAGCAAGTCATGTTGCTGATAACGGTCAATCGTTAATATAAGTACCAAACATGTTAGCGAAATGTACGATACGCCGGCAAAGATAGATCATCTCGATCACGTTGGGTTTTATCGAATGGTTCGCCGAAAGGTGTGCGCAGAAAATTCGTATAAAACAGAGTCGGCGAAGAGTTGTCTTAGAAGTCGTATTTGACCGTCGTCACGAAGGACCCAACTGATATCGCAGCGGAATACAAGAAAAATCAAAAGTTTTCGGTGAAAGTATTGCGATGGGGGGAAGAAGGCTTATTTTTTTCGTGCTAGTTGCACTCTTCGTTGCCGAGGTAAGTGCGTCGTCGATGAAATTTAGAATAAGATTGAGATTGAGCTGAGATTAACTATAGGACTTCAAGTACTGCAATTAACGATATTGTTTTGGTAATTGTGTCAGGCGGCGAATGCACACATTACGAATATCTATATTCGATCTGTGGAAAACTTGAAGAAGAACACTCAAACTCTCATGGACGGCCTTATTGAGTATCAAAAAGCAGCGCAACCTGATTTGAACCACGAACTGATGGAAATGAAACGTGAAAATATTAAGCTGATTGACGCTCGAGCGGATCGTTTGAAGGGACAAATTAGGGCAAGTCTCGCTAGTGTTTTGAATAAATTGTCAAACGTACTATCGTACATTGTATGAGTGACACAACATGAGTAGAAATTTCGTATTTATATACGTCTAATCTTTATCCTCGATTTCTCGGTAATAGAAAGCCGTCGACAAAGCAAGACAACACGGTAAAAATGCAGAAATCTGTTATGGAAAACTCGAATTAGACGTTGAGCATATGCACCAAGTACTGAGTTTGGAACTAAAGGTTTGCATCGATGGTCTGCAGACAATTCTCATGCCTGTATCGGAAGACGCTCAGCAAGTTATTCAGGCAAGTCCCTTTTTACTATCCTTGCCAATATTGTTGATCAAATAACCTGTTACCAATTCCATACTAACAGTCTGAGTGATGTACAGAATCTGACACAACACGCCGCGCAAACATGAAGGAATAATTAATTCCTAACCAACGACGTATCGTTTCAGAATTGCATTGACTTTCAATTCGAGCTGGATACTATCTTGAGGGAGTGTACGACATCTCACATAAGCGAGATGAATAGATGCATTGCCAGAAAATTGATCGGCGCGCACGCAACGCACAGAAGGTTGAAATTAGCAGGTATCAAGGTAAAGAATACGGGGCGCAGAATCGGCAGAAACGCGAAGAGCAGTGCAAAACTGTGCGCACTTAGGCCGGCAGCCGATGCTAGAAGGGAAGTGCTGAATATTGGAGTTTGCGCAAAGAAATGTGTGAGAGATGCATAGAAGGTCTGAGATTGTCGTTACTGTCCGTTACATCGATATTAAATATTGTCATGAACCACTAGACGCAGTTTTTCTAATTATCATGATACACTGGACGCAGTTTTTCTAATTATCTAATTCTTACAAAAGGTTACAATTTGGTCTATCAATAAGAAGTCCTCATCAAAACTACCCTCTTTGTCGCTTTAATGTATTGTAACATTTCAGTAACATCTAGTCTGTAAACGCACAATTTCCATAACCTATCTGAAAAAACCAAAGTGGTAAAAAAAGAGATGGAATAAGGTTGGTGGTGTAAACAACTTTATTTTCTAATTTCCAGCGCGGCTTGGCATTGAAAACACCATCAGCGATGCCGTTAACGGAGCACGTTCCTGCTGCAGTCAACCGGTCGAGAAGATCTGCGCTGAGGTGCCATCTATCAAGGCTGCAGTCACCGGAGTTGCACTTTTCCTATGAATTTTCACGACTCCTTGAACGATCTTACCTCCCCTTTTCTTATGAACTATCTCGTTTCTATCATGCGAAATAAAGGAATTTGATGAAAGTCTGATAAATTATTGCAACTTTTTTTCCTGAACTGAGTAAACCGAGATTTTGCGACTGTAATCAACATTTTCCGACTGTTGCTGGTAATTAGTCGGGCCGATTTTTCGGAGGAATTGCGTTCAATTATTGAAGTCCCAACTAAATGTGCATTTTTACGATGTGTATGTTTAGCCCTTTATAGAAGTTACACCGACGAATGTGTACAAACTATTTTACCGCGGCAGTCTATGTATGTGTTAAGCAAATTGGAACATTGCTGCCTTAATGGGGAAAGGATCCGTAGAAATCGTTAATCCTTGAATCTGTATCTCTCACGATATGATTTATGAGATCATGGTAATGATCAATAAATCTTTGATACGAAACTCTTTATAGGTGTAGTGCCGTCTTCATATCAAATTGCTGATCAATCATTTTCGAACAATGATTTACGGAACATGGGCCGACGCCTGATAAAGCTCGGTGATTAAACATCGAGATATTATTAAAAAACAAACAACGAAACGAGGACGAAAACATTTGCGCATAATCGATGTATGTACTTGCATTGCAGAACATTTCTGCAGATTCAACAAAACTAAAACTAACGCACTCCTTCCGAGTTACGAAGGCACACCTGCAACAAAGAAAGTGACATAAACGATTGCATCTATTTCTACACCGACCACCGTACGCTTCTGCAGATCCCTGGTTCTTGTCTACAAATCGTAACGTTCCTTAATATACTTGAAACACGACCACGATATATCCCTACCGAAAACCGTGAATTTTGTTGTTTATCGAAAGAAACGCCGATAATTATCCGAAGGACATGTTCTGACGGAAGAACACGTTTTCTACATACGAATCCATTGTTATCGGGACTCTTTATCGTCTCCACGAATTCCGACGACAAAAAAAAAAATGTATCCGACACGTATGTACATCCTTGTGCGTACGGTCGGCATGACACGAAATTCATGTTCGGTAATGAAGAGAGGAACAAGCCATGTCGCTGATAAGGGTTAAGCGTTAATATACGGTACGTGTAAGCAAAATGTACGATAGGCCGGTCAAGATAGACGATCTCGGCGACGTTGGACTTTATCAAAATTTTCACCGATAGGCGTGTGTAGAAAGTTCGTATAAAACAGAGTCGACGTGCGAGTCATCGAAGAAGTCACGTTTGACGGCCGTCACGAAGGATCCATGAGTGACATAGCAGCGGGAAAACAGTGAGAAATTTTGGTGAAAGTGTTAAAATGAGGGGAAGAAGCGTTGCGTTTTGTGCGTTAGTTGCACTCTTCGTTACGGAGGTAAATACGTAGTCGATCAAATTTTGAATTTTTCCAAATGGAACGTAACCGTTCAAATACCAGAATCTCGTGACACCTCGATCATTGATGCTACACTGTCGATAATTGCATCAGGTAACGAGTGCACACATTACGAACGCGTACGTTCGTTCTGTGCAAAACTTGAAGAAGAACACTCAAATTCTCAAGGACGATCTTATTGAGTATCAGCGATCGGCGCAGATCGATCTGAACTACGAGCTGATGGAAATAAAACGTCAGAATATTAAGATGATTGACGAGCGAGCGGATCGTTTGAAGGAACAGATTAGGGTAAGTACGATTAACGTTTCGAGCAAACTGTCAAACGTATTGTCCTAGCAACAACGAGTCTAATTCGCTCGCAGTGAGACGTGTCGTAATTAGTAGCACACATCACACGGTCTGAACTCGTCAATGTCATCTGCTCCCTCCTGATAATTAACACCTGCTCCTTATTAAGATCGAATTGGTGTTACATATTAAACATTGAATCCAACAACGACATTGCACTCTTCTTGCCAGTTACACAGCATTAGTAAAAGATTCGTGTATGGCGTCTGTCAATTGTGCCCGATTTCTCGAAAATAGAAGGCTGTCGACAAGGCCAAGGAAGACGGCAGAGAAGCGGAAATTTGTTATGGAAAACTCGAACTGGACGTTCAACATATACACAAAGTACTAGATTTGGAACTGAAGGTTTGCATCGATGGTACGCAAACAATTCTCACGCCTGTCTTAAAAGACGCTCAGAATATGATTCAGGCAAGGCACTTTTCACAATTCTCTCTAATATCGTTGATCAAATAATGTTATCAATCATACAGTATGTCCCATAGCATGTCGTTCTAATTGCATGGCTATGCCTGACTTAAAATGTATCATTTCAGGAGTGCATCAACTTTCAATTCGAGCTGGATGCCATCTTAAGGGACTGCACCACAGCTCATACGAGCGAGATGAACAGGTGCATCGCGAAAAAATTGGTCGGCGCGAACGCAACGCACAGGAAGTTGAAACTAGCGGACACCAAAGTGAGGAGGGCGGGTCAGAAGATCAGCAGAGACGCGAAGAGCAGTGCAAAGCGGTGCGCACTTAGGCCGGCAGCTAACGCCAGAAAGGAAGTGTTGAATATTGGATCTTCCGCGAACAAATGTGTGAAATCTGCGTCGACGGTCTGAAATCGTCATTATTGTCTGCTACGACGATATTGAAACAAGAATGGGAAATCAGTATTTCTGTAGGGATATTATTTCTGTCGCAGTAAGAGTCAATCTACGTTCATAATTTATATGTATCTTTAACCAAAATACGTTTGCTATTATACGAACAAGCGATTACACTATTTTTTTATTATAGTTATGCATAGAGTGGTCGATGAAATATATGACCTATATTCTGTGAGAAACATCAATAAAGCAATCGAACGGAAATATGTTAAAACCTCCGATAAGATAGCCAAGATCAATGAGTACGTAGAAATCGATAAGACTGAAAATAGAAAAATCAAACGGGATCAAATTCGGCAACTAGCCGAACTTTGTCTAATTGTAAATTAGGAACAACGCGCGCAACTCCATGACTGTGCTTATGCTACGTTACAAAAGATAACAGAAATATGTCATGATAAAAGTATGACCGCTTCTAGAGGTTCAACCGAACTTCTGCAATTTCTGTTACCGAATTTACGGAAAGTGAAGTAAATATGCACGATAATTCTTGGTACATACAAATTCAATGTATAATGATCTGCAGAGGCACGTGCAGCAGTCGAGCGTGAGTATCTTAACGGGTTTATCGCTGTCAGATAAATGTGAAATTAATATTACTTCTGAATTACCGCTGGCCATCAAATATTCCGCTCTCACGAATCCTGTGACTCATTCAAGCAACCCCACCTGATGACCGTCTTTGCTTCTTTTCTTTATCAAATTACCCCAAAATATGCTGATCTCACAATCTTCAGGTAAATGAACCCGGAATTCGGAGAAATAATCGAAATTTGCCAATCAACGATCGCTAGACACATGCAAGTGAGTAAACATATTGTAAACCCACACACGTCATGAAACCTTATATGAATAACATAATCGGATAACACTGCGATCACCATACATATCCATCATAAATTGAATAGTCTCATCATATGAAAGTGTTTTTTGCCCGTATTTTCGCGATATACGCAAGCATTGATACGTTATCAGCAGTAAAATATTTATGTTAAATTTCGAACAATGAGCGGAAGTTGAGTTGCGCGCGTATGTACGTGAATTCCGATGCATTTGTATTGGCGGCGACACGCTCGAAAATATCTCGCTGGCAAAGATCGACGTAATTATGTCCGCGACAGCTGTATCGGCGTATTATTGTCACCGATGACATTAGTCATGATATTTTTTACCTCGCATTACAAGCGTCGGAACGGTCTGATGGGACAATATTAACGTACTGACTACTGGGACAGTCATACACGGTGAGATTATTAGAATTTCAGAAAACTACGGCAGTGTAGCCAATCGGAAACCTGCCAGATTTTGGCCAGAATATTAAAGGGTATATTAAAAAAATCGTTCACAGCTTGTTGAACGCTTGTTTTCCTCGAAACCATTCACATTCACATCCTATACTTACACATTGCACAACGACATTACATACCTGAAGGATACACCTACCACCTACGAGTACCTTAGCATAAATGATGCATGTGGAAAATTACGATAATGCAGAATGTACACCAAACGTCATACCACTAGAACCTCACTGGCTTAAGGTATTACTCGCGCTGAATCACTTTACTTAAACTTTTTTTTAAACCAGACTTAAATTGAAGATTTTTAAAAAATAACCAATTTTGTCTTATAAATGAACTTGATCCACCGTCTAGAACTCGAGTTATTAACAATTAAGGTTTAGCGTTTTCTCCATCTAAAGCAATGGTAATGATCACACAAAACGGTTTTTTGATAATAACTCGGAAACGGCACTTAAACTTTTTTTGAAAAAATTCCAGGTTGTAGATTAACATGCGACAACCATTTTAAAAGAAAAAATAAGACTTTCTACGGTGTAGTTCAGGAGGAAAAAAATTGTCAATATAAAATTGTAAATTGGGTGCTTGTATTCAGCCTGAACTGCGGTACAAACGCTAGTATGCATCATTGCCAAGTATACTAGTGTGCACATATGTATACGGAATGTGTGCATGGATTGAATCAGGGCCGTAGGAAATTTCTGACGCAAATGAAAACAAATAATGGAGCCCATTTTTGATACGGCATCCAGCGCTAGTAATACCTTAATGCCAATAAATCCAACAATGCATTAGACGGTGAAATTTCAGGGAGTCTGTAATTATTACACACCGTCGAACAAATCAGCTGTGACAAGCGTTAGCAAGACCGCGCAAAGGGTATTTGTCACTCTCCTAGGTAGTTGCACAAAGCTTCTGTCGTTTAAATACAGTCCGGTCGACGTATTCGTAACTGGACGAAACGAACAGACGGCGTATAACAACAAAAAGGCATCCTACGATTAGCGCAATTAATCTACCATCACGCTTCGCTATCAATTAACCGTTCACAGTGAATAAACTAACTAAAGCTGTACTGGTGCACGTTCTGTAAATGAGCTTAATTTATTTACCATAAAAGCGTGAGTATTTCACATCGATCGTAAAAATCTATTTAAACTTAACAAAGGCCATGGTCACGTTCCTACATTACAATTAATCTAGAACCTTCTAAAGGTAAGTCTAACTACGCAAAATCGTCCCTCATTCGCGTTTATATATTTGTATATACCACACGTCCAAAACAATTGTACATATACTACGGAACAGCGAATCCTGGATCGAGACGAATGATCGAAACTAAGATAAAACGTCTTCGAATATTGTGCATTTATGTAAAAACGGATACGCCCATTACGGTATTCCTTTTGTACAAATGACTTCCACGTCTTTAAACATCGATGACTTTAAACATCTGAATTCCACGTTTCCATTAAACTTGAAAACGTCGTTTGAAAAGTGTTCTTTTTTTTGTCTTTTTCTCTCGATTTTGAAGCTGTTGACTAACGCGACGCCGCGACAGCGAGAAGCCGTTTTTCACATAGCCCGAAATGACGACTGGAATCATTTACTATCCGTCTATACGTTAAATCCTTACGCACTAACTTCTGCGGAATTTTCTATATTCGCTACATTACGTTTTATTTTGCTTCCGTAAACAGACACCGACGCCAATAACAACAAATACAAACATCGAGCCGATAGTTTCTTCTTCAGGGAGTAACTGATTGCCAAGCTGTGTTTTTTTGTTTTCTCTTACACTATCGGAACAACAAACGATCGTGTAGTATCGTCGATGATAATTAATTCGATCATCTCCAATGTTTTCCTTTTGCAATAAATGTATTTTTCTTTCCTTTTTTGTTTACTTAAAACTAGGAGTAGCAATAGTAGTTTTATAGCGGCAATAGCAGCAGTGATGTGATAATAATATTTATAATTATAATATCTATCGTTAACATATCTCGATAAAATTATATTAATAATTATAATCGTAATCGTCATGAACATCATCATTTATATACACGTATATACGTATGTATGCATGCACGCACGACAGGTACACATACCTTTTGAACGTGTGTTTCGTGTTCTGTTGCATGTCCACAGTGTGTTGTCTGTGTGTGTGTGTGTGTGTGTGTGTGTGTGTGTGTGTGTGTTTGTTGGTTTTATTGATTGTGGACCACCTTTTTTATTCGAAATATCGTTGAACGTGTCCTACATGTTCCGGCCGATCGTACGTATATGCATATATTTGACGCACTAAATTTCTTGTTCTTTTTTTTTTTCTTTATTCCATATGAAATCTTATTAGGTAATGTTATTAATTCAGCTCACGCAATTCTTTTAAATCCTGTGTACTTTCCAGGACCGTGGCTTAGTATCTATAATTATGACCTTAAGTGAGGACAAGTGATCCAGCCCGCACCGCGACGCACGATTTCTCAATTCTGACGAACGGACACCCACCTACCTCTCCCTATACTCCACGCGCTTAATTAATTCGATTAATTGACCTACGAAAAATCATGCGCCCGTCGCACCCGCGGTTTCATTCTATAGCGATTATAGATCGGCTAATCGAATGAGTGGACAGGCGCTCGCGCCAATTCTTACGTGTTTTCTCTTCTTTGTCGGCAGACGTGCGAATTTAATACGTGGGAAACCGATACGGCGGTGTTTCGTTGGCGCGTCATCATTAAATGCCGCGATCCCGCCGCGTTTCCTGCTTGCACGCGTTCGGCGAAACGGAGAACGAATCATTCAGCCTCGCACTTTGCTCTCGCGACCGAGGCGAATTATGATGACAAAGTTGATCGAAAACGTGCCGGGGGAACTTCGCTCACCGATTAATTATCGTGCGACAGAGACGATAGTAATTGAGGCCGACATAGTACGAGGTTTTACACGGACGACACATCGACGGCATAGCGTGTGCACGCGTTGACGAAATTTCCTAGTCACCGCCTTGCCAACGTCTCTCGCGCGAATTTCTCGACGATTTTCGCCGAGACAGATCTCCGGGAAGTCGTGCATCGCCGTACGGGACACTCGTTCTCGGGGGAGGAGATAGAGGATTCGTGAAAATGCTAGAAAACGTCGTGGGCGCGTCGAGAGGTTTCAACGGATGCGTCGAGCGACGGTGGAAACGTATCGTCGTGTTTTTATCATGTTTTACGATCGTTTTACGCTTCCGCATCGGAGAATAATTGTTTCCTTCTTTCCCGCATAGCACGCATTAGTCTGTCGAAAGGGTAAAGTGCGACACGTGAACACTGGCGACGAACATAGAGACGCTACATTCGTAAACGAGTATGACGCTAGAAGATCGATCTGTATCGTTGTGGGAAATGAAAATTTCGCAACGTGAGAATCGAGGAAAATAAAGGGGATGCTTGGAAAGTTTGGATGGTGATTTCGAATCGTTTACCGACAAATTATGCAAACGCTCAACATCAATATATCGTAACGGATTGGATAACGCTAACGTGACAACTTTGCTCTTGCTACGCTGTTTGTTTCTTTTGTCACACAACAGACAGACTTATGATCTATCAAGAATTCTCCGACACGGACTACGGATTCGTCGTAAATGCGATTGTACTTGACGACTTATGAGCAAACTCTTCCTGACACACACACACACACACACACACACACACACGCACACACAACACACACACTCTCTTTCTCTCTCGTACTCTGTCTTCATCTACCTTTCAATACTTATCCACACTCTTCCCCTCCTCTCATTCTCTCTCTTTCTCTCTTATACTCCCCTCCGATGTGTGTCTTGTCTTCCGAACGCGTAACGATTACCGTGTGTTCCCGACCCGTATACTCTTCCTCCCGGCGCAATAACGACTATATCCTATCATTCGAAAACCCCATTAATGTCGTCCCATGATAGAAGGACATCAACAATGAGTCGTAGAGACGCAAATAGGAGGACAGCCCATACGTTTCGCCGTACCCCAATAAGAGAGCATTACAATGCTTAAAAATAGTACGCCAAGGGGACGTACTCGGCTAATCGCGACGAGTCAGTGACAGATTTTGACACTGCCCGTTGCGAAGGAGCCGAGTACATAGCACGGGAGCGTAGTTTACAGTTACAGTATATGTTTTATTTGAGGAACAGCCAGGGATATATCTCTTGGAATGGTGTTTACGGACATACTGAAGACTTAAAAAGAAGCTGGCCCGTCCGTTATTCACGCTATTTACATGCCTTTAAAATTCCTTTTACCTTTTCCCTCATTCAATTGACCACCCCCTCCTTTCTCGCGGTGATTTTTCGTTTTGAACAAAGAATACCCATGAAGAGAACTGCGTGTTTTGAAAACGCTGGAAAAGCCACGATCCATTTGACGGAGGGCATTTTGTAATGAGTAATAATTGATTTGCCAAGAAATATGCTCCTGACTTCCAGTATTATCTGGTCAAGTTCATTGCGATAATTCTCAGTACCGTTTCTTTCATTGATACGCTGATACGTGAACGTACGATCTGACCTGTGCATCTGTATGCTCGTCCAAACTCGCTCCGCCGCAACCACGACCTAGCAGGCGCACGAATCGCCTTTGCCGTTGTTTCTTTGGTCACTGGTCAGTTTGATTTGGTCTGGGAAGTCGTTGTAAAGTTCCACCTGCACAACAAAACGAGTTCCCGTGTAGTTACGGATAATATGCTATCGGGACACAATGGAAATCAAAGGCAATGAAATCACTTAGAATGCAAGCGAACTGTTGTTTACTCTATAACGTATAGGTCGTGAACTTAAGCTATACTAACTTCATTCTCCTGTGCTAAAGCGTTCTTAGCTATCGTCTGGAAGGCTTGTTCCACGTTAATCGCCTCTTTCGCACTGGTTTCGAAATATGGAATATTGTTCTTCGACTGACACCACTGTTGCGCACGCTTGGTCGACACCTGATAAACAAGCAGACGGAGTGTTTTATTCACGAAAGCCGAATTGTGTTGATACGATATCGTCACTGTCATCGGAAACTATCAACATCGAACGTACCACTCTGCTCTCGAGGTCGACTTTGTTGCCGAGCACGACGAACGGGAAATTGTCCGGGTCCCGCGGCGACGCCTGGATCAGAAATTCGTCCCTCCATGAATCTAAGGATTTGAAGCTATTCGGAGCGGAAACGTCGAACACTAATACGCAACAGTCCGCGCCTCTGTAGAACGCAACTCCCAGTGATTGAAACCGTTCTTGACCCGCAGTGTCCCAAATCTGCAACAACAAATGATAAGGTTTGCATTATCATCCAGAATGAGCGAACCGATGGCAGGCATGTTTGCAGAGTCATCTATTTACCTGCATGGTAACTATCCTATCATCAACCATAACTTCTTTGGTGAGAAAGTCAGCTCCTATGGTGGCTTTGTATTGATTGCTAAACTTCTTGTTAACATATTGGTTCATCAGAGAAGTCTTGCCAACTCCAGAATCACCGAGGATGATTACTTTCAGCAGCACTTTCTTCCGGGATGCCATATTGGTCTGGAACAGAAATAGATGTTTGTTAATGTCACGTTGTCTCTCTCCGTTACACAATCGGAGTAGTTGAAATAAAAAAAACGTGACGAGCACATATCATATCCCGACAATTGTCTTCTAAGCTCATAGTGACACATCTTTCCGCAAATAATGATTCGAAAAAATATGACCAGTATGCGCTGCTGAGAAACACTGCCAATCAAATTTATATCCAGCGCACTTACATACTTTAGATAAGAATGTAGTTTGATTAGTGCACAGGGACATACTCTAACACGTAATCAATGGAACATTAATGGAACCTATATATCCATTAAATATACTCTGCCACAAAGACTAAAAGAAACCGTTAGACTTATGACCAGAGCCACAGCGAAGGCAACCACCTATTATCAATACTACGACTTGCTAGCGTCTAACGCTCGCGCGCTCTATTACCTATGTAAATAAAGACGAATCCCTGAATTCCCACCGACTTACAACCTCCAAACGACGTAAGAACTGCTCCCACTCCCAGCGAACGAAACTGATCACCGTCGGGCGCGTTATAACGGCATGTGTCAGTGCTCCAGAGATGCAGGCCTTTTTTTTTTTAATGAATCATCGAACGTGAATGAGAAAAGTACTCCCCTCGTAGTGTGACGTATGTACGGTTGGCCGAAAAAAAAAGTCGGGTTTTCCTCCCGTGTCGTCGGAATCGGGCGTTTTGGCGGTTAATTCCCGGGACACCGTTGCCGTTCAAATAAACGTAACGCGGCGTGTCGTGACGACGGTGCAGAATATAATGAGATAACGGCGGATTTAGACTTAAATGTCGTAAAACAGAATCCGTTTAACTGCGATGCTCGCAAAACCTGTCAACACACGATCCGTGCAATTACGATTTCACGCGGTTATCATGCGACCCTAATACGCGAATGATTTCGGACATTTGGCTTTCGACGACCACGTCCGTCGGCGCGTACGATAAACGTCGAACACAACTTGCGTTACCTTCAATTTGATAGAAAATAGGACGTGAAATCCTTCTGCTCGAACACTTTACACAAAGAAAATGGCGTGTTATGAAATCACAAGTATGACAACGACGTCGTCACCTGTTCTTCGCCTCCTTTATCGACCGAGCGCAATCGAACGTATCGATTCGCGGAAACGATTCGATATGTGAACTGTCGAGCGCCTGGCGGGAATATTTGAACGTAACGAGAACTCGGAAATTTAAGACCGAAATTGGAATGTGCATCGTAGAAATAATAACTGCCTTCGATGTACGAATGTAACGTTAATTTAATGCATATATTACAGTATTACTATATACCGTGTGCATAAACTGATCTTATTATAACGTATTGATAATGTTTGGATTCTAAAAAATGGTTAAAAACATAAATTAGTGTTGTCTATAAAAATAATAGCTTTACTCTACTTTTATATGTCTAGGACAAATCTCTTTTTTGATGGCCTGCTTTCCACTTGCTCGTCCGAGTTGTCCCAGTTTGGTCTTCTCTTGCTAGCGGAGTCGTTTTCTGTCGGCTTTTTTTTCGCATTTTGTGCGCTCTCCTCTTCATCAGATTCTTCCTCGGATGAATCGACCTCTTCTTTTATATCGTTAACCTGAGTCTCTCTTCCGTTCACATCGCAATGTTTTACAGCTGTATGTCCACTAAAATGTTTCACATAATGATAGTTATTGTGCACTACCAGAAAATTCAAAAACCACGATCAATATAGTAGAACCGTACTTGTGTTTTCGATAAAGTTCATAATATCCCTTATTATCATTTATGGAAGCAAGTTTTAACAAAAATTTCTCGTCGTGACTGATAACGATCAACTGGAAATTTTTCTGGTATGGCGACCGTGCTCTGACGACCCTGTAAAACATTATCTTCCTAGAAGCAAATTCTCAAGTATCGGACAAAACAAAATTTGACATACACTGAAAGCGCTTCCGCTAAATTATTCGCATTTTCTTCATCCAGATTAGTGGTCGGTTCGTCCAACGCAAGGATTCCGCACTTTTTACAAAAGGTTTCCGCCAATGCAAGTCTGATGATTATGGAAGCCAATACCTGAACAATCGATCAGGTCAGAAACAACAGGAAGTTGTGCATCTCCATGAAAAATGACGCTAAATAATTCAAAATTCTAATATTCACTCTTTGACCAGCACTGCAACGACCCCTCATATCAACTTCTTGCCCATGCTTTGTTTGAGTCAACTTATAGTTGTACACCCTGCGTGACCCGCCAAGTCCCTCGGTAGCATCTGTGCGAATTTGTATGGAAGTGGTGTCTGTCCCCGCGTAAACGAGACTCCACATTCTTTGTATGATTTTGTTCACTGTCGCCATTCGTTCTTGATGATACTCTATCATAGCTTTGTCCAATAATTTACTATACGTTTGATAGTCCGCTATAGTTTGTTCTTGGACCTAAGTGAAAAGAAGTATCGTGAGGAAAAAGTGAGAGTCAATGCAAGACAAAAGTGGTATTAAAATACTTTACTCCTAAAACAGCACATTTGTCGGTAAATTTTTGACGAGCCAATCTGTACATGTCTCTTTCCAATTCTTCCTTGCCCTGCTGAATGACTCTTTCTAATTCTTCGAGGTTGCCTCGGGCTACATTTTTCTGTAACGAAAGCAATGTTTTCGGGAGGCTCATGAGTCTTTATATTAAATCGTATTGTTTAGGCGTAACCTAAGGAATATATTACTTGGCGAAGTAAGTCGTCCTCTTGTCGTCTCTTTCGTTCCCATTCTTTCTGTGTCTCCTTGTAGTTTATGGAATCTAGGTCTCGTTTTACATCGGCGCATTCTTGCTTCAGTTGTTTAGCGTTATTCTCAGTCTTTCGCAACGTGATAGTGTCGGTCAATTCTCGTTTACGAACTTCTTGACGGGAGATGCTATCCTTCAGTTTGTCCAGTTCCTTTTCAGCCTGTGCTTTATCGGCCGCCAGCTCTTCGAGCGCTTCTACGTATTTGGATATTCGAATCTCGGAACGTGCTAAAGCCTCTGGCATGTTTTTCGAAGCGTACGACTCTATCTCGTCCTGTATCTTTTGCAATTCGAACAAACGTCTATGCGTATCTTCCGCCATCTTCCTCTCAGATTCTTGCTTGTCCCAGTTTTCCATCTGCAAAAGAACCATTTCGATAGGGTTAATTAAAAGGATTAAGAATTTATAAGTTATCGAGCATAGCGTATATATTAATCATATCGATTAATGGACAAAAAAATGAAAGCATCTCTTCGAATAAAATTTGTTACTGCAACGGTGTAATTGTAAACACAAACCTTTGCGCACTCGAGCACAGTTTCACCCGAATCACACCCCTCGATCGCGGTTTCGAGCTTTTTTCTCGAAGAGTCTACTAACTCCACCAACGAACTCTCTCGCGCATACAGTTCGCTCATCTTATCGCGAAGTTGTTTCAATTTCTGCATATCCGAACGTATTTTCAGCTGATCTTCATGCAGCGCATTACGGACATCTCTGGCACGTTGTGTCTTTTCGTTGTATTGATTAATTTTTGTCTGCAAACTATCAATTTCGTTACGAGCCTCGCTGAATGACTTGTTCAACGATTCTCTTTCCTGCTGTGCTTCCTGTATTGATCGTTCATGTTTGCCTGCAATGCATATTTGAGTTAAAAACTGTTTGAAACATAATTACTATTGCGTTGAACTAATATAATAATTACCAGTATTAGAAATACGTTTTTCGACATCATTGATCGTTGTATTCAATCGTTTTAAATCATCGGTGCATCGGTCCCAAAGCACCACATCGCCAATAACTTCCTTGTACAGTGTTAATTTATCCTCAGGTTCAATCTTTAACATGTCTAGGTCTTGAATGCGACTTTGAAACTGTGTTAATTGCGAGTTCTTCTGCTCCATGCTATCTCTAATATGAGTTACAGACGCGGGGAATAAGTTACTAATCATATTTATGAAATACAATAAACATATTCTAAAAAGTTTTGTTAACTTACTTTAACGAACTCAATTCCGTTTTTTCGAATCGGTTTACTCTTTCGACTATCGGCTTGAGTTGCAGCATATTATCGTATTTTGCCTGCTGGGTTTTCAATTCCATTTCACATTGCCTCAGGCGATTGGGGTGATTTTCCATTTCGCCTTCCATTTCCAGTATCAAGTCTTTGACTCTCTTCTCTTCGTCAAAGTTTCGGTGGCACAGAGGACAGCAAGGATCCTTTTGCTTCAGTTCTTTCAAGTACTGTTTATAAGCGACATCTTGATAGGCATACATGCCCCTTTTGTCCTGTAGATTTTTCACTTTTCTAGACTGCAGAAGCAAGCTTTCATCAAAATCTTTGTAATCACATATCAGTGATATTTTTTCCTTGTCGGCTGTGAAATGAGAACGTAACGTAATGTATAAATGCAAAGTGGCTGCAATACTGGGCACACTATATTAGTAGCCTTACCTTCGAATTCAGAAAGTTTCCTGTTCATCTCGCGTTCTTTATGTACAAGCGTCGTCTCCAAACACGTTATTTCCCGTTGTTCTGTTTTCACTGCCTCTGTTAGACGCTTTACTTGATCCAACTAAAATGTAAACTGATTAAGTCAGACCGGCTGTACTTGCTACAGACTGTGATAAATTTATGCGTACCAACTGTTTTTGCACAGAATCCAAGCTGTCCTTCAATTTCGATTGGGGTAAGGTTTCCACATTTAACAATGTTTTCACATCATTCTCACGCTTATTTCGTAGTGTTTCAAGTTCATTTTCCTTCGAGGATAACGCCGCCTTATGCAGTCCGATCTCGGCAACGATCGAACTGTGCTTATGAAGCGATGCAATTTCTTCGTCAACTTCCCGTAATCGGACTTCTAACTTTTCCTTTATGCCAATCTTCACTTCAATATCTTGCTTCACTGTGCCTACATCCAAGGATTTAGTCACTTTATCCACCTCATTATTTGCTTCCTCGAGTCTCGATTCAATGGAAGTTAATTTCGTCGCTGCTCGTCCAACCTGGATATTAAAGTATAAAACAATCATTTCTAGTGGTGGCCTTATAGAACATGTAGTATGAAAACTAAAGTTACTATTACGCATAATCACTCTAAATCCATAATTCACCTGCGTTATTTGCGTTCGTATCTCATGTATTTCTTCCCTAATCTGAGTCACTTCAGTATCACGAAGATCCAATTCGGATTCTATCTTTGACCTTTCCGCTCGCAACTTGTCAACGTCATTCTGCAATTTCTGTTCTTCCTGCTTCCTCGTCATCATGTCCTCTTCCATTTTGCGCTCAAAATTACGTTGCTTCTCTTTCATGTTCTTTATAGTTGCAACGACCTCTACGTTTTAACGTTTTAACGTAGTGAAAAAAGTGCGGTGATAATTGAAAGAAGAAGTTCGATACACATTTAATGCTATACCTGATTCGGAAATGTTTTGATCCGCTGAATTAAGTTTCCACGCAGCTAACGCTGCGTTTAAGCAATTATTCCGTTGTACAATCTTCTTGTCGAAATCGTGCATTTGTTGTTTCAAAGTTCCAACTACAACTTTTTGTTGAGACAACATATTTGACGTCTTAGTCTCATTTGCAGCTATGCTTAGTAGTTTTTCCTGGCACTATACGTAAATCAAATTAACGCCAATGAATTTCCAATAAACATATGCTAGCAAGATTTCTAATCTAATTATGAAAAGTACCTGTTTTATTTCATTTTTTTTTGTAACCGAGGTGTTATCATAATCACTCAAATAATCATTTAGTTCCTCAATAGTGCCCGCAAACACCTCGCTTATTCCGTTCTTTAAACTTTGAATTTGCGTTTCCATGATGCCAATTTCCATTGATTTCTTTTCTGCAATAATTAATATTATAGAACAACAAAATGGTATAAGTATGCAATCAACATACCATATTCTGTTGATAGTTTCTTAAAATGTTCTTCTTCTTCTTCAATTTTTTTAATTCTTTGTAGCAGAGGTTGAATCTCTTGATTAAGGGAAGTTATCTTTTCCTTACACTCCTCCAATCTGCCCTTATTATCCTCTAGTTTTGTCTCTTTTCCTTCTACTTCATTAACAAGAACTTCAAGGGATTCCTTCTCAACTTTCATTACCTTCATATCTATCCTCATCTTTTTACATTGATCAGTAATTAATTCCAGAGCCTTATTATATTTGGAACTATCAAAGATTTCATCAAATCTCTTCTTCAATTTTTGCCCTTCGTCCAATGGCCAACTAAGCTCATCTTGATGACAAAATATAACATAGTTCAAAATTGGCTTGGAAACGCCCATTGCCTCTGCGATTTCAGTATCAACGTCTATGCATCGATTAGTTATGGAAGCTTTCTGCAAAATTACATAGAACACATTGAGGTTCAAATCTCGTCATCTAAAAAAACATTGCTCACAGTGTTTACCTTCTTACTAAGCTTATTTTCTCGTGTTAAGGTATTATCAAGTGTCTTAAACTGTAATTTGGTATGCATCTGCGTACACTGTATCGTTCTGCATATCGTATAAATATTTCCTGCCCCATCAATAATCTCGGCTTTAATCGCGCCTTTCACCTACAAGAAATAAATGCATTATCGTGCGAAAGACAATTCCTTGCTTTTTCCTAATACAATGCATGCGAATGAGTCAAGCGTACGTGGGGAGTTCCAGCCAAATTTGGATCATGCACAAATAATTTTCCTCTATCCGAACCGGGCGGAAATTCTCCAGAAGTGGCGTACTTCAATGCCTCGATGATCGTTGTCTTTCCCGTACCGTTGGGGCCGAGAATAAGAGTCAAAGGACGCGTGAACTTGATAGTCGATTCTTCACTTTCATCGCCAAAGTTGCGAATACCGCGAATTGACAGTCGTCGAATCCGTGACATTGTTTCTTGCAAGATAACGCCGACAGTGTTGACTTCAATTTATAATCAAACTAGAAATTGCCAAAGTAACGAAACATAAAATCAACAAGTTGAAACCCGCGGCACACGGTACAAAATTCCTTACGAGATTACTTAAAGCCCATTTGACAATTAAGACAATGATAGTTGCATGCAAGCGGTTGTAAGTCGTCACAACCACTCAATCACAGTGTTTTTATTCACGTGTAAGGACGCTGACTAGTTGACTGTGACGTCTTACAAGGAATCTCATAAGGAATGTTGTAAGTAATCTTGTGCCGTGTGCTCCGGGCTAAATTTTGACCGACGAAATCATTCCTGCGGAGTATAACAAAGATACTGTGAACCGGCAGCAAAATTTCGGTGAAAACTTCGCGTCTTCGAGAGCTCAGTAAGGTGTGAATGATCTTAAGTATAAATACTACATCCTGTACTAAAGAGTGCATTTAACAACATTTAACCGTATAAGAAGAAGAAAAAGTAAGAACGCACGATACAAGGTTACATATACTTCCCGATCAACGGCCACCTGACAGATTATATTTCGGTGTATTGGATCCGGCACATTGACTGCGCGGGAAAGAAAACATTTCATATAACGCCATCTCGGATAAAAAAGAAAAAAGGCAACCTCTTAAAACAACGATGCCTGCTTTATCTATCGTAGGTATATGCATACCGACCGGAGGTTTATGATTAGTTTCGAGGGACTTGCTTTAGTTGGCCCTAGGGTTGAATTCCATGTTTTATAAAAATTCCAAAATGGCTGCAGCTGTTAAAAAAGGCTTTCTGGGTGATGTCTCTTAATAAAGCTGCATGACTTAATTTACATTGACTTAATACTGCACGCTTCACTGTACGTATTTTCTGTAACTGCAAGCTGTTTATTTCCTAGAAATACTGCGATAGTCTGTATTTTGAAACAGTAAACTTTGTAGGTTCAATATCAGAGCGATAATCCAGAGCGTAAATAGTAGCAGTAATTAGAGTATAAAAACGGTACATGGAGAAAACAAAAACGTTTATTCGCGTCAATAACTGAGTCTGAGTCTAAACGCGCGAATACTGTTTTGTAGGAAAATCACACTGACAACTGTAGTTTGCTGCTCCCAACTCCACATCCAATACATCATATTACATCTCGTTTTCTGTCGGCGTAAATTGTTCCAATTAAATTTTATTCTTCTTCTGTATAACTAGAGACAACAAATACTTAAGTAGTACATAAATACTAATGAGTAAATAACTATACGTATATTGCAAAAATCTGTTTTCATCATCGTCATCATCGCTATGAAATAAAGCTGACTATCGATAAGACCTTCGGAGGAAAGTATAGGCAAGATGACCCACATTGAATGTTTTTCAGCGTGGCGGTAAAAAATAATTTTCTTTACTTATATAGATACGTCGACGACGTAAAGGAACGTTATCTAATTTTAACATGATGACATCCGACCTGCAGACCCCCGCAAATTGCGAGATATTTTGACGTAGTTGACTCGATCGCGATTACTGTACATGGTCGTTCGGTTCGCCATGTGTGTGCGTGCGAAGTATAATGGTAGCCAGTGCTTCAGGGTCAAACACTTGTTGAATATCTCTCGTGGCGGTTGGAAACCGGTCTCTGATCGTTAGAGCTCGCCATTTATTCAGATTTATTAGTTTGTTCTTTGAAATATCGGCAACATGGACAAAGGAAGATTGGGTACGTAATGTTCGAACGATTGTCGCATGTTGCGAGATATTGAACAGCACGTGATTATAAGATTTAAACATAATTATTTTCTTCTTATGTAAGATGCGGTAAGGAGTTTAACGGTTTGTGAGGTCTTGTCTTGCTTTTTTCCTGTATGACCTGTGTGATTGTATGACTGCCTTTAATCTGATTTTGTAATAATTGGAGCGTGTGTTAAGATGTGAGGTGTTTAGATTTCTACAAAATTATTGTTATTTTCTTTATGCTTTTAGCTCTTTTGAGTGTCTCCGACAAAACTAATCTGCTGCCATTCGGCAAGAAGCTTCATGAGTTGGGATTAACACTAGTCGCCTCAGGAGGTACAGCAAAATCATTAAGGGAAGCTGGTCTTCCTGTGAAAGATGTTTCCGACATCACTGGTGCACCTGAAATGCTTGGAGGACGTGTCAAGACTCTGCATCCTGCTGTCCACGGAGGTAGAATTAATTTCTGAACTAACCGTTAGATTATGCCTGTACAAATCAGTTACTCAATTCTTTATTATTCTGCATAGGTATTCTGTCCAGATTAATTGATTCAGACCTATCAGATCTTTCCAAGCATAACTATTCACTCATCCGCATCGTTGTGTGCAATCTCTATCCATTTGTGAACACTGTCTCAAAGCCCAATGTAAGAGTTGAGGATGCAGTGGAGAACATTGATATCGGGGGTGTCAGTTTGCTGCGTGCAGCGGCTAAGAATCATGCTAGAGTCACAGTTATCTGTGACCCAAATGATTATGAAAAGGTCATCAAAGAGTTGGAGGCTTCTGCTGACAAAGACACTGCACTGGAGACAAGGTGCAGTCAATAACATTAACAGTCCAGCATAGATTATTAACAGCGTTCAACATTTTACCTGATATTTTCAATGCACTTTACAGGCAGCAGTTGGCACTAAAGGCTTTCACTCACACGGCGGAGTACGACAATGCGATTTCGGACTATTTCCGCAAAGAGTACAGCGCGGGTGTGTCACAGCTCACACTTCGTTATGGAATGAATCCGCATCAAAAGCCGGCGCAAATCTTCACCACCATGAGCAAGTTGCCTTTGACGGTAGTTAACGGCTCGCCGGGTTTCATTAACTTGTGCGACGCTTTAAACGGCTATCAATTAGTCAAGGAATTGAAAGCAGCTCTTCATCTGCCCGCCGCGACTTCCTTTAAGCACGTCAGCCCGGCCGGGGCTGCCGTAGGTGTTCCACTGGACGCAGTTCAGGCAAAGCTGTGCCAGGTCGACGATTTGTTGCCACATCTAACACCTTTGGCAGCCGCCTATGCCCGAGCGCGAGGAGCAGACAGAATGTCGAGTTTCGGGGACTTCGTAGCTTTGTCCGATCCTTGTGACGTCATTACGGCTAAAATCATTTCGAGGTAAGTTAGGTAGCATGAATAAAATTATATGCAACATAATCGTATACTGCTCGACTGTTATGCTCAATGAACTTTATTGACTTTCAGAGAAGTGTCTGATGGTATCATTGCGCCTGGCTACTCTGATGAAGCACTTGAGATTTTAAAGAAAAAGAAAAACGGTGGATACTGTGTCCTGCAGATAGATCCGAGTTATGAGCCGTCCCCGACGGAAAGAAAAGTTCTTTACGGACTTACCATGGAACAGAAGCGTAACGATGCGACCATTAACGCTAATACCTTCTCCAACGTTGTCACGAAAGTGCAAAAATTGTCGGACGCGGCCGTACGCGATTTAATCGTTGCTACCATTGCCGTGAAATATACTCAGAGTAATTCAGTATGTTACGCCAAAGACGGTCAGGTGATTGGAATCGGTGCCGGTCAACAATCGAGAATTCATTGTACCAGACTAGCCGGCGATAAAGCGGATAATTGGTACGATCATTACTTGTATAGATTAGAATCAGTTTCTGTGTACAGATTAGGATCAATTTTGATGATCACAAATCAATTTTTATGTGTAGGTGGCTTCGTCAGCACCCCAAAGTAACGGGAATGAAGTTCAAGAAAGGTGTGAAGCGTGCCGAAATTTCCAATTGTATCGACAATTATGTCAATGGATCGATTGGAAAAGACATGGACGAAACCGCTTGGGCAGCGATGTACGAGCAAGTGCCAGAGAAATTATCGGAGCAGGACAGAACTGAATGGGTTAAGAAGTTAAGTGGCGTCGCTATAAGTAGCGACGCTTTCTTCCCATTTAGAGATAACGTTGACAGGGCTAGATTGGTGAGTTTATCAATTATGAACACGGTGAAAGCACGTATACATATATGTACATAATCACGATTGTTCCCCATCCTTTACAGAGTGGCGTTTCATACATTGCTAGCCCAGCTGGTTCTACGAACGATGCCGCAGTTATTCAGGCTTGTGACGAACACAAACTGGTTCTCGCTCACACAAACTTGCGATTGTTCCACCACTGAGAACGCTTACGCGCAACCATTAGGCAACAGTCGATCATTAGCCTCTATTTAGGTTTACATACATATTGTCATCTAGCTACATTGCAAGACTGAACAATTTAATCATGTTACTTGTTGCAAACAACCGTTGTATTTTTATATATGGTTATTATTGTACGATGAAACGTTTGTTTTTGTAATATTATACTTCACATTTCTACGTGCCTTGTTACATAATTTACCTTCCCTAACATTTACAATTTTAATGATGGATTACATGAATATGTATATTAGCAAAATCTTTGTTTACTAAGTCACTAATACTGATCTACTTCTTACGCTTCCTGATAAGCTTGTTATTTAAGTTGTGCAAACAACTTTTGTTGCTGGACATGCTGAAAAAATTATAGACCTTATATACATGCACTGTGCGCACGGGATAAGAGATAAAGTCAACATGGGAAGGACAGAGGATGGTCGTTTCTGTCTGTCTGTTCTTTACAGTTTACCCAGCCGTGGAAAAAGCGGCCCTTAAACAGCTAAAAACCTAGTTTACTATTAGTGGCACCACAGACGAGGTATAGAATAGACACAGCATGCAATGCAATTTTTTGTCACACGGCCGAGGACCGCCGTATAGTTAGCAAACAACTATCATAGTTTTCGGCTATTTTGGTCTCAATCGTTTACGAATAGTTTACGCAAGTTTACGCAATCGATTTCGGAGTTTACGAAATCGTATTTTGGCCGTAATTAACAATTTGGGGAATCGGGTAATGTAGATCTTGCAAGCGCCTCCAGTGGCCGAAACGAGAAGCTGACCAGATGCAAACTCTGGCGAAATAATTTTGACCTATCTCGTGTGTAACGGTCTCAATCGTTTACGAATAGTTTTCGCAAGCTGCTGTATCGATTTCGGAGTTTACGAAATCGTATTTTGGCCGTAATTAACAATTTCGAGAATCGGGTAATGTAGATCTTGCAAGCGCCTCCAGTGGCCGAAAAGAGAAGCTGACCAGATGCAAACTCGGGCGAAATAATTTTGACGTATCTCGTGTGTAATGGTCTCAATCGTTTACGAATAGTTTTCGCAAGATTCATTAATGCAGCATATTTCTGTGGTATGCAGACAAGTCATCACTGGTGAGCGAAATTTTATAGTTCCTCTAACCCAGTGGTGGCCAACCTTTTGCATACCATGCGCCAATTTTTTGCCAGATGCGCCATATAACTCCAGCACTTTTTATACCGTCTTACGTTTATAGTTAGGGCTTGGTAAATAGAGATCAGGATAGAATCTGCTTCGCTTAGGGGAGAAAAAGGAAGAACTTAATCACGCAGTTAAATTAATTAATTTACGCCAGTTTAATGGCGTATGTTTAATAATCTTTTTAATACAAGTATGTTTATAGACATAAATAACTTTTTTAATTTATTTAATTATAGTATGTAAAACAATATTTACTACAGCACATAAATATTACTTACGATTAATGAAACTTTTGAGCCTGTTTGGATTTCGCTAGTTTTTTAATGTTTGGTGTTAAATTTGTTACTGAGAGCAGCAGAGAATTCTTCAAATTTGAATCAGTTATTCGCGACCTTGTTTTGCTTTTAATCAAATTCATTGATGAAAATGCTTGTTCACATCTGTATGTCGTTCCAAAGCGACATATATAAGTTTTTGCAAATTTCCTTAGCTCTGGGAAATGTTCACATGGTAATGAACGCCAGAAATTAATTATGTCAGAAGCATTTTGATCTGGAAAAAGCTCATCAAATTTTATTTTTAAGAACAGAATAACAACAACAGAATAAGTAGGCGCAAGGATGCAATGCGCCACTTGTAATTATCAAATGCGCCACGTTTGGCGCATGCGCCACGGTTTGGCCACCCCTGCTCTAACCAGTCAATCAATCGTGTCGTAGCGTGTATTCATATTTGTCGCATTGAGGCGATGTCATTCAAAGCCACGGTGACCGTAGCGTAGGTAAAGTTCGAGGTGAACGTGAGAAATGATGCGTAATAATTTCTAAGAATTTAGGAGCAGGGGGGAGCGCGTGCCGCGAGTACCGAGCTCCGTATAGTTAGCACCCCCAACTCAACCGATTTGAGTTTAAATAGTTGCAATCGTTTGAAGGTCGTTTGATAGTGTTTGATAGTCCAAAATAAACGTTTGATAGTCAACCGTTTATTTATAATTAAAGAAACAAATTTCTAGGGGAATTTTTTGTATAGTTAGCACCCCCATGTTCGCAAATTTGATTTTAAACTATACCAGTCGATGTAGAATCGTTTGATAGCGTTTGATAGTCCAAAACAAACGTTTGATAGTCAGCCGTTTGCTTGTAATCAAAGAAATAAGTATCTAGGGGAAATTGTTGTCGAAATTTTTGTGAAAAATCAAATTTCTATCTGCGCCAGTAGATGTCAAATCGTTTGATAGTGAGTGATATTCAATACAAACGTTTGATAGTCAACCGTTTGCTTGTAATCAAAGAAACAAGTTTCTGGGGAAATTGTTGTCGAAATTTTTGTGAAAAATCAAATTTCTATCTGCGCCAGTAGATGTCAAATCGTTTGATAGTGAGTGATATTCAATACAAACGTTTGATAGTCAACCGTTTGCTTGTAATCAAAGAAACAAGTTTCTGGGGGAATTGTTGTCGAAATTTTTGTGAAAAATCAAATTTCTATCTGCGCCAGTAGATGTCAAATCGTTTGATAGTGAGTGATATTCAATACAAACGTTTGATAGTTAACCGTTTATTTATAATTAAAGAAACAAGTTTCTGGGGGAATTGTTGTCGAAATTTTTGTGAAAAATTGAATGTTTATCTGCGCCAATAGATGTAAAGTCGTTTGATAGTGATTGATAGTCGGGTACAAACGTTTGATAGTCCGGTGCAGACGTTTGATAGTTCTTCGTTTGCTGGCAATCGAAGAAATAAGTGTCTAGGGGAAATTTTCCCACATAGCACAGAGTCGACTATTAGTCGACTGTCAGTCGACGACAGCAGTCAAGAGTCGACTGTAAAGTCTCAGTCGACTAACAGTCAACTCTTAGTCGACTTTCAAACGACTCTCAGTCGACTAACAGTCAACTCTTAGTCGACTTTCAGACGACTCTCAGTCGACTACCAGTCAACTAAGAGTTGACTAGTAGTCGACTGAGAGTTGACTAGTAGTCGACTGAGAGTCGTCTGAAAGTCGACTAAGAGTTGACTGTTAGTCGACTGAGAGTCGTCTGAAAGTCGACTAAGAGTTGACTGTTAGTCGACTAAAAGTCGACTCTTTTTGTGACATTTGTCGACTATAAGTCGACTATAAGTCAACTTTCAGTCTGATTTCAGTCGACTTTACAGTCGACTCTTGACTGCTGTCGTCGACTGACAGTCGACTAATAGTCGACTCTGTGCTATGTGGGTAGTTTTGTCCTCCGTCGTGAAAGTCATCGAGATATTATGTTTCCCGAAATTGATTTCGTTCAATGTCAGTCGTTACTTATGGTCATAAAATGCTTCTATTACTTTCGTTTGCAGAATGTGTCATGAAAAATTCCAAAGCGACGAAAGCAGAGGTGGAGGGTGCTATTCAAGAATGGCTCAGGAGAGCGAGCGACAGAATGAGGGCTTTATTAAAATAAAAAATATAACAATTATAATAACATTTGTTTGTTCACTATTGTTTCATTTTTTTATGCACCCCTTCTAATACTAAAGATGAATATACAATGAATGAAACGTCGGCTGTTAGTCGACTGAGAGTCGTCTGAAAGTCGACTAAGAGTTGACTGGTAGTCGACTGAGAGTCGTCTGAAAGTCGACTAAGAGTTGACTGTTAGTCGACTGAGAGTCGTCTGAAAGTCGACTAAGAGTTGACTGTTAGTCGACTAAAAGTCGACTCTTTTTGTGACATTTGTCGACTATAAGTCGACTATAAGTCAACTTTCAGTCTGATTTCAGTCGACTTTACAGTCGACTCTTGACTGCTGTCGTCGACTGACAGTCGACTAATAGTCGACTCTGTGCTATGTGGGTAGTTTTGTCCTCCGTCGTGAAAGTCATCGAGATATTATGTTTCCCGAAATTGATTTCGTTCAATGTCAGTCGTTACTTATGGTCATAAAATGCTTCTATTACTTTCGTTTGCAGAATGTGTCATGAAAAATTCCAAAGCGACGAAAGCAGAGGTGGAGGGTGCTATTCAAGAATGGCTCAGGAGAGCGAGCGACAGAATGAGGGCTTTATTAAAATAAAAAATATAACAATTATAATAACATTTGTTTGTTCACTATTGTTTCATTTTTTTATGCACCCCTTCTAATACTAAAGATGAATATACAATGAATGAAACGTCGGCTGTTAGTCGACTGAGAGTCGTCTGAAAGTCGACTAAGAGTTGACTGGTAGTCGACTGAGAGTCGTCTGAAAGTCGACTAAGAGTTGACTGTTAGTCGACTGAGAGTCGTTTGAAAGTCGACTAAGAGTTGACTGTTAGTCGACTGAGAGTCGTCTGAAAGTCGACTAATAGTCGACTCTGTGCTATGTGGGAAAATTTCCCCTAGACACTTATTTCTTCGATTGCCAGCAAACGAAGAACTATCAAACGTCTGCACCGGACTATCAAACGTTTGTACCCGACTATCAATCACTATCAAACGACTTTACATCTATTGGCGCAGAGAAACATTCAATTTTTCACAAAAATTTCGACAACAATTCCCCCAGAAACTTGTTTCTTTAATTATAAATAAACGGTTAACTATCAAACGTTTGTATTGAATATCACTCACTATCAAACGATTTGACATCTACTGGCGCAGATAGAAATTTGATTTTTCACAAAAATTTCGACAACAATTCCCCCAGAAACTTGTTTCTTTGATTACAAGCAAACGGTTGACTATCAAACGTTTGTATTGAATATCACTCACTATCAAACGATTTGACATCTACTGGCGCAGATAGAAATTTGATTTTTCACAAAAATTTCGACAACAATTTCCCCAGAAACTTGTTTCTTTGATTACAAGCAAACGGTTGACTATCAAACGTTTGTATTGAATATCACTCACTATCAAACGATTTGACATCTACTGGCGCAGATAGAAATTTGATTTTTCACAAAAATTTCGACAACAATTTCCCCAGAAACTTGTTTCTTTAATTATAAATAAACGACTAACTATCAAACGTTTGTATTGAATATCACTCACTATCAAACGATTTGACATCTACTGGCGCAGATAGAAATTTGATTTTTCACAAAAATTTCGACAACAATTCCCTCAGAAACTTGTTTCTTTGATTACAAGCAAACGGTTGACTATCAAACGTTTGTTTTGGACTATCAAACGCTATCAAACGATTCTACATCGACTGGTATAGTTTAAAATCAAATTTGCGAACATGGGGGTGCTAACTATACAAAAAATTCCCCTAGAAATTTGTTTCTTTAATTATAAATAAACGGTTGACTATCAAACGTTTATTTTGGACTATCAAACACTATCAAACGACCTTCAAACGATTGCAACTATTTAAACTCAAATCGGTTGAGTTGGGGGTGCTAACTATACGGAGCTGATACGTCAAAATTATTTCTCCACGTTCTGCATTTGGTCAGCTTCGCTCCCCGGCCACGGTGGCGCTGCGCGGTAGCAGACGATAATTACTAGATATTAAAATTGTTAATTACGGGCAAACTACGATTTCGTAAACTCTGAAATCGATTGCGTAAACTTGCGTAAACTATTCGTAAACGATTGAGACCAAAATAGCCGAAATCTATGATAGTTGTCTGCTAACTGTACGGCGGTCTCGTCTGTGCTGGCAGTCTTTAGGAATATCTCGTCGGTGGAAGTCTTTAATAATATCTCATCGGTAGATGTAGTAGGGTGATTTTGTGAAGAAGCGCCAGATGGCGCCACTGGTTGTTAATTTTTTTGAGGCAGTTCTTGTCGCCCTGCTGAGACAGCGTTCGAAGACGTATGTTCGCGGTGCGTAAAGGTGCGTCTACATCTGAGCACGAACGCGCACGAGGCAGCCTGAGCATAACGTCATCGGAGGTGCGTGAATAAGCCGAGGCAAACCGATTCGATGGTTTTACGTTGCATTCATCGATCGATCGGTTCGCCGCCGTACGAGAAAAAAGTCAGTGTGTTGGAGATTTATTGTAATGTTGGAGAATCGGTGTAGCTTGCTCGGACCGATCCGCAACTGTCTCAGGTCTCAGCGCGTGAACGAGAAATCATTGGTGTGTTGGAGATTGTGCGGCCCGATCCGAGACTGTCGGATCGGGCAGTAAGCAAATGTGGCCGATCCGCGGCAGTCTCGGATCGGGCCGCACAAGCTACACCGATTCTCCAATACTAGAATGAATCTCCAACACACCAATGATTTCTCGTTCACGCGCTCAGACAGTTGCGGATCGGTTCGAGCAAGCTACACAGATTCTCCAACATTACAATAAATCTCCAACGCACTGAATTTTTTCTCGTACGGCGGCGAACCGATCGATCGATGAATGCAACGTGAAACCATCGAATCGGTTTGCCTCGGCTTATTCACGCGCCTCTGATGACGTCATGCTCAGGCTGCCTCGTGCGCGTTCGTGCTCAGATGTAGGCGCACCAAAGGGTGTGTGCAGTGTTAATTTTAGTGTAATATGAACGGCGACAGTCATCGCCTACGCCGTCAACTATTCCCCTTAAAAAATTCCGATTATGTGCGGAACATATCTGGTCGAGCACATTGTTGGTGAGTCTAAATTCATCGACATATTATACATGGGTGCTGCTCGCGCCGGATAATTGTGACAATAACCATATTCAAATGTTTGTCTCCAAGTTCCTTTGTTTCGAAGCAGTGAGAAATTCCAGAAATGTTACGTTTTTACGGAGCAATGATGGACCGTTACGTTTCATTATTTAATACGTACAATTACTAATTATTACAAAAATAATAACGTTGAAATGTTGGTTTCCTGTACTTTTCAATTTGATCCGTTACATGGCTCGACACAGCATTGAGAATCTTAGCCACTGAAAGACAATGTGCCACATAGCAAATGATAAATTTGAAATATTTTGAATACGAAAGACACAGATATTCGTTAATGTGGTCCAATCGCCACAAATAATAAACCTAACTGACAAACGTAAAATATTACACACTTGAAATTCCTATCACCACAAACACTGCGACAAGGACATGAATCATGTTTCTTGCACTACGACAAATAGCGAGATGCCTGCAAAGAATGCATCTTGAAAAATTCATTGACAGTCATTGGGTTCCGTGCGAGCATCATCAAACACATGTCAACGTCTCTCCCCTCTATGATTTTGGCCTCCAATCACCGTGTCCATAATTACCTATGCGCACACATACGAAGAAACGAATCCGGGGGATTTCCATTTTAAGTAGCGTGCCCAGATTGATAGCAATAAACAAACGTAAAGCGGCTGGTCGATAAGAGCACGCGGCGTCAGCTGTTCATCCCCTCCTAGGGTTGGCGGGCAAATTCGCAATAAGCGCATTGGCCAATGAACGTCTACCGTTCGACGGACATTCGGCGCGCGTGTCGTTGTACTTGACAGGCACGAGGGGGAGTGCACGCCGAGAACGTCTACGCGACGAGCGGGCGAGCGGGCGAGCGAACGAGTCGTTTCCTTAGTCTTCTGCGAGCTTTCGGCTATTAAAGCTGCACACGGACCGCACCGGCGCCATATAGCGACAGCAGAACTAGTAGTCAAGTACCGGAGTTCGTGCATTCTCATCTGTTTCAGCCCACCGACTCGCCGGCGTTTGCCAAGGTCTCCCGAAGCCTGCGCTACCCATCCGGTACGTAAAGAAAAGCGACTCATATTTACCGCACTCGATTTAATGGAGAGAGAGACCGATTGTGAGATAAAGGAGATATATGAGATCGTGTATGGATGTGATATGATTTACGAACCACGCGGTGTGTCTTGCGACGGTTGGTTGGTCGATTTTAGAATAACTATGCATTAGTTTGACGGTGCCATGTGCATCGTCGACGGGAAACTGGGTACGCGTGCGCCGCACGCTCCTCTATCGTGTACACGCACGATCGTGCCATTCGCGAAAGTGGGACAGCATCGTCTCTCGAGCAATGCGTGGTCCGTGGTTTATTTTGCCATACTTTTCTTTCGTTCCTCTCTCTTTTCTGTCTTTCTCCTGGTATATAGTATTATCGCGTCGTTTATGACTCTTTCTCTCTCCCTTTCTCCATCTTTGCTGTGTCCACGTATGTATACAAGTGTGCACTGCGTGAACGTGCCGGGAAGTGCCGTTTCTACGCGATCAAGTTTCACCAATTAGATACGTGCTCGCTGCAACGATAATGTCACGGTTACTAGGTCTGCCCAGCGCGCGGTAGCTGGCTCATACCGATTTTAACGAAATTGCGAGCTGTCATGTGTGGTGTGCAATGTCATGTGCTAGAGTGAAAACTGCGCTAGACGTGTGCGCCTGCCGCATTTTGACACACGCTACCGCTACCCGTTGTGTCGTGTTGTCATAATGTAACGAAAGACTAATTTTATGCACGCGTCGAAAAGTTACGCGAAAGATCTTATCTGCAAAACACCCGTTATTCGCGTTTCTCAATGAAGGGAGCTTTTCTCTCCGTTTACATGCTTCAGATGCTGCGAAGATTGTGGTAGAATCTTACATAACTAAACTTCTCTTCCCGATGCAGGAATAATAAATCAACAACTTTCAATCGATTTTTTTTCGTCCGGATATTCGTTTCTAAAACGAACGAAATCAATAATTGATCAATTTAAGTTCTTTTCTTCCAAAAAAACGAAACACGTTGAATGACAGCGGTTTATTCTAGACGTACGGTTTATTTTTACTCAGTCGTAAAGTTCTATTTACGGGTTGCACCGGGCTTCGTAGTACAGCACCTGTTTTCACACGTAAACGCTGCACTCCGATCTCTCATTAGCCAAATACAAATATTTTCATTCAGTCATTTCATTAGTGGGCGACGTTCGTTTATATTTCTTCAGAGAGGCCCGAGCTCTCCTAAACCGGTACTGAATGGTCGTGCGTAGAGATGGGATCGAGTCAATGCGTATACACGAATTTGAATACAATTCAGTATCAGAACTACGTGTCAAGACTCTCTTCAAAATGTGTACAAAAAGATTGCGAATGACCGGCGTACTAAAAGTTGTAAAGTATTCTGTGAAATACGCATACTGTGACAACTAGCTACTACTTTCTGATCCTAGTTTTCACGGTAGTTCCGCCAAGAACGTCAAAGTTACTTATTCGGCACTACTTATTCACACGCCATTCGAAAAATCTTAATGGCAGTCTGAAATTTTGCCTGTCATATATTGAATGTATTGGTCAACGATGTGATTATAAAAGTGATCTTAGTCAAAACCTAATTTTGCTCAGATCTTTAAAGTACAATTAAGCTGCTTTCATAGCCATCGGCACATACAAGAGTGACGCAAGATTTGCGTGGTATCAGAAGAAAATGTTATTCGTCAGACAAGTAATTGTGATCGTTTTGTCAGATCTAGCGTTAAAGATCCGAAACTTGCTATTGGAAATTCTGTGAAAACTTCGAACAACACTCGATCCCATCCGTAGTTCGCGTATAGTACAGTTATCACCTCGCCGCTCGGTCGTTCTGGTCAGCTGTGCTAGCTCAGTGAATTTTGTTTTCGTATTGCGTTCACGTGTTATGCCGGTTCTTTTACATGGCGCCTAGTTCGTTCCTGCTCTCTCTCTTCACTCTTTTCCACTTCCTACCATCGTCTTGCCCCTCGCACTTTTTCCAATGCCCCTTTCTTTCACCAGTCTTATGTGCGGTCAACACATTCCAGTCTCGTTTTTTTTGTCGAAATTCCTCTGTTACTCTCTCTTTCGATTCGCTTACGCTTACGCGCATCTTCGCTTCAGACTTTTTCCCATTCCCTACCCTTTTCCTTCCGGCCACATTTCTCGTCATTCGCGTCGTGCCAGAGTGATTACGCTTACGCGAACGTTACATAATACCGAAGCACGATATGTTGATTAATGAGTATGTTTTTCACTATGCACGCGGAATTGTTCGTGGGAGAATGCTGCGTGTCTGTTTATGTATGTTTCCAGCGGGTTATCAAGTTTCGTGTATTGTATGTTCGGCTGCTCGTGTCGAAAGCGTGTATCGACGGTGAGCTCCCAGACCAGAGTGAACGGTTTAAATTCATCGATCACACGTCATTCGCTTTGTTGACGTTATTGACCAGGTTTGCGCTTTAGCGCTGCCATTCGTCGATATGTGTAATGCTTGCATACGTTATATTACTAACAATAAGGCATTCAATATAGATCATGTAGACGTCAGACAAATTCTTAATTAAAGAGTCGTTTATCGAAAGGTTCTCGGACTCGAATTTTCCACAAGTCTAGCACGAGATTTAATCTGTCCGTTCTTGTAAGTGTCTTTTATAGGACAAGCTTTATAGTGCCATGATAAATCGCCGCGTACCGTAGCCGGAACGGGACGTGCGCGTACTTCGAAAACAAAATTTGACATTCAGGTATCAATCCTGACCGCACTATGATTTTATCAGTTTCACACGTTACGCGTATCGGCTCTGATTCGTATCGTAGACAAATTTTTCTTGTTGAATTGCTTTTCCTGTCAAGTACTTGCGTATGTACATGATACAGCAGTGAATGCGTCAAACGCCTTTGTGTACAAATAGAGGAATTGTATAATGCTTATCAGTTATGACCGTTGGGTTGCGGAATTTTTGTACGTAGAAACCGACGGAGTCAATGAGTCGTACTCTGCTTCCGATATCGATGATATCTGGCTGACACAATACCCTTACCGGTTTGCCGCTTCTGTAAAGAATGAGCCGGCCAACTTTGCGAAACTTTCCTCGTAAGAGCATTTTACTCCGGTATTCATGCGCGGAATTGTCACCCGGCAAAAAAAAAACGCCCAGAATTTTCCTTCTTTCTACCATTTTTCTTTATGCAGGTTGTCGCATGGCGAATGTATGCTAATTGCTCGGATACATAGGACATCCTTCATACTTCATACCCATTGTCGTCGGGCACACAAGTCACGTATTACTTTTTGACATTCATTTCTAGAGGGAAACGTACCCGTTCATTGCATATTCCACATATCTACAGTATCGTCTTATTGTTAGTAATGCAAAGAAAATTGAATAACTTGTCAATACTAATTCGTATGTTTCTGAGCTATTATGTTGGTACATGGTAATAAAATGTATATTAAAGCTTTTAATGCAATTTCCGCGCATATCTTTCAATAAGAAGTAACGGGAACAAACAACATGCAAACAAAAAATTCTAATCTGTACCATAAAAATAACAATAAACTCTACTTAAATGGAACAGAAATAGTAATTCAATTTTGTAATTAATCAATTCCGTTCTATTACGAGCTACTAGCCTATAGGCTTACTCGATGCCTTTAGACACTCGTTCGATCGCTTGCCTGCGAAGTGCACTTGACCCATTACCCAAAGTCAGCGAATGTTTTTCCCCGCCGCCATTAGGCCACTATGATAGTGTTTTTAGTTACACTCAATGAAAGTAATTGATGTTCCATAGCACACTATCGATCAACAACCTCTTAAGGATTAGTGAAGTGTTTGCGCTTTTTTTCTGCGGCCGCATGTTGAGCTTCACATGTTTTTGTTCTTAGATCTTTTATCGCTTCAATTGAACGTGCAAAACCGCTAGCGTCATGATAAATCCATCCTAGATTTATGTAAGCACACGAGATAGGTACGTAATACGCGAAATATGCGCACCCTCAAGTAGTAAAACTTGCTATTACTCGCGTGTAATGACACTCAGGTGGGAGGAAATTAAGGCTGTGTTTATCTCCGGCCGTTTCGGGCAATCTCTCGTTTGGACAGTGACAACTCACACCATAAGACTCCATTATGTGGTCTGTGGCCTGCATTTTAGTAGTCTTGTCTTCTGTGGCCATCTTGTAATACGCACGAACACACATACATACGTCTGTACGTTGTATAATCTAACGTAATTTAGATCCTTTTGTATGTTACAACATTTTTGAAGGCTTCTCGCGGAATGGAGCGAAGATAAACGGAGAAAACTCGAATCCGCGTAGGCACACGCAAGATTCTCTCTCTCTGTCCCTCCCTTTCCCTCTCTCTCTCTCTCTCTGTCTTTAATTCTATCTGTCCGACACCTAACACGGTTGCGAAACTCGCCGTTTTCTTCTTCGCCCCCAATTAAAAATTCCTGTGAGATTCAAAATCTGCTAAATAGTAATTACGTGGCTATTCATGGAGTCGTGAATTTCGATGCTCATACCTTGTATGTGATTCCTTATTTCTTGCGCACCACCGAGACTTGAAATGGAAGGGCTGGCAGTCTTCATAGCACCGACGTTATGTGACTCTACCTCGACTAATGTCCACCGTTACATAATCGACTGTTTTGATATGCTTTCCTTTCTTTCAACCTATGATTCGCTGGGTCGGGACACTCGGGACTCGCGGTGTTGCCGCGCAATTCAGCTTGACCAGCAATTCAACTTCTCCGTATTTGGCTGAAAGTTTCACGGATATATCAAAATTCCTAAATGACGCGATTATTACGCCGACGACTACTGGTGTCCGTTTTGCAATTCGCGACAGAATCGTTGATCCATCGGCGCATTCATCTAAGATCGAAGCCTGTTTCGCGGTACACGGCAAGCGAACCACTATCAACGCCGCTTACCATAAATTAGTATTCACGCGGAGCGTCAATCAGGAACGAGAAAATCCTGCTCGAAAAGATCCGGAATCGTAATGTTCTCGTCGTGAGTTATATCGATGGTGTAACGACGCAATTGGAGCGAACTGCGAACTTTTTTGCGGCAGAAGTCTGTTGGTGTGAACGGTCAACGGTGCACGCTAATAATGTAATTTATAGTGCGATCACAAACCAAATTTATTATTTGTTTTATGCAGAACGCCGTTGTACCGGTTGTTCCAACTATAGCATCAATTTTGCATCTCTTTCATTAATGAACGTTAGGTGCAAAAACGTAAGCATGGTTACTATTACATGTTTTATCTGCTGTATCTTGCATCTGATGACACACTCGCAAAGAGCCATTAATGAATGAAAATAGGCGACACTCGTCATGCGTGATAAAAACGCTTTCGTTCGCGCAACGAAGTCTTGTTGAACGAGCAGATTAACCAATACAGACACTGTCTATTTTTGCAATCACTTTTGTCGCGACACTAATGCGCACACGCGCGCTTCCTCTTAATCTTAACGACTTAACGTAAGCCTAAAGGACGAAAAGAAGCAAACCCATCGATTTCGATCGGACTCGTCTCCGATATCGCCGGATGCATTTTCGTGATTTCACAAGCGTTGCCAGTTTTAATTCCTTCCTCTTGCCACATACGGCCGCCGTAAAGAGCAGATGGGGAGAGAAAAATATCGCGCGTCCCTTTTGCGCAACCGTCGCGCAGTCTCGGGCGAAAGAAGGATACTTTCTATATATCCAGTCATATCGAGATTTGCAATGGCCGCGGCTTGCGCCTTTTGAGGCTACTTTCTAAAAATTGCATCAGCCCCGTTCGTCGAAACGAAACTAGAGCCAAATAGCACTTGGCCACGGCTAATGTCGACCATCCATAGCGGCGATGGTCAATTTCATCGTAGAAAGAGAAATTCCGGCATTGCGACCGCGCGGGATCTTATTCGCTGTAACAATTTTCACGTTCACATTCAGCCGGTTCCCTGGTGCAAAGAAACGTCTGGCCAGATTGGCTCTGCCAGTGATAATAGCGTATTTCCGAAACATCAGAGATTTTCATGAAATTCTAAGCACATTTTTCATTACTTACATCCGAAGTGCAAATGCAATGACACAAACTACAATTGTCGAATGTCTTGTTTGAAAATCGATTGCCGCATATTGAATCGTGGATATGCGAAATTCGATGACAAAATACGATTAAATCGCGTTGCATTTTACCTCTACACGTGGCCATGAAGGCCGGTTTCATATTTGGTCGGTTTTTCTGTTTCTTCTTTTCGGTCGGATGCGGTTCGAATGTAGTCTTTCTCATGGAGTTTTTGTACATTTTGTTTCGGTGTCCTTCGTTTACGTCCAACTTTCGTAGTGTGATCATTAATTTGACATTATTTGCACTTTATAATATCCTTAACTGTAATCGCTGTGACCGCTTCTGTTCATGCTTGTCACGAACATCGTTAAAGTTAGATTATTGTATATATTACTGGGTCCGCTGATGGACCAATCTTGAAAAGTCATGTGCACCGCGGGAGAAAACAATATTTACGTAGGGTATGTTCGTTGCGCAAAGCCATGCATTCAAAATTTTCAACACACATTTTTTAACACACAAGGATACATTCTTGTATTCATGTAGAAACTGCTACTTATTTCCTCATACGACGCATCTAGCTTTCTTGTTATCACTCACTTGCATAAGCGCCATTAATCGTGTACGTTTTCATCGATGCACAGACTATTTATTTTTCATATACTTCGCGCGCTGCACAATATTCTCGTAATATGTTAATCGAAAATATGATGTATCGTAGCACACCTTTGTTCATTCGGAAAAGTTGATGTGGCGCCGAACCAAATCTATGAATGTTAATTTATTAGCAACAGTTGTTACATTAACATCTAACCGTAGATAGCAAAGAAATAATCAAATTTATGAGAACGTAACGCGACCGTCGCGTTATACAACGTCTGAATGTATAAAATATCGAATCCGTAGAATTTGGTGGTTCCGTAACAACAACAGCGTACTGTACTGAGGAATCGTAGCGTATCGCCTATAACAAAGCGCACACAATACGCCGCAACGTTTCTTTGTTCGACAGATGTTAAGAGAAACGAATATAAGTAGTGTTTTCAAAACAACGTTTTATCGTTACTGACAGTCTCGTGGCAACTACCAAACACAGATATTTTACTGTCTGACGAACGAAGTCAAGCGTGCGTTCCACCTCGATTTCGTACTGCTTCAAGTAACATATCGTCGGAGCACGAGATTCATCATCGTCAGACCTTGACGATACCGCTGGTCCATGCTGACGATAAGACGATATCGCGACCTTAGACTTTGATACGATTGCGACCTTATGTATTATCGATGATTTTTGCTCCTTTGTTCGGGTATATCCCCATTTCACGAAGTTCAAAGATCCGCGAGTGTTCTCTTATTAATGTTCGTCACTTCGACGATTCAGAAGTGACGCACGCTCGTTCCCGTGATTCCAAGCGTGACGGTGTTATGTCATCTTTCTGAGGATGCAAATGAAAAGCGCAGTCTGACGTACTCCGGTTTCGCGTTCATCATGTTCCGATCGTGCATTTTCTGGTGACGGATCGCTAGACAGATGCTCATAGCAAGTATATAACTTTTATTTACCTTTGACAGTGGCTTTTTAATTTTTCTCAAAAATTATTGAAATTAGCCTCACTACCAGACATCCACAGACCGGCCTCAGCTGGGAGCCAGTCCAAGATCCATTGCCTTCCCCTAGTAGACTGAACGACAGCGTTACGGAAGCCTGAACTTGCTCTGCGACCGTAGCCGAACTAATATTCATGAAAACGCTCGCACGACGTCGATCTACATACCCACATGTTGAAACGATACAGTCAGCTTTATCATTATGCACAAGTTTGATATATCTTAGAAGAGCTTCGTACAGGAAACCGACATCGTTTATTGATATCGTATTTAAGTACCGTAATCAACTGTAACTGATACAATTATAAGTACAGTCGAGAATTAAAAAGAAAATGATATCTTGTAATATACATGCAACGATTATAGCCATGAATGTAAAACGACGTATACCGTCCTGAGAATGAGTTCGCATTGTAAAGAATCTCCGTAGTGACGACTGTGGCAGAATCATCCATATATAACTCGTCTGTGCGACTCTGCATGCGTGACGTGTGGTGGCGTAAGAGATAATCGCTTATCGTCGTTACCTTCCCACGTGGCATAAGCTGTGCATCTCTGACCAATATTTACGTCCATGTACGGACTTGCCATTAGCAGGCTGGCCAGTTCTTGCCCCGTCGCGTCTAAGTGCCGCGAAAACCGCGAATTTTCGAATCGCATTGGTCGCCGAGTCATGAAAGAACTTCTGCCTTGACTAATGTGCGGCCAACGTTTGTCGGATGATGACTGCCTCGACAAGAATAATGGATGAAGATTCTTCCACAAGAGACTTGTGGAAAAAGAATGGCTTTACTTCAGACACCGGGAACAGTCCTGTTGTCTCTGCGTCTAAGTGGAAGCAAAGTTCCGTGAATATCGGTTTTTTTTATTCTTAACCTATTGTGATCGTTTTGTATCATAAGATAAGTGAATGACGCACTGACCTTAACGCATTGGCGAAGTACGTGCAGTCGACGTAAAACTGTTACTCTCTAATGAGAAATTTGTTAATCTAATGACACGGTAATGTAGTGCCATATAGTACTTTTGTTGTGAAAACTAAGGGTATGTCCGACGCCATGAAACATTGTGATTTGATGTGATTGAGAAATAGAAAGGCTGTGAAGGTGCGCGATTAAGAGGATCATTTACTGGAATCATAATTTGTCACGTGGATACGACAAGACGTATGTCTCTGACGTGTGAACGTATTGACAGTCGAGACGATCGCGTTCGCCGAATTAGTCACGTTAGGAGAATCAATCTCCTTCGTGAGTCATTGATTCGTCGTAACGAGACTATGAAAGATTCGATCGTTTCTTCTTTCACGGAAAATCCTATGGCACTCTGTAACGTTTGAGAATTAATCCGTCTGCCCCTCCACCTCTGCCACCTCTTCCGAAAGCATCCATTATGTTGCTAATGGGGACGTAGACGAGATGCCAAACGACTGGAACGACCCGGCCGGCGCAGCTTTATACAATCACTCTCCCTATCAGATACACGTCCATCCCGAGAGCTTAGCCAACCTTTGGCCCACTTTTTCACGGAATCCGCGATAGATGAGTATGGATACATCCGACGACAGCCTCATCTAATTGCTCGTTATTCCTCGCTAAATGCTTTTCGGTCGCGCGACGACCGAGCTCTTTGAGCCTTTCTAACGAGCCGATAAGGCAATGTGGGTTAAAGCTACCGGCCTCTCGATTCGAAGGTCTTTACCAGCGAGCGAACGCGCGGCGATGCACTTCGGCCGTAGCGCAGCGTGCGCTTTATCGGGCCAGACGCTTGCTGCGCGCTTATTCGCAACTTTTTGCCGAGATTGCGAAAGCGGTCCGCAGATTTCACGGCCCGACGTTCGTGGCTGGCGCCGCATGGCGCCTGCGTTCTCTCGTTATCGGCCGAAACTTGAACGGCGGGAGTCACTTTAAATTCGCGAACGCTGCCTCGCGGGGCGGGAAAAATAAACGGCGAGCGACGACGACGACGACGACGACGACGACGAGTGCTTCGCTCGGCATTCGGACTTCATTAGCGATAAAATGAAGAGGAGAGGGGGTGCTACATTCGGCTCGGTCCAATTTGGCCGTGCAGGCCCGCTGGAGATGTAATTTCGATGGAATGCTGAGGCGCAATTGCCAGAAACTCGTCGGCGGAAAACAACTGTGCAATTAGTCGAAAAGGCATCCGGCCGGGGTTGAGGCTGAGTCTGAGTGCTGGTTGCGATTTAAGTGGAAAATACTCATTTTAATAATATTGTCGGCGTGATCCCCTCGGACTTTGTATTCATTATGTACGGCATGGCATGCGTGCGTCGTGTACATGCTGTACAGCGGAAAATTGTACGCTATTGTGTCATATGCAAACAGTTGCGAAGATATGAAGAGGGAATTGTTTGAGCATTTTGAAGACCAATGACGTGCGATTCGGCTTGAGATTGGATTGATATTCCACATGGGAGAATCGTGTCCTTCTTCCCGTTTGTCGGCGCTTTGCAACCGAGGTATAATGTGTGACGCTTACTTTCCTTTTCAAAAGACTGTTAAGCATCACTCCTGATGCTCTCGTTCGATGTTTCGTAATCACAGTGTGGCACGATTACCCGTTACGACATAGATCATCGTCGCGATTACGCATGAGTTGTCAGGTGCACAATGTTGATCTTCATCGTCTCATTGTCAGTAAAGTTTCATCAGGTGAATAGCTAAATGCAGATTTTCTCTAATAATTGATTGGCGCACGATTCATCACCGTCACCGTCCATAATCGATTCAATTGTCTTCTCAACCGGTTTGTATATCACTCTCAGCTCGCTACGTGATTCATGTTCATTAGCCGTCCAGGCTTTGTTTTTCCTTTCGAATACATTAGCAAAAAAAAAACAAGACTAACTTGCAGTCCGGATGAAAGAGACATTATTTATTTCGTTTGATTATTCCCCCGAGAAACCTTTACCGAGTGAAATACATGGTAGTCAAGCAACAATTCTTGACAGACACCAATATCTTAGCGAGCGGACAGAACGTCTTTTCTTTTTCAACGATCAGAACTTCGCTGCTGTCATTTCTGCTTCTGACAGAGGCGCACTGTGCATGCCATGTAACACGTGTCGCACGTGAGTCACCTCTTCAATATTATGTAGGCTCGCAGTGCACGCTCCGTATTGACTGCGATCGCGTAAATTGCAAGTATGCACCAGAAGGCCGCAGAAGTGACGAGAGAGCACGTAGTGATTACTTTGATCGGTGGTGAAACTAAATCTTGGAAACCGCGAATTGCACCACACTTGAAAGTAGCGTGCCGCTCAATCGAATTTCGATCCATATATCACCCGTCACGAGGGTCGCCTCGAAATTACTCGGCACGCGGCCGCACGAGAATCAAATCGCCGACAATGTATCACATTTCGCCAAAATCGTTCGACTCCGTTCCGTTCCGTTCCGTTCCGTTCCGTTTCCCGTCCGCCGCTGTCAACCAACGACGACAGGCATGTAATTTTTTTCCCCATCGCCAATTCCATCGGGAACGTATTACTCGGTGCTGGCGCGACACTCGCACACGCCCGCTGGCCTTCGCGATCGGCGTAATTTGCGCTTGCCATTTCGTCGCTCACCTCTTTTTTTTACCAATCCTTCGTGTTGCAGAGCGACGCTGTGGAATTATGCGAGGGCACTCGCCAGGAGCACAGTGAACCAAATACCAGAGGCGGACGGTGAACTAGGTACGGGTGACAAGAGAAGCTGGTATTTCATCTAGTCATGCGTCAACGGACGTGATTATTCCTCGTCTTGCCGTCAAACTCGAGCATCTTTCGAAGAACCTTCGCCAGCCGTCCGGAGGATATCAGCGAGTCAGAGAAGGAGGAAAGGATATTGACCGTAAGTATTTTCATATAGGTACTTTCCGTGCGGCCGGCAGAGAGTCCGAGATATCTTGAGTGCTCGAGCAGTTTTAAAGTGATGGGATGCACGAACGTTCGAGGCTAGATTGTAAATGCAGGCGAAATGACTTTTACACGTAGTCGAAGTACAGGCTGGAGAGATATACGTTGAAAACATGCATGATAAAGAAAATGACAATGCTTCGGAACTTTCTTTTCTCCACTTCAATCGATTCGAATCGTCTTCGTGTCTGTCAACAGCCGTCAGTTGAGGATCTACCTCGAGAATGACTACCAGTTCGTCGAACCATTGCTCGCCGTCCCGTTCGTCCCTGAGCTGCTGTCAGATCGACAATCTCAGCCAAAATGACGTGCACGAGATCAGCGAGACCGGCAACAACAACTACATACTGCAGGAGAAGTACTGCTTCCCGAAAAGGCCGGAAATCGACCTTGCCTTTCGCGGCATCCGATTCTGCGTGAAGGAGTGGAGTATCAAGAACATCATGCCGAGTGAGTAGGATTTTTAACCCGTATCATTGTTTGTCTAATGCGCGCCGACGGCAATCGCGGATGTGCATTGGACACTTTACTTCCCTTTAACCGCTTTAACGAGTTAATGTGATGCCGAACAACAAAAAAGAAGTCCAATCATTCCGTACCGTCGGACACAATTACCGTTGCAAATGCTTTTTCATGAATTTTTAATCGGACGCACGTTACAGGCACTTTTTCCGCGCTCATTGTGCCCCAATGTCCAACGACGGCAAAAAAGAACGCGCGGCAAGTACGTCGATTCGAATGTAACGAAATTTTCGTTCTCGTTAAACGGTGCTAAATGCAAATTGCCGGTCCGGCGAGTAGCGTTCTCTCAATCACGACTCCCATTGTGTCGCCGACCAACGCGATAAATCTGCCTCTTAACGATTCGCCGACACTTCGAAATTGACGGCGTCGACCGTGCTCGCCGAACTTCTCCGGTTCCTCGACGAAGTCCTTGGTCGCGTATCCTGTCAGAACGTATGCATGCGGATTTGTCGATTGAAAGGTCGCGAGGTATGATTCTAAACTGTCGCCCGTGCATTCTTGCTGAAAACTTCTTTCTGATCTTTACGACGACATTGCATCATAAGAGGAGATACGCGCGAATTGTCTGCTTTATTAAGTGTCGGTAGACGAGAATGTCCCCTCGTAGCGTCATTACTCAGACTTATTGATCTTTTTTGAAACGCTTTAAAGGCGGTTGAATTATCATGATGGCGTGACAGGGTCGGTCGCCTTATAATTATGCTGCCAGACTGATATTTTCAGTCCCAGCCGATGTATTACCGTACAACTTTTCAGAATAAGAATATTGTCCGCTCACATTCGAGGCAAGGCGACATTTCTTGCGACTAAGAAATTACAAATCGTTTCATAATTCTGGCTCGTTGCATCCTCGGCGAGATCCAAATTAATCTTTTGACCATAAATCGCACGCTTCTTTCGGTGGGAACAAAAAGCCGACAAACCGCGGCGCTGCTGTAATTCAATTCGTCGACGCATTCTTGTTGTGCGAGGGTTTCGTAAAAACGTCTATTCGTTATCCTGAAATAATGGACGACCGCCGAATTTATAGGCTTTTGCAAAGAAAATTGGATACGTGCCGATTCTCAAGGAGGACGATCGACCTCCAAAAATGCACGTGTTGCATCTTCAGCGAGAGGACCAGTGAGGGTACAAAACAATTTGAATGGATTATAATAAGTGACTCACATCACTCGTAGGGATATGAAAGTCAATGCGGTATTTATTCACTCTATGCCATGCTGCGTTCACCTTTTAATGTCTCGTATTGTCTGCGATTAACTGACATTAACCAACGACAATTTTCAAAGAATATGTTTTCCGTTTTCCACAAATCCGTGGTTTGCTCTATGACGTGCGCTGTTCTGCGGATGTTAAAGGTTAGCGCGAACGCGAAGTGACACAGAGAGGAAGAGAGAAAGTTGACGAAAGGATTCATTGACGGGCGAAGAAAGTTTTGAATGGAGAAAGTTGTTCAACATTTTAAAAAGGCTCCGTCCGCGCCGTGTTAGACGGAGCAGCTTAGTGTGTGTCATCGTGAGTCGCTCGTGTTCGGTTTTTCATGGCAAATTCATTTATTGCCTTTAACAATCCGGCCAATTGGCTTTGCCACAATCAACGTTCCACCTACAATTTTTCTGGTCAGAACATTAGCCTCTTCTGGCATTTGCGGAGTATTGAATGGACATGTTACAATATTTTGTGAGTATTATTAGAATCTTCTGGTTTTCCAAGACAATCATTTAGACTTTTTTGTTTTATCGTAGTCGATTTATCGTAAACGAATAAAGTGTCTTCTCTTCATCTGGTACACGAGCCGTTGACTATTCTCTGGAAATGTGTCGAAAGAAAAACATGTGATTCCGTCAAATGCATATGTACATACATAATACATATGTAAATCGAAATTAGCACAGGCCATTGCCACTCTTCCACCATTATTGCGTTCAATTTCTCTGATTCATCAAAATCGAAAATAGTCATTCGCAAACGACGAAAGACGTCAAGGATAGAAAGTCATTGTGCCGTACACGAAGTAATCCACAGAAGTTATTGTACATATAGCATGTTGCATATCGTATCCACCGCTTGTCCCCGCTATCGTCCATTGGGGACACTCACTGAACGATTACAGCCGAAGTAAATTGTTATGATCGCGACAAAAAATTGTTTGCACGCATTCGTATGGGCAACAGTTAATTTCTGCCCGTTTAATGCCAATGACGTTCCTGCGCCGTTCTAATAGTTTATCACCTTATTATAATGGACTATTGCGAAGTCCAGCGGTATCAGGGTCAAAGTAAAGTGTGCTCTAAAGTTCGACTATTGTTTGTACAAAGATATTGATTAAAAAGTGTTGCCGCACGGACGTATTTAGGTTTGTTCGTTTTTGTGTGGGTACATTGAGGTTGGAATGCGAAAAAACGAGTTCGTTCCATGAAATACGAGTCCACAGACTTGCATAACGAGATGATGCATTTTTAATTATATCGATGGCTTAATTAGATACTAGGGTACGTGCGGCAATTGCCTATTCTCGTCAACCGTTTGAGCATCAATATTGTTTTACACAAATAACTACAGATTTGTTTACCTTAAACAGGTGTGTCCGCGTATGAACTTTCGTGGTATGCACAAAATATTTGAACCTCCCGACATCATTATAAGTGTGTACTCAATCCATTGACAGCTATGTGAAGCTCGCTAATACGTCACCGGAAGTAACAGTGAAAGAATACATACATACTTGTTAACAGTGTGGTCGTTTTCCTGGTTTTCTTTACACATTTAACTTCAAGTGTAATTGAAACATTACCGAAGTGCTTGAAACAAACACCTTCGAGCTGAATTGGAACAGTCAAAAATACAGTCAATAGCTTTCAAAGAGAGGACTTTTAAATTTGTCTTTCGTGAAAGCATTCTAAATAAATGTCAGCAGTTTCGATGCCGCAGCTAGTTAAAGAAATGCAACCTTGCTATTTGACATTTTGGCAAAAAAAACTCGTTGAAGGACTAACAGGGTCAGGCATATTCGTAGACGATTGGAGCGGCAATCAATCTATTAAACACGCTAATGCAATCTTAATGAAGACAAATCGCCGATTGTTATCCGAAGTCTAACTAACAAAACTAATATTGTCATAAATTTATCCGCGTATATACTGTATATACTATATATGATAAATGTTATTGGCTACTCAACTGCATACATTGTCGGACGTAAAAATCACTACCGTCACTCATTTGTTGCGCGCCGCAATTACGTACAAAGTAGCATTTACAGTATTAGGAAATAGGCTACTGCTATGAGATCGATACTTAAATTACGCAAGGTCATTTAGTTGGTCAACTAATTATCATTTTATTTCCCGATCTTGGCAATATTTCAATGAAATTCCACTGTTAGTTACGTGAATACTTAAATATTTTTTAGAATATGCCGCAAACTCCTTTTATGGCAAAAAATTCGGAAGTTATGCCTGCAGTAGAAACTGATTGCCGTAGACTGATTTTCTTTGAGACGAGACTCTGTCGAGTTTACATTTTCGATTATGAGATCATACCAGGGGAAAAGATAGGCACGTGCGAAAGAGAATCTACAATTTATGCACGTGCTACTGAAGAAGGAAATCATTCGGCGAACAATTACCATTGACGTAAGCACAGTGACGGACTTCCAATAATAAATCGTCGAACTAACGCCATTGGCCGGCATAATATGTGGACTATCACACGTTCGTTCATGACTGTAATCATAAAATGTATTTTTATGACGCTAACGCTATCAATACATCACGTTTGCTGGCACGCTTCTCTGATTATTCCGTTAATCCTACCGAACAAATATCTTTGCAAACAGCGTAGAGAGCAGAAATAACGCTTGGATGTTTCAACATCCTCAATGATAACACACCGGATAGCCTAATCTATCCAAATGTACTATAACTTCCTCACATATTTCTACGTACCGCAAGCATTTACTCTTTTTTCACGACTTTCGACTCGAGAACATTCACGCGCGACAAGTAGCTGTCAATGATTCCGAACGCTCGCAAGGTCGATGGTAGAAATATGCCCGGCGACTTTGCGCCAGGACAGTTCCCATGTAAACCCGCGGAGACCTATTAACCGCGGAGTCCAACGCTTACATACCGACGACGCTCCTTCGGTTTTCGCTCCAGACGATGCTAATTTAAAGTAGACCAGCCAAAATTATCATGCGCGCTTGAATTTTACGAACCTCATTAAGAAGCGTGCCGATGAAAGAATATGGCCACTCCGAACGACTGTATAATTGCGTTGATGAAAAGACGATTTTCCCCGCGGTTGATTGCAGCAGGGAAAATGAGGACGTGCGCTTTTAAAGGTAATCTCACGAGCGGTGGCGAGTAAGCGATTAATTGGCGCACACTGCTCGTGCTCGCGGTAATTCCGACGGCCGTCGCGCAATTTATCATTATCAGGAAAAATGACGCGTCACGTAACGTTCCGGTGCTTGCCGTGTGCACAAGGTGTGCTTCGTTTGTCGGGCTCGCGCCGATATCACTCCCTCGGCCAGCCGAGTATCTCCCAATGCACACGATTGTGTCACCCGGTTCGCCGTCACTTTGTCGCTATACGGTTCGGCACTGCGGCCGGCGGATAGGAATAAATTTGCGCTAAAATCGTTGCAACGTTGTCACTGGCTGACGTAAGGCCAGTCTCTTACGTTCCGTTGCGAAAATTACGCCAACAACAACACGTGCGTACGTATTACCCTTGGACAAGAAGTATTTGAAAGTTACGGCGATGTCGTTCGACAGAAGGTGGTGTACAAAAAAAAGAAAGGAAGGAAAGAAAGAAAACGGCACTAAGATGTAACGCGCGACCCCTGCGACCTTCTGCAAATGGCGATAGTGGCTTTCGGCCGACGAAGTGCGTCGGCGATCATCGGGAAATCCTTTGGACGTTACAATAAGTGCGCCTAGTGCCGCGTCGGCTGAAAACTGAAACCCCACAGGTCTGAAAAATTGTGCCATTCAAACATGACCTTCGCAGCGATCTTTTAACGGTTGCCGTTTTACGATACCTTGTTCCTTTTTTATCGGCCGCGTGCAGAGACGAAAAAAGATTTCTTAAAACATTAACAGGACAAACGTTACATCAGCAACAAATATTCCCGACGACCGACTAACACGCCTGCTATGCGTCTACTTACGACTCACGCCGTCACTTCCGGCTCGTGAAGCACGACGAACGATTCTGCGTACGTTTTATTTCGCGCACATCGAAGTAACGAGGCCCATTGTTCGTACGCGTTGTACTATATACATACATCCGTACGTCGCGATCGGTTCACACACGGTGATTCTCAACTGAACAGCGAAACACTGAATGCGTACTTGATAGTTCTTTTCTCAGCATACTAGTATATATCGTAATATAGTAGCAGAAATATTCCACAACGTTATCTTCGCGGGAAAACTTCCGTTTCATCCAAAGACAATTTCTTATCGCAACGGAATTTTACAAGAACCATCATAGCAAAGTTTCTGTCGGAAATTGACGGTGGTTTTAACGAAAGTCATCTAAGTTGCACAGGACTTATTTATCGAGGCTAGTAGTAGCGGTGTAAGCTCGTAATCTTTCAGGATGCATTCCTCGGAATCATCGTGTATATACCAAAATGTTAATTATCCACCACGAGCGCGTGGCTCTACCGGTCTTGCGTCGTTCGATCGTTCCGGAAATATAAGTTGCGATTTTACGATAAAAATTCCTGATGATATCGATTCCCGCATGGTCATTCTTTTTATAGAAACGTACATATATATGAGCCTCGTTTGTGCATCTATTTCGTCGCCACGTCGTGAAAGATAATCTCCATGAGTGACCTGACCATGGTGAATAATTCTGATTGGTCAATTATCAACAGCTGTTGTTAACTGTCGGCGATAAAATGGTGTGATCCACGTGCGGTTGTTTTTTCAACCGGAAACAATATAAGCATTATATGACTTTTTAGAAGGGCGCTGGTATCATGATCGCATTCGTTAAACTTCTGCCTAGTTCATTATTAAGAAATAGAAACTTCCGTTGGTAGTCCGATAAAGGCCTGTGTACAGAAATTGCATAGTTCTACCTCCCAGACCTATTGTTTTCAACATGACTTCACTGTCCACGATGACGATGACTATGACTGTCTTTTGGTTCGCACAGTGATATTATCACTTGTCTACTAGAGCCGCTCTGAATAGAGGCATTCTTTTTGAGTGCGCAGTTTTTCTTAGTTTTACCACAATTCTGCGGTAAAATTGCTACAAACTTAAATGCTCGTTCAATAATTACAAATAAATGCTCCGTAATCAGCGTGTACGCGCGAGTGTAATTGGAGGCGGACCATATATGAATAAGAAAGCCGTTTAAGAAACCTGGACGTCGTCCAAGAAAATGAACATTTATTCGCAAAGAGTAACGGAACAATTGCCGGTTCGATTGATCTCGCGAAACGTTTCTAAACCAGCGATACGTCTTTACGTTAAATTCACACCTCTCCAGCTTTTTGCAATATAGAAGAATATACGAATCTGATCGGTGGCCGATCGTAAGACAATTATTCTCAGAATGGCGTCTTCGATCGACAGACCAGCGCACACGTCGTCGTCTTCGTGCGTGCTCGATTGCGGTGTCACTCGGCCGCATCCGTTCCAGAGAATTTCTTGTATTATTCATGCCCCGACGAAGGAACAGGTACGTCACTGCGGCACGGGACCGTGGAAAAATAATCGCGGGAACAATCGGCGGCCAGCAAGCGAAATAATAGAACCGCCTTAGATTCGTACAGCACCGACCATTATTGTACGCGCACACAACGGTCGACCTAAATGCCATCGGAGCTTCGGTGCAGTCGACTGCCCGTCGATGCGCGAAGATTCTATAAATATAGCTATTCTGTACCCGTACGGCCGTATCCATCGATCGTGGGATTTCAGGCGGCAGGCGCGGACGTATTACAGCGTATATAGGAACGAAATGTCACCGGTCGGCTCATGTCAGGACACTCGATTTGAACTTACAATTAGCCACGGAATAGCGACGTCTTGTTGCATCAATAATTAATTATTCCTACTCAATCACGCGTTATATAACATGGCTAGTACATATCCCGCATCCGAGGATCAGCAGTCAGCGCAATCAGAGATTTTGTTCTTCTTAACGCTTTTAGTGTCGACCGAAAATCGAATGCATTCGAGCGCGCGCGTTCCTGCTCAATGTGACGCGTGTGCGCCTTGAAAGCAACACACTCACGTGGCCCATTAACTATTCATCAGATTCCGCGCGCCGCTTAAACGGGCAAAGCTTCACGGGGTCTTCGCGGAGCGTCGGGAATATGAAAGAAGGGCAGGGCGCGTGTCGGCTGGAAATTCGAATCGTTTGGAGCGGCCACTCTCGCTGCCTAAGTCATCGATTGCGATTATGATGGATGACGCGACGGAATCGTGCCGTTCGCGGAGAGTTCTCGACGCCGGGACAGCTCGACTGGTAGTGTCGAAACGTTCAATGTCCAGCGGACCGAGAACTCTCCTCACTGACACACTTTCGTGGACGAGAGAGGGAAGAAAAGGAGGACGGAGGCGCCTAAACTTCGTAAATCGACCGAAGGTCGAAAAGTCGAAAGATCCTGTTCTCGTTATGAAAGTGATAAGATACTATTTCTGGCCGGACGTGTGCGCTTTGTTGCGGGTGAGAAAATGTGCGCTCCGTGCTTTTGCGACAGAGAAAATGGAGCCGCGACGGCGGAGGAAGTTAGGATGGGCAGTGAAGTGTGTCAAGATCAAATCTTGCGGTTAACCTGAAAGAACTAGCCGTCGCGGGAATTAGGAATCGCCGGTGGACTATGGTTGACACATCGGTCTATTTCGGAATAGAAATCGGCTGAGCGGTTCATTGCTGAAATCTTTATCTTTCGCGCATATGTATACACTGCTAAATTGGGCAGCGCGGGCAATCTGAGGAGATCATTAACCTCGCGGCTTATCTTAGAAAATGTCGAGCAATTTCTATGTCATTTGACACGTCGCGAACGCGAAAAGAGAATCGGAAAGAAGTTCGGAGTAGAATGGAGATACCAATGCGAATTCGTGACCATTTCGTATTCTGCTAGACTCGTTCCTCCAACGCTCTTGATTTCGAAGAAAACGTCCAGATCAGAATGCAACGTGACAGAACTGTCGACTCTATCGTTTTAATGTTAATTAATAAATAATGTACGATCATACTCGATATCCACTTTCAATGACATTCGTGTATTCTTCATTAATTCTCCTGATTCTCGAAACCCGAGTCACCATTCGCGCCTTATAGTGAAAACGATGACGAATTGGAAATTGACATAGGGGATAGATTCGAAACACGAATTAAAAAATGCAGATATCGTGTGACGATTACTATGAAACCCGTCTATACTTAATAAATCATATCTCGTATAAACTTCGAATCTATGCAAGCGCCTATTTCCATAGTGTCCGCGAATACGGCTGACAATTTACAATTAGATAGATATGTAAATAACGCATTCAATGCTATTAGTAGCTCCGCAACGTAATTATTCACGTTTTCTTGAGATAAGTCTGCGCGTATACCCGACACCTTCGTTTGGAAACGAATGCAATTACTGCTAATTGCTACGAATTAGTCTGCTGATGAATTATTAATAAGCGCAACAAAGTTACATTCAACAGTGTCAAAATGTTCGCAGTTGTATTCAGTGAACGATCGGAGAGACACAAGAAATGATTAACGCGATATATAACCCTACGCGCAATATCATCGGCGTAAACGGTGTAATAATAAATGGGCAATCGATGTAACGATACGACGCGGCAAGTGTAAAACTAATGATTTAAGATCAAATAGTAACCATTACTAAGCTGGGTTAGGTGCTCAGATAGACGCAATTACGTCAATCCCATACCTTCGACATGGTTACAGACATGAGCGTATGTACGTCCAATTCTATATTTGTATCAGTACTCAGAATGACACAAAAAGTATAAATGATTTGAGACCGAATGTTAGCTCGTAATGCATAGAGTTAGTGGGTAAAAAGTGTGTGCCTAACAATACGATAGCAGATTATACATTTAAATTTAAGGCATTGTGGCAAACTGCTTATGACATACACATACGTAACTAAATTCAGTCGACTCTGTTTCCTTAGATCATGTGTGGCAAGTCATGTTTTTAAATTAAACGTGTTAAGATCCCATTAACGTCGTTCATATTATGACACAGGCTAAATGCACGTGTTTTTAACATAATACTTGATGAGACAGATCGATGACAACGATCCAAGTAGTTAATGTCGGTGGCGTCCAGTGAAGCAATGAGATAATAATATAGTTAAGAAGGAAATTTACGGCGATCCGTAAGTAATTGTCAGTTTATGTTGCGCGTAAAAGATCCAGTGATAGCGCAGTACGGATCAGTTCGTCGACGATTTACTATCTATTACTTATCTATCTTTGCTGCTATGCAATTTTAAGGCGATACACTGTTACACCGTTCGCACAACTGTTCCTTCAGATAACAGTTGCTGCGATTGCTATCCAAGGCTGATTGTCATGGAATGTCGTCACGAATGCCGATAATATTTCGACAAGTTTGACAACATTGAGTTCCGATCAAGACAATCATGACGATGAGTGACACACAATAAACAGAACGGGTAGCCTTTGTAAAAACGTATCTCTCGCTTATGCCTTCATACAGGCAAGTGACAAATTTCGTTGAGGACAAATCTGACAATCGATATCGTTCTCAACAAATACAGCGTAACCCCTTGGCCTACACGGTATCTGCCAATTGCGCGTGCCATAGTAAACAAGAAAGTCGGTCGCGCGCCATGCCATTCAGCTATTCAGACTTTCAGACTGGTGGTTTTCGTTTATGACACAAATGCTTTACCAGGAGTCAGATTCGTGATTTTCGGTTTGTAACACAAATTCCTTAGCACGAGTCAGACTCGTGGTTTTCGTTTATGACACAAATTCTTTATCACGAGTCAGAATCGTGGTTTTTGTTTATGACACAAATTCTTTACCACAAGTCAGATTCGTTGTTATAGGCCAAAGGGTTGATGCAAGTGACGATTATCGGATCAACGAGATTACTTTTGCACGTATTTGTCAACATTGCACTTTGCTTTTTCATATCTTTACGTCCGCGACCGAGCAGTTCAAATTTCATCGTTGACAAGCATCATTTTCTACGCGGCAATACTAACGTTCGCGTATCGCCAATCGTCGTGAGATTCTTTCTTCCCCGATTCATGTATCGACCGTGTTGAATATTTCACGATCTCTGCATCATAAAGTGTCGTACGTGCCGTCTCGTACCCGGCGTCATTCTTATGAATCATTTAATTTTCGTTTGAATCTGCCCTGACCCTGAAATTCGGATGTTCCACTGGCATTAAACAAGCTGTTTTATGAAAAAGCGACACCAGTGCCGTCTGTCACGTATGCAACGTGCTCTCGTGACTCCAGATGTCTGCTGCATAATATAAATGTAATAAATAATGCACGTCCGCCGTGCGTGTGTTACATTTTCCGTAGTTTTCCACGTAATCGTAGTATCTGTGGTCAACGTGCAGCCGCATCGCTGTCGCGTTGCATATCAAGTTCTCGAAATCGTTCCGAGGATCCTACCCCATATGACGGAAGCATGTCAATGAATTTTTATAATACGAATAAATCCCGTACCGTTCGCACACGTTCGCCTGCCCACCGACGACCGTACAAGGAACAAAGTCCCCCAAAGCAATGACCACATTACAAACATACGTACCGATACTTGGCAATATTTGAAACAGCCTCTACCTGTGCCCACCATCCATCATCAGCAGCGTCGCACGCGATTCTCGCGATATCGAAAACCGCGGCCTGCACAAAATATCAAATGTCAAGAGTCCGAGGACTTTCGCTCGGAAGAAGAAGCGAAAAGAAAGATTAGCCGGCTCGCCAAGCAAGAGAACGGCGTCGAAGCGGTCGAGCAAACGAGTGCACGGCCGAAAGAGTCGGGGCGTCCCGACCTAGGCACGATGACTTTCGCCTGCGAACCCGCCGAACCGAAACATGGACCAGGAAGCTTGCGCCCCCGCGGCGCTCACCATTTCTCTTCCTCTCTCCCCTTTATTCGCGCGTCGAAAGCGAATGAACCCAGCGTGACCGTCTCCGCGCGTCATGAGTAACGGTATCGGCGGAGCAGTTCTCTTCTCGGAACCGATTCGATTTCTCCTCTCTCAACCTTGTACTCGTGCGAGGAGGTAACCTTGAACTCCATCCGGTGCCTGCTCACGCAGCAGATACGTAATGCGCGTGTGCACGTACACCGACGGACCGAGCTCGTATGGGTGTCGGACGATAACGCGAAGAGCACCGTTATCGTTGCGTGTGTCGCGGGCTACGCTCTGACCGTTTCCCTCGCGCTCTCGATGATTCAGGCCAGAAAGCCTGCGTCCTCTCCCCGTACGCCCTACTCCTCACGCACACCCGTGATTTCTCCTTCTCGCCGATCATTCCTCATCGTCCCGCTTTTGTGTCCTGCTTCGTTCCCTCGCTCTCTCGCTTCCTCACCTGATAAGGCATATCTAATGGCACGCTGTGCCACTCGCTCCTTAATGATCTCTCGTAACGATGCCCGGCCTCTTATGTCACACGCGTCATTCACATTTCGCTGCGAACGCTTAAAGACCGTGTCCAGCCTCGTGTACGGTGCTGCGCTTCGCGATACGTGAGCGGCCTGGCTGATCTCGTCCGACGATAGGCGCACGAATGTACAAATAATCTCCTTTTTTATTAGCGGATAATTATTCGTTTTATCTTTGTATGCGGATAGGGATAAGCTTGTACAGGAGTAAATGGATTAACACGTTCACTGCCACGTCACCCATATTCGGGTGAAGAAAAAACTTGTCACATGGGACTCTGAAAAATAGATTCTTAACGCTTTACTTGACACAATTAACATTAATTTCAAAATGCATTTTTTCGCAACATTTTTGGCAGACAACGTGTTAATGTGCAACGCGGTTTATGTAGTATTATGTAATTCGAGTATTGAATTGGTGGAACTGGTAGAGGTCAAGATGTCCGGTGCATAATATGACAAAATCTTGCTAATTATCGCGCAGCGAAATTGTTTGACCGTCTAATTCCGTAGGCGATGAACGCCGATTGCGCTTGGAGGAATTTAACGGAAAAGCGAGTTTAAAGTACGAGTTTAAGTTTTTTTTCGTGTGCCTTCATTCGCATTACTGCATTCTATCAAGTGGCAATCAACTTTGGTAGAGTATTACCATAGAACAGAAATTATACTAATAAACTGGCTTAATGTTGTCAGTATACTCGCTCCTACTCAAGGAATTCCGCCGTGGTTATTATTTTGTTATGGTGCTGTTCTTCGACGTATTTTTTAGTTTTAAGCTCTATGTCTTTTGACGTCTCTGACATTCATTCTTAATCAATGATAATGGCACGATCAATTCTACCGTCACAATGCAAGCACTCGAGTCACACACTAATTCCCTCCCACGTATGTACTAATCCAACGTCGTAATTGCGTCGATTTCTTTGCCGCTCCTTTGCCCCGCTGCCGCCCGATCAGTCGAACAGAATGTGTACACACTTAATTGTCCGATACAGCATCCGATCATTATGAAAATGAGCCCGACCGCTCGCAAAAAAAGAAGGATGATTTAACTTGACTTCGATTAACGACGAGAGCAATTACGCAACTGAGTAAGGTGTGCTTTGCCGGAAGCGTTTGAGCAACTGGAATCTTCTCCCACTGATTCTATTATCCTGTTTACTGCGCTTCATTGCAAGTTGTCGCATTAGTTCAAATGTAGAGACTCCGCAATCAGAGTCACGAAATAGTCAAGGAGGTTGGATCAGCGGGGTCATTTTTCAGTAAAATCGATATCGCAGAATCCAATTACAAATCGCATATCTATTTACTTGAAATTTTATAGAGTGCAGACGACGATAGTAGTCCTATACAATCGTCCTATATCTGTTACTTTCGCTGAGAAATGACGGCAATCTTGTAACGGGCAAGCAGATCAAATTACCGATAAATGAGCATTTTTATATTCCCAGTTCTATAAAGATTACAACATACAACGCATATCAGATTAATGCCGATGTTTTATCCTTCGATATAACCCCACGCTCTCCACCCGACGCAAAAACGCTCCCATCATTTATCATCACACATTCGCCCACTTTTTGTCCATCGTGCTAGTCGAACAATGGCATCTCAATCAGCTGAATTGACTAACGCCTCGCAGGAGTGGGCGTTATGAAAATTAGACTGACCCCGTGCATCGGAAAAAAGACGACAATTACTTATCTTTCAAAATGCAATGCCGACATTCCTCGCGCATTCGCGAAACTGTTTCCGCTTACTCGGAATCGTGGCCAAGTTAACGGCCGTCGATATTCAGCTCGAGACTCCAGACCGAATACTCGTTTGTCGTCGGAAGTTTCTTCGAATGTTATGTCACGCCGATCGATCTGAACGCTCCTCCGTTTCTGCTGCTTACAGAACAGAAAGAAATTCTCCACGGGGTAAGCGGCGAGTTCAGGGCCGGAGAACTGGTAGCGATAATGGGACCGTCCGGTGCCGGAAAGTCAACACTGCTGAACGTCCTGGCTGGCTTCACGTGAGTATCTTCCCACGCATAGGTTTACCTGAAAATTGAGACACGATCGCGGGGCTGGGAGGGGCGAGGCCGGCATTGTTTGGTCGTGGAAAAACTACTTCCTTCGATTTGCCGAGCAAACGGTCACGGTCGCTCGCCGGCGACTTCTTATTCAGTGAGCGAGATAGGCTGGATTCAATCTTGTCTGCGGCAATGCCTGAATGTCAATTTATTGGATCGACGCCGGACGATCGGATTTACCTTAAATTTCGCTGTGATCGATCGCGGATGAAAGAGCTGCTACGGGATGGATTGTTTATAATCGTCGCGATTAGTTATTGGAGCTAATATGTGGCGATCATAGTGATTCTGTATATTTCTTGTCTCATGAACATTGTGAGTTCTTTGGTTACATAAGCTTATATTAATGATCTTCTTGGTCGGCGCAACTCGTCAATCTAAGTCCTCGTAAACCTTGTTTTCCAATAATTACTTTTTTCTGCTCGTAAGTCATGTTATAATGTTGTCAGTTAGCTCCTGTTATTACATATTACTTAGAAGACAAGACTTTCTTGCTCTACATTCCGTAGAGCAAGAATTTCCAACTCTTTGATTCATTCGAAAGATCGATTGGAAGAAAATGATTTACCTTGAAATATTAACATTTTACCATTACTTTAAGGAAGTATTAATTTACAAATTTGTAACCAATAGCGAACTTCTTGTAGGGCTTGCACAAATCTGCATTACACTGTATTCGTATACAATTTCCTGTGACATCAAAAACACCAAAAACACACAATCAGTGTCTAAATAATTAAAGTTACGGATAAATGCATAAAGTCTGTGTCGAGATGCAGTGAGGACTCTGAAATAACTATCAGTTTGCGCGTTTGCTGAATAATCGAATAACGTTCCGTGGGCGTCTACGTGCCGGTTTTGTAAATCGATCGGGTTCGATTAAAGAGGAAACTGTTCGCTCATCTGGCACAGTTACGAATAGCAAGAGATGACTCACGGTCACGCCGAACTTGATATGCAACCTTGGTTCTTCGATGCGACTTAATCTTCTAAGGTCGCGTCAAACGCTCGTTGATGCAAATCCAAATTATGTGATCCTGAAATCGGACGAAGACTTCGAACTGTACACTGTTCTCCTATAAAACCAAGTCAAAATTTCGTCGATTCTCCCAAATTCTCTGTGAACCTAATCAATATTTTAGCCGTAAATTTGATCTACTACATTTCCGTCGGCGCACCAGAAACTAATGCATCACTTCAAATACAGACAAAACTTTCACGGCAGAAGGCAAACTAAATGGCCGTTTCAATTATCGAAGAAATCGTAACTGCAGACGGGACACACAGACGAACAGTAAGGAATACATAGTGATAAACCCGAATCTGGGACATTAGCAAGACATTAACGTTCTCGTAAATCAGTGCATACTTATCTTATTAAAACTCGAAGCCTCGGGCGAATTTGAACACCGAAGAGCGCTGGCCGATAGATAACCCTTTCGATAAGGTGAGATCGGTCGACCATAAAGGGGGCCAAGGACCGTTTCATATTGTTTTGGTATTCGTCCACGGGTTCAACGACATCGAGATCGCTCAACGTGCAACCGCCTAATAACTCGCCCGACATTACATAAGTCCGTCTTATGCAACGCCGTGACCGGTCTTCCCTGTCACTGACCTTCGACCGTAGACTGCAATTTCGGCCTGCAGCGAACAACTTTTTCCTATACATGTTGCCGTCGCTCACCCTTAGTTTCGGAGATATAAGCAAAAATCGGGCGTTACTACTGCATGAATTGTGCCCATTCTCGTGAAGTTGTGACACAATTAGACGTATAGACGATAGGTCGGACGATCCGGACGTTCCGAGTGCCACGCTTGGCGCGCATAAATGTATACAACCCTATTTCTGGGGTGGAACGTTTGCAATGAGAACTACCTGTGCATGGAAAGTACATCTATGACGCGCCTTCGGCGCGAAACTAATATATACATCCGTATTTCTGGGGTGGAACGTTGCAATGAGAACTACCTGTGCATGGAAAGTACATCGATGACGCGCCTTCGGTGCGAAACTAATACATATCACCCTACCAACTTTGCAACTTTCCACCCCAGAAATAGGGATGTATATATTAGTTTCGCGCCAAAGGCGCGTCATAGATGTACTTTCCACCACTACAAGGCGTCGTTGCCGAATGATAAACAATAACATTCCGAGGCCTAGCCTACAGCCCCCCCCACAACCCAAAACACACTCCAAAACAGCCTGAAATCTTTGATACCCGAGTTTCAAATAATGGACATATTTCTGCTTATATCTCCGAAACTAAGGGTGAGCGACGGCAACGTGTATAGGAAAAAGTTGTTCAGAATATCGACCTTGACAACATATACCAAGATCATCAAAATCGGGGCTGAGGCCAAACTTCGGAACATTTACCACGTTTTCCTTCGGCCAGCTGACCGATCGGCGCAAGTGTCCGTTCCTCGACCTCACGACTTCCCGCTCGTCCGGATATTCGACGGATTCCACGGTCATGCTGACGATTGCTGATTCGACTTCTTTCTAGTTTCGTCGGGCTACAATTTATTTTTCGCCAGCTGGCACATAGATGATTCTAACTTTGCCTCAAAGCAGTTGTCTAAAGCCGCGTCTATTAGTATATACGGTAATTGAGATTCGTCGGGTCTGTGAATGTCGCAAGGGAAAATTCGAAATGGCGATTATCGTTGTATGACGTTATCGTGATGGTGGGTCACGAAGTGTGACACTCCGTGGAGATAACCGTTATTGTGGAATTTCTACTGTGCATAGGCGGTTACGTCACTTTAAAGAACCGCGAATGACGTTACGAGCGTGACGAAGAAGCAGCGAATGGTCGGGAATAATAAAAAACGACGTCCGTATAATGTATAATCTGATCGGCCCGAGTCCGATTCCCGGAAAACGATGCAGATCATCCTGGGAGCGATCCCACGATAAATCTTCGCAGCGACGTTCGGCATTCGTCAAGCAGGTGGAGAAGGAAAAAGCGTGGACCCGCGGTCCAGTGTCATCGGCGTGAAAAGAATCAATAGTGCGGGTCAAGACACTCCGACGACAGTTATTTACTAACGTGAATCGTTATCCTTGAATTATGCCATCGGATAAACAGCGTCCGATTGAATGATAAATGAGATAATAGGGAACATTTGTTATTGACGTTTACCCGCACGCGATCCGACGTACGAAAATAAAAACATCGATCGCGTAGTTCGTAGTACGTAAAGCGCAAATATTCGGCCGTAAATAGTGCCTCGACATTTACGGCCGATAACGTGCGCGCGCGCGTTGATAAGGAAAAAAAGTGTGAGGCGTGCTTACTTTGCATAACGAACGGGCAATATTGTTGCAGCGTTCAAGGTGTAACGGGCGAGATACTGATGAACGGAAAGATTCGATCGCCGCAGAGCGAGAGATGGAAGAGATCGTCGTGCTACATACAGCAGGATTCCCTCGTTAGAACGCGACTCACAGTCGGCGAAGCCATGATGCTTGCCGCCCATCTGAAGCTGGGATGCACCATCAGCACTGCCTATAAGCACACACAGGTACGCCATAACTTTATGAATTGATTCGCCGCGTCGAGAATTACCGTTTGCAAAGTTGCCTCACCTGTTCCGCCTTTAATGTCTCGGCACACATCGCGGCTTGCCATGTTCCACTTTTCGCCCCTTTCCTCCAGCCTCCAATTCGACTCCCCCTATCGACGTCGTCAAATCTGATAGCGGAAAAATTCTTCTCCAAACGAACTAATCGAGCGGTCGTTCCGATACAAATGAAGGCCATTTGCGCGCTCGCCTCGTAATGATAATTGCTGTGGCATTGAGACAACATAGACGATTGAACCGATTCATTGCGTTCACCCGGAACACGATAAACGAAGGATAATATCGATTCTCCCGGGAGACGCGGCTGGCGATGAAGCATGACCCCCTCACGTCGAGACTTCTGATAATATAATTAATCTTTTGAGGGCGAGAAACAGCGGCTATTTACGTCGGCGTCGTGTAACGAGGGTTGCTCGATGCATCGTCCCTGAAAGTCGTGTATCATTGTTTAGCATGTATAGCATGACAGTTTGTCACGCGCCTCATGATAACGGATGGCAAACATATATCGCGTATACATATGTTTCTTTATGGATGCGCTTGTCCATACTAGCGTAGACGTATGTGTACCGATCTTAAATGTATTACCACTATGAATACATTCCGACTTCAGTGTATGAGAGCGTCAAAAAGAGGAATAAAATGCCGTGGAAAACATGATTCAGAAACGCTCGTAACGAAGATGCAAACGCATGCAATTGTCAATAATTGTCGTTTACAGGAATGTGAGTTGTATGTGTATGCCTAAACATTGCCCATCGTTACGGTGCCAATAGGTTAGGCCTCCCACTTGAGGAGCATAAAGCACAAGTGTAGCGTGTCTTGACAATCAAATTGATGATGATGTTTGCAGGTCCTGGAACTCTTAGAGATGCTCGGCCTGAATCAGTGTTATGACACTCTGTGCGGCCGGTTGTCGGGCGGCCAGAAGAAGCGCCTCGACGTCGCTCTAGAGCTCCTCAGCAATCCTTCAGTATTATTCCTCGACGAGCCCACGACAGGTAATTAACGTCGGAAAATCGTAAACTCGTCGGGACCCGGTGGAGCGATAATTTATTTTCTGCATGAAAAGTTGCTGTGGCCAGTCTCTGCGCTTCCCATTGTACACAATCAGTTTGCAGACAATGATACAATTTCTTTCACTGCTCAAATTATCGTCCTTTCTGTTCATTTAAGTCTCCTGATCTTTGCACGCCTACTTTTTACGAACCATCGCACTCTCCGGCGATTTGCTCGCTTTTTCCTGCGAAATTACGCTAATACAAGTGCCATTCAGCGCAACAAAAAATGAACTTTGAACCTTTCGGTACGAAACGGTACCATTTTCGGTGGAAAATACTTGGAATAACGTAGAAAAATGCTGCGTAGTAGATTCTTACGAGACATTTCTGGACGAAACAAGGGACACCTGTTTCGGCGTTTTCTTCGTGAAAGTAATGTGCAACTCAATTTTGTCCGAGAACGAAGACCTATTGAACAAAAATGGTGTCTTCTTTGCTGTGGTCTTACCTAATTAAGCTTGACGACTGGAAATTCTTACGGAATATTTACTTCGATGAGATGCAACGTTCAAGCAAAGAAACGACCTATCTTTTACCGTAATAGAAAACCGGATAGCCTTTTTATGAGTCCTGAATGTATTGCAAAATCATCCTTGTCGATCGAACGATACATTTACGTCAAACGGAAATATCCAATAAAAAGGGATAAAAGACTTAGTCGCAATTTGTGCAGCGACAATCATGCTTTTTTTCTAAACGCGTAATTTTTGAACAAAGAAAAAACTACATGCGCTGCACAATCGGTGTTAATTACACGGCATCGCTCGAGACAAAATCACATTATAAGACATTGTACAAATAATGCACTCCGTAACTACGAAAATTTATGCATAAATGGGTGCTACATTATAAATTCTACTAATTATGCGTCGACAGGCGTTTATAATAGTCTATAACTATAGCCAATCGGCACGTGTCGCATTATCATTGGCATTCGAAACGTGACACGGCTATTCGTTACAATACGTATAACAAGTAAAATAAAACTCGCTCGCATCGCGGAGTCGGCTAATGTATTCATCATTTATTATGCATACAAATATTTGAAAACGTGCCGCGAAAATTATTATCCGCGATGTCGGCGATCTCACGCCGATCGTAAAGATGACATCTGTTCCAATACATCCCGTAAAATTTGCATTATTAGGACGCTTATGCCATAAATTTCGTGGGCGTTTTTATTTGACTCACGGCTAGCAATCTGATCACGATTGAAGATAATCTTAACGCACGTGTCGCATCGGAGACAGCGCGAGTGTCTGCGATATTTTTGCTGTGCAGGACATCGAACACAGAATGAGCCAGGAATTGATTAGCGTATCGACAGCAGGCATGGAGGATGCGAAGTGAACAGTCATCGTTTTCGTTTCAGGCCTCGATTCGGCGTCGTGCAGCCAGTGCATTGCACTTTTGCAGAGACTCGCGAGGATAGAGAGGCGCACGGTGGTCTGCACGATACACCAGCCGAGTGCGTTGCTCTTCGAGATGTTCGACTCGCTTTACGCAGTCGGCGCGGGTCATTGTATATACAGGGGTCCGATCTCATCCTTACTGCCTCACTTGTCGACTGTCGGTGTCAGTTGCCCGCCTTATCACAATCCTGCCGATTTTCGTAAGTACAGTTTATGTCTGTCTTGAACACATAGTATTCAAATTTTTCGTTTGCGGTACCTAGATCGCCGATTTCTTATTAAGACGCGACAACAAGATTAAGATGTAACGTACACACGTTTAGAATATAGCCTCGAGCGGAACTTGTATAAACAGTCCGAAAGTGAGCTTTACGTTGACCTGCACCGAATTCTGTTCCAGTCATAGAAGTAGCGATCGGCGAGTACGGTATACCGATCGACAAGCTAGCCGTAGGCGCGGAGGCGATGTGGGAGAACCGAAAAACAACGCCGGAGACGCCGAAGCCGCAGGAGCAAAAAGCAGTCACAGGTACACACGTGCCCGTACGATCATCAATCCTCCGACGTTCCAACTTCATTTTTACTATTTCCCATATTTTCGTTCCAATGTCACATCTCGTTTCCTAAGCGGAGAACAAAAAAAATAAAAAGAGCACTCTCCCGCGAGATGCATGATTCAGGGTTGACGAACTCCTGCCAAGGACCCAGCCTCACCTCCTGCTCATCTCGAGCCAATGAATGCACATTTGTATATATGCTAATAATTGGGACCGATGCAAATCGGCATCTTCGTACACTCTTCGTGACGCTTCTTTTCTCCACTTTTTCGTTCGGTCGACCAGACAGTGCCAAGGAGCCGCCACCTCCCGCAGGTTTCCTGACACAGTGTTACCTCCTTTACAAGAGACAGCTGATGTCGCTGAAGAGGGACTACACGCTGATGGTCGTTCGCCTGATGTGTCACCTACTGATCGGCGTTATATTCGGCTACTTGTACATGGGCAGCGGTTACCGTGCGACGGGCGTGCTGGCCAATTACGTTTACCTGTACGGATCGATGCTGCTCATCGTTTACACCGGCCAGATGGCCGTCACGCTTGCATGTGAGTACTGCTCACACCCTTCGACCTTCGGGCCGCATTTTCCACGTCGAAAATCTAATTCCGCCGAAATGCTCGCAATCCAGACCAGATGTCAAATGGTGGTGCCAAACGAAATCTTATTTTTTCGTTCAATTTTTTGTCCGCTCTTACTTTTTGCCGCAGATGACTGCAGATAGAAGAAACAGGTACGATCGGTTAGTCGTGATTCAATGTCCTTAAACTCGTGATTTCGTTGAATCTGACGGTTTTAATGGACGTATGCAAAATAGTTTCAAAAAAAGTAGTTTCGTTTAACATGGATCTATATCGTGCGCGGGACTTAATTAAAGCATCGCGATGAGCGCATTTTAATTGGCATCAACCTGTCATCCTGGTCGAAAGTGAGCGTTCAAACATCTCCGTTCCGCCATGGGTCACGTTGGGTTCCTCACGTCCACCGTCGTCACTTGTTCCTTTTGGTTCGAACAAAGAATACACGAACCGACGAACCGGCTTCGGGTGTCGGTCACGTGTAAGCGCTTTTGGAATTCCGAGGCTGCGGAACCGGATTCCAAATCGGTTCCAGTCTTTGATAAGATTTTTACAGCTGTCCTAAAAATTTATAAGTTCGAAAATGTTGCTACCGAATCGTCGTCGTCGATGTCCGTGTGCGTTTCACGTACACGTACAGTAACAACAAAGAATTGTTAGAGGCAACATTTTTGGCGCCGACAGATGAATGCCGCCGTCCCATTTGACGGTTTAAAGACATAATTGCAATTCTTCCATATTTTATCGGCTGCGAGCTTCTTTAAACATCGCAAGCTGTGTACGAACGTACGGTGTAGATTTCGTTGCTCTCGTGTCAATCTTTGTATCTATTATCTCATCAGAACTCATTAAAATTAACGTCCCCTCTAAATTCCATATATATATATATATATTCTATAAATAATAGTTTATGCCTACTCATAAAAAGTGTTGTCACGACACAATGCCTGGGAAATAAACTACGCTCTGCAGCTTACAGTTTCGAAATTTATCTAAACGTTCTTGCATCTGTCGTTAGTTCAAGGAAAAAAAATGATATAGCTTTGCATAAATACAAAAGTCTATACAGTCGGAAGTGAAACCGTCATTTCGCAGTTCCCGCCAGCACATAAACCGAAAAGCGGACATCAGTTTCCTGTATCATGCATCAACTTCGAGGCTTCAATTATTCGGGGAAAAAATCAATTGCGATGAAGTGCGTTTATGTAATCTGATTTGCGAGCATACGTTGAGAAAGTGGCACGAAATATCTCGCAACGTTTCGGGCTCGGGAGAAGCTGAACATTGGCACACCGCAGCATCGAGTGTAGTCTTCGGCCATTCATCCTTCCTTAACTCTGACTGATGGTGAGACACTCCTTCTTCTCCGCATGATCATTCATATTCGGCCGATAGCATCTTGTCGCGGGAGCTATTGCACCGAAAAACCGGGTCAAGGAATTGAACGCAGTTATTTCTGTTACTCATTCGCAATAGCCAAGAGTCAAGAGTGGCCCATCGTACATTCACTTCTGTCAGTATCTCCCGTAGGTCTGATATATCCCTCTCTCGCTCTCACTCTCTCAATCGTGTGCAATACACGATCCACTGACCACGCTCAGTGGACACAGACATTAACCCTTTGTGACATGTTTACCATCGTTTCAAGGCCCCAATTAACTTTTATCCCCTTTTTTTCTTGTACTATATGATTTATTCATCCCGCTAAGAGGAAATACGCGTTTCATTATTAACAGGTATGACAGATTGATGGTTGATCGCGTGACAAATTATTCACAGCTCCTTTCGTACCATTTTCTGCCGGAGTCTCGCATCAAAGGATCGACGCTGTCAAGATTGCAGACGAATTAATGCGAGTGCAAGCAATGCAGTGAGATTTCGATGTATCGATGTTTCATAGGTTTTTGCAGGGATCCAAGTTCTCCGGCTTTTATTGCACCTACGATAGAATCTAGACGGGAGCATGAATCAAAAGGGGAACGTCGTTTTCTACCGGCACGAAAGTTACCATTCATATTATTCGGAATTTATCATGAAGAGCCTGCGCTATGCAAAGCAGGCTCTTCATTCATGCCGATCATATACCGCTCCTCGATCACCCTTTTCCGTTCATAAGCAAACGTGACCTCAGGAACATAAACATATAAATAACCGGACGAGTACGTGCCGACACCCGAACAGAGCAACAAAAAGCGAATACTCGAACACGCTGTCGCTGGCCGAACAGGAAAGCTTATTTAACGACAAGAACACGGATTTATTGCGAGCCATTTTCCGACGGCCACCGACACGCGGCTGCGTAGAGCGTAGATGCGAAACTTGTTCACATCCTGAAACAATCGGACGTTTCGCGGCATATCTGACCGATGGACGTCGACTTTTACTTCTTTCAGTTCCACTGGAGATGCAGATACTCAACAGGGAGCACTTCAATCGATGGTATCGCTTGGCGCCATACTATATCAGTATGCTATTAGTCGAGATACCTTTCCAAGCGGCATGTGCGGCCACGTACCTCGCCGTGAGTTACTGGCTGACAGGACAGCCGATCGAGACGCATCGCGTCCTATACTTCATGATCGTCAGCATCGCCGCGAGTTTAACGGCACAGGCTTGGGGATTCTTTATCGGTGCCACCACTCCGGTTAAGGTAAGATACTACTTCAGCGGTCACAGCCCCCTTTACAGGCAACTCTACTCTACTGTTACGCGCATTTCCATTTTCTACGCATTCATTCATTCATACACTGTTGAAGAAATTGTCGGATGTTCGATCAAAACCTTGCTGTATAACTACATACGTTTTCGCGAATAGTTTCGAAGAAATCCGCTCGTCGAAGGAGGAAATCTTTAGCCGATGGAACTTCCAATTGGAAAGTTCTTCTCTATACCTTTCCACGTTCGACGCGTAACGAAGATTTAAGCACGTTTTGCTCTTCCGACTGGCCGTCATAACCGTTTCACATTTCGCATGTGTTTCTCTTTACGGAAGTCGCCTTTCAGAAAAAGAACTCCCTCCAAAAGAAAACGTAGAGCCTCGTACCATGATTGACTGAATCATATGAAAGGTGGCGGAGGATACGATTTGTTCGCTATGTATTTTTTCCGCTACTTCTCGCAGATCGCCGTGTTCGCCGGGCCAATCATAGCCGTGCTATTTTCCGTATTCGGCTTCTGTATACGATACATGGACACGCCGGTTGGATTCCGCTGGATATTCCACATTTCCTACTTCCGCGCCGGTTTCCACAGTCTGCTCTACACGGTCTACGGCTTCGACCGGATGGACCTCAAGTGCGATGACTTCTATTGCCACTACAAGAAGCCGTCCAAGTTCCTCACCGAGATGGAAATAATGGACACGAGCGTCGTTAACAACCTCGTGCTGATCGTGGGCATGGGCGTGCTCATGCACCTCTTGACGGCGAGCGCACTCTGGTGCAAGCTGAATAGGAGATAATAAGGGAGAGTTTCGAGTCCAATTTTAATTCCAAATCAGACAAGAGTCGGCGGACTGGACATTTTTTTTCGCCCAATCGCTACGTTATGGCTTTTTTTACTCCTAATTTCTTAGCGAGCGGAATGGAAGGGGATTGTAGGATTGACCGGTTTCGAGTCCAGTGACAGCTTCTTTATTCTTCTTTTAAGAGACAATCTCTTGTCGATCGCGATACGATCGATGGGGTTGCTGATTAGCGAGCAGGGGCGTTGATGTGAGAATATATTTTTAGTCGAAACGTCTTCTTGCCAAAAACAAAACAAAAAAAACAAGATGTAATATCGAAATAGGCGAAACGAGCGTTTTTCTTCTACGATGCACGAGCGCGCCGCGATTGTTTTTTATCGTGAGGCGCTATAGTCACACATCGAAACGTTTAGTTGCGTTTCGCGCACGGGTGACAAGTTTTATATATGTATATTGATTCACAGTGAACGCTAAGTATACGAATGTTTCATTTGCTATTTTCTATATTGAATATCGGCCGCTCGGAAGACCGAGCGAGTCGATTGAATATCCGAGAAATAGATTCTTTCTCGCGGTATTTTGTCTCGATTGACGAGACAATAGAGATGGCGTGCCCTGTTTAATGTACGCGCTAGAATGTTCACCGACGTGGGCGTTAAATTGACTCATAGGATAGTGTTTGCGTGTCCGTGGAGTAATTATTTCCATAAGGTGAATGATGTAACAAGCACTTCGATCGCGTGATTTTCTTAGCACGAGAAACATCGAAACAAGAATCGTCTTTTTTCGCGGACCAACGATTCAACGAGAATCAATTATATTTTTATAAATTGATATTCAAAGCCATTCACGGTTTCACTTTGCGAATAAACGCGGATTACGCGGTTGTAATCATTTCAGATTTCATGACGTTAGACAGTGATACATGCAGCTTTTTGTAAAAGAACAAAAACCAACAGACACGTTTTTTCTATGAGCTTATTGACGCTGCGTGCCAAATTTTTCCTGCTAATCAGTAAAACGCGATCTTTTTAACGTGCTGTAGAAAAAGATATATGTACGTGGTACATGTTAGGACGTGGTCCCCTCGATGACATGGGCTTTCATGAGTAGGAACCTCACTCACACTTACATTAGTCGATCTTGGCGATATTTCATTTTCTGCGTGACAAGTCTCGGCACGTCAGCGACCTACCATGAGATAATTTATTTATTAAACATCGTTCCCCCGTTAAGGGCGATTGATGCGTTTATTAACATGTCGACGGGTACTTAATTTTTAAGGTTTAGACTCTTACGAGGTATCATTTCTCTTAAGACGCGCGTCAACTCGTCAATTATGATTTAGAAGAAGGGTTTGCGTGTGTCATTCAACGACATCTTTGAAACAATCAATATTCCATATGATTTTTCAGATACTAGTCGAAATTCTTTCCTAATACATGTAGTAGCATTCCTTAACGGTCATGCATAATTATTGTATATTAAGTTATTCTTTCAAAGCTTATTATCCCGCAGAAAGGTGTGTGTGTGTGCGTGTATATGTGTGTTGCGTGTTTGTGTGTGTCCAGAACCAAGAAAGAGAGAAAGGACCTTATTGTGAACTGCATGACGGATGACTACCTACTTACTTAAAAAGCGTCGACGTGAACACTTAGAAGAGACAGTGACAGACGTTTGCAGCCTCTTAACTACTAAGGCATCGTATTACACGTCTGACGTTTAAACCGTGACACGCATTTAGAGCTTTAACATAACACCTAATTACTGTACATACATGTGTGGCAATATGGTGAAAAAACGGCATTATGCGGATGTTAAAATGATTTATGCGTTATCGATAAAGCGTAGTCTTCATCGGTTACTTGATAATTTTAGTATTATTCATGACTCTACGTTAGGAATTTCTAAATCTGTGAAGGTTTATTGAATAAAGACGTACATACATTTTTCACTATGCGTTTCATTTAATTCGTCCGCAGACGCACCTCAACTCCATCACCATACATTATCAAAGATTAAATACCACAGATGTGGAAAAGGGTGAGTAGAAGAGTTTATTTCCGAAACATTTGAATTCCACCAGATACGAAATTAAGAAAAATCACATTTTCTTATAATGCGTTCCTCCACCTAAGCCGAGATGTTTTCATAATAAGACATTCTGCTGTGTACAATTTAAGTTAATCGAATGCATCAATACGCGGTATTATAGAACAATCGAGTGTATCGAATTGGACGAAGGAATACAAAAACTTGCTGTTTAATCCATTTTTATTGCACACTTGTATCCATACGAGCTCTACATTTGGACACAGTTTATTTTGTTTTTTATTTTTCTTTATTATTATTAACACCTTAATGTAGACGAAAAGTTGATACAACTCCGATAACTGTGACCAACCAACTTTTGTATGCAACATTAGTTTCCCACACGAAATCAACGTCATCTTCAGCGAACGTACAGAAAAACGACAAAATATCACTGTGGATCGTTAGAGGATCATGTACAACTAACGTCTGCAAAATCGTGTAACCGTAATCGCAAACAGTCACGTGCGGAACATGGCGAACGTACTTCACACATAAATTGTACGAGATGCATAAACACAAGGCGTAAACGTGATTCTCCATTTGTCACGAACAGAAATGTTACGATATGCCAGCAAGAACGTCGGGCAATGTGAACAGGATGGCATGATTTCAACACACGTGGAAGATGTCAAACGTTTTTCGGATGAATCACTCAATCCGTAACTCTCCACTTTTCCGTAAAAAAAAGTCACAATAAACTGATCTGAATGAACGTTGAACAGTCGACATCAATGAGAGCTTCATTACAAAGATCAAGTACTCACATGGAATTAAAAAACTATACTCTCAGATAATGACTCGTACGGGAAGTACAATCGATTATGGAACACGAGATTGTGACATATGAAACGTCAAATGAGAAACACAGTACATTGCAATAAACTATACCCAAGGAACATCTTGTCACGTATAAGTGAATGTAATCAATGAAACGAGTATAGGAGCCGTTCAACACCAGGTGAGTAAAAGTCTGAATGGTCCAAACGTGATTCTGCCCTATACAGAAGGCATTTGCTATTCATTCACCGTCCACGCAATCCAATTCGCTTACAATCAGTCTGACGGAGTTTGGAAGTCAGTAATAGATGTCCTAAAACGTACGCACCATAATGGCATATATACATTATGCAAAACCATAATTGAATAACCGTGCGAAACGCGTGCGTACTGTATACTAAATTTTTAGTAACGGTGCATCATTCGATAGTCTCTTAATATAAGGTAGGTCGCTGAAAGAGGGATCAACGGTCGTTTGAAAGCTTACGAAGACGAAAAAAAACACTTCTTCCTGAAACAACCTACTTTCCTGTTTCTATAGAAGCCATTCTCTTCAAGACTTGAAATCTTTTTCGACGACGAAGCACACTGATTGCTACTCTGTACAAAACGTTTGACAGAATCATGTACTGATATGCGAATGTACGATTTCAGTTTTAAGTGCAATTGCTAAAACGAAAATTCTAACAAACTATACCCTCCGTTTCAGATTATTCCTTCCAACGTTTTACTTCTCTTACTACACAATCCATCAAATAAAAGACTAAGTTTTTCGTGCCGTAATTCTTTTATAAATTTATACATCGTACATATAATTTAATGATAAAGTTTACGAATAGAATATTTCCTTACCACTACAGAATTAATACTGATCGCAAATGTGTAGTACACGTTTGATCATCATTAGTATGAGGGTACTTGTTAGCTTGCGACCGCAAGCACTACCTAGTTATTTTAGAGACTCGAAATGGTGGTAACAAAAGGGCAAAGTATGCTCCTTCGTCTGCATCCTGAATCTATCGCATGGCATATAATTACAAGAAAAATATGCTTGAAACAACTCGCTACGAAAATAGTATTTACAAAGTCGTTGTCGTCGTGGTAATAACCACATAGACACGAAATGAAGTCCACTGAGGAAGAGGAGTCTATATGATCTCCGAAAGCTTCTGATTTAGAATATCGCAATGCATTGATTATGATCTTTAATTAAATCCGATATCTTAACATAATTAAACGTACCAGCAATTTCGATAGCACTCTGAAGAAAGCAACAATTGATCCCCCTTAACAACTTTACAATATAATCAGTACTGCTAAATACACTTCTATTGACACTGTTCAAAGCAGATCACTCGAACGCTCGACTTGCCTCAATTTGTCCCAGATATAAAGCTCGAAACCTGCCTTTTAATGCACGTAACAAAAGTGTGAATTTCGTAATTGTTCATAATTGTTGTTGGTTGTCGACAAAAGTAAAAAATGCATTTAGTCTATAAAACAGTAAACAGTTAACTGTTAAAAATTCTACGTACTATCTACCATTACGGTAGATATATACAGAGCCCCTGTCGTATGACACTATTATGTAACGCTATTTTTTTCACATTAAATGTTCTATAAATTATCCTAACCCTCGCGGTCAGTTTCTATATAACGTGTAATGCAAGAGATACGCCATAATGACCTGTACTCGGTGATTCCCTTTTAAAGTAGGGAAGAGTTATATTCTGCAAACGTTCTTACGTTCTGCTCTTGTTTTCTTAATTTGTTAGCGCATGATGACAATAGTATGTACACTACATGTTCAGAAAGCTGAGAAACATTATCAACACACAATGCACGGTTGATCATCAAACCATCATAGGACCTTTCGAATATACAGACACTACCAGAAGTCGTATTTAAATAATTTGGGTACATCGCATATCACAATACATCTAGTAACTTATATCTGGAATATAATTTACGAATTTTTACTCTTTAGAAAATAAAATATGAACGAATAAAAATGAAGCGGATGTCTTTGAAATGATAACGTGCTCTAATAAAATATGAATTACCTAAAGTAAAATAGTTTAAAGTGAGAAGAACATAAATCTCTTTCTATATATATGTATGTATATATGTATATATATATGCACACTCGTTACATATGCATATATATATATATATATCTGCCAACCTATTTCAGATATACATGCATAGGCAAACGATGTATGCCTGAAACAGATTTGAAATCCTAGGTACAATTTTCATATATATTATTTACAACAAATGAATATTATCGTTTCTATTGGTTATTTACAATGAAGTAACTCTAATGTTCCAGTTCAATCACAATTTTTAGAATGTTTCACCTTTCTTGGCGCCTTATTACACTCATCCTCCGTGCCATAAAGATGATACCGGTGCTTCATTTCGGTCGCAACGGACTTTAATAAATCAATCAAATAGAAAAATAGAAATAGAAATAAATTAGTTAAACCGAAAATAAAAGGTCGACAACTCATAATATGCATTTCAAAAACGGAACGTAAACGCGATGATACATCAGCATTGTCATATTAATTTAACACTAAACTCACCAAACGCGAACGTACTCTTTTTGGCATGTCTTCCTGGAGACTGTAAATCTCATTCCGCTTCAATGCAAGTTGTGAGCCGTCTTCAAAGATTACCTGCACAAATGAAATCGCACATACATTGGTATTTTGTTTAGACTACCCCAACACTGAATACAAGGGACAACATTTCATCAGATACTTACTGTATACATAATTCGATGATTTGTACCTTCGAACACGCCGTCATACTCCTGTCCGTCAGTCCAATTAACAGTGACTTCAGCACCAAGTTGAGGTGGGGTTCCAGGATCAAAGTTCTGAAATGTACAAAGGAACTGTTGAAGCAAGAAACAATATGTCTGGCAAGTACTCCAAGTACGTTTCTTATTTTAATAACTTACAGTTATGTCCGAAGGATAAAGATCATCGCTAAAGCTATTATCGTTAAAAGTCACCATGTAAAATAGTGTATCATGGATAGAGTCCACCTTAGCCTTATAATATCGTGTGTTACGATGCTTTGCCCAAACCGTTTCTCCGTGACGAATCATGGGAATCTTTTCCTTTCCATCGTCATGCCCATGACACGTTACCTAGAAGGGTCAGTTATGATCTATCATTAACATCATCAATTGTTACGACTATACATTTAACTCGTTTTTCACAATAACTCTTGTGCACATACTTTGCTATGAACGAGAATATTTACAGCTGTAGGCAAATAATTTGATTTCTACACTACTAGTCAAACATTGAGGGAAAAAGCCACAGATTTCTGCAACAGTACCTGAAGTTCTTGTGAATTGTAAACAGGTATGACAAACGTAGCTCCTGCAACGAGTCCACATGTGGGATGGAACAACGTGTTACACTGACAACAATTAAGACACGCGCCAACTTCCTGTCCGCAGTAACAACAACGTTGCTTAACTATCTCCTTTTTGATCGTTAAAACGTTAATCGGATCTTTATTAACGGCATCCTTAAAAGTGACTCCCGACAGTAAGAGTGCGCACAGCGTGTGAACCCAGTTGCTATCACTAGTACGTTTCACAGCACCCCCGAACATTGGACACAAGCAACACATCTAACATGAGAATAAAATACTCTATGAATGGTGTGTTTCGGAGCACAAGAAAAAAAAAGTCCTGTTCAAGAATACAACGCTTACCACATCGACTCTACCGGCTTTACACTTGTCACACGCCCAATTTCGTAAATCCGTGGGCATTATTGTGATTCCGTAACAAGATGCATGAACCGTTACATGACACTCTCTACAACGCAGAAGCTTGTCATTGTCGGGCTCGACCACTTGTTCCTTCGAATTTGCAGCGAACAGACTGGCCGACACCTGCGGTAAATTAATTTTTAGAGTACATAATAACCAGCACACTTGGTATTTTGAAACTGATAACGCTAAGACATTTTGAACAATCTCTTGGTTGCAATTCAAGGAAGAAAGCCATTCCATCTCCATGAATGCATAAAGGATAAACGCTTCCGAAAAAAAGTAATGAGAACAAAGATTCAAATTTAATAGACGAACAAGAACAGAAGACGACTTTAGTAGTACAGAAGAAAAGATTATCTCACCCATATCGGCGAACTCTCCGGTAAGACTGTCGGTTTACAGTACTTCCAATCGGGTGGCATTAGTCTGCTGTTTCCGCTACTCGTGGAAGCAAACGTCGTGCATATGGAGCAGTGCGATATCTGAGCACTCCAGTAGTCGTTAAAAGCTTTCTGCAAATCACTGTTAAACTGACTTGGGTAGAGCATATCGGAAATATGCCCCGGTATGATGGATAACGCGTGAGGAGTGGAGAGCTGTTTGTCGGTGGAGTGACTTAGCGAGTGTTTCTCTACAGACTGAATTAGTGTATGCTTCTCTGTGGGATAGCCTAATACATGCTTTTCCGTACTGCCAGGTGACACTGTTGCAGTGGCAGATTGTTCCTTTTTCCGCGTCGTAGCCTTTTTCAATTTTTCCTTAGATTTTCTCCTCGCAGAGGATACCTCTATTGGCTTCAAATCGGGCATTGTTAAACATTTACCGGTCAAATTCTTTTGTATAGCAGTTTGAGACGTTGTAGCATGGGGACACCTTGTGTCTTGTTGTACATTCGAAGTGGCTCCGAACGTTTCATTCTGTGCACTCGGAGTGAGCACATTGACACTGTACTGCGTACCGGCATCGTGCATAGTCGTTACGCTTGTACATGTCTCCGTTGTGTTTGTTACCGTCGCAGAAACCGGATCCGCCTGAATCGATATTGAACTCTTCTGATTCGACTGACTCGCCAAGGTATTGCCAAAGATACAGGTGGTCGACATATTCTTCAAAGGTGTAGCCTTTCTGGACGATGCCGGGCTTTTATCAACTTTCTGACCGAACACCTTTTTCAGAATGGAATCTTCAACTGATTTTGGTACAGCATTTACAGGCGTAGGCAAAGGAGTATTTACAGATACTGCCAAGCCGGCATTTTGCACGCATTTACTATTTAAATTAGCATCGGGAATCTGTACCTGCGATGTTAACGGCAACATCGTACACTTTGGTGCAATAGAGTACGATGATGTGTTTGTAAGGACTGTACTCTTTTCGGCTAGATGCAATAAAGAAGACAATGTGGTTGGGGCCGACGAGACTGGTACAGTTGCCGTGCTACCCGGAACGGTTGTTTGTTTATCTGCATCCGAACATTTCGTTTGATCGTTGTCTAAGGTGTCGCTAGTGAAAAATAATTTGTTACCATTCGGCAGCTGCCAGAATTTCTTCGACACGCTAGGAAACACTGCTGGAGGCTTTGATTTTTCAAGAGGCGTCAATTCCGCACTACCAGGCCCGTTAATGTTATACTTATTAAGAGCGTGTGACAAAATTGTGCTTTTTTGAAAGTAACCGCCGCACATGCTTGCAATACTCGACGGTTGAATTGTACACGTGGTACTTGGTTTCAATAACTCCAGAGTCTCTTTCCAGTCTTTTGACCTAGACTCGATGCCAGGATCCTGTATGGACATTTCTCTTTGCAGGATGGGTGGATTGTTGTGGAACGTGGTGTTCGGCAAAAACATAACACTCGTATTGGGAATAAGTTTTGGCTCTTGCAACGTCGTCCATGTTTTCGGCTGAACAAGTAAGTCCAACGTTGGACGAACCTCTTTGTCTTCTCCCGTTCCGCCAGCAATTTCGACTTTAGGAACGATACTTGTCATTGGTTTCAACACACTCAATCTAGGAGCCTTTATAATATTTTTCCTCGCATAGTTCGGAATCGATTTCTCCGGCAACATCGTACCGACACTTTTAAATGTCGTTAACGTAGTAGACTTTGTATCCTGCCCAACCTTAATGTCTTCACTGGTACATGGACCAGTCAGGATCTCGTTACCCTTCACTGGTGCTTTTTTCTGTCCGACAAACGGCACATTCTTCATCAAACTCGCCTTTGCAAACGCTTTGCAAGTTAGCGAAGCAGGTTTCTTGCTACTTCCTTTCATGTAGATGTGTGCTTGTTCTTCCGCAGAGTTTTCGGGCAACCTGTCGCCTTCTTTCTCATCTCCGAGCGACGAACCCGATTGACCACTATTAGTAATATTTACTACAGTCTTATCCTTAACAGTGGTCATACTGAATTCGTTACCGACAGAAATTATGCTCGCAGGTAGAAGATTGATTTTGCCTTGAGTATTGGAAATGTCCTTTATGGTCGACGAATTTTGACTGCTTGCACTTGGTAGAGCCATTATCTTTCGTTGAACTTCAGCGTCAGATAAATCTAAAGTTTCGGTGGTGTCGAAGACGGACGCAACAGTGGTCACTTGCTTGTTACGTTTATTCTTCGACGAATGCTTCTGTCTCACCTTCTTCTGCTCGGTATGCTTTGAATGTTTCTTCTTCTTTTTTATTGGCTTCTCAAGAGCTTCCGAATAATCCGACGTTTCTTCCGATTTAACCAGGAGCAATGTACCATCGTTAGACATCAAACCTTGATTACCGATACCACCGAGAATCGACAGGTGGGTGTAACCGCTTTGTTCATGTGTCATACGCTCAACGAAATCAGTATTGATATCTAAGGATTCGTTCGGGTCAGTCTTCACAGATACCATAGGCTCTGCGGGCACAGTAAATTTGTTTGAATCTTTCTTTAGCTTCTCACGTTTCTCCTTTTCAGAGTTCTGTTTCTTCTTTCTCTTCCGACTCTTTTTACGATTGTAACCGTCATCGTAAACCGTTGCCTCTTCAACATCTGTAACAGGGTAAGATAAAAATTCACTATTTATTCTTTAGAACAGTGTGACAAACACAAGAAATGACATACTCACCCATCTCACCCGCTTTCAACCAAATATCTTCTAAAACTTCCAATTGCTGCTCATCGGGTGGATCATCTACCTCTTCAAGCTCCAGATCCTGCAAAACTTTCTTAACATCCGCTGGAATATCAGCCCGATTAACCAATTCCGCCATATCGACGTCGGGATTCGTTCCCATAATACTCTTTTTCTTATGAATAGTGTGCCGCTTGTTCTTAGGAGCAGCGTTTAAGTAACTCTGTGGTAACTGTCCATTGCTGCTACTACTGCACAACAGATCCATTTGCGATGGCAATGGGGCAGCTGTTTGCCTTGGATCCTCTGGATGGGGTCCAATATCTTCACCACGTAACCATAATTCATATCTACGATTATGAAAAGACAAATCGGTTAGTTCTAAATTTTATGCAGCCTGTTCTTTAAGTCTCTAAAAATCGCCACTTCTTCAAAGTTACCTTTCTGGCTGAAAACGCTTAACAAAAGTGTCCATAGATATCTTGACCATATCCTTGCTGCAGGTACATTGCGTAGCCCTCTTCCCATATTCTACCCACCTGGGTGCAGCAAAATTCGTAGATTCGGCACAGTTAAAACCATGATTAAAACCTGCATGATAGCCATAAGGGAAGGTTATCATTATTTCACCGGCTTCTTGCGTGATCTGTGGCAAGGGAGAGATATCTGTTACTCACGTAAAACAACCTGAACATATAAAATCAACGGGTCAGCCGCTATGCAAAGTACGAGCGGCTAACTTGTCAATAATAAGTGCGACTAACGAATATATCCAGGAACTGAAACAACCGAGACAGATAAACACAGCCATGCTCATGAACATAACACTTACTTTATTGCATGGAATGGAGTATTGTCTGAGAATTTGCGGCGATATGAGGGACATCTTATGACGTAAGAATGCCTGGCAACTTTGATAGCTTGATGGAAAGAAACCACTGGCCAGTCTCTCCAATCGTCGTCCATGTTCTGGTGGTATAGCATACCAAGTTTTGGGAGCACCAAAATGTAAATAATTTATGGAATAAAGATCCATATCCTCTGTATGCCATGCAAATGTAGTCTTCCACATCCCAAAGTACAAATATGCCGTATTCACGCCATCAATTGATATACCATAATCCTTATTCACATAATCAAGAATGGTTCCTAAATGATTGATATTCCACTCCTTTACATCTGGATCAGTTAATGACCCAGAAACATCTGCTCCATATATGGGAGCCACGTAAGTTATGTTCTTCCAATACTTTCTTTCTAAATCCTCATAATCAAAATGCCGTGGAGTACTGTAGCGTTCAGAATTTGCTAGCTTACTATATTCCTTGACAGTCATAGATTTCTTCTGTATATTAATCTGTTGGTACAGACCCTGCTTGCCAGTAACAACTTGACATATGGGAGCCGGTATGGTAAGATCTAGGTCATCCAAGCTATATCCTCCTTTTCGTGGCACCCATTCAGGAGGTGGAATTACTTTGGCCAAACCAGCTTTATGAGCACCTTTGCTTTCCATATGCTCAACATACTTGGTAAAATCTTTGAATTCCTCGTACGTAGGTCTGAAGACCTGAATACGGGGTATCCCCCGTGAAGAAGCGTTGCTCACCATTGTTTCAAATTGATTGTCTAAAAATAATAATGTCAAATATTACAACATGTTTGGAGGAAGATTCCTCTATATGCACCATATATCGACATATATTTTACAGTGTAACGTGGCAACATGAATGAAGAAAACATTCACAAAAAACAACCAGAAACCCTGTGCATTCGATACAGAAAATAAATTTTGTACAATTACGCCATAAAATAGGCAGTGCTCAAGGGGAATAAGTTTCTCATTAACTACAACTCTGTACCAAAACATACATTGCCACAAAGTATTCTCTGGAGTGACAATACACTGTTATCAGATTACATCAGACTCCGCAGTAATGCAAGAAGCCGACTGGGGTTTTCTCGTCTCAGTACGATCGGTAGCGGAAAACAGTTCCGTCGGTCATTCGAAAACACGGAAAACAAATAGTAACGTGACAAACACGTACGGCGCTGGGGCCATCGTACCAAAACATTAGAAACATGCCGAGTTATTGGCACACTTCCCCGGGAGCAAGCTTCCTAACGTTCCATGTCATCCGCGGCATTCGTGCTGGCGTGAAAGGACACGTTCGAAATTGGCGCAAATCGTGGCTTGGTATCGTGGAGTGGCGAGGAAAAGTAGAATTTTCCGGCAACGCATACTGCTCTGATGCAGTAGGAGATCGACGATCAGATAGAGAGAGATAGAGAGAGATAGAGAGAGAGAGAGAGAGAGAGAGAGAGAGAGAGAGAGACAGAGAGGGAGGAAGACGTGAGGGACGCACAAGGGGAAGGACGCGGCGAGGGGAGAGGACTGTTCAATGTTTTTGGAACGAAGCATGCCGCCGAGGAGGTGCATAAACAAGATGGATGATACTTATTGTCAGCGGGCAAATCTCGTAAACGTAAAAGCGACCACGGGCAAATGCCGAACGGGGAACGATCGAGGAGGATATCGATCGACACAGGCACCCCACTGTCATTCACGCCCGATGCCAGACGGCCGCGTGCGACGCGTGTTAGCGTTTCGCATTCGCCAGTTTGCCCTCGCGAAATCCGAGACTCGCCGTCGCGCAATCGGAAATGGCACGTCCCAGGCTATTGTCGCGCTCGCCGCCGATGCCGCGCCGGGACACACGTTACTCACGTCAACATGTCCTGCGGGAATCACCTCTCCTGTATAAACACCATGTTCGCTGATAGTTTATTTCAGATCCAACGATTTGACACCTACACCGCCGATCGCCGCGCGATGCACACACCACTGACCCGTAAAGATGGCGTCACACTACCGTCAGACGGTGCTCACTTAACCTAGGACGCTGAAGAGAGAGCGCATGTGTCGCAGGCGGTCCATTTGAAAAATCCTATTTTGTCACGTAGCACCCCTGCTGCACGAAAACCTCGCCGTCGTTTTCTTCGTTATAACGTCGAAGCGCGTTCTGACGCCTGCTTTGCCGCTCCGAGGCCACTGTGCGATATTGTTTTGTACGCACGGGCCAGTGGACTGATGTCGCAGCGTTTCGAACTGTGTCTTATGAACTGGTCGCTCTGTGCATATAGGTGTAAAACAATTCTCAAGTGGAGAATTCCTTTGATGCGTGTGAATATTTATATTGTATTGTTTGCTGGACTTTTGGTTAGACCTTATTGTGTTGGATTTCGTTAAATAATTCTTTTATTATCTGAACAGAATTACATAGTCTACGAAATCAACGACGAACTCTTAAGAAACACGTGTGTAGGACGAAAGTTTTCTCTGACGGACGTTACGATGCGCACACGAGGTTTGCAGAATATGAAGTGAAGACAAAAGGGCTACGGCTATTTGGAAGGAGTTCGAAGGAGAGGAAAAGTAGGGGTTTAAGGAGAGGTATATTGGGAGAGGTCTGTTTGCCTAAGATATATGCCAAGGCATAGCGCGGCGCGAGAGACATTGTAATAGCATATATGTATAATCGACGGCAAGTGAGACGCGAATACTATGGTATGTAACGTAGGTATGTGAAACGAAGGTATATGAAACGAAGATATACGACACCTTCCGCCATAAGATTGTTAACAGGAGGTTAACAATAAGGTACAAGTAGTTGCATAAACTGAAAGTTTACTTTAAAAAGCGATAATAGTGTGAAGAGCAAAAAGATATAAACGTTAAAGTTTCAAAAATTAACAGTAAACGAAAAGTATATATATATAACGTTAAATTTAAAATTAGAAGACACGTAATGTGACTAAAGCTAAATAGTTATTCTAAAGTATAAGGAGATAAGTACATATATATAACGTTAAATTTAAAATTAGAAGACACGTAATGTGACTAAAGCTAAATAGTTATTCTAAAGTATAAGGAGATAAGTATATATATATATATATAAAAACGTAACGATGGAGTACTAACTTAACAAAAAGAATATCTAAATATATAATTATAATGTTTTCTTTATAACGGTGTAGTACTTCTACGAGTCCTTTGACGGTTTTGAACTCGTATAACGGGAATAGTTCCTTCATCATCCGATATGCCTTCCATCGGGTTGACGATGACAGGTTGATTCCGCCTTGTCTGGTAGGTGACTATGTCAGAGGTTGAGGTTGACAGTCGATTCGTCGATGAGGATGAAGAGTCGAAGATACAGTTGACAAAGTTCTTGATCAGTGGAGGGTTGAGTTCTCGATGCCTTGTGTCCGTGGTTGAACAGTAAAGGCGCTGTAACCAGCGAAGACATCCGTTGTTTCGGCAGCATCTTAGGCTTATGAATAAGGCCAGGAGAACTGCGATTATCCCAAAGGTGATGGTGTACCAACTCGAGCGAGTCACGGTGGTCGGCTGCTCGGCATGTTTGGTGACAATCTCCTCAAATTCGCTTAACTTTTTATTAGCGTATCTGAGTTCAGAGAGGTCAATATTGGTTAAAAGTATTGGTTTTAAAACGTCAGGCTTGAGCACTTCAGAATGAGGCGTCAAAATACAGCAGTCGTCCAGCAGCAAGTTCACGTGCGGAACGTAGAAGGTGGAGTTTTTACTTTCCTTATTTGTGGCTTCGATCATGTAATGATCGGTGTATCCTTTACAGCGGGGCTGTAGTGTTATGATACCGCTCTTCTGGAGAACGACGTTTTCTATTTGATCTTGGCTTCCTTCGCACACGACGGTGAGAGTCGTAGGCTTATACAGGATGTAGATCCATTGATTCCTTGAAACATGATGCCAGGTTTCGATACTTGCTCTAATAGTTCTTGTTGTGCAAGTAGAGGGAATTGTGTCGATGTGAGAAGTCATCATTTCGACCTCGCAGGCTGGTTGAACCGTAGAGGCAGTGACACGTACATGGTGACAGATGTACTGCTCGTCTCGGTACTCGTTGCAATCAGACAATTCTTTTAGAAAGGTAAAGTGGGATTTGGTCTGAGATAGAAGGAGGTAACGGTTCTGTGGAATAATGTAAGAAAAGAATTCTGAATCGTTGTGTTGCATAGGGAGAGGAATGAGCTCATAGAGGACAAATTTGATTTGTACGACCAGCGGAATTTGAAGTGCAAAAATCGTATTATCGTTTGTTGAAATTACGTCAAGTCGAATGAATTTATAAAAATCGTGTATATTTTCTAAATCTGGTTTCATAACTAAACTGTGTATATTTTTATAGTCTTTTAATTCTTCGAATAACATTTTCGGAGTAATAATGAACGGTGAAACAATGTGATGTTCTGCCAGACTAATAGCTTCTATGAATTTCGAAATTTCGCGATTAATTTGGTTTACGACGATGCTTAAAGTAGCAACTTGCAGGTTTATCACGGACTCTATTTCTAAACGTGAAATGTAGGAATTTGTTTGAGCAAAGAAAGAGTTAATTTTTTCAATATTGTCGTTCATCGTTTCCTCTTGACTTTGAAGGGAATATCGAGAGTTGTTGAAGCTTCTGATACTGTTTGTGATTACTTGAACTTGCGATTTGAGTAAAGCATGCGTTTTTCTATTACTGTTTACCAGTGTTTCGATACTATCTTCATAAAATTGAGCATCATCAGCATCGGGCGTACCAATTGCCAATTTCAGCAAGTACGACATGCCATTTAATATACCACGTTTATTTCTGACAAAAGATCTCCCGGTCAGTCCCCGAAGAATTTCCCATTTAGTTCCGAGTTCCGATACTTCGGCTTCAATTAGATGGACAGTATGTTCGCAATGAAAACTAATACGATCTTCTCGCGGCGGGTCACGTAATGTCAAAAGACAAATACCTTTTGTTTTAGCAAGGTAAGTGCGAACAATCTTGAGAGCATTATTTAAATGAGTTTTGTTCATATATGAGAGGAGTGTAAGTCCGGAATTCGTAATTTGGGCTGTTCCCAATTTGTTATAAAATATTCCACTTGATTTTTCAAGGGTATGGTGAGAAAAAGGAAGGTTATTTGTTAGAAGAGGGAAGAGGAGTAGAATTAAGATTGTCAGATTCATCTGTAAGATATGGTTTAAGTAAGTTAGTGTGATATTTGACTGATTTCCGACCGATTTGGATTTCGGCCGTTTGATTCGGAAAAAGCCGGATGATTCTATAAGGACCTTTGGCATTGCTAGTTAGTTTCTTTGACAATCCCGGCGGGGTCTGTTTATTTTTTAATGTAACGAGATCATTAACTTTAAATTCAATTGGATTTAGTTTTTTATCGTGATGTTCTTTACTACGAACCTTTGAGTCTATAAGATTCTCGCGTGCCATTTGGAAAGACGTGTTGAGTTTGAATTGAAGTGTTCTAATATAGTCATCATAAGAATAGTGGAATTCTGGATCTTGTGTTATCGACGAAGGCAAGTAGGCCTTTCGTCCAAAAAGGAGTTCGTATGGCGAATAACGGGTGGATTTATGAACAGCTGTATTATAGCTGAACATAGCAAAAGTTATATAAGAGTCCCAATCTGTTTGTTTTTGATTTATATAGTGTTTAAGGTAGTCTTTAAGTGTGAGATGAGATCTCTCTAATGCTCCGTTAGTTTGGGGGTGATAAGGCGTAGTCGATATGTGTCGTGTTTTGAAAAGTTGGCTCACTTCTTTAATAAGATTCGACATGAAATCTGCACCTTGGTCGGTAAGGAACGTTTGAGGAATACCAAAGTACGTAAAAATAAAAAGTAATTTCTCAACTATCGTTGCTGCTTCATGATTCGGGACAGCAAAAGCGAAAGAATATTTAGTGAGATCGTCCTGAGCTGTGATTATGAATCGATTGCCCTGTTCGGTCAGGGGTAGCGGTCCTACTACATCGATGGCAAGTCTTTGAAAGGGCTTTTCTGCCGTAGTAGTAATTTCCATAGGTTGTTTAGTGGGTTTAAAATTAGTTTTGTTTAGTTGACAGGAATGGCATGTTTTAATATAATTTCGAATGTCACTTTTCATCGTAGGCCAGTGATATCTTTCCTTGATTCTAGAATAGGTTCGATTAAAACCGGAGTGTCCGGATAGTTTACTATCATGACATTCTTTAAGAATGATTCTTACTTCTTCGCGATCTTTAGGTATAATTTTCTCGGTATTTAAAAATTTAATTTTATTAGATGCAAAAACGAATTTAATCATTTCATTTAACAATTCGGGTTTAACACCATTTTTCTTTTTGGGTGGAACAAGGGTGAAATCTTTTGATTTTATTGTGTCTGAAAGGGTCAAGAAACATTGTAATAAATTACGATAGTCAATTTTGTCGTGATGTAGATTTCTGGGAAATAGTATGACTACAGTTTGATTTCTATTTTCTATTTTACACAATCCATTCGGGCTTGAGACTAGCGCATTTGCGTCAAAATTTTCGGTCACATAGTCGGCGTATTGATTTTCTCTATCTAAATCTTCAGACCACAAGAGGACTATTAAACCTTTTAAGCTTGGAAGAGGCGTCTCTTCCTTAGGGAATTCAATGACGTTCGAATTCATATAGTGAAATTTTATAAAATCCTGATATGTTTTACTGTGTTTTGCGGCGAAGAATAAAGATTTATCAGTTCTTTCCGGATCGGTGTGTAGACGAGAAAGTCCGTCTGCGTTGGAATTTACTCTTCCTGGTTTATATTTGATTACGTATGAATATTCGTTAAGACGTAAACGCCAACGTACGAGTTTCGAAGAAGGGTTTTTACAATTAAAGAGCCATTGAAGCGGTCTGTGATCCGTGTAAATAGTAAATGTTCTACCATACAGGTAGGGTCTAAAGTGTTCGATCGTATTTATGATGGCTAAAAGTTCCTTCTCGGTTGTAGAATAGTTTCGTTCTGAATCGTTTAAAGTTCTTGAATAATAAGCAACGGGTAAATCTTGGTCGTCTTTAATCTGCGACAGAACACCGCCAATGCCTACATTGGAGGCGTCACAAGTGACTACGAACGGTAACGAAAAGTTGGGATATTGCAGTAAGGGTTCATTTATTAAAATCGATTTTAATGTCTCGAACGCATTTTGATGTTGTTCGGACCAAATGAATTCAGAGTCTTTCTTTAATAACAGCGTTAACGGTTTCGCGATTGTAGCAAGATTAGGAATAAATTTCCGGTAGTATCCTATCATTCCGAGAAATACCTTAATATGTTTTACGTTCTTAGGAGGATTAATTTTCTGAATTGATTCTATCTTTTGTGGATTCGGTCTGACTCCGTCCTTAGAAATGACGTGTCCGAGATACTGACAGGATTCGCGTAAAAATTCGCACTTATTCGGTTGAAGTTTGAGATTATGATCACGGAATCTATTAAAGACGCTACGCAATTTTGTATTGTGATCTGAGAGGCTGGATCCGTGGATGACCACGTCATCCATATAAACAAAACATTGATTATTACTAAGTCCGGTCAGGACGTTGTTCATCATTCTCTGAAATACAGCGGGTGCATTTTTTAAGCCAAAAGGCATTCTCGTATATTCGAAATGACCTTCCGAGGTCGAGAAGCCAGTTTTTTGAGCATCGACTGGATCCATAGGGATTTGGTGAAAGCCATTTGCCAAATCTAAGGTTGTGAAATAATGAGCGTGACCTAATTGGTCTAAAATATCCTCTATGTGAGGGAGTGGATAGGCGTCTCCAACGGTTTTTTCGTTGAGTTGCCTGTAATCTATGACGATTCGCCATTTTTGCTGACCAGATGCGTCTGTTTTCTTGGGTACAACCCATAGTGGGCTGGACCATGGACTCATAGAGGGTTTAATAATACCTTGTTCTAGCATCTTTTCGATTTGCTTTGACACTTCATTTTTGTGTACTTCGGGATACCTATAAGGTTTTACGTGAATAGGAATATTATCAGTAGTTGGAATTTTATTAATTACCGCGGAGGTGGATGTTAACGCATCATTGGGGAGATGAAAAATATCTTCAAACTCGTGACATATTTTGATTAACGAATTTTTCTCTTCGAAATTTAAGTGTTCGGTGCGTAAGTTTTCGTCTAATAACTGGTATCGTTCGTTTTTGTTCTCCGAGCTGACACTAGAACAGCGGAACGTACGAATCTGTTCAGAAGGACGTAGTAGCGGTAATCGAGGTCTAGTAATTATTTTGTTTTCTAAAGATCGGTTGATAATCGTAATTAAGGCTTCGTTTTCATTTATTACCTTTACTAAGGCACTAGGGGTGATTAAGGATTCTTTTTCATCCAGCGATTGATTTAGAATTATTCCTTCTTTTAGGTTAAGAGGATTTATTACTGATATCTTTGCCACTATCTCTGATCGAGGATTAATCGATATTGATGATACGTCTGAATGTTGATTTATATTTCGTTGCAAAGGAATCGAAAAAGGAATTGCCTCTATTGATATTGATGTTTTTTGAAAATCAATTTTGCAATTTTGCGCTTCGAAAAAGTCTTGTCCTAGAAGACCATCAAACGGAATACTCGTGTTAGAATCGAGGATTTGAAATTTGCAATTGAACGAATACTTATGAATTTGTAAATTGAGTATCGTTTCTCCGAGAGTTGCGATAGGCGTATCGACATTGATACCGTTGAGCATGATTGATTTAGGATTAGAAATTTCAAAATTACCGAGGCTTGACTGTTTTACTAAAGACAGAGACGCTCCCGTATCGATTAAAAATTTTAAGACTCTGTCAGGAGAGTTTGACGAAAGCGATTCGAATAGGACAAACATTAACTCGCTATTATTCAAATAGACGTTATGATAAGTAAATGAACTGAGATGTGTCGTAACGTTTGAATCATCATTACCCATGGGCATTTGTTCGGAACGACTGGGATTTTGTTCTGAAGATTGAAAGTCTTGATCACTTAAGTGGACGCTCGAATATTGAGTATTTTGGGGATTCGGTCTGTTCCCGTTAGCTTTATTCCGTCGAACGTTCGCGGCAAATCTTTTTATGCAGTCATCGATAGAATGTCCCATATTTTTACAATAGCGACATTGATTTTGATCATTGGCTCGTTGTGGGGTTTGATTGAGTCTTGGATTGACGAATTGATTTGTATTTTTATGGAAATTTTGAAAGGTATTTTGTCTAGGAGGTTGACTTTGTTGCGTAAAATGAATCGGCTTAGGATATCGAGATGTCGAAGGGTTTGATCTAGAATGTTTTTGATGGCAATCTTCACTCGCGTGATTTGTTCTACTACAATACATGCATCTCGAGAAAGTATCATAACGAATTCGAAGGACCTTTTCTTCTGCTGACGCGGCGGTAAAAGCCTGATTAATTGTTTGAAATTCTCTATACCTGAGCATTTGCGAAATTTGGGGGTGAGTGTGATAAACGAATCGATTAAGGGTCATCTTAGTTACCATTGCGACACTACCCGGTAAAAGTTTTTCGTCTTGTTCTGACGTATGAACGGCTGCAAGGATTCGAGACGAAAGGTCTTCGATCCTTTGAAAGAATTGAGAAACGTTTTCATTTTTCTTTTGAATCATGGAATTTAAATCCTCAAATAACTGATCGAGAGATTTCTTATCTTGATAGAGATTTAAGAGGAGATCAGAAACTTCTTCCCAAGTCGCGAGGTTACAATGTATATCGATTTGTTCCCGTGCTTTGCCGGTAATGCGGCTTTTCACGTAAAGCAATAGAGCGGGTTTCTGGGTGTCAGAGGCTAGTTCAAAAACTCCGTCGACTTGTTTCACGAAACTACGAATCTTGTATCGATCACCGTCAAATTTTTCAGGTATTAATTTAATTAAGAATGAGAGCTCATATACGGTGGCTGGAACGCCGTTTCCGTTATTAGTCATGATTAAGTAGGATTTAGGAAATTTGAAAGGAATAGGAAAATAGAATTGTCAAGATTAACGAATATCTATTGAGCAGCACTTACTGTTGATGTAATTCTCTGCGATCGGTGCTGGCGTTGATAGATCCAGTGTTTCAAACCAGAAAGCAAGATTTCCCTGATACGCTGCTTCCACGTGTCTCGTCTTATTCGACCTTGATCCCCGGATATAGTCCTCTGCAATCGGTGCTGGCGTTGCTACGTCCAGTATTTCCAACCAGGTTGCAAGGCACTTCTCCGGCACACAGCTTCCTTGTGTTTCGTCTTGTTCGATGTCCAAGTTCTCAGCAAAATAAACTTTGCCACTCGTCACAGGATAGAATTGCTAATTCCACTTATTTCACTGTATATAGAGTGCTGGACAATCCCGATCCTCGTCGCCAGTTTTATGTTGGATTTCGTTAAATAATTCTTTTATTATCTGAACAGAATTACATAGTCTACGAAATCAACGACGAACTCTTAAGAAACACGTGTGTAGGACGAAAGTTTTCTCTGACGGACGTTACGATGCGCACACGAGGTTTGCAGAATATGAAGTGAAGACAAAAGGGCTACGGCTATTTGGAAGGAGTTCGAAGGAGAGGAAAAGTAGGGGTTTAAGGAGAGGTATATTGGGAGAGGTCTGTTTGCCTAAGATATATGCCAAGGCATAGCGCGGCGCGAGAGACATTGTAATAGCATATATGTATAATCGACGGCAAGTGAGACGCGAATACTATGGTATGTAACGTAGGTATGTGAAACGAAGGTATATGAAACGAAGATATACGACAATTGGACCTTTCTGTTAGTAATATCATTGAAATCGAATAGTTTGTCAGAGCGAACGCATAATTGAAAGACGCTGTATTTCGTCTGACTCCGTGTTTGAACGGGATGCCTGACTAGACGTTTATCGCTTAAAAGGGAATACGTGCGGTAGATAATGATACTTTTAAGTTGAGGTATCGCAATTGAAAGATGTATGCTTGATTAACCCTTGTAGATTGTCTTGAGAGACCGAAGCCAGCTGTTAGATATCGAAATACGATCGTTGACAAAAATGCAGGTGTGCGTCGACATATTTTGTGTTTCTACCACCGCGCAAAGTAAACATCGCAATAAAGCAATAGTCTGAAGTGTCAGATTAATCATCAACAAGTAATTTAGGTAGCGCCACCAAAGAAAACGGAGAAACGCTCAAACTAATCATTGGACAGCAGTCGGTATTGTTTTAAGGAGATGCAGCACCGACGAGATATTCTTAAAGACTGCCAGCGCCTGTGTTAAACAGCGGCCCGCAAATGGGGGCTGGATGGGGTCTGAGGGGGCGCTGAGGTCTCTTGGCGGCGTCGGTTGGCATCGGTAATTGGAGCTAGTACCGTAGGTAATAGGCAAACATAGAACGTTGACATTACCCATTGTGTAACTGCTTCAAACGTAATGAGATTTTATTTAAAAATTTTATTTCACCCTCACCTTTGTAATCGATACTTCACAGATGCATACATAATTAAAGAGTAATTAGCACGTGATTTAAAAATAACATCAGTTTCTTTCGCTACTTTGCAATATCTGTTTAATATATCAAAACAGTTCGTTGCGTCTCGGATCAACTTTTCATGCGGCCTCGGGCCAGTGATGCCAGAAAGCCGAAAAGCAGCAGCAGCACGCCGAATAGTGGGGGCATGCGGTAAGTGTGTGCGTGCCATGTTTGCGGCGTCTTTCGCGACGTTAAAGTGTGACAATTGTCACATGCATGACCCCCACCACTCGGCATGCTGCTGCTGCTTTTCGGCTTTCTGGCATCACTGCCTCGGGCTGCCCTCATGTGCATTCGAGTTCAAATTGGTACGCGGCTGCATGTTTTGCAACAAAACGAAAAACTTGTTTAAATAGACCAATGGAAGCGTACGAATCGATTAGTGTATTGCGGAAAATATCGACTGCCCGGGGAAACGGTGCAATATTTATGGGTGTGCGGTCACGTTTGACTTCGTTTATCTTGGCTTGTCTCGGAAACGGTCAATAGAACACAACCGTGCATGGCATCGCTTTGAAGCTCTCGACAAGATCTGTTCGAATATACGAAGAACATTTTGCATTGTTTTAAGCTGAACATTTTAAACATTCTTTACCAAATTCGTTGTGTTCCACTCACAGTTGCCGAGATAGACTGACAATGAGTTAAACACGGCAGCACACCCGCATGAAATAAACGCTTAGAAACTATACTTGACTAGCTCAACTTCACTCTCCAATCTGCAAGTCTTAGTCCTACACTCCTACCCAACCTCGCAGCGATACCGTTGTTTCTATGCGACGTATTTGTCGATGTAGCTGAGTGCCACTACTGACAAATTGTTTCGGACTACAGAAGATCGACCAAAACCGCGACCATTGTAACGGCAGCCTTACTTATTTTCAATCTCACCTATAGCGATCATGACCTATACGGCAGATTTTTCCGGGCACCTGTTCTCCAATTGTCAATTTCATGTATCTCACACAGCTTCAAATGGTGGAACAAATGAGCAAATTGCATTGAAACTATACGTGAACTTCATTTCAACATACAATAATATATATTCCAAATTCAGACCAACAAGACATGGTCAGGTTTGTATATCAAAATTTCCGCGTCCAATGTTGTACATATATTTTTACGGTTAACGTTGAATAGTTGAACATTTATTAAAATTTTAGTGAACTTTTTATCTTTCATTTTATGTTTCGTACACCCTTTTCTACCGTTAATAGTAATTTTGCTTCTATTATTTTGAAACTTAAAATTCCACTTGAAATCGTCTGTAAAGAGAGCTTCACTTGCCCACACACAGGTGACATCTCATGATAATAGTTCAGTACGGTAGTGATTCGACATCAGTTTCTTACTCTGGCCGCAATATATTCTAGAGGGCGCCCGAGAACAGCGAATTTTGCTGGAGACACAAAGTCCCATAAGGCTGGCAGTCTTTAGGAATATCTCGTCGGTGGATGCAGTTTTCAACATTACCGACTGCTGTCCAATGATTAGTTTGAGCGTTTCTCCGTTTTTTTTTGAGGCACCACCGTACCGAAAATATTAAGGCAACGCGGGAAATTTCAATTTTTCTTTGAAAATGAACACTAAACTAGCTCTTCACCTTTTTAGGGGTGGATTTTTTCACTTCTGGGTAAACTGTCAGGTAGCTACCTAGCACATCAAATTGTAACTAACGTTGTTCCATAGACCATATATACAAGGACTGCGCGTTCGGGCCAAAAGATTAAGACGACATGGAAATGACAGAAGATGGTTGTTTTTCTTCTGAAACTGTAGTTGGATGAAACATAATTTATGCGGTCTGGAATTTCACATACCTGGAGGGAGGGTGTAATAATATTTTGTAGAACATTACCCAAATAAAATTGTGCGTAACGAGAATATCTTATTAGCAAAAGGTAAATGTGAGAAATGATAAAGTGGGGCTCTTTTCTGTCAATCAGCAGTATCTTTTGGTCATAGGTCTCTTCACAGTCCAACCCTGAACACTATCGTCTCATCCACTTTCCCGGTGTAATTTGAAAACAAACGAACGAGAGATACCGCGATTAGATAATGTCTTAAGTCCCTGTTCGTTAGACCCCCGCGCCACGCACGCTTACATTTTACATTTCCGCTGGCATTTACATGCGATAAAGACGTATTAAACGTAGGCCCCGTAAAGGATCTGGCACACTTACCCGACACGACACGACAAAAACGGTAACAATTGAGTAATTGTAAATAAATGTGGTGTCGTTCCGGACGAGTGTACGTAACTTCATTTACTTACCTGCATTTAACCCAATCCGTTTTTTGTCGTGTCGTGTCGTGCCGGATTAGTGTGCGAGATCCTTAAAATTGATGATCTTTTTTATCAATCTCCTCAAAATCATATGATTTGGTGTAATCTTAACTGCGGATGTACGATAACAACGTGTCGTACATGTCTCCGTGTCTGCACACTAATTGTCCGCGGCCATTAATACGTCTGTATTGTAATCTATGAAACAATGTTTTATGCTTTAATTACATGATAATGATTTTGCACCCAAGTTATATATTATTTCCTAATCTTTGCTGACATTAATGAAGATCCTTCATATTCGGTGTTCTGCATTTATCAGTCATTCGTGATCCGTCGCAGTGAAATATTCGAGTATTCAAATCAGATCATGTGGAAAATGTAATCTTAACAGTTGGCAATCTGTATGTCTGCCATCAAACATGCTACCGATAAGTTGTAACAATATTCACACCGAAATGTAACCGCAATCATTATCCTCAATACTATCTCCTGCCTTAACCGGTAACCCTTTCCGAATACATCGAACTTCCTTCCTGCGAATAGTCGAAAATACATCGGACAATATCCACTCAAAATCATTCATTTAAATTATCGAAGTTATCGACGAGACTGTTTGACAGCCGCGCTTGAAGTATGATACCGTTATGCGTATTATGCCTGAGCATATGCGATAAAACATTTTGCAACGTGGTTTAGACGACCGAAGTGTCCTTCGTCGGAACATAAACGGCGGGGTAGAAAGTTTCGGGTCCCTCGGAGCATTCTCGTGCCGATAATAATTGGCGCGTCTCAATATCGGGGAGCAATATGGGACGAGGAGCGTACAAGGTGTAACGACGATACGATTCAATGTTAAGTAGTGACGCGGCCAATTGTTTTCACTCAATGATTGCGCACGATTTTCGTCCTTTTATCTGTCGTCCATTAAGATGTCTAGTATTAAACAACTCGTTGTTAGACTAAGTGACAAACGTTATAAGCCTACATATTCCAGACATTAGTTTCAGCATCTATAACGCAAATCCGCTGCATCATAACAGTGAACGTCATATTGAGAATTATAATACGCGTTCTAGCATTCGCACCGTTACTCCGTTTCACTCGAAACAATCATTCGTGCCTGCCTCATTAGTTTTTTCCTCGCATTTCCGCACACGCCCCGTCGAGCGTCTTTCCAGGAGGAGAGGAATTCCGGTGAGATTAGCTGCAACTTCAACGCACGTTGGTATTCCACTGGCAAGTAGCTCTCGCCTGCCTCTCTATGGCGCGACCTGCCTGAATCCTCTGTGTGGGATGCACTCGTATATCCCTTTTGAACGTCCCTTTCCAGGTTCCTATGGAGCTGTTACACATACGTCAGCGTACAGTATACCATAGAACACAAACCTGAATGGACTCTCTATACTGGAGCACGATCATCAAACTTCTTTGTTGTAAAGAAAAAAGGACAAAGAACCCTTAGGCCTGCATTTCCTTCAAGGCTTCGAACCAGAGTGGAATCCTTTTATCAGGAAGCGCACCAATACCGGTCCTTGGGTGACTAATTCCTCTGGACTTCGATGAGTGTCAAGAGTTCCGACGACGATGCAGTACGTCTTTGTAAGCTGAACGTAGTTTCTACGAACGTTTTCATTCATCGGTAAGGTCTTGGACTTCAGGACGAACGGATTAATTGAATGACTAATAGCGCTCGTCGACTTTTCATTAATATATCTTCATTCACAGTCGCGTCAATGTATTCACAGAAGATTTGCAGAAACAATGAATCTTTAGTACGTAACCAACTTTCTTACACTTCTCACACGAATAAACGTCTGTGATCCAGTCGACTCTCGATAGCAGCACGGACAAGCAGCATACATAATTGACCGGCGAAAGATGTCCATCGGGGCTGACAACAGATACCATTCAGGAGGTGAGAGATAACGCACGAAAATAATCGCCGTCCGTGCCGCCATCTTAGCTTTTCTCAAATTTCCACGCTGCCCAGCCGAGGAAACGTTGGTTGGAGGGAGTGACGACGAGATTAGCGCGTTGCGGCTCGGAGAGTTCGGTGCTCGACTTCGGTCGATCGCTAGGAGTACGAGGGACGGAAAAGAATAGACGCGCGGCGAGTAAAAGCGACAGTACCGCGGCGCACCTCAAGGCGCGAGCACCTTTCTCGTTGGTGGGACGATTTTCTGCTCGCAAGCGCGCGCACGCCGCACTCGCATCTCCTTTGTTTATTTCGAAACTCGCCCGTGCTCGTACTTACTCCGCTTTCCGTTCATCGTCGACGCTCATTGACGGGCCAGTTGAGGTTGCCGGATTTCGTGCGACGCGTCGAGACGACAGACCAGCAACGCACCACTTCCAATTGAATGACGCTGACAAGAGAGCGTCCGCGATCGAAAGGCGACGAAGGACGAGTGTCAGTTGGACGAAAGCCTGCGCGATGACTGCTGCGTTCCTCGAGCCTCGCACCAACGGACTCGTGGCGAGGAAAGCGATATACGGCGGAAAGGAAAGCAGGAGCAAGCAGGAGCAAGCAGGAGGGACCGTGGCGACGATGAATTCTGTTAGCGCGCACTGCTCATTTTGAACGGTTCTACTCGCGCGCGGCCGCTTCCACGACATTCTCGCGCAATTTCTATTTCTCCATACAATAGCGCCCGCGGCCACTCGTTTCTCGTGAATAATCGCGCGCCAGCTGATCGCCGCCACGGGGAGAACGGAGCTGACTCGAGAGGGAGAGAGATAGGACGCACGCTGGCCTGACAGAAAGAAAGACGCGAGCTCAGAGGAGCAGCCGTATCATTATCATCGGTAGTCACACGTATAATGAGTCACTGTACGTGAGCTCATCGGCATGGAATCGAGAGAGCGTTGATTGCCGTCCGATCGCAGGACCGATTGCGATCGAATGTCAAAATAGAGGGAAGTAGGTAGTGGCTTGGTTGATCGTTACTGGTCAATCGGCGCCGATCGTTAAAAGGCGAGGAATACCGATCCTTTCTCGACATCACACACGTTTCACGGATAACGGTGGCAGGGGAAATATATATCTTTATGCATACGTTTGGCCTAGATTGCCGGGAAAATTCCACGCAGCGCCGCGCGCTCGTACGTGTGCCGCTTTAACTTCAGCTCGCAAATTAATGCTCAACAAACGTCTCATTAAGACGATTGATTTCGCGCGAACGTCTATCGCTCATCTGGCGCGAACAGTTGAATGCTGATTCGGTGGCGAGGCATAGAACCAGAGATTTCTCCATGAGCGACGCTAATTTTCATCGAGCCGCACTTGTTTTGCCGGCGATGCAGCTGTGACACATATTACCGTGAAGCCAAATAGTCACGCTACCCGCGAAAAATCAGCGGCTTTCCCTCACACAGAGTCATTCGATATAATTCCGTCGAGGAGAGTGATCCCGGAGCCTGCGAGCAGGTAGTCGCGTGGCGCTTCGAGTTTATGAGTTCAACGTCGCGAGTCTTCGCATAGTCGAAGCAAGAGAAGCAAGAGTCCGGAGGAGTTCCATAAAAAGGGGCAACGGATTGAATTGGCAAGAAAATCAGAAGCGCGCGCACTCTCTCTCCGGCCGCTGATAAGGCTGCACACGCTCGGGCCATTCGTTGATGATCGTGCGTGGCGAGCCCGTGCTCGCGCGCGCACTCCTATCATCACGGCCAGCGCCGTTCCTTCTGACATCGAAGCCTCGTAGGTTTCCGAGTTTGGCGCACGTGCGGCAGAACGTACAATAGACAAGAGCGTGTGACACTTCCTTCTTCTCGAGCCTCGAGAGTCTATGATTCAGTTTTGGAGTTGCCGTTTTCGTTACGTGCCGTCGCGTCGTGCTCGCCGGCATATATAGAGAACACGCTCACGGTTTTGTGTACATTTGCGGCCGACTGTCGCTTGACGCAGGAGCGCCTCGTTTCGTAGGGAAGTTCTGTGCAGTGCGCGAAGCATGACTTTTTTTCACACTCGAAGACGCTCCGTGTGCGACGCGGGTAGGTACGAATTTCGCGCGCGTCGTGACAGTTTTTCTGCTACAAGGTGTTGCTGCGTAGCTTCGCGGTAGGCGAACAGTTTTGTGCGCGCGGCTTGTTGCGGGCGAGAACGTTTTCAAGAGGACTGGTGTATTGTTTTCTCAGACTTGTCCAATGTATTTCGTCTTCTCGACTCGGGGCTAGCTCGACGAACTTTGTCAAGCATTCCTCTTACTGCTTACCCATAAGATTTAGAAATACTCGAACATTGATGAACTTTTGTGCATTCCGACATTCAACCAACGACCCTGCCTTCGAAAGTTCGGCTAGCATTAAAACTAACTAACGAGTATGAAGCGGGAGCGTGTCATGTCTCTATGACCGTTGAAGTCCGCTGGTGAGGAAGAGACACTGAAAGAGTTGCAGGCGAGCTTCGGAGAAAAAGCGTCGCCTGAAAAGTGATACCATGCACGAACGCCTTGAGAAAACGATGACGGCCGCGCAGGAGATTCAACTTCTGCAGGATCCGTCGTCCTGCGTCGAGAAAGCGCTCTTTCTTCGCTTCGAGGACGTCTCGTATAGCGTGCGCACCGGTATTCTGACGAGAGGTGAGTGCCGATAAAGTAAGCGTACATCCAGTGACAGGTACCTCTGTCTCTTTTCTTCGTTTACTGCGCCGCGATGGAATTCATATTCTGGGTCGCATTGGCACGTGGCTTTGTGAGGCAACTGGAACAATCTTCTCTCTCTCTCTCTCTCTCTCTCTCTCTCTCTCTCTCTCTCTCTATCTCTGTGTCTCTATTTCTCCCCCTTCCCGTACGCCTGTCATTGTCACTCTTGGATTGCCTCCTTCTATCTTTTCCACACAGACACACACTCTCCTTCTGGCAATGACAAAGAAACGCGGCGCGTCGAGCAGGCCAGCTCGGTTTTACCGCACCGAGAACAAGTTTTTGCAGTGTTTTATTCAGCGAACTGTAGTATCGCACAGACTTCGGAATATTTAGTAACGTGTCCGGCAGTAATTTTCACCGGGTCGCGTCGAAAGAAATTGACGCCTCGCCGTTGTTGACCGTGCACGCTCTTATTCTCTTATTCGCGTCCGACCTGTTGACGATGTTATTTTGCAAAACATGCAGAGCATCGTCATAACGACGACTGTGATTTCCCGTTCAATCTCGGTCGGCGCACGCAGCGTGATAGTAAAGAGCGCCTTTGCGCGGGCTTTGTTCCCATCCGCGTTTCCTTATCTGTCGATACTTTCTTATCGCCCGACGTCATCCTCGTAACCACGGACGCCCGCGCTGTTCGATACTCATCTCATTCCAGACACCCCAAAAGCGCTCCCAATGCTTTCGATCGTGGCTTATGTAAATTTCGTCGCACTCACGCCTACAGTCAGTTTCGAACGGAGTGTTTCGATGTCGTCGGTTCGAATGCGTAGTTCGAATCGAACGGATGCTAGGTCAAACAGTGGTTACGAAACTGAAGGAGTGAGCATTTTTCATGCTATTGTTTTTGGGAAGTGAAACTGCGAGTGAATGTTTTTCTACGCCATCGATTCAATTGTTCCGATGGAACGACGCTTGCTCGCGATCGCACTACGATTTTTGCCGCACAAAGTATAGTGCGCTGATGCTACAAGCGCGCCGTACGAATGGGGTTATTCAAGGTTCTACGAACTTACACTTCACTGAAGGCTCTATTTGTCCCACTCGCAACAGAGCCTTCGACATCCAGCTTCCCTTGTTTCTTCTCCACTCGTATCTCTGACTAATCCCAGCCGACACAATTCGTCACGCCACGACGTTGCATTGACGAGACATTGTTGAAACAAGTCTACAGAAACGCACTGCCTGTGTTTCTCTCGTTGGGAGATGCGAGAAATCTTCTACATCGTCATTCACACTGAAAGTTTTATGAAAAAAAAACGCTGGAATGAATATGTATATCTTTATAATATTATTCCATTTTGGGACACCGAACCACGAAACACATGTATTAAACATACTGATTTATACTTTACAATAACATTATCTGCGACACATTGTGAAAACCGTAAAACGTGTTCTTCCGCATACCATAGTTGATTCATGTTTGACTGACGCTTGGGACCACGTTAAAGTTATAACACTCTTTCCCAACGTGCTTCTTGGCCGATCGCCTTTACGAACGGTATGTAAAGCGTTTCCCGGTCGTAATGTGAATGAAAATAAAGTTACAATTAGATTATTCATAATGCGAACGTTCGAATTCCTGAATATTCAGCAGTCGACGACCTTAACGTGAAAGGCTCTGACGGAACACTGCTGCAGCGTTGATCTTCATGAGATAGAGAAGTGCTATGAGCATAAAAAGATCTTAATACGGCAATTAGCGATATCAGTCGTAAGATTCGTTTAGCACGGTCCTTTGTTCATTGACATCGACTTGTTAACTCGCGTATCGCCCTGTACACATAAAGCGGACCATAATCAGTGCTTTGTCCATGCCTATCATATCGTTTTCCGGTGATTACCGTCCCAAGCATGGCGGGTACAAATTTTTCGGCCGCAGAACACGGACTGTACCATTCATGCTAACGGTTCAGTGGTCTGTTGTTTAAAAATCGGTCGCGTATCGCTTACGATCCACATTATCGTACAGGACGTAAACACAGTGGGGTAGGACAAGGCGCGCAATATTTGACAATGAGCGTCGCGATTGTTTTACGAGAGATCTAGGACGACCGAGATGAGGTCCGATTTTAACGGAACCCAAACGGTTTCCGCTATCTCCGGCGTAATACTCGCGGTCAGTGTGAATCTATGCTTTGACGAATACGACTCGCTTTTGTAATGACACAAGATATGCGTCGTTTGTTGTACATCTAAACATCCAGCATCATTTTTGCGATTATTCGAAGGATTCAAGCGTTTTAGTTCTTCTCCACCTACGGCGATCAATTTGTCTCGACCTAGTAAGGATCGATCATTTTTACAGTTTACCGTAACATAAGCATGCATATCGCTCAAGCGCCGCTTCAAGCCCTTCACATAACCCCGTTCGCGAGCTGTAAACATTCTTATCGTAGGTGTCTGATTTCACCAAGCGTCATTCGGTGGCCCCCAGACAAATAAGCAACGCATTAGCGTGACATTAATCCCGTAAGGACTATTGTTGCATAGCCAGCCACAATCGACTGTAAACTAGTTTCAAATTGGCGTTCGTGCTCCTCTAAACGTACGCAATTCGTGGGAGTGGTGTCAAATATTCGCATGAAATGGCGAGCACGTGGATTAAGTTCGATTCGCGTGATAAGTCCAAGGTGTATCACCTAACGATTTCACGTATCAAGATTAGCAGCGAGGTATAAATGAATAGTGACTCCTATCAGCCCTCATCGACTTGTATCGGTACAAACATGATAATAATGTACAATAGTTACATTTTTCTAAAACGTTTGCATGAAACGGTACTTATTAATTAATTTCTTGATACCCTTCGAGATTGCTTTGTTTAACATTTTTAATCTGCTGCGTAATGTATGTGACGGCAGGGTATGAATAATTCTCGACAATATACGGTCTGCAAGAAATCCATAACAACTTTTTACTAGGTATTTGTTAACACGGCAACGATTCCGGGAGGGTCGCGATCTGCCAGTTTTAACGACGAGTAACGAGAATGAACATCGATGATTTATCGGCGATAACAAAGCTCGGAGACATTATAATCTACTCATCGACCCTCGTACGCGCACGGGATTTGTTTTACATTCATGCTATTTTTAACTCATTTGCGTCCTCGTATGATCCTGATCTTTAATATCAGCCTTAAATCTTTCCACGCTATTAACCAATTCAACACCCCCCTTATGCTTCGCGTAAATTTTCAATAATTATAATTCCATCCCGTCTTCATGATGACACTCTGACAGCTTTCCACATTACCCAATTCGCCATCAGTCATCCTCAGAGCTCAATTCACAGTCGAACCTGTCCGTGTCAGATCTTGTGACGGCAAAACTCACAATCAGATAAAGTGTTGAACATGTGAGATCTTCAAACCTAGGTCGGGCATAAGTCTCATCTTGTTAATCATTAAGTCACTCGTACATTATCGTATACTTATTGTATCGCGTCTCCCTTTTTCTCGCATTCCACTTGCGGCGATTATTGATACTTGAAAAATGCACTTTGTACCCGCGCGTGGGACGTTCCATTGGACGGGTTCGCGCACCACGGCCAGCGTCGACATGCCTTTTCAGTTTGGCACACTGATGGCGAGCGTGCGTGCACGCTCGCGCGCGCCGAGAAGAATGAGTTGATAAAACGGCGATGATTAGCGACAATGTGTACAATGTCCAGCTTTGAGCGTGGCAGGCAATTTATTGTGGGACACAATATGTCTCTATATCGCGATTAGTACATCATTTGTCTACAATATTAGTCCATAAACTTTGCCCGCTGTCTGTGAACCGTCTCAAACACGTTTCAGGCGTTCGCCAGATACTATCGACGTAATATTTTTATATGCAAAATGAAGCGGGAAAAGGTCGACTTATTACTGTTAGTAATTGGGGCTGACTAGAAATCGTGTAAATATTTTGTATCTGACACAACCGATTATCACGACATTACACCAGAATGCCATAGTATGCCTGTTCTGTAAGTATACTATCTGTACCAACGTGCTTACAATTGGTGTAACTTCTTGAATCGAGTGTTTATTTAAAAGTATCATCGAATGGAACGTATCGCAGAATTAGCCGAGTTTCCCCTATGTTTACGTAGAAACGATGAACCTACATGCAATGCTCTGTGCAGTATATCAATTGTGTGCAGTATTATTAATTGTATTCGGAATGCAGACGGATTAGCGATCGATGCAGATGGTCGACAAGTGGAAAATTACAATATTCGACCGTACCTCTTAATTACGGTTTTCATCTTGTACGATTGCTTCCATGTGAATGGAACAAATTAATATCATCAATTAATAGGAAGTTATTTATGAGCATAATCATGTTTTATTGAATAACAGTAGTTGCAAAGATTGTAACATCAACCATTCCAGGTTTCCCTTTATTACGCATGACAGCTGACAGCACCAATGACTGATATCTATGCATACAGATTATGTCAATTGAATGATCAGTTTATTTGCTATTGAGTTCAGCCAATTAACACTCTGTTCATATGTCGACTTACTTGACTTCGGGTCTCTGTTTCAGAGAGGAGGAAGCTGCTGAAGAACATCCACGGAGACATTCGGCCGGGAGAATTAACCGCAATAATGGGACCCTCCGGAGCCGGCAAATCCACGTTAATGGATATTCTAGCAGGTTTTACGTCAGTACTGTTGCATTACAATTAGACCTCAGCGGAGTCGTGTGGAACATTAGTCTTTAGGGAACGCTAAACGACGAATTGCATCGGACAAAAAAGTGTTTAGAACCGAGAAAGAGTGAACTCATGGAGCAGTGAATCGTGGCTGCGTCTGAAAAAAAAAAGCTTACGTTGCGTAGCGTTGGAACCCGATCGTTTCGTCGCTACGCGTTTCCTCCAATTCCTCGAAAAAGAGACGGTGTATAAGCGTTGTGCCAACATCTATTATTTCCAATTACAGCAACAAGTTCTTCCGCCTGTAAACCCTGCGGTAGCGTTTGCTAACTATTTCAGCCAGTTTCTGATACAACTCAAACGTGAATGATGCACCGCTCGAAACTGCCTACTGTCAACGTCCGATCGTAGGCATCGTTCATTCGCTATAATTGATCGCGAATTCGCCAGTCAGTGATAATGTTCGCGGCCGTTGATGAACCTTGAACCTCGCTATCATTGCCGTGTTCGTTCTGTTATCACTTTTGACGTTTTCTCGGACATCGATCGGACTGACAAACGGCCGACGACGAGCGTTCCAAACCGGAGTTCGCACGGAAAAACGCGACGGAAGCATAATCGGTTTTTCGCAACACTCATCTCGGTGCAACTTTTTCCTGCGCTTCGGTGCAGATAGAATGCACCTGACTAGGTGCACACGCACCCATCGAGCAATTGCATCGCGATGACTAAAGATTTCGACTTCGCGAATAATCGCAAGCCTCCTAATGACTGGAAGTTTTGCGACGACGTTCGAAAGAGATGTTGACGCTCTCCAAAATGACTTTAAACGCGGGATAATTGGAAGGCCAAAGAATAAGCAACTTTTTCCACGCAACCGGTGATTAGATGCAATTTCCGAACTGACTGACCTGCCACGTAAATTCGTCGGTAGGCGCTTCCGTGCGCAGTGCAGGCGCACTCGCGGAAATGTGACTTTTGTTTCTTTCACTTTCCCTCAATGCGGACTCTCGGCGCGTCTGACCTGGAAAAACAAATTACGACGGAACTTGAGTCGCCAACGGACAATTTTGCTAATTTCGCTGAATTGAATGAAAAGAGGGATGAGGAAAGTTGTTGTACCGAAGCTTTTGCGTGTTGGCAATGGATTGAAGATGCGGAGCAAAGTTGTTCTTGAATATGGAAATTTGTGAATACCTTGATGAGACGGGCATCGTGTGCGTGTGTCTAAATAAAAGATTATCTGTTTTCACCTTCCATTCACCGCTCTTCACGAAACGCATTCCAATGCATATTGTTGAATCAGTACATTTATATCCAAGATGATTATAACTAAATCTCAGTTAAATCATCAGCAAATACGGTTGATTATCGCGTCAATCTATGGTCAACTACACTTTCTCACTACATGCTTAACATAATTTGTTTTGACAGTCACCGTCGTAGTGAATTGCCTAGGAAAATAGTGTACCCAATTCATACCACGACGATATCAAGGCATTAGCGACAATTTCATAAATACCCCGAGGCAATCAACCGCCATATCAGTCAGTCCTTTAACAAGAAACATTTTTTAAAATAGCACTCACCTCTCGAGGCTTTTTGACAACCTTTCTATTTGCGTCCGTTAAGTGCATGCGCATACATAAAAACAAGAACTGTTATCTTTTTGAACCCTCGTATCCTCTCCCTCTCTTTCTCATTTCCTCTGCCTTTCTCTTGTGCACTCTGCTCCGTCACTCTCTCTCTCTCTCTCTCTCTCCCTCTGTCCCTTCTGCACTCTCCTTCTCGCACCAGTGAGCAGCGCACGTTGCACCTTGTCGGTACACCTGTCCGTATCGAAAACACGGACAAAAGCGTGCGACTGCACTCGAGTGCATGTGCACTCGGTCGCCCGACGTTCAAGGCCCCACGTTAACTGTCTACCGCGCGCTGTCAGATAGAGCTCCAGAGTCCAGAGGCATGACTCTCGAGGATCTTCTGCCATCAGGCGGGAATATGAGACGCGATTTCCTCGAGCAATGGTCATTAGCACGCGGAAAGCTGCGAATGACCCATGAATCGACGATATTCCGGTTAGTTATGCGTCATGATATTGAGGGAGGGAGGGGAGCGGGAGCGGGAGCTGCTGGCTTTGTTTGACGCTTACCGGATTACGATAGACGGAAATAACAAATGTAGCCTGTCCGTCGACGCAAATCAGGCTTCTTGCAAGAATTATTCATACCTGCGACGAATGACGCATTATTCATCGGTGAAGTCGATTGTGGTTTCCCAAACGATGCACATACCTTTCCGGTTCAACGTAACGCTTTTTTTCGACGGGCGAGTTACGGAACGGCCGTATTTGGAGTGTCAGAGTTACTTGGAAATGTATCCTATCAATTTTATACATTTTTCTGCAATAGCGTTCTGTTTTTTCCCCTATGACGTACCGTAAATGATATATCCCGCAAATACGGAAGTCGAGGGAGACGTAGGATTCGTTGTCAACAAGTGCACAACGTCCTTGTTTATCATAGATTTTCGTAGCTTTCCTCTTCTATCGTCTAGTCTCGAGTGCACATGCACCTGCATCATCGTTTCGAACAACACGATCATCATCGTTAATCTCTGACCCGTGAGTTCATGCAAGTTGTACATTTTTTTCTGCTCTAATCCTTGATATTCTGACGTCATGTAGATCCGCACGCAATATACAATGTGTTGGCTGTTTATACACCGTACATACATTCCCATCGCACGTCCCTGGTCTTATCCAACGCGTAATTTTTACTTTCGCGCACTCGCGTGTCCTCGGATGGCTTTCCTTGACATTCGCCTCGAATCCGACGTACGTGTGTTTCGTTTCGTGCCATTCGTCATGCGAATCATCCATTGCCCACGGCAATGTCAAGATGAAGCACAGTGTTGCGTGATGCATTACTTTATGACTTTACGTGATTTAAAAACCCTCAGACACTGACAGGCTAGTTGCACCGTAAAAAGTTCGGACTCTGTGACCGATTGTGGGCCAAGTTTCCATTTGTTCGCATGATAAGCGTTGAGTCGACGATGCAGATCGCGTTACGTAATCTTTTAATATTATGCGAAGTTTCAGGTCGCGCAAGGTGGTCGCGTGACTGTTTTGTAATGTGTATTAACGTCGGCGCAACGGTCATCTTATAAAAAGATCGCGTAACACTCCCGTTGCGAACTGACAATGAGTACGCTTCACATGTACATACAACCATTTACGCCTACGCTCGTTTGTTAACAGAGAGAGGCTGTATGAGAAAATAGATTGGTAATTTGTTGTGCATATTGGCGTGGAAAAAAAAGCGTTTGTAAGTTGAAACGCTTATGAGTTCGCATGCCCGTAGGAACACTTTAAAAGTTAAAACGTTAAGTGAGATTATGCGATTCACGTTTGAGACGAGGACAGTATTCATTAGTCCGAATTAGTGCATTTAAGGTCGTACAGTTGAAAGCGCGAAAGCAGTTGAAAAAAGCTTGCAATACTTTTGAGGCAAAGTTTGTGCAAGTGAACCAGTTTGCGGAGTAACGATTTGACGGTATGAATGAAAAATTGCAGACATTCCTCGGTAACCGGGAGTGTAATGGTGAACGGGGAAGAACGAGACCTCTCCGTCTTCAGGAGATCGTCGGCGTACATAATGCAGGATGATCAACTGCAACCGCTGTTGACAGTAGATGAAGCCATGCTAGTCGCGGCCGACTTGAAGTTGACGTTAAAACGATCGGAAAAATTGCGGAGGGTAAGTAAAGTGTCATTTGCAAAAAATCGTGAGGTCTAGAAAATAATAATTGATATAATCATTTCATTTCTCTCCTATGTTTATAAAATAGCCTTGATTAGAAGTGAATGTTAGTTAGTGAAGTAGTAAAGTCTATTTTGATTTATTGGCAGATTGATGAAATTTTGGTGGCGATGGCACTTGACGGAGTTCGCCGCACGCGGACAGGCGAACTTAGCGGTGGGCAAAGAAAGAGGCTCGCCATTGCGCTGGAACTAATTAATAATCCGCCAGTGATGTTCTTCGATGAACCTACAAGGTGTGTAATCAAATGGCATGCATGAAGTTCTTTAATTAATATCGATCATTGAATTTCAGCGGGCTCGATAGTGTTACTTCGAAGCAGTGCATAGGACTCTTAAAGCAATTAGCACAAGAAGGTCGCACAATTATCTGCACGATCCATCAGCCCAGCGCGATGCTCTTCAACATGATCGACCATTTGTACGTGGTCACCGATGGAAATTGCGTTTATACAGGCGGCACACGTAATTTGGTTCCATTCTTGAGCAGCGTCGGCCTGCACTGTCCGATGCATTACAATCCGGCAGACTTCCGTAAGTTGTAAATGCTCGTAAGTAAAAAGAACGTATGGTATCGACGAGTCACTTAATCGCGTGCTAGGAAAAAAAAACGTCCATTCACTTTCTCCGTGCGCATACGATAGCGTGATATTCGGTATGCACGGTATCAGTCTCATTACGTTGCACTCGAGTTCGCGATCTGTCAAGCAATTTATATTACTATTCACCAAATATTCAGTACGGAACACGTATTACGTTGACTTTTCATGATCCACCGAGTCCCTTTAACAACCGACAATTTCTTTTCTTATCAACCCTTTCACCGGCAGCGCGATACATATGCGTCGCGACGCATGTGCTACCACACAAAAATGGATATCGCGTGCGTAGTTAGAGTAACACACACTTATGACGTCCGCGTACCAATTAAAAGCTTCATTCGTCGACGTCTCCGGTACACTTGACGCCACGTGCTCCCGTCGTGCAGCGTAAAAGTTCCGTAGAATTGCTGCAGGGTCGAGGCAGATGCCGTTGCACGCGTAATAACAGCCTTTCCCATTGTGCGTAAACGCGCTGCCTGCCAGACGGTCAGCTCGACGTACGAAATTTCACCGGAAGATTTTTCCGCGATTGTATAATCGGCTCATAAACAACGCTCGCCGGGAGCGTGTGCGCCGAGCGTCTGGTGAGCGTATCGCTGATAAATAATATTCGTTATCTTTCGCAGTGATGGAAATATGCAACGGGGATTACGGCGATCACGCGTCGAAGCTCGTCGAGGCGATTGAGAATGGGAAGAACAATCTTTGGAGATCGGCGATCACGCTCAGTCTGGACAAGCACGAGGGCCTGATTACGCATCATATGACGGCCTCGTTCAAGGCTCTTCAGCAAATCGCGCCGCCCATGAGGCTACGCTCCTTCGAGACCGAGTACAAGCACACGACCTATTACGCGACAGGATTCTGGAAGCAACTTTGCGTACTGCTCAAGAGGAACGCGATTAGACTGTCGCGTGATAGGGTAACTGTCTCGGATGTTCGCGCTTTCACATTTGCTCGGTCGGTAGATTAGGGCGGTTGGTAAAGTAAGATGCTGTTTATTGTAACGGGCGAGGAGTGTGACGTATCCTGAGTCTTTTTAGTGCGTCGCTGTGTCGGTAGCGTGAAATGTTGGAATTGATTAATTTGATGTAAATAATTCATTATTGAGCTTTCCGATTAGACCGTTTTGGGGGTATATTTGCGAAGAGTAGTCGATAATGTTTCACTGGACTGAAATGTAATCTGCGAAGTGTATGTCGTGACTTCTGTGGCCGTAGATTATGCGATTATTTTGTAGCATTACGTAAAAGTATGATATTGACAAACGTGTTATCGACGGAAAAGATATTGAGATTTCTTTTAATTCATCATTATTCGTCTGCCCACGATTACTAGTAAAGTAATTCAATCCTATCCGTTTTTGTCGTGTCTGATATTTGTGCGAGATTCTTAAGTCAATATACGACAAAATTTCGAACAAAAATGCATTAACATAGATAGGTATTTTACACGATACTATGATAATCAAACGTCCACTTTTCCCGCAGGTTCTAACGTTCACGCGACTCTCAATGCACCTCGCGATAGCTTTGCTAGTCGGCACGATCTACTTCAAAATCGGCCAAGACGGCGCTTACGTTCGGGACAACTTCAATCTGCTCTTCTTCAGCATGATGTTCCTCATGTTTAGCGCTTTCAACGCCACTATCATCACTTGTAAGTAAAGCACCTGCCGTTTACATGCCAGCTTGTGCATTATCTCCGATATCGTTTCGATGATATGCCGTGTGCAGAGCGCGATAATTGGCCGCGCAAAATCTGATTCGCGTTTGGGCAGACAACTCTTCGAGTCGGCATTGTATCGGAATTGTCACGGCTGACGACGACCTACCGCAAGAAATATCGGAGTTTAACGACTTGTCAATAAGAAACGATTGCTTAACACGTTGCAAATCAGTTTCTAAGTTTCTTTTCCTGATGGCCGTGCCACTTATCGCTTTGTCTACTTGTTCACTTAAAACTTTGTTTCGCCGATAAAAAATTTCTTTCTATGTTTGGCCTCATATACACATCTGAATTAGCTTTAAATTATTTGTGTCACCTGAATGTCTTGCAGTGAATGAACTTTTTAATGTTTTTCAGATATATTATGACGTTTCATCACACTGCATAAGTCTTATTAATTTTAATCTTTATAGTTCCGTCAGAACTACCGATTGTCACGCGTGAACACTTCAATCGATGGTACAAGTTACGATCATTCTACCTGGCGAACAAATTAGCTGATTTTCCGGTTCAACTCAGTGCGACGTCTATGTACACCTTAATCGTGTTCTACATGAGCGATCAGCTGCCAGAAATGAAGAGGCTGGGCCTCTTTGTATTGATGTGCGTCGCTGTCAGTTTAGTGGCTCAAGCTGTCGGTCTTCTACTTGGAACGGGAATGAAAGTACAAGTACGTATAAGTCTGGATATATAGTCGTTACTCGTTTTTTTCTATAACGTTACCTTCCTCATTGTTATTCAATAGTAAATGTGCACACCTTGAAGATGCACAGTTTCCGAGCAGTGCGTTAATTTCGAAACATCTTTATTTCGAGGTGCTATCACCATCGAGTAGATTAATGAAAGTTTAACTAAATACACAAAACCGAATTTCAGAATGGCGTAATCTTTGGACCTCTAGCTATATTGCCGTTCATGATATTCAGTGGATTCTTCGTCCATTTGAATGACGCACATCCTTACCTGCAATGGCTCTTTCATATGTCATTCCTTAAGTACGGTTTTGAGGGTGTGATGGTGGCAATTTATGGGTAAGTACAGTTCCCAACATCAATGCATATTGTATTCAACTTCTCCTGCACCGTTTATAAAACATATTAATATTCTACGTTTCGTAGAAAATATTTAATTTTATACAAACTATAATATTCCACGTGCGAGAGAAGATAAGAGCATTCCGCATATCTTTATCGCATACTCCATAATTTCAGATACGACAGACCAAAGCTACGATGTTCCGAGGATTACTGCCACTTCGCATTGCCTGAGAAACTCTTGTCTGCGGTAGACATGAAGAACGTCAACTACTGGTACTGCGTGATAGTCTTAGTTTGTCTATACGTATTGCTTGACGTCACAGCGTATGTTATACTGCGAATAAGGCTGAAAAAACGTTTATAACGAGAATGTAGGACAATAAATCAAACGAAAGATCAGCGATAAATTCAAGTATAATGAACAAAAGATAGGCATTTTGTACGAAGAATGAATGTGACGAGCTGTTGTTCAAGACTGACTTAACTTCCGACGGTGTCTGTACCGCGTTCGAAGTTGTTAAGGGTGATACGCAATTTATACCAATTTATACCAATGCAACAACGGCCATACCACGAGTTAAGGATTTTTGTAGCGAAGCGGTAGAACGGTCGAAGTAAACGTGTTCTTTTTATTTTATAAGTACTCGTCATTGCTTTTGAAACGAACAAGCCGGTGGATGGAAAGTCGTTCTGGGACAAAATTGGCTTATGGTAGATGCCGATTGAACTTTGACCGGTTCGTTCGTATTGTATACACATGTTTATCATTATTGTCGTGGCTCCTCCGTAGGCGCAAGTAATAAAGAGAAACGCTAGATAACTAGATAATAATATCGAGTAGAAGATGCAAGGGTACTTGTCGTTTGCGCCATTTATTTTTTGAACGAGACACGTGGTCTGTGTGCGAGTAGTACCGATTCTCGTTTCGCGTACTAATGCATCACTGCGCACGCGGATGGGATGAAAACGTTAATTTGAAAATTGTAGTACGGAACGAGGATCAACGCTTATTAGTTGAAGCATAAAGTTGGCAAGCCTCGCAAAAGTATCCTAAGAAGCGATACGCACTGTAGATGTTCAACGGCGACGCATTTCGCGTGGTCTAGCTTAAATACATTTTCACGGATAAATACTAAGAAACCGTTTTGTACGATGTGCAAAGGTGTAATAAATAGATTTTTCTACCAGCAAATCCTTATCGTATTTCCTAACTTCGCCCGCAACGAGAACCGGAAAGAAGTTATTTATGACTTTAATTGACGCACGGCCAAAACTGAGCATTCAATTTCTTTCTCTATATTCCGTCCCACACGCATCGTTGACGCTCACGTGTTGAAGAAACGCTGACTAACTTCTATTTCATATTCGTCGAAGTCTCGTCGTTTTCTTCTGTGACGACCTCAGATTGATTTCATGTGAGACGTTGGAACCGGGGAGGAGCAGCACGTCGATGTGGGGAGAGAAACAACGATAGCCAGCTCGAGCTTCAAGGGGCTTGGAACGGAGTGGAGCGTAATCAGACAGCAGGCGTGTACAGACTAACCGTCGTGAGAAAGCAGCTCTTACCAGTCGTCCGAGGGCCGCCGCAGTAGATTCGTCCGCGATGCGCAAACTCACGAGCGTTCACGGCTTTTCATGCGATCCGTGACGGACGATAAAAGTCGCCCCGCCAAAGCTCGTTCGTCGGCAACGATAGAAATTGAAAATCAACGATACGGATCGATTTTCGCACTCTTCGCGTCGGTCGTTCGATACGTCGTTAGCCCTCGAACGTGTCGCTTGTGCTTAGATGGAACGCAAAAGTTGTGCTGCTACGAAACTTGTCAAATCGTAATTGGATGTGGGAGTAGATGATCTGTCGCTGGGAGACGGAGAACGTGAAAGTAAAAGCCCGTCAATTGCGGCTCGCTTCCCTTTAACAGCGACATGGGCTGATGTGCAGTATTGCTGGGATAATTGCTCGTGAACGGTGATGTGCCATGATTGGGAATTTAGAACGATCGAAATACGGTTCTACAAGCAGGTGGGAAAAGAAATTTGAATCTTTCGCTCGCGCTCTTAGTCAATTGGGAAGTAAAGGGGAAGATAAGAAACGGTACGAAATGCACAGTCATTTGATTATAATTTCTTCAATCGGGCGGATAGACTGCCACGCGTGCAAAGATCAATCCTTCTTAAATCTGTAAATGTGGTAAACAAATGACGAAACATCTGCATGAAAGAGAAATTAAGTGAACGAAAATAGAGTTGTATCGTTTACAAAAGTACATTTTCGTCACGCACAACTAGAGTTTGACATGTGTTTAAAGCGGTTGACACCGATTCACGTAATCTCGTGACAATCTTCGTCTCTGGCTGAGGAATAAGTCTCGATTCGCTGCGATCGCTCGTTCGTCGTGGCAATGATTAATTTCTGAATGATCGTGTTACCCATATCAATTGTCCGTACCTCCTGACATTATTCATACATATTCATTCACACGCACAGCGTACAGAAGCGGCGCAAGAGTGAAGATTTTAAGCAGAATACAGATGTTAACATCCACTTCACACTGTTCAGCTTCGACACAAAATCTACACAGAACCTGCGCGTAGAAGCAGTGATACCTACGTCCACCCTTTCGTAACGTTCAGCAGCAAGAATCCCATTGCATATACTGAGTTTTTCAAAATCACACGACGTTCTCTACTTAGGGCACGGATAAGAGGCGATCTAGTTGACGGAAAAACAAATCCTCCGCTCGCGCTCGTGGCGAGACAGATAAAATCCAGGGTCAGCGTCGATAATTCTGTCAGCAACGTGCTTCTATCTCCTTGATTGTCGAGACTCGACAGTGATAGAAGACAGTCACGTTTTATTTCAGACACTCGACGTTAATGGTAGAACTAACAGGAAGAAAATGAGAATTCATCGATACGCAAGAAAGACCGATTTACTAGCATTCTGACGGCCGTTGGAGAGTGTGTCGGCATAGGCATCCTGACAAAGCCATCTTCAGCCTCGCGAGTCAAGCTGAAAGTGAGAAACCGGTTTCATCGTTAGACCCTCGCAACAAGCAGACTTCGGGATCTCCGAAGAAAAAACATCCTCGCTTTACGGTGCCAGACGGTCAAAACAGCAAGCACGACAGTGGCATTCGACAAGCGTGCAAAGAACAAAAAAGCCGAAAAATCAGACGAAAAAAGACCTGTTAAATGGAAAGGGAAGCAAAGTAAGGTGCGAATGAAAAGGAAAGCACGTTCCACGCATTTAATGCATCCTTCATTCCCGCCGTCAGACAGATTCTTGTGTCGGTGAGACACAACGTGCTCGCTCGCCGTTCGAGATTTTCCTTTTCATTTCACGTCTCTCCCACGCACGATTTCCTTTTTTTCACCGAGAACCGGACGAGACAAGTGGTCGCGGCGATAGTCGGCCGTTGGAGCATTGGATGGCAGGTAGTCGCGTACGATGGACGTCAATTGCAGCAATGAGTGCGACGATCGGGGAGTTAGTATGATCGAGGATCGGGGCACGATCGTCCGTCTGTCAATGGACACGGACTGTCGGCCGCTTAAACCGAACGACTGTACGGACGAAAGTGCCCGCGTTTACATCGAGTTCAGCGACCTGTCCTATTCGCTCGCAGGATGCGGCAAAGGCAAGTCTCTCCTTCAGTGCTTCCTTCTTGTTTATTTTAAGACTTTAGAACGGTATTAACTGTGCGCAGCCGTCCCGAGACTGACTTTTAGTGGACCGATTAAGACAATGCTCAACGAGGTGGTCGTATAACGTCGAAACGTATGAGATAAGTGATTGGTCTTGTATTGCTGAAAAGGAGCGGTTAACTTTTAATAGTTTATTTCAGCATGCCTGCTTGTCGTGGAGTGCGTTCGACGGAGTATTGGTGCGACGGATCGTTCAGCACGTTTTGTTACACCGGGTGCAATGTCGAAGTCGATAAAAACGCGGCGCGGCACAGTTCAAAATTAATCGATTATAAAACATCCAGCTGGGTTAAAATGCAAGATAACGTTCGGCATTGACCCTTGCTCGCGATATTTATGACCGTTCACCGGGACCACGCTGACCTCAATCAAGAGTGCAGGCAGTGATTGAATTTGCAACAAGACGAGATGCGGCAGAAACCCTTAACACCGCGGTCAACTAGTGTTTTTCTGAAACAATTCCAATCTAACGAATACGATGCTGACAAAATGACAGGTATCCCGTAATGTTATGCAGAGTTCCGTACTCAGGTGTACTGTATTCCGTGAGCCATTTCTTTGCGCGCATTGTCGAACTCCGTTTGAGAGAGAGAACGTGATAGGCGCATAATCAATTTCTGTCTTCCTTCTTTATGTTAAATTTAATGCGTTTTAGAAACAAGCAGTTTAAATTTAAATATGCTGTCGTGTTCGTATTTCAACAGACGTCGCCGCGTTGTGCAATGGGCAATAAACCCCGATTCCCTCGATAACTTTCACTTTCCGTTGGATGGTTGACGATTGCGAACGTTAAAATATCGTCAGGGCAGTCGCATCTTTTATTGTCGATTAATTAGCAATGACATTTCTTATGTTCCGATGGGTAATTTCTGTTTGCCGGTGTCTGCGCGTGAAAATATGCGTGATTGCCCATGACATTCGTTCGCTCAGCGACCAACGAGAATTACCATCAGAAAGAAGTCAGTGGTGCAAAAATACTCAGTATTTAAACCTTTTCACTCATACAACTTTATGTTTTGACTTTTAGACTGAACAGTGGGAGCTATTCGATTGTGATATGCTATCTGTTTCTCTGTACACAGTTCCTGACAAGTTTTTGTTTAATTATGCTTGTAAATAAATTCGTGTATTATCTGTAGTGAAAGGGCAGCAACTAAGTTCTTTGCAGTCATAACAGGCTTCCGTTTGCGGCGTCTCATATCAGCTTTCTGCCGACGTTGCAATCTGCATCATCAGTTAATCCTTCAATGACCGTGTTCGTCGTTACATGCATCAGGATGTCTGTTATGGCTGCAAAAATTCTTACCACAAAAGCCTTCAATGTATCATTATTTTCTTCCTTCGTTATTTGTGATCACTTACTTCATTTATTTACTAATCTCGGAAAGAAAAACAGAGCGTCAGTGTTAGTCGCTAATGCCATAACGATGATTCAACTTTGTACCCATCATTGACGGAATTGACCGCTGTGAGAGTAACTGGAACATTTAAGATGGAAAACTGTATGTTTTATGATGATATAGCGCAAAAATTATCTATTTTAACACAAACTGCTATGGCGAACTATTTAAGTTGCAATGCATTTGCAAACTCGATTCAAGATCATTTCTTTATTCGCCTCACAATTCATAAGTTTGTTACGTCGTTTATTTAGGTACACCGTGCTCACTTAATAATAATAAAAAATGTTAAATTTGATAAGGCGATAAGACTCTCGTCGCTTATTTAAAAATCACGCGCGTACCTGTCAATTTACATTTATGTGCAAACAAACAAAAACCTGACATTGAAACTCGTTTCAAGCACGCGGATTTTGCACTTAAAAAATGCGAGTTACACGTAATCGTCGGCATGCGATTGCGTTGCACAATCACCTTCTGATCTTTTATGCGTAATTAACTTTATATACTCTGTAGCGTTCGATGCAAACTTATGTTGAACGCCCAGCATATATTACGGTCAGCTTTCAATTTGCCGTTTGTCAATTTAAATACAAGTCGACGTCACTTAACATTTTCAAAACATCATTGACAAACAGCACCTTTACTAATTGACTAACACTCATATAACCCACGATTAACAATAAAAATATTCCCGAACAATCGTTCACTTTTCATTCCACGTGAAAACGATCTCATTCTATCTTCTAAACGTATTCAGACTCGATCACCGACTATTTTTAAAATCTTTGCGTCACAAATATCGATAATGCAGTATGCAGTAGTTTAAACTGTCCAACATCAAGAAGTTAAGTAATATTTCGAAACTATCATTCGCTTCGCGTAACGTTCAAGTACCATTTTCAATCCAGATGCCAATCTGCATACACATGAGCAAATACATTGACATCCATAGATCTACACGCGTTTGTGGAGATGGATATACACGGCAGAATGTGCTGAAGGACTAAAGGATTGATAAAGCGGCTGAACGATCTACCATGCGTTCATTTGATTCACAATACACATTATTTATTATACACACCCGCGAGCACACACTCGCGCGTGATGCGCTTAATAACGAGCGTCTCTCGACGGATGTAGGTATCGTGCACTGTTTGTGGACTTTAAACAACGATTTCCCGTGTACTCAGTGTACAAGTACAACGTTCAATATATTTGGGACGGGACGATTCCCAATGACGCTTCGATGAGATTTTTTGCGATGTAGCCAGCAGACTGAATGAGATGCGCAATGTGAAATTTGCGTTCTGGGTCACCGGAATCATGTTTTTACGTATATATATATTGCATTTAGGGCAGTAACATTGAACACGATGTTTGTACGATGGTCCTCGTCGATTCTTCTTCTTCATCGCACCATTTTGCTTCTGTAAGCTCGTCGCATTTTACCCGATTTCTCTATTCACAATGTATATTTTCTGTTTGTAGCAGCGACTCATTCGGTGCTGTTTTGTATTCAGAGCTGGTTTCTGATACTATTTTCTGATATCCAGCTTTTCATATACACATGTATCCACGGTTCAGAATTGCATATCATTGACATCGAAATGCATCATTTCAACCCTGAAACGATGTCTCTCGTCTCGTTAAAAAGTGTAACCGGCGGCAGTCCGACGCAGATCATCGCAAATTAGCACATTTTACGAGTCGCATCAGGGTCTTCACAGCAATAAACGAGCGCAATAAATTCTTACGACACGTACCAACATTGTCCGATCTAATGATACTACATTTGCCAGATCTGCATTTCCACGACCGATCATTAGGGATGGATTGGTAAAATCTTCGGTTTATGTGCGGTCATTAATTGATTGAAACGTCTCCGGACGAGAAGATAAAACCGGTCGTCCCGTCTGTTTTCTCGAAACAACAAACAAAATAAACGTTGATTTGATATAACTGCTCATAAACAGCTCGTGAGAGTATTTATACGACTTACGTTAGCCGTGACCTTTAAACGGTTGAAATTATAGAAAAAATCATAAGGCTGATCAGCTACTTTCTTGCAACCTTCTCGGATATATAGAAAAATTCAGAAACCAATGTAAAGACTGAACCGCCATTAAGGCTCATACGATTTGCTACACATATTAAAAGAGAACGCCAGAGACTTTATGCATATATTTGAGAGCTCCAGATTTTTCTTTTCGTACTAGTGGAAAATATTTGCTAGTGGACAGATGATATTTCCATCAAATGCAATCGAGCTCAAAGTACAATCACTATTTTTAGGGCCAGACAAATAACGTTACAAGACACGGTAAGCAGTTCTTAGAAAACGATCGTATTTTAACTTAATGTTATTGTTTTTTCCGTGCAATATCTCTGTTGCGGGTTAATTTTTAAAGTCAACTATAGAGGTATTAGCGTACTGCAGAACGCATCGAGAATGAATCGGTGGACTTTAATGTCGCTTAAACTTTCCACGCGGGTAATTTTGCATAACCGGTCTTCTAATATACTGCTTTATAGTGCACGTTATAAAAACAAAATTCATACGGTCATATCAATGTTGTAAGATGGTAAAGGCAACAGTGTGGACATTACCCCGTTAACATGCAATCTTACATCGTCATTGCTAACCTATCTGTGCTAAACTTCTACTCCCAAATCGTATCGTTTTAATAGCAGCTACACCAAATATCTAATATTTAATGCATTAAAATACATAAGATATCGTAAAAATCTTGATCTAATTGTAAGTTCAGAAGTACGTTCGACACTTCCTGCGCTTCGTCCGCATGACATTCAAAATTTCTATGACCGCATCGTGTGTTGCGAAGTTTTGAAACAGCAACCGCCACAGCACATTATTTTTACCGCTCCATCGATTTGAGTGTCGCTGATAATTAATTTCTGTTTTGTAGGAAAACAAAAGGACGTGTTGCACTGCGTGTCAGGATGTTTCCGGCCAGGCAGATTGACCGTGATAATCGGGCCGTCGGGTGCAGGGAAAACGTCTTTACTCAGCATCCTGTCCGGCACAAAATCGTCGAAGGTGAAAGGTTCCATCACTGTCAACGGGGAGAAAATAAACAGAGACGCCTTCCGACGTGAATCTTGTTACATACCACAGGAATTCGCCCTTCAGCCACTTTTGACGACGCGCGAGACACTTTATATCGCCGCACGATTGAAATTGGGACGCGGACGATATACTCGGAAACCAGATTCGGTTGTGAGTAAGAGCCTGACACTCTTCGTTCCATAAATCCATGTTCATCGATTTCACAACCATATAAGTAGGCTGCGTTCATTAATCGATCATTGTGAACGTTCGATGATAGGCGAGTAATATGAGTGAGAATTTCTACACTTGGTCAAGCGGACTTTAACGAATCAGAAAGTAACGCTTACATGCGACAATTGGTTAATATTGACTGAAGTCACGTGCGACGCGGGAGCTTCGTTAAGTCGAGGCACGACTAAGTCAATGACGACTTCGACCCGTGAAGCTGCAATGTAATTTTCAGGTTGCAAAGAACAATTAGATTAGCAATTATGATCATTGGCCGGTCATATCGTAACATCGCAGTAATGAAGCAAGGTCACTGTGTATATATGTTCCGTGTTTCGCACATGAAATCTATGTTTGGTCCCTCATTTTGTAGGTGAACGAGATCGCAGAAGGACTCGGTTTGATAAATTGTCTCGACACATTAGCTGGTGCATTGAGCGGAGGTGAAAGAAAGAGACTGTCGATCGGAGTAGAAATCGTAACGAAGCCGTCCGTGATGTTATTAGACGAACCAACCAGCGGACTGGACAGTGCGGCGTCTAATCAAGTTCGTTTCATGATCTCATAGAGGAGTACTTAATTTAGTCTTTGGACAAAAATAGTCTTCTTCAAAGAATCTAGTCATAGACATTTACAGCCTAACCAACGATCGTTGAGTGAATCTTTCATTTAGCTGATCAAGTCTTCTTCTATGACCTCACGTAAAAAACATGGCAATGCTGAGCTATAGACATTTAAACTCTAATTAGCGATCGTTAAATATATCTGATTCAGTCTGTGAAAATGTTAACGTATACAAGTTGAATACGTAATCAAATACCAAACTGCTAACTAATCGCAGTAGAGTTCTAAAGATACTGAGTCCAGCGCAGATTGACAAGCACAAAATGTATTAAAAATACATGAAAACCTTTATAACGTACAGCGTTTACCAGTTAGCACACATTATTTACTTATGTTCCGTGTTAGGATCATCAATATGCAATAGTCATTTTATCGGGATCGGATTCGTGAAACATTCTCTTAACGTCGATGTTATTGAGCAACAACGTTTCCGCTCACTCAGGTCATCGGCCTTCTACATTCCTTGGCGCGAGCTGGATGCACGGTGGCGTGTGCCGTTCACCAGCCTAGTAGCCAAATGATCTCGCTGTTCGACGATGTTATGGTTCTGAATCGAGGAAGGAGCATGTATTGCGGACCCATGAGCGAACTTCTCAACACTTTCGACTGCGCGGGCTATGCTTGCCCGCAATTTTACAATATCGCAGAGTTCGGTAATGAGCTAAACGTTTCACTTGACCCTAATGACGCAACTGATGTTAATTGTTGAAAATTGGAGCGACGTAATGTTGCACAAAAATGGCAACTCACTAATTGTAATGTTTTGAGCAGCGCGGACTACTTCTTCCTTAGCAATGTATTGCCGGCGAGCCTCACTGATAAAGAGTTCCCTGTTCATAAGGACAATTTTTGTAATGGTTTTTACATTGGCCAAGGAGAGACATTTTACAAAAAAAAGTTCCAATGTATTAAGAGATAACCGATGGTTACTGAGATTTGTTGTACAGAAGCGGGCATTTAATAATCATCCAATTAAGTCAAGACTAGTGATCTGCGACTGTGTTTCTACAGTGACATTGTATATACATTAGCGAATAGTTAATAACGTACCGGTATAAAGACGCAGCGTGCTAAGTGCAGATATTGAAGAAGGTAAATTGAAATTATTGTAAATTGCAGTTCTCGAGGTAATAACGGAACGACGGGGCGGGGATCTGGCACAGTTATACAACACGAGTTTTGAGAAGTACGTAAAGTGGAAGGCTCAGCATGAGTATCTCAATGATGGTAAGTAGTGTGGGAACGGTCGGTAAATATGAAGGCACAATGTGACTACTTATAATCAATGTGGTCGGTGGCAGTAATATTCACCAGAAAAGGCAAAGATGTGTCCGGAACCGATTTGGTTCGTGGTATTCTACTCATCACACCATTTTCAGGCAGTTTTTATAAATCTTTTATTCAAGTACTAGTAAATATTTTATTATCGATCTGTATCCTACTTTTTATTTTCATTTACTAATTACTAACTCACATATAAAAACACGTGTAAGAAATGCGTGGTCTCCTAAATTTTGATGACTTATCAAGGACAATCAAATCGCATCCGAACACTTCGCCGCCTTTCCTTGTCAGGAAAACCTCAACATAAGAAAGAAAGTATCGATCACTTTAATTCGTACGTTAAGTCGTATGTTCAATACTTGATTGTTATGACATTATAGATTCCGATCAAACGAAGGAAAACATGGAACTCTTTGGGAAAGAGAAGGAAGACGATTCTCGACCTTTGTCGATCTGGCAGGAACAAAGGGTGCTATTTTTAAGATCATGGATCTGCATGAAACGCGACAACGTCAGTAATCCGGAGTTTTATCATAAATTAACTCCGAACGCTCATATGCGGTGTGTTAACGACCGTGCTTTGCGACTTGCAGACTTTAACGAAGCTCAGATTTGTTGCTCACATTGTCATCGCCGTCTTACTAGGCGCGGTGTTCTACGATTTCGGAAATGATGCCGCCAAAATAAACAGCAACATCGCTTGCATATTCTTCTTCCTGCTCTTTTTGTTCTTCGCTAATTCAATGCCAGCTGTTCAAATGTGTGAGTTTCGCCATTTATTTATTCCTTGCACTGCCCGTTTGAACACTTGAGATTGTGAGGTGGCTAAATGTAGGTTCATAGAACCACATGACTTAAACATCCATATTAACATTTCTCTTATATAATATCAATATACAATTCGAGTCTCAATGTTTCAGTTCCAACAGAAGCCGCAGTCTTTGTTCGCGAGCACTTGAACAATTGGTACAAACTGCACTCATACTACATCGTGAAAGTCATGTCTGATCTTCCGTTGCAGGTAAGTCGAGGTACGTTATGCACATTGACAATACTCCATACTTTTATTTACTCCAAACTTTATGAATGACAGTTGCGTCATTGATCATTGTATTATAGATACTGTGTCCAACATGCTTCCTTATTATCAGTTACTACATGACTGGTCAACCGATGGAACCTAACAGAATCTGCCAAGCATGGGCAATTTGCGTTTTATTGACAATTCTCGGACAGTCCGTCGGAATAGCAACCGGTGCTGCGTTTAATACAGAGGTAACGATAAGAATTTGAAAATTGTAAGCGAGATGTGTGAAAGTACCTTTCTCCGGATTTCAGCTGGGAACATTCTTGATTCCTGCGTTGAGCATACCGATGCTTCTCTTCGCCGGGTTCTTTCTGAAGCTCGGCGAAATGGCAGCATACTTTCAGCCTGTCGGCAGCATAAGTTTCTTCAGGTACATGTTTACGCTAAAGCATCTTTTATCATTCTTGGCTTCCATTCAGAACTTGAGGTTGGGGAGCTGGCAAACTATGGTTCCCAGTCACGAGCGTCTCCAGTTACGCAGGGATATGTCAATTCCGTGCGCGAACTGTACCGTTAAAATCGTAGCACGCGTACGTAACTAGGGGCGTTAGAAACCGTACTACCGACGTCAAGTTAGCAACTGGCACTGCATAGTTATATAGTCAAAGATTAGATCTTAATATTAAATGCTACAGTCTGGTAATACCACATATGAATTTAGCTTTAATTTAAAACAATGGTACGACGGATTTTCAACGTTTTTTTATTTCAGGTATGCATTCGAAGGGATGATGCAAGCAATTTACGACGGCGAAAGAGGTCCATTGCAGTGTGACGAAATATATTGCTTCCTTAGTTCCCCGAAAAAGATTCTCGCGCAGATCGACATGCCATCGATCGCCTTTCATACGATTATTGTCGTGTTGTGCTCTTGGATCGTTTCGCTACATGTCGTTGTATATTTAATTATACGATGGAGACTTCACTGGGCGTCAAAATAGAACGCCCGTGATGTGTATTTTTGTACTTAAAAGAATTTCATAATAAATATATTTTGTAGAAATGGACTCAATCATTTCCGGTTAGTTCAAAGAATAATAATAGCGTTCTATATTGTTGTACCTTAAATTTCATAGAGTCGGCAGACTTGTTTCTTTTACTTACACTTACGGAATGTGAATATGGATGCGATGTGTTCGTAGGTAAAGGAGAGAAGGTTTTTTACAGATGGAACACTGTAACACAAGATGATTATGTATATCTAATATAGTTGCATTTTTATTGTATCAGTTGGCGTAAATAATTAGTAATAACTTACGAGTACCAAGGATAACTATATACATGACTCTTTCTTGAAGTTGGCTCGGGCAAGTATAGAACGTCAGGTAATTTTATCAGGCCAAAAATGCTGATTTCAGAAAGGAAACAGAAACGTACGACTCTAGACTCTCTGTCCGATGGTAACAAATCGTGTGTAAGAACACATATTTTGTTCCCCGTCTGTTCCTGCACGGTCTCACAGTTTTCATGCAATCCACAAGACGATAGCTTACAACGTGCTCCTATATTTATGTACATTCGCTTAACATCATGCATCGTTACCATTATATCGTTACACGAACCGGCAATCATTTTTATTAATTTATTCCACAGAGAAGAAAACAAGGGGTCGCGTTAAGTGTGCTTCTACATTCCATCGACTTTCTACGATGCTCGGTGTTGAGTCCGACAGGGTATCAGGAAAAAGTTCTTCCGACGCAGAAAGTCTAAGCCGTGCATGGCGAAACAAACAGTTTAATACAATCAACTCAGTGCAGTCTCTGTCCCGTTTGCGTAAAGTACCGGTGACCGCCATAGAAGATTTATGACAGAGCTGCCGCGGCCGCGCTGTCTGCCAGCGACGGTACGGGATGCGCAGCCTGATAGCGTTCGCATAAAGGTGTTTCCGGTACCCAACACTCATGATCATGATCGGAACGACGCGCGACGCATCGATGAGTATCAACAATACGCATTGACATCGTAGATGTCTTGACTGACGAAATCGCATGTTATTCGGGAGTGCAGAGGACATGTCGCGCAATGTGTGGCCGGGGTTATCACAATTTTTCCGATAAACCGTTGCACGCATTCGGCCGCGATACGGAAATATAAACAAAGCGGAGGCGACGTTCGCGTTTCCGTAAATATTTAAAACCGCGACAGAGAGTCTCATCCGCTAACCGGTCGCCGTAGAACAGGTGGATTGTGAACTAATTGAGCCGTCCGCTCAATCGTCCCGATTGACTTTTATTCTGTCTTCATTAAAACATATATTGATCGATCATTCGTACGATTCCTAGCAGCCTTATACCTAAGTGCTTAAACGCTAAGTAATGTGTCTTTGTAGCAGCATTTCATGTTCTTCTGAAGTTCGGCAATTGTGACTTACGAAAACATCGTGGTGAGCGTATAAAAATATTGTTACCCTCCGCTACGGCTACTTACGTTAATAAGGGTGGACGAATTACTACGACGTTCTGAAAGCCATGGCCGATCAGCGCGCGGCGCGATTAAATCTGTCGACAATAACATTCACTTTCGCGATCGCATAGAACGAGCTGTTAATTTATATTCTTAGCCTATATTATACACTAACTTCAGTTGTCCTCTTTCTACTTCTGCGAGTTTTGGACACAAATAAACTTGGTGAGAGTAAAAAGTACCCGTGGATGAAGTATAACGGAAAGTCGGTGCGCTGAAGGTTTTCGATTTTATCGGAAACCAATTTGGCCAATTTTCAGAAGGCCGAAGGAATTCGCAATTTAGCCCGACGAGTCTTATATATCGAAGAATAGAAAACGACGAATTCTACGTACGAAACTTGTCCTTAAATAACCTTGATCTAGTCTTGCATCCTCGTCGTGCCATTGCGAAATCTGTTTATTGAAATTTCGCGATAGCAGCATAATAATGCCGGGACGAGCTTGGACATCACGGACATTTTGAGCAATCTTTGTCACAGCGTCACGCGCCTGCTGCAGTTGCCAGCGGCACTACTCTCGTCGACCAAGCAACGACTCGACGCCGTATGCCGTATGCCGTATGCCGTATCCACTGTGTTGCAGTTCTTTCATTCCGAGTTCCGGTTCAACGGTACAATCTTTATTAACAGTGACGTTCTCGATAAGAACGATTAACGTCAGACATGCATCGGACAATAAATCATCGATTGGCAGCATACGGTGACGCTGGACGAGAGTGGGGAGAAGACGATCTACGTATAGCGTTAATTAATGTAACGGAACGACGAATAAATCCTTCGTGACGTCGGATTCGTTGGATCGTCCACTATCACTGTAGCACTGTACACACCGCAGACCGTATAGTCCGAACGACGGTCTCCAAATATTACTCATTGCGGTGCAACCATCGAGGGTAGAGACAAATGGAAAAATTACGAGTCATTACAGAAGAATGTATGACATTGACGTCACTTGTCGCTCCCTCTTGGCGGGAATATAGCGCGTACCCTTATACCCTGTTTACCTTTCACTTTCGTCAACGGAGCGCTCCTCTAAAGCAGGCTGTATTCACAAATATCGTCTATAACGCGAGCGAAATGCACCGTAAGTATCTCATGTTTCACGGAGAAAGATGAGGCGCGAGGACTTTCAAATAAAAAATAACAATCTCGCGCAGAACACTCGCTTCCTCCTCTCTCGCCCGCTTATCGTTGAGCAATAAAAATAAATGAACGACCGACGAACAATCGCCCCTTCGCCCGACCCGAGCCTCACCGTCCACTTCTCTCATCGTCACGCGCGTAATGTCATTGTAATACTATTAAATACCGCCTCCGCGTGGGATCACGCACTCTCGGAACGTTACTCAGTTTCCAATGACCAGTGATTCAGTGTCGTGTCGGCAAAGAGCAGAGCGGCCGCCCGTCGTTCGCATAAGAACAATCGTTTCCGTGTTTTCCTGACGCGAACATACTGCGGTACCCTGTTTACCCTTAACTCCTGTCATCGGAGCGCTCCTCGTAACTGTGCCCGAACCTTGAACGATCGTTGCCAACGGAACGCACGATCGTCTAGTGTATTTCGTAAAACTTGGAGTACGGAAACTTTGATCGGAAAAAATCGACCCTCTTTTCTTTTCTCTCTCTCGCTCTCTCTCTCTCTCTCTCTCTCTCTCTCTCTGTCTCCCACTCTTTCTCTCTGTCTTTCAAATGCCTTAGCGCACTTATCCATTCTCTCTCGCTCCTCCCTCCACTCTCTCTCACTCTCTCTCACTCTCTCTCCCCCGCTGTCTCTTTCTCTCTCTCTCTCTCATTCTCCATTGCACGTACACACGCGCGCTTATCGCACAGAAATGATTTTAAAACGTAGAAGGAGATAAGCACTGAAACGTGTGATAACGAGGATCGCGCACAGTGCGGCAATGTCGTTCCAGAATTGGTCACCCCTCATGCCGATGTCCGAAAGAAATTTCGCGGGATATCTGTAATGACAGTACAGTCCTCCTTTCTCCCTGCAGTCCAATGTGGGTCGATCGAATCCGTATATGGCACCCACGAATCTGTGAACATGTGCGAGTGCGCATTGTGTCGATCCGCTGCTGATGCCGATTTAGTGGAGGAACGAGGTTGTTTAGATAGGAGATGAACATCGGGCGTACACATATATATATATATATATATATATACCGGCCGACTTTGACTCGCTGACATGAGTCGTGCGATATAGTGACACTTTTATGAGAAGCTAATAGTATCGGTCGATAAGCGCGAAGAATTGCAATCCGACGGTTTTTACTTACCCTTCTAGTCCGTATCGGAGATAACTAATGTAGCTGCCCCACTTCAAGTACGACGGTAGGTCGCGCAGGGAAACGCCGAATCCGGCGAACATCATGAGTGGCACAGCCGCGGTTGGTCCGACAAACGTGCCATTCTAAAAAAGTATATATAATAGATTCCATTCCTCGTCTTACGTATTTATGCGCGCTTGACAAATTATGCGTTTGATGTTTACTCTTGATATCCACGCTTATCCTGAAATAATTTATACTACGATGTTTAGGAAATGAGGTTTTTCATTATAATAACAGTTTCCATACATTGAGGGATTTATCGCTGCATTAAAACTGATTGGTGTATACCTAATGGAACACTCCTTTGTAATCAGCATGTATCTACGTCTGAGTTATAATGAATTGCGAGAAAATTATACTGACCACTACGTTGAATACCGCACCGACCATAAGCCCGGTGCCCTGCGCTATGAATGCGACTAACAAACTGATGGCGAAGAACATGAAGAACCTGTCGGTCTCGAGAGGCTGGGCGGACATGAAGTAGACTATCAGCGTAAAGATTACACAGCAGACTAACGAAACGGGCACATCCACCAGCGTCACTGCCGTGTAAAATGCTTTCAGGTTGTACCATCTGTTGAAGTGTTCTTTCACGAGAATGCTCATTTGTGTGGGAACTGTAAAGCACGGGCGGGCAAAAATATTACGTCAAGTTGCAATGACCACGTTCGAATAAAATATTTGCTGCGGTCAGAGACAACGTTGCAAACGCGAAGGGGATAAAGAAAAGTACAACTATCAAACGCTAAGATATGATCTCGCAAATCGTTTCCGGTACTTACATGTGACTACCGTCAGCATCATGGTGGTCATCATATGGTGGATGAGAACAGCGAAAAGAAGATTGTAATTGTCCAATACTCGTGCACCGTCCTTTCCGGAATGCAGGAACACTGAGCCGAGCATAAGGCCGATGCATATATTGACCACGATTCTCAAGTATGTGAGTGTCTGTGACACGAGAAGAAAATATGTAATTTCTCTTAACTTCAATCGCCCAACCGAAATTTGTTCCAATACTATTTCCACGAGTCTTTTCGTTACGAATAATGGTCTTGATACAAAAAAAAATCGTAAATTAACAACATCTGAGGTTTTAACAAAATAGAGAAATGTAACCGATTTTGGACCGGTTCTGTGCTCAGACCCCCCTATCTCCTATTATCTCTGATAGTGGGACTAGTTTGAAATGCTTTCTCATGTGTATTAAAATGACGCTCGGTCAGATGTGGTTGCACGCACAATTACACGCAGAAAAATAACCACAAATGTTGCTACTATCAAAGATAATCGGGCGATTCGAACTAGGAGCCGTTCTAGCATTGCCTATCTTCCGTATATATCCAATATCGTTGACGAACCGAACATAACGGTGACTGTCCAACACAGAAAAAAAAACGAGGAAACTGACCGTGTCGCGCTTGGCCATAAGGAAACCTCTTCTCAGCAGCACTCTGATCTGATACGCCAGCGGAGTCGCTTGCGCTGACCCCATATTTCGCAGTTGATCGCTACCCTTGAGCGGATGCAACGCTGGAAATGTTCAGAAATTACGCATGCGCTCGAGTTGTAAGGTGGCCCACAAAGTCAATCAAACAGACAGCACATGGGACCGTCGTAAAACGTATGCGCGACCGCAAAGTGAGGAGGAGTTGCACGAGATAAGGATGAACGAGCAAAAAGGAAACTTCCGTCTGACGCTGCGCACCAGGTAGTAGGTCGGTTACATGATTCATAATGTACCGGCTGGACTACAAAGCAACGGGTAGAACGACGCGAATGAGCGCGATTACACGTCTAATTGTAGATGGCTGCGACATGCAAGTCATGCCACATAAATGCAAAACGATCGACGACCAATTAATTTCGGCCTGCCGTCGTCTCGTATCAATTGCAATTTATTACGTTGCCGGTGTCGTACGCTGAATTTTAATAATTCTCCAGACAGACTCACCCCTTAAAGTTCTGGCGTCTTTCAAGGCACTCGGATTCTCGAACCACTGCGTGCTCCTACCGTTTTCCGAACCCATCACCAACGCTTCTATCTTATCGTCCCCGTACTCTCCGCAGGCCAGCTCGATCACTGTATAAGTAAACGTCAGATTGAGAACGTTTGTTCCTGTGCACGTACCGATTTCTCATAATTAGCGTTTCACGATCACGCACCGTAATCGGCCGGATTGTGATACATCGGGCATGGCAACTTGATGTTTTCGAGATAAGGCACCAATTGATTCGTGGCACCCTGGTACAGGCACTGGCCATCCGATAGAACGTAGACCTGGAAAGCGAATGAACCCACGGTCACTCTCTGCTCGGCGAATGATCACGTCTCGCTATTTAACTCTTTCGCTATCAACCCTTTCATCCGGAAGAAGTTCTCGATCTCAACTGGCCGGTAGTGATTCTGCGTCGACGTAAATGCCCGCAAATTGCCGCAAACATTTATTCGGGCATGCACAAGTTGAACCTTACACAACCGCGTGTACCTACCCGAGTCAACGGTTATTCGTGCTTACGCAACGGACCATTGATAATGTGTTAAAGTATAAAATGGGAAAAGAGAAAAGGTGAAAGCGCGGAAAATTTGACCGTATGAATCTATGGCTGGTCGTTGGCAACGAAAGAGTTAGGCGTTCTTCCCCGATCGCTCACCTGGTCGAATATTTGGAAAAGTGACGCGCTAGGCTGATGGATCGTGCAAACGATCGTTCTTCCCTGTCGGGCGAGGATCTTGAGCAGGTTCACCACTTGCGTGCAAGATGAACTATCCAGTCCTCTAAAACGATCGTTACGTGTAATCGAATGATTGCCCAAATCAAGGAAACCCCCCCCCCCCCCCCCACATCTTTTCAGTCAAACTGAATCCCATTGTGATCAAGCCATACAGGTCTTCCGTTAGACGTACTTTCGTATTTTACAAGACACATATGCACATATATACGTGATATGCGACGTAAATGGTCACAAACGTTTAAGTGCGAACATAATGTAACACTGTAATTCTTGTGTAACGATATTATTACACTCATGGAAGTTTCTGACCCAGATAAAAAAATGAGAGTATTTGCATGAGTCGGCTGATCTAATCGCGCCACCGAATGTTTTGCCACTATTTTGCACGAGCGTTTTGCGTCATAAGTGTTGTACTTACGTCGTAGGTTCGTCGAGGAACATCACGGTTGGATTATTGACCAACTCCAGGGCGATGGACAATCTTTTCTTCTGACCGCCGCTCAATAGGCCCGCCCTCGTGTCCATGTGCTCGTACAAGCCCAAAGTGCTGAGAATCTCCTCAATCTACAGTTACATCGAGAAACGACGGAAAAGCCGAATGTTAGGGAGACGATCAATTTCTTCCCAGGGTAAAGGAAATGGTAAGTTTTATTAAATTTATTGATAAAATTAGAACCGTGAGCAATTTTATAACGTCCCGCTCATAATGTGCATAGACTGAAAATCAATACAGTGGGAATTGATTCACTTCGATGAACTAAGAATACGTACGACAAGGTTAGCTGAGGAGGAAAAAGACAGTGCGTCATAATTGTTTAATAATTTCATCGTCTGCAGTCACCCGACGATTGATACCGCATTGGAATTCGCGATTATCCAGCGACATATAAACATTCGTCCCGATAATTGAGTTGAACAGTAGCCTTAGAGGGACCGAAGAAGGTGCTCATGTTAAATTGCACAATAGTTTCAGTCACGAACAGGTAACATGCGCCACAAAATTACCGCAATTAGCAATACGAGACGAAAACTAGATTTTACCTTTAACAAGACGGTTTCGACGAGTTACATTTACAAACTGATAATGATGTCCTTTATATACGCGGTCGTTGGAACTACCGGTCTCCAAATAAGCAATGGCCGCGATAAGAATTTATCCTTTCGATAGTCGGTTATCAAGTCAGCGGTCGCAGAAATGTGTCTTTACGTTGCGGTAATCCTGGTGCGACGATAGCGGGCGCAATTGTTGCCCTATATTCGAGCAATTTCAATGTAACGTTACTCACTATCGTCTCCTTCTCGTATCGCGGCGTCGACGTGGGCAATTTCAGGTCGGCCGAGACTCTCATATTCTCCACTACGGTGAGGAGAGGCTCCAAACGGTCGTCTTGCGTGATATAGGCACTGTATCTGTACGGTTAATCGACACTAAGTGTTAATAATAATCGGAAAATATTTTAGCGACAGTACACCCGACATACATGTTACAGCAATTGAGTCATGAACACAATACTAAGGGCCGTATTCGCAGTCACGACTTGGGACGTAGGACACTCTCAAGTCGAATTTAGAGACTTCTCACGTATATCCCGTAAATAATAGCTACTTCTATATGACCGTATGAATATCGCATATCAGAATTCGGAAATGATAACAAACGAGTTGTTCCATTTTTTCATTCTAACTAATCGAGCAACCACAGCTTTAAGATATAGTATCGAAGCGTTCATCTGAATCTTACCTACGGAACGCGTCGAGATTTCGTACTCGGCCGTTGACGTATACTGTGCCATCGACACCTGTTATCCGGAACCCGGAAAGAATGTCGAGCAATGTGGATTTTCCAGCTCCGGAAGGTCCTAACAGAGCGATCAGGTGGTTTCCCGGTAAACGCCCGCAGACACTGTGCAGAATCTCTTTCTGCCCTGAAACAGAAGTCGGATGCCCGTCCTTCTCAACCGCGGTATACTTAAGACTTGCCGTTTGTGGACATTAAATAAGGACGAAAGCATCTCGTTAACATCGCACGCTGTCCTAAATGCAATCGTTTAGATGTGGCATCGTAAAAATAGACGTGCAAACGAAATGTATAGTGAGTATTCCACGATGATTCATTAAGTTCTTTCCGTTTTATAATACTGGAATATTACGCTAGCGAGATTACGTGCCAGGTGGGAAACAAACAAGAGGAGTATACATTTGCAAAGAAGCAGTATTCTAATGATCCGGAAATTGCACCGCAAATGAATAGGGAGAAGCGTGCAAAAAGAAGGATTGGGTTCTAAGAGACAAACGTCATGGCAAATAAATCGACACGTACTGACAATTATCGTCGTAAGAAGTGTTATGTCCTTTCCGTCCAATCAATTTCATCATCGGAACGTGATGAAGAAGAGGAACAAACGATCTACACATAGCACGGAGATTATATCGAATACATAGTGAGATTATGTTGTAAAGATAACATATCAAAAAGGTATAACGAATGAACGACTTTGAACATTTATGCAAAAAAGAAAAACAGCGCTAAGTTTACAGATATCTAAATGCTTATGCTGCTTCTATTGCATTAGCTTAGGAGGAAATCTGAAACTAATTTTCAGTCTACATATCCTGAAAGCTAGGTAGATTAGCTAATAGCTGTGCATTTTTTAGTGCAAACGTCAGTGAACTTTGCACGGAAGACAATTATATGTTTGTCTGGAGACGCCTAGAGATTATGGTGGTCGGCAAGAGGGGGACAAAAACTAGTATCTTTCAATCGGTACGACGACGTAAACGGTATGAATTAGGGTTCCGAGAAGCGTAGACGCTTGTCGAAAACGCTATTAAGCTAAAAATTACCGCACGCGGAGTGCAGGTCGTCTTACGAAAGACACGGCTCTTTAATATTCAATACTTCTTTTCTTGCTCACTGAGATTGGACTGTGGCTTCACCCTTTCATCGCGGACAGTGCCGAATTTCTCGTCACTTCGACTCGAAATCACCAATTCGAAGGCTCAGCAATAATTCCTACGTTCACAGAACCAGTACGCATTTGCATACTGTGTCGAAATCCGTTTTAGAATTCTCTTAATCGAATCAATTCTATGTGGTATAGTTTAATGTCCGTCGGAAAATACTGAGAAGAATGACGATTAAAGCAGTTTGCATTCACACGTGAATTTATCGGTATTTCTTGAGTGCATATGCATATTGTACTTTGAACAGCTGGTAATTGATTGCGGCGATCCTCTTCAGGTCCTTCTACTACGATCATAAATAAAGATCACTGAATTTGAATTTATGGTCTCTATCGTTTGCCATACCTTTCGACATTGAAGCGGCAACATTCGCATCGAATTAAACTATAGTCACACTTAAATCACGCATGATGTATGTACATGTCTACAGATGTTCAGTGTTCTTGTGTGTCATATTTTTCCTAGGAATGCGTTCCGTCGATACCAGGATGATTTTGCAACTTTACACTTCAAAGTAATGTTTCTATTACACGTAGAATGATATTCCCATGGTAAACTATCCGACTATTTGCAACTTCAAAGTTGCCATTCGGACGTGTTTGTTCTTTTAAAGAGAAATATTTGGAAGATGGCGCGAAGTAGACCGTTTTTCAAATAACACGTCATGCAAAAAAAGACATGTGCAGGATCAAGCTCTATTTTACGGTCAGCATGCAAAAAAATGGTTAATACCTTGTGATTAATTATTAAGTACCAGACAACAATCGGGTATAATTGCTCATTGCGCAGACCTGGCTTACGACATTTGAACCCATTGATTTGAAATTATAATAAGGATGAGAAATTAATTTGTCAAGGCTACTCATCTCTCTTTGCGTCAACGCTGAATAAAAACCATATTAATCTCGAAGTTTTTTTATCTTGGACTGAGTTAATTATAACCGGTTGTTCCGGCTCTGTGACGTTATACTTTCATTAGATAATACATTGTTCAACATGCATGGACGTAATAAAAGCATAAAAGAGCAGCTTTTCTGCTCTCTTTTATGAGAAAGCTTCTGAATAATACTGCTTTAACTACAATATGCCTGGATGTGGTAATCAACACGGGAGAGGTTTTTTTCGTTGCTTTCAAGCACACTCACATGGAAAACGGCTCATTTCCACATCGAATTTGGGGAAATGAACCTGGCCTTCTTTATAGAGACAGTTGCATTAATCGTTTTCCCTGCAACTGCCGTTTCAGTACCATACCACCGAATGTTAAAAACTCACTGAGTGAACGATTGATAATATCATCTTGATAGTAATTTAACATCGTGAAAGATGGCAAACTGTGACCGAGATATGGTCGAAAAATGGTAAAAATTGTCTAAATTTTGTTTACCGCCAGTCGCTCTTATACAGATCGATAGAATGTAATTTGCGCTGAAAATAGACCCCGGGCTGCACACTCCCTACTCTGATCACGCGGGACTTGCACGGCCGCCGTCCATGCAAGCAATTAAGTACATTGCGTCTTCGGATGAAGACTATCGGAAAGTACGAAATCCACGTCTCGCTAAAACGAAATCAGTACCCTACGATTCAAGCGACGGCAGTGCGGCAGTAGTACACACAATATAATGCTAATCTCGTCCTCAATCCGACATGAATCATGCATCGGGACACGGCCTTCGCCCGAAAGCCGAAAATAATGATTGGCATGACAATGACGAAAAACACTCACCTTTGCGGAATCCCAGCGAGACCGTATAACCGATGTTGTCGAAGATGATGTCAACGGACTCCTCGTTCTGACGACGTGTCAGCAACGGCGCATGGTTGAGCGTGAGGTCGTCTCGCAATTCCTTAACTGGGGCCGGCTTGAGGTTGGTCGTCGTCGCGGTGGTCGGCGTGGCATGAATCGAAGACTTCGCGCCGGCCATACTCTCCTGACCTCCGTTGCTCGCCTCGTGCATCAAAACCTCCATGGTCGAGCGGACAGGCTCCCCGGTTGTGTGCGAAATAGGGGGTGTCTTTGCTTCGGGGAACGTTCACCGATCAGTCGGACATGGACGGGCGTGCATAAAGGACTGCAAACAGAGAGGCCGGGAGTAACGATCGTGAGATTGGCGGCGGCAAAAAAGAAGGGAGAACGTGGTGCGGCAGCAGTGCGAGGGCGATGAAATCCAGTGGGGTTCGGCGCGGCAGTAAACGGAGGGCAGTGCGTTTAATTCGACGAAAGCAGCGAAATGAACGCTTGCGTCGTTGGTGTTGCTTCGTTCCCGTGGCGTAGGGCGCGATCAGGACCAATTGACCATTTCGACGGCTTTATTATTTCAGACCTTTATCCCACCTCGCATATGCGCCGATGCGGCCGCTGTTTCAGGAGGACGCCGGCTCAAGACGATGGTATTGGGCGATAATTATCGATGTCGGATCGGGGACGAACGCGGAGACAGCTGTCGGGCACGAATATTACCGACGATAAGATTTCACTTTTGTCAGATTTTGTCGATCGATACACTGAGATGGCCTCGATTCGGCTTCAACGGGCCAACGATTTTCGGATGCTCAGATAAAGCGTGCTTATTGCACCGTTTGACATTCCGACGCGAAAGTAAGAGGAAACCTGTGAAGAGAGATAAATCGTAGAAGCTTTACGATGCGGGAATACATCTATTTCGGAAAAACTTGCGGCTCGTTATCGTCTGCGATTGAGGCCAAAGACAGGACCGTATGTACACCGTAACACAATACGTTTCACGTAACTGCTACAATCCGTTAAATCTCGTCCACTCCGTGAACTTTCAAAGCAACCGTAAGACTCTTACAAAACCGACTAACGTAAGCAGATGTGTCAAAGATCATACGGTTACACGGAGAAACTAGGAAGAAACATTTTGAAGCATGATGCTAACCGTGAACACACTTACCGTCCACCGCGTAGTCTGAAACCGCAACCGAATAACCGCCGCATATATAATCCGCCAGCTGACAAGTAAGGTTTTTGCGAAACAAACTCGGTTGCAGTGTCGACCAACAACAATCCCACCACCTCTACCGTGCCAGCAGACCAGTACTTACGTCCAGCAATAATCGTAAGCGGCATAGGAAGAATCGTGCTCGCGAGCGGACACGAAGAAAAACAAAAACTTCTCGGACTGGGTATCGAAATCCGTACTGCGACTTCTGCACTCGCTTATCGACCAACTCCTCCCGCACCGCCAAGGACGTATTGCTCGCAGGCACGAAGGACACGTGAGAATCGTACGTCAACGGAAAATCGGTCCCGACGTTGGACCGCGTCTGTGAGTGCAGACGGAAGAAACCGAGTGTCGAGGTTCACTGTCTGAAGGACCTGTGACTGTGAGCCGTTTCCGTGGAAGGGTCCAGTCGCGACGGACAGAAAAATCGTGAGGTGGAGGTAGGCTAGAGGGATACGAAGACGGAGTCGAATCGCAGGTGTCATGTCGATCGCCGATTAGATTAGATTGCCGAGCCATTCGGCCGGTTCGATTTTGTAAGACGCAAAGGTGACTGGACTTAGTACCCTCTGACGAGGACGTGTGCGGCGCGAGTTATCAGCGGACTACCTACGTATGATGTCATCGAAGACGAAGTCGGTCACGACCAAGACGGAGTCGAGCATCCCGGACACTGTCCATTATCATAAATAGATCGCCGAGATGGTTGCGATCGATAAGAGCCGCCGTCGAACTTGTTCCGAGGGAATAATGCGCGAGTTGTGACTAGTGGGGAAGAGGCCAACATATCGGATACGTCAATGTACTTGGATGGAAATGTTCGAATTTGATCTGATTGCAATGAAGGACAAGCGACGTGAACATAAGTGATTTGTCAGCTTGGTGCGATGTATGCAATTCAATCAATTGTATACGTGCCTCCAAACATATGTCGTCCTTGTCCCGTGAGCGTGAGATTGCGTATGCGGTCGATTTGTTTGACGTTAATTTGATAATATATTTGCGGAAGTTTTCACTGCAATAGCTTTACCTTAAACCTAAGTTAAACTGTTAAGGAGAAAAACGTACAAACATATACATTGTTAATGAAAAACCCAATGCAGCTGTACAGTTTTTAGCGACCAGATTTAAATATCGAATGCGGAATGCACTCCATTACTGGCAACAAACATTAATTCATCAAACTAATCGGCGCCCTTTACACTCTTATAAACGCCGCGGGGCTATTGACTTCTTTATTATGCTCGATAAATCGAAATTCAACACATGTATATGGACCGAATTTTAAGTCGCTCATTAATGAATAAATATTTATTGTTTGCAACTTTATGCTACCTTACGAATATGAGATAATTATGAATAGTTCCATTTTTTTTCAATTCAATGCTGAAAATGATGAAACCGATAGACTTCGATCGAAAAAAAATGAAACACAGAAATTGTTAACTCAATATACGGGCCATGCCGACCACAATGCCGATAGCTACATAGTAACTAGCGCGGTATAAATTATCGTTTTCGCTGGTGCACTCGATAGATCATTGTGATTCGTCCACAGCTTTGAATGGGTTCCAAAGTACACGTTTCTTATACACATGTATTAATCATAATAGCATATCAACGCCATACCAATAGTAATGACGAATGCTTGGATAACATAAATACGAAACGTAACCGGACATGAGTAAATTTCAAATGTGAATATCAGCACAAAATATAGACACTCGGAGCGCGTGTAATACGATTTCGTATAATGCAGTTAAAAAATTTGCCCACGCCCCGTGTAACGCCATTAAGAAATGACTCCTGTCCTCGTATAATCGAATACACTCGAAATGCGAAGAGGAAAACATTCTACATTTCCCATTTATTTTCCCATATGTGCAAAAGTCGCCCTGTACATATTCGTACAAAACGAAAAAACGCGGTTATAAGAAGTGAAATGACACAATGAATTCAGAATGTATTACCGAACAGATTTGAGTATCGAACGCGGAATATGTCGTTCAAGCTCGCGAGCGACATTGATATGGCACAGTAATCGGTCTTTAAATAGAGCGCGCCAAGTTATTGAGTTCGTCATTACGCTCAATAAATGACTGAAATTCGATACGATTAACAAGGAAGCTTATCACTCATGGTTAGTAATCAGCGTGACTTCCACATGGGAGAGAGTGAGAAAGAGAGAGGTCAAACAAAGCGGGTAGCTGTCTCATGTGAATGCTGAGCATTATTCGGAAAATAAAGATTGATCGTCCTATCCTCCGAAAGAGTTCTCGGGAGTGATCAGTCGAGGCAAAAAGTGCACAAACTCCGCAAACGCCTGTACACAGCTCAAAGCGTTCAAGATTATCTTTTCGTTTCTGCACACTTGCATACCTTCTCTATGCCTTTCCAATAACGCGGACGAGAACAAAAAATCTGAACGATCCATCGTCGGCTCTCTGGATTGTGAAATGGCTTCCTTGACATTGGAATAAATTGAACCGAATTAACGTTATGTATTTAGGCGGTTGATAGCGCTAATCTTGTTTACGCCACTAAACGGTGATCATTGTTTCGGAAAACAGTGACAACTTCGTTTGCTGCGATACTGGATCGTTGGTAAGAAAAAATTGTTTTTCAGCTGTAGAAAGAAACGGAGTAGCGCGGGCATTATCGTTTGGCGTAGGCTCGCCATGTTTGTGAATGAAGGTATGTTGTTTGTTCAGGATCCCGATGCGGGATCGTAGACAATGTAAAACTTCAAGGATCTGTATATATGGTAGAACTAAAAAACGTTGATTATTTTTAATCACATGGACGGAGCCAGTTTAAAAGTTGTTAGGCATAAATTACTACTATTACTCTGTAGCAAGAATAGATCGTTTCTGCCGACATGTGTTGCTCGATGATTTCGTCCCGCAAAAAATGATCAGCTTGAATGAGCAAATACATTAGCAACGGCCATCTTTGTCGACAATTTGTCTGATAGAGAATAAAAGAAATCGACGATCGCATATAGAATTCGTAGAAAGAAGCATTTAAAAACGGAACCCGAACACTAAAGTTTTTCACTGTCTGGTAGGATTCCGAGCTCATTGTTAAATCTCATCTCAACATACATACATATCTCTGTTTCGGTCGACCGTCCGTTGAGACGATTTTTCTCTCCGACAAGAGTGCGAATGAATGTCACACTGAGCTCTCCCCATACTCAATATACTTTCGAGTACTTTTACGTTGCACGCAATCTCTCTTCCACACAAACGATTGCCTGCGAAGTCAAGAACCACTGTTACTCACGTCACGTCACGTCCATCCCTCGAGCGACAATAGGTACGTCTCACGGGTCGGTCTTTCTTCCTCCCGCGGCCATAAATCTCACCCAGCAACAAATTACTCGTGCTCTGTTATCGCCGCCATTGTAACATTTGAGCCGCGCGCATGGGGCAATCTCCGTCAGAGAAAGTTCCTACCCTTTGTTTCGCGACCGACATTCGCCGTAATCTCTACGAAACGCGAAGGAACAGAAAAGAAGAGAAAAAAGAAGGATAGAAACCAGTCCTTTCGATATCTAATTCAGGGCCGATTCCGTGTCACGGTCGACGACTCCGTCGCCGCGAACAGGTAGCGGTGATAAGTTACTGACCGCTTTTGCCGTCGACGGAAACCTCGCGGCCTGTCGATGACTCACGACAGAAGCGGCGCACAAAGGAAGACTTATCTGGTGCGTGAGGAACAGAAAGGAAGGCGGGTGGAGAGGCTCCGAATTAAGTAGATCGCCGCTGCGAGCGATGATAAACGGCGGTCGACGCGACGGCATTTGCGGAACAAAGGCGCTTGACAAAATCGCGCTTTCCATGCGGCGTCGCTCTATAGTCTATACCTATACTGTGCGCGAGGAAAACAAATTGCAGCCGCGATAAGAGCGTTTGAGAAGTGAATTCCACTCGCCGGGCAAGACGTGTACGCGGCCAATCTTTGCGGGCGATAAAAAGGGTACATCGATCAGACTGTGCTACTAATTAGTGAGAAAAATGCACGAGGACAGAATGCGAGCGAACGTTCCGGAGCGTCGTTCGTCCGTCGTGGATAAAAAATAATCTCTTCGGATTCAAATGCAAGGCCTGTCGCTCGAATTTATGGCGTGTCCTTCAAATCGATCATTTCTTTGGCAATCGCTGTAACAGATATGAGGAAAGAATGACGTGGACTATTGCTGGGCAAGAAATGCATCGGAGAATAGTACAAAAAAAACTTCAACGTAGATCGACGAAGTAACCGTTAATCGGAAGTTTATGCGCGGAATATTCCGCCTGGATGTCATCTACGCGCGCGAAGATTGCCGGTTCGGAAAAGTACAGCCGTAAACAAGGAGACAAAGTGTAAATTCCACTTTGAAACCGGAATACAAGTTTGACCGCACGTTTCACCTTATATCGCTAACAATATAATAATTGCTCTATGTTTGTTTGCATCGTTCAACGGTGATGCCGTGCAGCGTGAAACGAAGCGTGAACTTTTGACCCATCGGACACTTCGGAGCAACCTGTTTAGTCAATCGCATCCGGAAACGTTCGCTTTCCCGCCCGCTGCAATCTGCACGCCGCTGATAAGCGCCGACAATTCTCGGAAACGTTTACATCTCTGTCCCTAATCAATTCTTTGTCAAAATAAGTCGCGTCTCATTTTTCGGCAGATACATGGACCTTGCTTCGTTCCGCGAAACAAATATCTTTTAACAACGGCCGGCCACTATTGTTATCTCATTCTTGCTGTCCTCTTCTTCTTCGACTCGTATGGAATCAAGTTATAGATACACACTGTCAATCGTTGGGTATAAGGCTTTCTACTCCGTTTTATCTTTAAAACAACAAACTATGAATGCGATGAACTGGCCGCAGCGAACGCAGCGCGTAGCTTCAAGTATCTGTGCAATGTTAAATCGGGTTAATTATAAGAGGAATCGATTTTATGAAATGGCAAAGGCTCGCATCTGATGACCGATCGACGATAGAGGTTTGTTACGTTAAGAACACTCGACAAGATTCCCGACCTGTTCTGGACCTATACATCTCGATGTAACGGTGACGATAATTATGATAGTGATCTAAAGGTAAAAAAATCTAAAAGAATCGAAACTTTTACTTATTTCGTGCGACATCGATTTACGTCTCAATACAAGTCAAAAGTTCAATTCTTGTTTTTAATCTCTCACTTACAGTTAGACCACTTTCATTATCACCGACACGCAAGTGCCACATACACGTACAAAATAAGCTTTCTGCGCTGCGTCTGTTTCTCATTTTTTGTTTCCCCGTTTCCCGCGTCCCGAACACGTGGGTGGAAAAAAAGGCGCGGAAGGGGAGAAAAAGAGGAAAGAAAAAGTGTCGGAGGGAGAGATTTATCGTGGTCCACGACTCTCGCGCCCGGTCCACAGACTTTCACCGTTTATCCATGTAAAAAGACACTCCTCCCCCCTCCCGTGCACTCCAACTTTTTCCGTCAGACTATCGAGAAACGCGCAGGCCAGGCTGCTAGGGCAAACGAATTTCTCAAATGACCAGTGTACGTATATACACGAATTTTCGGTCGGATGACGAGGTGAGTCCTGTTTTTTTCCACGGACCTGAATCTCGCGACCGGCCTCAAAGGTTAGCGAGTTCGTCCGTGGCAGGAACTTGTGCCGGTCACGAAGTCGCTGTCAGTCAAAAGTGTTAAATAACATTATATACAAATTAACGTTATAATATGAGCGAAAGATACCGTTTTGTTTTTTTAAATTTGTTTCGTTAGTCCATTCTGATAATCACGAGTCGCCGAACGTTTGACGTGTTGGGGAGTGGCAAAATTACGTAAGAAATTGCGCTATTAACCAAACGAACTGATGGTAACGTAGTCATGTTTGCGGAGAAATAAAATCTGGAGCACCCGACGTATGAATAAGCAAATAAGAATTATCCCTTCTGTAGGAACACATAAATCTACCTGACGATCACGGGCAATTAAAAAATGTGGCTATTTAATCAGATGACGAAAGAACATAAGTGGACCTGATCTGCCCTCCGTATAAGTCCTGCCCGACCATCTTAATCATCCTGTTTCATTTTTTGCCGCTAAAAATAATAACAGACAATTACTGTGAAATTAACGATCCAAATGAACTCGGGGCTCAGGCGGACGATGAATGTTTATACGGCAAAAATAAAAACGGTCTGAAGAAGGAAGGCGGGACATTATGGAGACAAACCGCACAGGAATGTTCAGGATATCAATCAGGATTTAGCCGACGAAGAAGCAAACTTGGAAGAAAACATGAACGGATCCACGTAACACGTGCGCGGGCGAAGTTCGTCTTAAAAACGTATTTCGCTGGTTAGAAAGCGGTACAAGTGGCAAAGTTCGCCCGATTGACAAACAACGAGGGAAACCTAACGATGCGAACAGAAAAGTGAGGAAAAAAGACGGCATATATAATTCACCTTTACGCAATCGAATACTTTCGCCGTTCACGAATTCTTTGACATACAAGCCTAACGATTAACGCGTGCCACGCCAACTTTGTTCTATTTCATTAAGAGTTTTGGCCGCGCCTTGTACGAAATCGGAGACGCAATGATATTCTCAAATGAAGCGTAGAAAATAATCATAGACATAGGAAATAGGAAATTCGACATAGAATGAGACGGCCGAACACCTACGTTACCGGCAAGCAGTTGGATGCCAAGGTTAATATTATCAAAAATAGGCAGCACACGTACGAGTACATGCCTCGTCCCGGTCCGTTAACCGCTGAATACAAAAATTGGCGCGCGTCATTGGCGAATTCGCCTCTGTGGTACACGAAATCCCATTGCTGAATAATATAATCGTGCCGATTTATTCGCATCGCGTGATAATAACCCTGTGGGCACGTGCGAATGCCAGACAAAAGTGAAGTGAAAGCGGAGAAGTTTTTTGAACGAGTTGTCTTACGTGTTCCGGTCTACTATTATCGTGGCCCGTAAATGGGCCATTTTATAACGACAACGGCACTGCGCGTACCGGAAGTAGCGGCATAACGCACCCGCCGACATCTATTGAGTAATACTTATTTCCTATTACGAAAGTGCCACTTGTCGAAAGCAGCGCAAACGAACGTTCGAAATAAGAAAGATGTAAGAATAACTTCTCCAGGTGATCGAGGAGGAGGTAGAACAATTGCTAAAATGTTGTAAGCTTTGTTAAAAATTTATACGAGATTTATGATTGAATAATATAATTTGTAATGATCGGTTCGTGCACGTCAAAATATGAAATATTGAACATTCTTCAACTGGAGGCCAAGTCACGTCGAAGCTTTAGATTTTACGTCTCCGCGTAAATTACGCGGGAACATGGGTCATGAGAACAAAAGCAATTTGATTCGTATTTCATAAATGTGGCTCATAATCTTGTCATTATCCCATTATAATCTTATTCGCGCGTAATCCATGCTAATTTAATTCGTGAAGGAGACGATCGTCTATCTCGGACGAATCTAATTACACAAAATGGTTAATTAACCGTCCCTTTTATCAGCTCCACTCCCTCGACGCACATCTCGACATTGCACTTCTCGCCGACGTCCTTATCATTTATTCGAATCAGGATACTAGCAACGATCGCGCAAACGGACAATCCGCGATAGGCGTTCCGCGTCCTGACTCCGCGACACAGCGGTCAGGGTGAGATGAAAAAAGTTGCAGCGCTATCAAGTAAAGAGCAACGGCGGGCGGGAGATAATCGATGATGTACGCGCTCGGGGAGAAGAAAGTTGCATGGCGTTACGTAACGCCTCCCGTCAAACAGGTTCGCTCGATAATACGGCACACGTCGTCGTGAGATCGTATCTATGCTCTAACGACGTTTCACGTTCAAGGGCTTCTGTCGCTGAAACGCGCGCCGCAACGAAGAAAGCTGCACGTGTGACGCCGATCGAGAATTTTTGCTCGTTAGCGTACCATCGGCGGTATAAATAATTTCTGATTAAGCTAAGAAGCGACGTTGCGCAACAATTACAATTATAGCCGTCCGCGGTGCAATTATTTTAACAACACCCCGGCAATTAGGCGCGAGCGAAGTAGTGCACCTGCCACGGGCGTATGCGCTGACAAGTATGCTAATCTGGCGCAAACAACGAGATAAGTCGATTCGAAAGAAATCGATCGCTTTGTTTGATTCCACTCGATCGCGGAGAATCGACGAGTGAAATTGTAGCAAATCGAGCTGCGTGCGTCATTGTTTTGCGATCACATCGACTTGTGTCGCGGCGAGGACTCAGGTCGCGCACCCTTTGCTCGCCGCTGCCACGTTGGATAAGCGTGTGAGTAATTACGGACAAAATGTGCACAATGTGCTCAAAGGTCAAGAGATTCTATCGAGCGATAAGCGGGCCTCGAGCTCGACACACTCGCGTGTACCCGGTTTCTCAAGTGCGCTCGACGAGTCCTTCCGAATGCACGAGTCCAAGCGATACAAGCACGATCTGATTCACTTTGTTCTTCTAACCAACATTGTGTACGCCACAAACCTAAATTCCATTCTTTATTTGCGGTCTGATTTGTTCTTTTTTTCTTTATAATCTTATGCCAAAATAATTAGACACAGCAAACAATGGCCTGTATTAACGTTTATTGCAGTATGTTAGATTTAAATTATTATACTGTGTTTTTCGTTATTTTCACATAACGCTAGACATTATAATGGCGGGCACACTTCGGTAATTATATCGTGAAAGTTTAACTCATACTGGTCTGCGCCATTGTCGGCTATTGCTGAAGTGCGACTCGCGATAAATGTTGCTCGATCCTCCGATAATGAATCGCGTAAACTATGTAGATAGTTCAATCTTTTAGCTTATTACTATCTAAAACCAATCTACCGGGCACTGCGATAAATACGATGATGCTGTTATGTGCGCATGTCGCTCTTTCCGAGAACATCACCCGGCTTCCAAATGGCATGCGGTCAAAGAGTGATCCTTTACAGTCGATTGCAAAAAACTCTCGGAGGAATCACGGAATCGTCGTAAATGGTAACCTGCACTCTCTGCTAAGCGCGCGCTGCGCAACGTGCACTAATTACGGAATTGCGGTAGTCCTAAAATTGCTAAGGATTGCCGGCAATTACTTTGCCACAATCCCCGCAGCGGTCACTCTACAGTATTTCTACCGAACTCGCGATATTTCCTGGTCTTTAATTATGACAATTACTCTTTCTTACATTATCCCTCAATCTCTCTCACGGAATTTTCCGTTTTAATCTACGGCCGCAGTAGATCCACGTGTTCCGACGAACTGCTATTCTGACGAAACCATCAGTACAAGCAAGCGAATCCATCGATATCAAACCCCCTGAATTTGTCAGAACACGGATCCACTGTTCTCTCGTTCGTTCGGGTCACCTACGCTCTACCTAACCGCGGTTCTTTTTTACAAAAGTTGCAAACATACTCATTCAATCATCGTAGCCCGGGGCGAATGCGGTTCTTGACGAAGGATAATTTTAAACGAACCTGTATCGTCAGATTCAGAAGCTTGTACAATAGGAGGTCGCCCGAGGACATGCCAGCACTGCGTCATTAGCGTACCATTTGCCTTCTGTAACTCCACGTTTCCTTAGTCACCACTTGAAATAATCAAGTTCTTCCTCGCTAGTCAATTATGTATATAACGCGAACGCAAGCAACATTATTATTTGCGTGCATTGTAGTGCGCATTGCGAGCACTGCGCGTCAACTGTGCCTTCGGCTGCAATGCAGATACGATGACGATGCCGCCCAAGCACCAAGAGAGACCCCTTTTTCTGCACCCTGCACCGCGTGTTGCAAACTATTGATTTTCCGCGAATACGTCTCTCGCAATTCGCCGTTCATCATGCCCACGTGTCGCATTGTGCTTGCCTTTATTTTGCGATTTTCGATCCCGCTTCCGTCTACTGACACCTACGGTGAAATTTGCAGCACCATCGTGTCACTTTCGTCCCGTTCGAAGATTAATCTTTCACTCAACACTGTGTGCTTCTTGCTTCTCGCGTGCATTTCACTGCTATTGATCATTTTATTCGCATATTTACACGAGTATTATGACTAAATCGAGCAATTTAATGTTATAAATTGTCGACTGTGTCGACGGGCGCTAAGTAGTGTGCAGGTCCGTTGCATCAGACGGGTGTTACACAGTTTCACTGGAATTCTTCTGGTGCATTAATCAGTAACTACAAATCTTATTAATTACACTTGTAGATGATAGACGCGTTTTTATACTCGACGCATATACGCGATATTAACACAGGATTTCGGAAGTCCAGAATGAATTTATCATTCACCCGTAACGTACGCCTATTTTATGAAAATCAAGCACTATTTAAAATTCGCGTATGAATCGTGCGAACTGACGTATCGCGGGAGTATTCACTGATGCCAATTTTGCATTAACCTCCCGTCCCTCAGTCAACGCATTACAATAAATCTCACGTAAGAACGGGTAATCCTTGAAAATTTCACGATTCAAGACAGAATAAAATTCAACGATTCTAATTCCAATTGAGCCGTATCTATAACGTTCGGTTCCTCTGACGTCGCGAAGCCATCATTGCCATGAGTTTATCGCGGAAGTGTGATCTGTAACGTAGCCGCGACCAGTTGGACTGATGAAGGAAGAAAAAGAAAACGAAACCATACTAACTGAAGCGAGATGCGAGATCGCGGAAGTGCGGCCTGCCGCGAAGTCTCACTGTGCATCGACGACGTTCACACAACAGGTTCCTCTCAATCCCACTATCTTCCGTTCGGTCCGCTCGACGTTTCCATGGCCCCAAGACTGTCGCAACTATTTTTCTTCGTCTCTACACTCACGTAGAACGAATCGCGGTAGTCCGCGAATAAGGGAATTCGCTCACACTATCCAACGCGACAGGAACACACAACACTAACGGACACGTCTCCATCGAAGCAGTGATCAATACTGTGCACGAAGTGTTCACGTTAAAAAAAGAGTTTTTTTACGATGCTTTTAAATCACGACAGTAAACGTCATAGTTATGCACCACTTATGCTGTATAATTGTCTTGACTCGGCATGTACATTACGGGATTGTTAGATTTCGCATAACAACAGCGGTTGAGAGAATTTAATCTGCCTTTTTGCACACGGTGTGTTGCAATGTCGTCGCAACGCAAAGCTGGGAAGGTGTGTTTCAAGCGAAACGTCACGTACGGTCGCCTAAGGCCCGCCGTTTCATTGAGACAAATGTCATAACTGCACCTGCGAAGGATGCCGCGCCGGCTAGGTGGCAGGCGTCGCTGGCGGTGTCATTTCCTCGGCAAACCTAATAATTTCGCTCGATGATAGAAGAATTTTGCTCGCTCGCACCATGACGAGGGACAAGCGCAATAGCGCAGAAAACTTCATTGCAAGCAGCGCAAGTTTATCTGTCAACGAGATCCAAAAAGAGAACAAAAATAATGAGTCGGGTAGAAAAAATGTTTAACAAGGAGTGTACTGTGCACTCATAATCGCGTCGAGCGCAGCTCGTCACCAGATTCACCAGAAAGGCAGATTCGCGCGCGGAACGGGAATCGCGAGCACTCCGACGGAATTAGCACACCTTCGAGCAATAAGACCGCGGCTCCGTTTAAGAAGAGTGCAATTTCGTGGAAGCGGCTATCGCGCTCGCGTGCGAGAACGGCTGCCGCGATAAAGACAACTCACCCCCTTGACGACACGCGAGTCCGTTGTTGTCTTCTCGAGGAGCCGCAACTTCGTTCGGAGAAGAACGTGAGCACGCTTGAACGACGGGTTGAACTGCGATGTCTTTTGCGAGCCAGAGTGCGCCTTACGATCGCAAGAACGCGATGTTTGCAGAAAATCTCGAATGCACTTGAACCGCAGGCGAAGTACAGTTTTTGCGGCGAGGGCGAGAGCACCTTGCGATCGCGAGAAGCACCACACGCGTCGCGACACCCACAACAACTTTGTCAAAGGAAATACAACGAAACTGACGCTCCGGCGCGTTCGACCCGAGCCTTTTATCATCGACGATATGTCATTGACGCCGAGGAGGAGCGCGATTCCGTCGAGGGGAGGAGCACGCCAAGGCACGCGTAGAGTGGAGCGCAGCTCCCTTCAACGTCCCGCCGTGCTCGCGATTTCGGCGTACACCCGGTCGAACGCCGATCGACGGGGAGAGGCGCGCTTCGCGGGCGGGAAAAATTTGAAATTCAACCGGCCGGGGGTAAGGCGCACTGCCCGTGGACGTGGAAGACCTGCAGTCCTGCAGAAAGCTCCGTTTGCGCGCTGCTCGCTTCGCTCGGAAAATAACAAGGCGCTGTGTTGGTCACTTACAACAACAAAAAAAAGTCTAACGACGATGCTGACCGCCAGTGAGTAGCATGCGCGAAGTGCTGACTACCGACGATCGAGTACTAGTACTGACTACGGGACGTATGTCCTCCTTCCCCTTTTCCTCCTCTCTCACTCACTCTCTCTCTTTCTCTCTCCCTCTGTCGCGCTCCGGCTCTTTCCCTTTCTGCCCGACGATTCTGCCCCACCACGAGGAAGCCGTGGAGTCCCCCTTTTAGCAGAGAATCAGGCATGCCTTCCCCCTCCTTTCTCTCTCGACGTTCTTTGATGAACCGTACCGATACAGAGCACTGCATTAACATAATGCAGCCAACGTAAAATCTGTATACGGTATTGTTGACATGATACGAACTTTTATGTGCAAAGAGTTGCTGGCGATAGAGCTTCCTTACCGCGCCTCTCGACTGCATCGGGCAATCTGCGTGTTGACAGCGTAGCACTGCGGTTGTATAAAGAGCCCTCTTTCATGAAGTTGAACAAAGGATGACATCTCCCTGCTTTCTCTCTGTCCGTCCGCCCTCTCTCTCTCTCTCTCTCTCTCTCTCTCGTTATCCGATCATCCGCTTCTATGTTGTAATTCGATGTTATTTTTTGTCAAGTATATTTGGTCGTATTTGACAATTCCATTTTCTCGTCGCGTTGATGCATTTTCTTGACCGCGAACGCACCCCTCTTCCTGGTTCTACCACCACCACCACCACCACCATTTCGGGGCAACCTGTACTTATGTACCTGTAGTGCCGGAAAATCTTCACGTTGACAGCATTATGCACTATGGTAATAATTCTCTCGCAAAACGGAGTAAGGTCTCATGCTTCCTTTCTTTTCTCCCTGCGACCCGAGTGTCTGACGCAGTCTTCCGACAAAGAAGCGGCGCCGTACGCGGCTTCGTCATACACCCGAAAATCTATTGTCCCGCGTGCGTGATTGTCAAGCAGAAGTACGGCGAAAGAGCGCAGAGGAAAGCTAGAGGAATGTGAAGGAAGGGAAATAAGCAACGCGCGCGTGTTTACGAGCGCGCTCGACGACGGCGGCGGGACGTTTGTGCAGGTGCACGTACGCCATATTAATCTTGCCATGTGATCCGCTTGCGTTTTTTATATATTTCTGTGTCACCGTTTTATCGCATAAGACGTTTAAGCTTCACTGCAATTGATATAAAGATCCTAGTGTCACGTACTGCACACAGCGCGATACATATTTATGCAAATCGGTTTTTGATTGTTAACTTGCAGTGTGTGCGCGTCTGTCGAAACATCTTCAACATCGTCCCTGCAACGTCGCTAGCGTTCAATGAAAGTGCTTGCATACTGCCGGGAAAATATGTTGCACGTGCTTGCGACTGTATTGCAAGTGCCGGTCATTTTTTTCTATGACGCCCAGTAAAGTGCTATGTACATCCGGAGGAAACTGAAGTCTGTGGTAGATCGGCTGCTACTGTTACAGTCATACGGTATCATCACTCTTGACAACTGTAACCTTATTCAAACACCCATAAAAAGGTTTATTGATATCAAATTGAAATTAATGGTGTTGAAAACAACGATTAACGAGAAGAGCATACTTTTGTATACACGCTTTCGTACATGTTGCTCAATAAAAAATGATGAGAAGCCTAAGCTGTACAAATTACATATATCGCAGGAATATCTACTCCGAACGGTCTTATGTCTAATTCGAAATCGCAATTTACACGGCACAGCCCTTGTATAATTTTGTTCACCAAAGACCCCAATGATTTATGACGCAGACGTTGCGGAACCAAGCCTTCAATTTTTCAGGAGTTGTTCTGTTAACCGCACCCAAAGTATTCCGTGATCAGGTAATTTATATTAATGATTTCGGCAAACGTGCCATATTACAAATTCCGGGGAAGTTGCATAACGAGAGTATACTCTCAATTCAATACAAAACATGACACGGACTAAAATACACGTTTGTGTGACACTTACATATGTATGACAAGACGAAAAATCATTGAAAAACCACAAATATTCAAGATTGGTTACGGGTTATTGTTGGCGTCTTGTTCAATTTGCTTGAGTAGAGAGATAACAATGACCGCCGCTATTCACTATGTATGTAGGTCAAATTGCACTGTCATTGTTCCCCACTTTTCTTTTTTTGAAACTTATTTCTTGATCCGTACAGTCATGGCGAGCACAAAGTCAGAAACGTAGAGTATACATGTGTCGCGACAGATGTAAAAGATCGAACATTTCTAATATTGCGAAATGTTACTTGGTACCACCGACACTTCCGTTGTACGAAAAACAATGGCCGCCAATTTCAGACTTCGATCGCCTCGTTCGAGGAAACCTAAGAATCGGTCACAACTATTAGATTTTTACCATTCATCTTGGAAACTGTGACTCGCTTAATACCCTTGAACCAACAAAATCTTTACAATATGTCAAGTATTTTAACCATGTCTTCTAAATTATTGCAAAGTTGTCCGAGCGGTTTCGATCTTTATTCTGAGTTATTTCGGATTTTCTTTCATACAGAAATTTGTTCGCATATGAAGTAAATTATGAAACGTAAGAATATATTAAAAAACATTTTAGAACAACGAGAAAATGTTAATTTACCTCGTTTACGTAACCAATTATTGAATAAAACTTATCCATCTTTTTATATCGTGACACATGTGGCCAGGTCGTGCAAAATCAACGCTGTTTTTTTTTTTATCACACCTGGCCCCGTATATCGGTCAGACGAATTTTTTTCAACGCATGCCGCGATAATAGTTAGCGAATTTTGACTTATATATGAATCGTACATGAATGAACGTTGCAAAGTTCGTTAGGCGGAAAAAATTGATCAAAGTCGACGGATTATTGTAACCCGCGCACGATGCGCTGACGGGACGCAATCTTATCCAAACGTGGTTCAAACTTCAAAGGTATCCGCTGTTAATACGATCGGTCGGTCGGTACCTATATCCTCAAACACATTCTTACTTATTTTCATGTTCACTAACATCACGGGAATAAGTGCAGAGTTAAACAGATAAAGTCGCAACAGACTCGCGTAAATGGCATACATATAAAATCAGCTAGGCCTTTCAGAATAGTCTTACGGATATTGAATTGACCGAAAGAAAATTTATTGTATGCAGTCTAATACGTAGTCAAATAAAGCAATCGGTATGTATCAAATAAAGCAATACAGCAAATGTTTCAATGGAATGTTTGTTGCACACGATACCGCTATCATAATAAGGTACATGATTCAGTATGACCGTTGACCCGTCCTCGTGCGTTTATCAAGTTTACCCACGTGCTTTTGACACTGTTCCACAAAGGGGGATATTAGCATGATTAACACTACTGAGCGATGCTCAATGGAGGTACGGCAACAATGTTCTGCTTTTTCACCCGTAACGATGGACTTAATCACTGAAACTATGTGATAAACCATACCATTTTTCAAACGTACGTAAATGGAGGTTGAAAAAATAGCGACGATAAACCTAATTACTTTTTAAGGAAGACAGATATACAAAATATTCTATTTGAGAAATAAATATTAATGCAACGTAAATAGCAAGAAAGAACCGCAATATGGTAATGGTCGTAATATAATAATACGCATTTGTTGTTCATTTACAGATGATTGTTCACTGCTTGAAAAGTCGTTATAATTAGTGTCGTAATTGTAGCGGATAAGGATCAGAGTATGAATATGATGGTATCGTTTTAGACAAAAAATTTCTGGCTCAATAAAAAGTTTATTCATCATCTTGCAGAACTGTTGTTTTCTCGGATACATACAGACCATCCAAGAACTTTCTGATGTCCTTATTCTTTACCGTTGTCGATTGCTGGATCAGTGCAGCTATAGGGCAAACAAGGTTATAATGGTATTCACATATTAAAATTTGACGACCAAAATTCGTCCAATACTTACCGGAACGTGAGACATCTTCTAACGAATTTCCTTCGATAATTAATTCGTCCTTTTGTTTGGCGGAATTTGAAACCGTTACACCTGGTGCCATCTTGACACGCCTAATGTACTTTTCACCCAAGAAATTACGGATTTCAATAACAGAGTTGTTTTCCGTAGTCACACAGTTAATGGGGAAATGAGCATATACAGCTCTCATTTTGTATTGGTACCCCCTTGTCACGCCTTTAAGCATGTTCTCAATGTGAGAACAAACTGTACGGACAGCAGCCAGTTCCTTTTTTGTACCAAACCATTTCTCTACTTTTAACAATCTTGGGCTAACCATCTATAAAAAAATCTTGATTTAGAACAACAAAATAATTGACATATAACATCCATTACATATAAGTGAGATAAATCAGTGAAGGATTTATCATTTATGGAAATGAAGGGGAATCCATAAATCATCATGTCCAAATAAAATGAACAGATAATCAAATTTACTAATTTCGACATTGTCTTGTGTAGATTTATACTCACACGAATGTCAAGGGCAAGATGCTTGAAAGAACGTTTCAAAACCCCTCTTGGGCCTTTCACTGTGACCAGACGGGATTTGACTGTCACATTCAATCCCTCCGGGATCTTAACTGTTTGATTAGTAACTATTTGCTTCATCCTGAAACAAAGCAGTCAAAAACATTTATAAATGCTTGGAGTATCGGTAAAATAGTAAGTTAGCAGGATAGGAGGTGAAGATATCCAAATGTAGCCATATCACAGCTGGACTACAACATCCAATGCACAAAAACCTATAGCGCCTATTCGCACAAGATAAGACACGTAGTCAAGTAAAATACTCTAAAGTATACAAACTATCTTATATACTTTGATTTAAATCAGAATATCGAATAAGGTGATAAAAACAATCAATCATAACCTCAACCAATTTGTGTATTGAGGTTATGTGAAAATGTTGTATCAAATTAATCTACATCTGCTATAAATCTAGGATAAGTGCAAGTCGGCAAATTTGCGGCAATGCACGCGAAAACATTTATTAACACAACAGAGGAACGTCGTTAATGACAACCATAAACTAAATATATAACTGACATCTGACAAAAAGGTTAGGATTCATTGATATGAAAAGTACGGTATTTTCGTGGAAAATACTTTTAAGCACTGCACGAATGCTGAAAGGGAAGACGATACGTCGTCGCCGATATATCGGTATAGCCTGTGCATCAATGGATCGCATTAGATTACAGGAAAGCTTCATCCATTTAAAATTTCCATACCTTGCACACGCTACAGGATAACCGGAAAAGACCGAGGCACTAAGAAAGGCTACCCGCTAAATATTGCAGCCAATCGAAGGATAGATGGTAAACTCGATGTGAATTCTTTCATTCGATCGTGGAACTTCCCTGCGTTGACGTATAGAGTACGCTGTGTTAAAATTTTAGAGAATTCAATTTCGAAATCCGTTGTCCAAAGACTAAAATCCTGCGGATTGCCTGGAACAGACAGCAGCAGTGGTCTCAGACTTGGCACCCGAGCACCACAGGTGCCCGCGGGAGTGGGGATACGCGCAAGTGTGCGTGCCCGTCTGTGAGAGCTGTGGACTCCACGCATTGGTCTGTCAGCTCACAGACAGGGCACGCATACTTTTCCGTATCCCCACTCCCGCGGGCACCTGTGGTGCTCGGGTGCCAAGTCTGAGACCACTGGACAGCAGTGATAACGAATCTACCGAACCATGCAAACTGTCGTTCGTTGATGTATCAAGAAATCGGAAAGGTAATCTGAATGTTGTACTATGCATTTCTCCATTTAGTTGCTTTATAAAAATGGAATAAAATTATAATTGGACATTGCTGGCCCGAAGACGCGAAGACAGGTATAATATATGGCATGAAAGATTGAAAAGAATGAAGATAACGTCAATTCAAATCGTCAATTTGTAACCGTTATTTTCGGTCGTATATTCATTACATTTCCAAGCATATATTTTCGAGGTTTATTCCTTTTCGTATTACGGCAATATTGTAACGAATGTTAATAATGTATGGTGAATGTATGTGAAGAACTTCCTCAACTGCGAGCCAGAAACAGGATATCGTTTTGATCATTTTCTGAATTGAAAGCTGTTTGTACGTCACTGCAATATACCAAAACTTTTCCGTTGAGCTTATGCTAAATAATTAGGGACCGATGTAGAGTAACATTGTCATATTTTCATTTATTTTTTTATTTCGTTAGGATCATGGCAACAGATATTAGAGAACATTGTCTTAATAACTATTTTATTCTCCCCATTTTTATGGCATTATTATATAGACATACCTTATTTTGTTACAGTTTTATCAAAGTTATATATATAATTTTTATCAATAGTATTATTTGTGTTTATATCTAATGTGCTTATGCCCTAAGAAATGTCAACCTGAATAATATAATTAAAAAGAAAGCGTTGATATAAAACATGTACATTATTTACGAACATATTTCTAAAAAGAAAAAAAGACGTTTCTGGTGTTTGCATACAGGCATACACAATTATACCTGCTTAAGCCTTATCATGAAATTGTGCTGATTTTAATTTCGGCATACACTAGTCTTCACATAAATAAAACCGGACGAGACCCTCGTCTGTCAACGTCACTCTTTATAAAATACCACATTGAGATTTTTATCTGCACTCACTCTTACACGCAAAATTTCCTTGTCAGAAATAATTTAACGTATCTCGAGACGAAACAACACGAGGCAGGTTTCATTAAGTAACAAATACTCCTTACAATGAAAACACTTTTAAACAATGACAACCGTAAATTTCCATTTTTTTCCGCAATGTAGGCAGTAAACTAAACGTACAACAGAAGTATTTTTAGGTTACACTATTTGTAAGTAGCAATATATTTGAATCATCAGCGTAACGCTAATAATAACTCTTTGTGATGTATGTAACAAAGGTGTACTTTGAATAAGAAAACACATCTCGCAACAGTCTGTAAGCGAGAACTAGTTGTTAGCGGCATGAATTACAACGGGCAAGCGACGATTGTACTATTTTCTTAAAATAGTGACAGCGAACCGCTCGCTAAATATTAACAGTTTCGTAATCTCGCATATTGCTACTTATAAACTTTGAAAACCTTGATTACCAATAATACGAACAGTGTTCGTTTATATAAGAACGTAATAGAATAAGGCGTATAATCGCGGCGATTGAAATGAAAATGTCTATAAAAAGAATCTCTATGTCTTCAGTCCATTAAGTTTTATCACACAGTTTCATTTCCGTTTGCTCACTATGTTCGCCTGACAGTTTAGATACTCTCCCTTTCTGTCTGTCTCTCTCTCTTTCAGCGCTAAAAATAGAGGTATTTTATTAACTCTGGTCCGCAGACATTTTACTTAGAAACACAAATCCAGATTCTGCCTGTTGTGGAGTACAAGCAGAGAAGCATGCTGTTAATTCGTTTCCAGTGGGCTTTGCCAGTAATGCGCCTGCATGGATAACCGCTGATTGTTACTCGGCTTCAATGGTGTCCTACAACGGATTGCAACCGGGAAACGTTCGTGATATCGTTCGAACCTCAGGTACTTTACAGTGACTAAATGACCTGTAGATATAATCATGGACACACTTAAAACATTGTCCTTAATCGGCTGCATATGTCATGTTTCTTCAATAAGTGAATAGTACTCTATGATATATTTATGGTAAGTCCAAGGGCAAAAAAAGAAGGCAGTTTTTCTGAATTCATCATCGTTTCGCGTTGAAGTGTAAGATTTATGGTCACCCACCATCAAACCAGCATCCGTGCAACGCTCTGTAAGCTTTTCCAGCATCTTCTTGCGACACGCACTTCATATAAACACAACCTTCCCTGCTACCGCGATCAACTCGAATGTGAAGAATCTTCACATCCTCGCCGCACTTCTCTAATATGGCATCCTGTACTTTCGTCTCCCAGTCGTCACCGACCTCACTACGTGACACACAGCGTTAGTGTTAATGCCCTTAAATGCCAGATATCGTAAGGTTCAGTTCTTCGAAAAACTATACACACACTTACGTGTCGGGATCAAACATGTGTCTGATCTTTAGACAAGGTGTAGGCGAACACGGCAAACTGTTAACGGACCCTTCCATTGTTTCGAACGCCTGACCCTGCCACACTTTACATTTCTTGCTCGCTGCCGGACTTTGCGTCGTCGACTTGTTTAAATTATTATTGGGCAACCACCGCCATACGTGAAATTCCTCTCCCGCAACTTGCTGAACCTCTCTCCGAATTCTAAAGACAAGAATTAGCGTTAACGGTGACACGTAATTTTATTCCATCATAAACAGTTGGTTGGGTAAACTTACCGCGACTCATTCTCATCTAAAAACTTGACTGCTTTCTCCCATAGTCCTGCCATCTTTTTCCGGTCCTTTGGGAGTATAAGATTATCCCGTACGTGGTTTATAGCGAGAAAACTTTCCTGCGTACCGCCGGGCGTTGCTACGCTCGCATTTTGATGGTGCGTTTCGACCAAATTAATGATCTCACTAACTAACTTAAAGACTTCCCTCTCTGTACACTTCTTCTGTTTTACGTACCAGAGGAATAACTTTTGTATTCCAATAGCTGCTAGAAGGCCTACGAATACGTTGCAATATCACACCTTAGAGCCTTAATATAGACAGTTGTTTTGCGCATACGTACACTTCGTTAAGTATCAAAAAACAAACAAGGAAACTTGAATATCTTAGAAAGTTAAAACTAATTTACTAATGCGCAATATACATGAACTTGTAAAAAATTAACTAAAATGTAAATGCTAATACATTTTGAATCGTACTCTAATCCAGTATAGAATCGGTCAGAAATTTACCAAGTGAAACTATGAGAAGAAACGAGAAGACTGTAAATATCTTGTTCTTGATGAGACACTGAAGCGGTAGATCGGGATTCAGTAACTTCATTCCAACTTTTCCGCTTACACGAGCAGAAAACAATGCATCCTATAAATAAGCACATTTCTTGCTCAATATCAAATTGCAAGAAGTAGCATAAAACGACGAAGTTCGTGCAAGACATGTCTAGCATACCAAATTATCCAACACCTCGTTATTTCCTCCATTATCCTCCGTCACATCAACGACCGATATTCCCCAATGTGGATTTTTAATAACGAGAAATTGTGCACCGTTTAGATCCTCCCTCACCTCCAGACTTGGCTGCAACATTTGAAGCATAATAATAATTCTTTTTCTCCAATGACGTATTTTGACTTGACAAGTATGAGCTTAATGGAAATACACTTACCACCTTATTGCCTACAAACATGTCCAAAATGTCAGTATCGGTCAGATAAGGCGTTTCGTTTGGGTTATCACATATCGCAGAAACTGCCTTCCTTCTTAAGATCGGTTGAAGCTGCTTCAACAGTCGCAACACAGAATCTACATTTTGTTTCTGTATGCAATTTACTCCAGGTAGTTTAAGATTGGGCGTTCCATGAAAACAGATTGGTATGTTGCTATCTACAAATTTCACAATTTGCATTCCCTTTAAAATGAATCCCTGTGCATTAGACGCGTCTTCGCATTTAATATGAAAATATGTGAGCTGCTGATAATGCAAAGAAAGTATCGATAATGGGGAAAGGAAAAAAAATGCCAGAACTTATAATATTAGCAGTACGTTATGTTTATTACACATGTAAAGCGAGAGTACATATTTCGAAAAATAATCTTGTAAGATCTAACTTAATTTTAAAAACACAAGTTATTACAGTCGTTAAAGATTATCAGAGTTCAAATCATTTGTCAAAATGACATTAAACTCTTCAATTATTTTGACAATTCATAATTTAGACATGGCAAAATTACTTTTCATACAGTTCTTTTTTAAAACCATTCCGATTATCTTATGTACGGCTAAGTGAATGAAATATAAGGCATGATACATAACAATACAAGATACTGTTTCCCAAAGCACAACCCATAGAAATATACACATCCATCACTGCATGTTCTAAATGCAATAAGTACTGAGAATACATGCTAATGAAGGAAGCACTTCTGTGCAGTTCAATATAAGTTAAGAGACAGATTTATCTTTAATTCAAACAACAAAATGTGTTAGTATCGATTCCTGTTTTCAACCCATCCAAGTTATTAGTATCGAGAACATTGAGCTTGATAAATACATACATCACTAAAAGTTGATAAAAATATTTCTCTCATATATTTTTCATTTCCTAACATTTGTGCGATGTTCTTTGCATATTATATGGAAGAATAATACTATAAAAACGAATACTATATTTCTGCATATTTACCCGTTGATAATGATGGAAGGGTTTCGGTTTTTCCACCGAGGCCCAAGTATATTACAGCCAGAATTCCAAAAAATAAGGCAAGGACAACCACTAGAATCACTGATACCATGTTCTGATTATTTCTCATGTCTTCTCTAGTATTATTTGACGATTTAAATGTTCTACTAATTGGGTCCCTGGCTCTGTCCGTCGGTGGCGTTGCATGTCGTGAACTAAACAGAGATTGCCTACATTATAATATAAGATTAGAAACCGTTCTTCAATATTAATTTAAACATACCTTAGATTTGTGGAGGAGTATAAGGATCTTGCAGTTGAGAAATGACCGTTTGAGTCTTTCTCTTTTATTTCTGGCGTAGTTAGTCCAGTATGGCGTAATGAGGTACCTATAAATATTGTTTTTGAGAAAATAGTTATTTTTCAAGAAACCGAGTTACACAATCACTTTTTTTCATAGAATACACATATTCAATTGCTAATTGCATATCAAGATAAGAAATGTATGTCCAATCAAATATTATAAATTAATTGAAAATTTACCTTTTAAATTTAACAAGGATGACGAGGGCAAATTTACGTTTGAACGTGAACTAAGCCTTCTAGTAAATTCTGATAAAAATGGAGTTTCATAATTAGCAAGGAGATCTCTTTGATTTGTAGTATCTCTTGCATAGACCTCTTCCTTAGAGGGTTGTATTGGAGAAATATTTCCTTTGAACAGGTGCTCTGTGTACTTATTTTCTTTCACGCTATGCACAGATGTAGGTCTAGATTCACAGAGGTTTGCTAATTGATCATTATCTCCAATACTATGATCGAGTGGTCTAGACTCATAAGATTTTCCCATGTTCATCAAAAACTTAGACTTGGGATATGTCTTACTCGTTTCTTCTTGAATGTCTGAATCCGAGCCTGTCTCTAGGCCGTCTGTCATGCTCGACGACTTATAGCTTGACAGCTTGGTACTTTTCTTTTTCTCACTCTTTGTGACGTTACGATTAGAAAAACCCGTTGATGAGTTATCATAGTCAGGCGGCATCGGATCTTTGAAATCTGAATTTGACAATAATGCTTTCTCCTTAGACGGATTTCTTAAGCCCATCTTGAGATCGGTAGTAACAACAGGAGGGGGTGGCATGGGATTAGCCATAGTCTGACGCCTGGTACTCGTGCCTGCCTTCTTCTTTCTGAGAGCAGTTGTCGTCGAACCATCATCAGTATCATCACTGCTATACCTATCGTATAAATTATCAAATTATGTACATACATAGATATCCAACGCAGGCTAACAAAACTCGTTAACCAGCAACAGATACCTCAACTAGCAATTTCAATAAAACATAGTTCCAATTGTTGTAAATAATAATACCACGCTCATATTGTACACGCACACAGCTTATATACTCCAGTTTCTACCCGGGTCAAATAACACCCCTGATATCTACGCTGCCACCAAAGAAAGTATGTAGCATAAGTATGCAAACAAGCTATTTAAATCGTTCCCATACCTAGCAGCCAACGAGTGCCGAGCGCCGCCACGGCTCTCAATGAGATTCTTCAATTTCTTCAGCAGAATCCCCCTGGTGGTATGCGTCACCGGTCCCACGGGATATCCATATTCCATCAACTTCGTACGCAGTTCCGAATCACTGAGTTCATCCACCGACATTTTGTTTATAGAAAGAAAACGACGGACCGCAAAGAATTCGAGAAAGAGGGAGAGAGACAGAGAAAGGGACAGAGGGAGGGAGAGAGAGAGAGAGAGAGAGAGAGAGAGACAGAGGGAGGGAGAGAGAGAACGAGCGGCCGGTTACGAGAAACTTTGGTTACACTGCGTACCCTCCGGTATGCGTTGCGTGGAATTTTTCCGGATCTCACGGTGTCTGCGCGAATTTTCCCGAAGACGCGCGGACAGCAAAACTTTCCACCGCGCAACGGAATTGAACGTTCTTTTCGTGTCGCGGCACCTGGGCCGCCGGACCGAGCCACACGACGCACACGTGCAAAGTACTCCGTACAACAATCCCACTCGGACGCCTCACGTAACACTATTCTCTATACACGCCACTTTTAGAAAACAATTCTCTGGAGAACTAAAAAATGGCGCAATTTTCTAACGGTCGTGAGATCACACGCGCTGCTCACTATGCTTCACGTGCGGCAACCCATCGCCGCGCTAGTGAATTTGTCGGGACCGGCAAAAGGGGCGATTTGACGCGAAAATTGACCGACTGGCGTGTTTTTTCGTCCGCCTCTCTCTTCCGCTCACCCTCACTTTGTCACTCTCTCTCTCTCGCTCTCTTGCTCTCTGTCTGTAGTTTCGCACGGCAATTACAAATCTGTCGCTAACGACCAGTTGTATACATGGATTTTAAACTATAAAAGTGTAAAAACAGTGACAGCGGTATATACAAATGATAGCATTCTAGATATTATTAAGTCCACGTCGCCACAAACTTGTCCAGTCGGCCTTGTCGGCGGTGCGTCACATGTATTTTTGACCCCGATTACATATACATTTATATACACACATGTCAATTTAAATATTATCAACTTAACTTTGCTGTAATATATAGTGGCTTGTTTTAACGGCCGTACATTTGTTGTTAATGCGACGTAAAATTAAAATGTTTTATTTTATATCTGCTGTGCGCAATTTTTGTTTCTATCAAACTTATCGATGTGCTGTGCCGTGCTGACTGTAGAATTTGGACGATTTGGACGATTTGGACTCCTTTTCTCGTCAAGAAGACATCTTAGCTTTACGTAAATGATGCTTTGTTCCTGCATCTATTTATGCATTTACATACCGGAAGCTATACCGAAGAAACTGCAATTCACTCACGTCTTTTATTGTAATCAATGAAAAACAACTTGTAATTACATAATATGACGTACCGTCTTTAAGTACAAAGAAAATTGAACATATTTTGCTAGTTATTTTCAATATAAGAGTGAATACATTCTAGAGCGAATGACATTGTAATCTAATAGATTTTCTATGCGACCTGTAGCGACCACAGCGGGGCATTGATCATAAATATATTTATCACTCACTTGCCTTATTGTATCTGCAGAAATAGCCTACAAAACAAACGGAAAAAAATTAATTTTCCTGTATTAAAATTTGCCGGTCAACCAATGATTAGAAATAATTTTTTTACTTGTAATTTCCTAATTCTTTCTTGCAACGATTCGTAGCAACCCTTTCGAGATAGGTGAATAACTACATCTAAGAAATGTTGATCAGGTTCATTCAACTTCATTAATTCAATTGTTTTGCACCGGTTTACAGCACGTTCTACTTCTTTCTCTATTATTACTGTACACAATTTTCGCCATTCTTCTTGTATCAATTTCATCATTCGCTATATGTTAAACAAATGTCGATTTCAAATAATCACAGTTAAACATTTTATGATACTTACGTCAAGGTTCATTTTATTAGCTACAAAATAACAGCCCCAGAGACTGGTTTGTGCCCAAGCTATATGGAAAGATTTGTATGCATGACATATATTTGTGTTAAAAGCATAGTGGGCAAGATACGGTGCATTATGATTTAATCCAGCTAAAAATAATGAAAAACTAGCATCAATTTTGGATCTAGTAATACCCATTAATATCACTAATTGTCTCATACTTAGTATTGGATTGTAATTGAATACTGGCCTATGTCTGATGAACTTACAACAGGATGCGTCCCATGACCCAACAATTTCTTTAGCTACATTAAGCCGACAAAAATCTTCATATTGAGCATAACCAGCACCTTCAATTCCCACTGCTATGTACCCCAGTTTTTGGTCATCATCTCGTACTCGTAAGTCAGCTCCTATGTAGCAAGGCTTTCTTGTACCATTGATATTCCTTTATAAATTCTATTTTAAAAAGTGATATGACTTTATCAGAGCTCTATACTACCTGAAAAACGGAATTGTGCAGGGTCAGGCCATGTTTTTCCCAGTACTGAAGTTGGCGATTTCTTGCAATTGTCATCAATGACAAAGTACTTAACAACATGTTTTCGCAAGTCGTCCAAAGACATTCCACCAATACTGATCATTGTTATGCAACATGGTTTCAAGACACGTTCCCTGAATCTCATTAATTTCTCTGCACCAAATTGCCTGCAATTATAATAATAAAGTACTGTTTAGTAAACTTTGAAACATAATTTACATTATTAACAAAAGTATTTCCACTTACTTTATTATACAACTCTCGGGATATATACTTTTTCCAAGTTCAGTGCCTTGGTAAGCTACAGTCTGTAAATAATCCATAACAACATTCTCATGATCTGATTCCATATTTTTCAGATTGTGTAAAACCATAAATCTCTGTGTCACTATATCTTCTTCGCCTAGATATTTTGTCCAGTTACCGTACACAAGTTCAAAGAATTCATACAAAATTAACTTACATACAATGCCATGCAATATTACATCAGCAAACAATTCAACAAGATTCTCTGCTTTGCATGCTTGTACAGTCGCATAAAATATGAATATGTCCCTCTTCGCAATAGTGACTAAATTTGCACCAATTTGTGCAAACTCCTTTTCTAACGTCTCCTTGTCCCGTTTTGCTGTTCTCTGTTTTTACAAAACAAAAATCATGATACCCCAATAGGTACAAGCTCCATAGGGAACTTGCTGTACAATGAAGTATAATTTTTTTTAACCCGGAATAATAAGTTTTGCAAGAACAAGGCACTCCCACGTTCTTCTTCCTCTTCATACATCGAACCACCTGGGAAGAAACATCCTATCGTTGTCGTATAAGATTCTTTATGCTCGACGATGATACGCATGCCATTCTGTATATTAAACGATTCCAATGGACCTTCCGAAATGTCTAAACATTTATTACATTGTATTGAAAATTGCGTGGCAGTAGTTCTGTATGCTCGTCCTTGTGTTATAAAACTGTCCAACTATAATAAAGTATGTTTCATAGTAAGAAGTTTAATAGTATTGTTGCAGTAGTCAAAATACCACGCCGTCTACATTTTGTACATACCATTCGAGAACATTTGTACAAAATTCTTCTTTGCGTGTTATACAAATACTTTAATCTCCACATGGTTTTTGGATCTGCATAAATTGTAAACCAAACAGAATTACCCACAATTACACTTTATTTAACGACGTATGCAATAATAATATTTCGTTTAAAGTTTATTTAAAGCGTCTTCTGTTGAATATAGTTATTTATGATCATGCATGAACTGCCTGCACTTGTTTCCTACCTCGTTATATGAATATATACGTGTCCGAATACAATACACCCTGTCCGATATTACATCACAAAACTCAGGAGACATTTATTTCTCAAAGTACATATTGTATCAACAAGGTAGAAGAAATGACTTTATATATAAGTATATAGCTAAACATAACTTGACTAAGGAACTGATATATCCATTTGTACTTAAACTTAACACATATGTAACAATTGTACAAATGTACAATTAGATTTGATTACTTTTACCCATGCATTTATATTGAAAAAGTACATGTAATGATACTCAGCGCAGTATTGCTACATATGGTTGATTTTTTGTTACAAATGTAAATCCGTTTTGTTTATATGCAACATTAGCAAACGGTACTATCCACGCAAGAGTAACTTTTAAGATCCATTTTAATGTAGTAGAAATGATGTAAATGAAAAGTACTGCATATTGTACACCTGTCGGAAGCATTTGACTGTTATTATTCGATTAATTTACTACTGGACCGTATGAGTAAACTACTTCAAACTCGTGACTCCTAAAATTACTCACTGCACTCTTATATTTAGTTGAAAAAAAATATATATATACGTGTATGAAAAACTTTACTTTTAATTCATTTATTTCTGTTATTTTCGCATACGATATACGAATTTAAAATTAACGCCAAGAGATCGTTACTTATGCTTGATCCAAAAATTACTGCTTTTAGTATAAGACAATAGGTGTTCACACTTACTGATATTTACAATAAGGTTGAATCGCAAAAATTTCACAATAAATACCTTACATACCGTTTTACGCATGTTCGTTACTTACATACATTTTTCGAATAACATTTGATCACTTCAATAGCTATATTAAATAATCATACAAACATTGATAAAAAAGCTTACTGTGCTATGGATACTTACGCATCTTAATGTTACGGTAAATTACTCTATATTCTTTCGCAAATGTGCAGAATCTGAGGAATACTTTAGTAGTTGCCACCGTATAAAAGACGTAAACTAGAGAATGTTAAAACTCAAAACGTAATTCGCCTGCAAGCACTGAACTGTCGCTCATCTTAACTGTCACCGTCATCGAAAGAGGAAACGATTTTTACATTAGCCTTTTGAGACTTGAATGTCTCTACACCGTGACGTGTTACCGAGGTGCCAGTGACGTCGAGGTACTCGAGACTCGAAGCATTCATTGCCAAATGCACGAGACTTGAGTTTGTAACACGAGGATAATTTCTGAAACAGAATTGAAATCTATAATCTAAATATAATGTAATTTAGTAGTTCCTTCCTAATCGAATGACTTCCAAGCGTACCTAACGACCAGCGTTTTCAGATGAGGATTATTAAATATTCGTTTGTCTTCTTCGATAACTATCACACCGTCCGGTGAATTGTTGATTACTCGTCGATCACAAGTGTCGCTTCCGAGTGCACAAATTGCGCGATCAGATATCAAACACCGATTTGACCCATAATTGTCCCACGGGAAACCGTCTTCAACTACGTACTACACATGAAGTATAATTAAGCATCTAAATATTGGCACAAAGGTAAACGCAGTGTATAAATAAAATACGTGTTAAGTGTTATCTCGGCGCCGTTGAATGATTTATTTTACCTGTGCAATATTCGCATCTTCGCGTACGGGTTGTTGCAAAGCTAGATGCTCCTGCTGTCGCCTTTCCGAATTATCCGGCGATAACGAATTTCTAAACATCGTGGGGCACTCAAGGTAGAGATGTGTCAACGTTTCAGTACTGCTAAAACAACCGACCTCACTGTCCCCAAGAGCTGTATCCCGTAAGTCCAAAATCTGGATAAACGTATATATGTATCTAATAGAACTACAGAATATATGAAAATAAGATTTATATACCTCCAACGTTTTAAATCCGAATCTTGTCGCTAGACTGGCGTATGCAACGCATTCTCCCAATCGGTGACAAGAATTTAATCTAAGCTCCTTAAGTTTTGGAATTTTACTGATGACCAGCAGTGAATGTGGCGTAAACCATTGGCAGTCGGTCAAAATCAAGCACTAAGAATATATATATATGTTCGAATTTAGAAAATTCAGAAAAAAGTCAGTGGTATTAATTATTATCTCTGCGATCCCAAAGCAATGTGTCTTACTGTTAAATTGGGCATGTGATGATTCATTTTAAAGAAATACGACTTATTGCTTTGCAAATATCCCATCATTTCACAGCCTTTCAAGGAAAGTTTTTCGATAGTTCTGGGAAAATCTGTTATTGGGATCTATAAAGAGAAGAATATGACTTAATGGCACTCCAGAACAACAAATTATTTAGTGAAAAACGGGTATTGTTTACCTTATCTCCATTAATATAATACTCTTCAATAACTAATTCTTTAAGGTCTGGGCACAGTATTTTGATTGAACTGAAAAATGTTTGACTGAGTCCAGAACAGTTCCCAGAACACACGTCTCCACGCATGGCAAGACTGGTTGTTGTTGACTGAAGAAATCTGATGTAGTTCAGTCTCATTGGCATTGTTCTAAAGTCTACTCTGCGCCATAATGTTCTATCTTGTGCAACCTGAGCAAGTCTTTGACAGCATCTGTTACAGACAAGGACTTTGATGGTTGAAATCATTTACATAGAGAATGTTACATTTACTTTATTGCAAGTTACTATTATATTCAATTGCATTAAAGTTATGTACATAAAACATATTAATTATATCATATTACTTCGTAAATTTAATCAGTCAAAATAGATGTAACTCACAAACTGATTGCTATAAGATCCTGAGGAATCAAATATTTGAATATATTTAATAATACATCGTCCGAAAAATCTAGAATATGTGGATGTACTATGGTTCCATTTGTGTTTACATATTCTTGAAACCTCTGACGCTTTGAGTCTTCACTCCCAGATGGTTCAGGGGACAAAGATTTACAACGCTTCATCTTCATTTTCCTTTTACACCTACAGTAAAATACAATATTTCAAAGCCATTTTACTACACTACATATCTGTACAATGATTGAAGGAAAATTTTAAGGTAGCATATATAGGAAATTGAACTGAAACACATTGTTTTAACACCATTGATTAATTTTGCAAACTGCTTTGTTTTCTTTGGACACAGTCAATAACATTCAACACAGTGTCACATTAAGCAGGTATTAAAGAAAACTTAACTGTCATAACACATAACTGTCATGTAATAAATATAAAGAAATGAGCAGCATATCTTGTATTTAAATATTGCAGCATATTTCATTGTTAAAAATTATGAATTATAAAAGGTCATTGGCATAGACAATGGCATAAATATGTACATGTGACAAACAAAGGAACATCGAGCTGCTAACAGATCACTCTGGAGGAACCTTGATTGCTCAGACATATTTTAATAATCCTTATACACTTAAATGCACAAGTTATACAGATAAAGTAAAAGTCACTCCAAAACTCAAAGAAACGTTAGTTGTTCACAAAACAGTCTAATTCTGACTGCTGAATAATCTCTGTTTGCTTGGCTGAAACCCAGAAATAGTGATAAAATTTCTGCCAACCATGTATCAGAATAGTTAATGGTATATAATATTTCGAAATCCTTTATTCTACTTTACACATAACGTAAATCCTTTAAACATTCTTTCTTTGTATATTTTTAGTATGTACTTCATTGTTTACCTTCAAAAATAATATCTGTGAATGTACATGTTAAAAACAAACAAGCAATGTGTAACAGGGCTGCATTGAATGGTGCTATAAAACAGTAAAAACTCGTTGTTCTAAGGTATGTAACGTCAGAAATGCCTTTAATGATATGTTGCAAAATAAATCCACAAGAGATACATTAGTTTTACATAGCTATCTGTTAAAATAGTAATACTATCCAGTGTTACATATGCAAAGAGTAAAATGTATAGCTCCCAATTATTACCGGCTACCTCGTGATTACAATAAAAGCAATACTTTCAAAGTATCCTGCGCCAGGACGACACGAAATTTATGAAACATTTTCGACAGATCAAAATTCTGCGAACAATAACATAACCTCACCGTGACTTTGCCATGTTCGTTCGACGAATGGTACACAACATAGCTTCTTACCTCGAAACTGTCGAATTTTCTCGTACACAAGCGTATATTTAGTTTGCAAACGCTTCAAGAGTCAATTGGCTCGACATAACGCAATTCGACGGGTACAGCCTCTGCGAGAGAGCGTCGAGATACAGTGTAGAAAATCTTTCGCAAATATACGTTTCGTGACAATTGATGTGCCACATCCATAGCGAACCGTGAGGTTTTTCACGAAATCTTGCCCGCACGTTCGTCTAGCGTGGGTCTCCTTACATTTATCAAATACTGCGACCGAGTGGCATCGGTACAGTGACATACGAGTAGACAATGTTTTCTGTGTTGTATTTTAAATATGGATGTACGCCGTGAGCTGCGACGATCGCGTAACGCGACGAGCAGTCGATTTTTATTGAGAAAATGCATCGAGAGACAAACTCAAGCTAGTCGTTTCGGATGTGCGCTCGAGCGTCGTTCGAATCGTTCTATCATCGAAATTGTTTACATAAAAAGCATATCTATAGATCGGCTGGAAGAATGCGACGCAACGTCATTGTTGGTACTTTTTGCGAACGCGATACGAATGACCGTACGGGCCCGACATCTATCGCGGCAATACAAATTCGTAGCTATACAGAACTATCATAGCGACTATAATAATTCCTCAGGTTTGACAGTGCTTTCTTCGCTTAACAGTTTAGCTACAGATTTGTCGGATCCATGTCATCCATGCAGTGCGTCGGAACACGATTTGGTCAATGTGCGGCATCTCGATTCGTACTCAAGCATTGCTGCCGGTGATTTTCAAAACGTAGACTGCATTATTTCTTTTGATTTTCACGTTCAAGGTCAAATCTGTTTATTTAAGGAATTCTACTCGTCGAGAGATAAAAATATCCGTGGGCAGATGAATGTCGCAACCGCGATCGCTATGCGAAGAAAATTATTAACATTAAAATTTAGAAGCCCTCTCTGCGCTATAATATTCTAGAAATCTAGACTTTCGATGCCTTAGATAATATATTGGAGAGTGTAGCCGTCGTGCAGTAAACGCATACGATGCGAGCTCCGCAGCGCGGGAATGCACGAGAGTTGAAGCCAACATGAGAAGGACATAAGATGGTCGTTTCGCTCTGTCTCTCCTCCGGGGCGCCTTGATACATTCCTGTGTTTACTTTCTTTAATGATCAACCTCCGATTAACCTTTATGATAGATAATGGCACAGTGCGTTTGCTTCGGAATAATTAAACGTACAAGTAGATCCGCTGAGCGTATACGTGTAGTATTTTAAGAAGTTTTTGGATTTCCCGCATTGCTCTAATATCTTTGTGGCGACGATCCTAAGATGGCGGTCGCCCGGCAGTACACTGCGTTACCGACGCCAGGATACGGGAATTCTGCCGCCAGGGGCGGGAGTGTGAATATTCATTGTTAAGAGAGACGTAAGAGAGAAGGTGTAGTTTTGTAATAGAACGTGTGCAATAAATAGTGTGTATTCCGTCTATCGGCAACACTATGGCCAGATTTTGTCCCTCTGGTACCATACGGGCAAGTGTGCGTGCTTGTCTGTGAAGAGCCGCGTGAACAGAAGAAGGGCAGTATGCTGCATCTCCCTTCCACCAACGTCGTGTGACGGTTGGTGGAACGGAGACGCAGCATAGTTCCGTCCTTCTCTTCACGCGGCTCTTCACAGGCAAGCACGCACACTTGCCCGTATGGTACCGGAGGGACAAAATCTGGCCACACTGATCGACAAGATCCCTTCCTTAATATATTATTGATCGGAGAGATCTCCATCCGCGGAACACGGCTGGACCCCATCTCCACATCTTCGGTATGGTGGCGCCTCAAGAAAAAAAGGAGAAACGCTCAAACTAATAGTTGGACAGCAGTCGGTATGATTTTGCGCATTTATCTCTTATCTATAGCGGTAGACTCATTTATCGACGGCGTCAGGCTCACTTATCGACAGCGACATCCGCGCTACCTGAAACTCGCACAAGTTAACATACTTGGCCGTACTTTTCACAGGCGCTGGTAGGCGTAATCTCGTCGATTTTCTATTTGAGCATTAGAATCTGTATAGTATAAATTGTAACAACACGTCTTGTTTGTTGGCATCGAACTTATTGGCCAGATACCATATTATAAATGTGTTTGTTTTAATTGATCTTCAACAATAACACTGTATATCAACGAAGATGCATACGCGTATATCTGCAATTCGGTAGTTGTAACCTGTCGGCGTTTGCCTCGTATCCATCATATTTTATCGATAACTTAATTCTTTTACGTAATTGCTTGTAAGCTAGTTTAAATATTTTGAGGCTTCAGGGTATAAGTGGTGTTCTTGGGCGTGGTTTTGTCGATGTTTCATTAACGGATAACGGATCACTTCTTATTAATAATTTAGCTTGAATACAGGTTTAAATTTCTATTTATGTTTATCATGTTTTAATCGTCGATTGATCGGTAATATTATTATAGAGTCTTTATATTCTTTAGAATAACATTTTCCGGAAATACGCCAATGCTTTTGGAAGGAGATAAGGATGACCAAGAATGCTTGACATTTTTAATGCCACATTAACATAAATTTTCTTCAGTATAAAAAAGACCAACAATGTAGACATGATTCCAACGATCCGAAAACAAAATTATTAATGAATAGTGCTATGAAGGATAGAATTATATAAATTAGATTTGTTTGGCTACGTTGCGCCGGGCGACAGTCCTTGTGCTTGCTTTATTTTTTTCTTTGTAGGAATGAGCAAGCTCGAGATTAGACAAACTGCAACGTGGAAATGTTACCTTTTAGTCTATTTTTCACGGTCAACGGACGGCTTTAGCGTATATTTAAGACTTACTGACAAGTTGTCCTATTATGACTACAATAACTGTAATGCAATAATTGTCGATCAGGTATCCGAACATCGTTGTACCAATGAGTGCACCAAAACGTGCGCAACATGCTGACAAAGCAGCCGCCATGACCCTGCAATACACATCATTCCATGTGTGAACGATTTAATTGACACACGAGACATACTTTCCGTTGATTCGTCACCTTAAGTTCGTTGGATAAATATCAACAATCACGCAGAAGACAATGCTCATGCAAACGGACAACGCTGCTTCAAAGATGCACGACAGACCTAAATTTGCCGCGGAGGACTTTATGAAGAAAAGACCAATTGCCGTAGCGATGGACAGTACGCTGCAAATTGCTGAAACCAATTAAATATCGGACTTGTCATGGGTTGAGAAAAAACACTGCATACTGGCTATATGTGGATCGTTGACAGTTTTACCTAAATAACATTTGTAACCCACGCGATCAATGGTGAGTGGTAATAGCACGCTCAGAGGTACGCACGCAATGCCTAATATAAGCGTGTGTAGAAATACGTCCGTCTGGACCCCGAATTGACAATCGATCGCGTCCTTGTGCATTACCTATCACGTAGAAATATTTAAGCATTCGTATATCTAGACGGAACGGTGCGGCCCTATCTTGAGTATTGACTCACCGTCGTTCCATTGTCAGCATGCAAATACTCGGATATTTTGCAAATCGTCGCCGACTGTCCGGGGTATCGTATTTCAAATTGTGCAAACCTTTGAAACAGCTCGGGGAACCATAGCATCAGCGTATAATAAGAGGAGGTCACGAAGAACATAAGGACGAGGATGTTGAGGGTGCGCTTGAGATAAGGTTTTCGAAATAGTTCCAACGTTTGCACGCCAATCACTTTCAGCACTTTGCTCATAGTGTCGCTGTTGTCCTCGGTCTGTTCGTTCTGCTCGCCACTCATTTTCATCGTCTTTAATGCATCCGACATGCAAGGTTTGTCGTTAACAAATATTTCCTGGAAGAACAAATATCAGCAAATTTGCAATGCCATTCGACAGCTGCCACGTTTGATTTGGGTCGGTTGCATACAAAGTAATGTTGCGGAGAATTCCCCGTGTTCTCGGAATACATTCTACCGAGGACGTCCAACAACTTCGTTATTTGCTTCGATTCGGCGAGATATTTTGGCGTTTCCGGGAAAAAGATGAACCACACTCCAATCATGATCGACGGCAATGAGCATAGAAGGATGAACAGATTCCAAGAGTGGAAGAAGAACGGTCCAGCGTCAAGATTGAATTTCAACGGTATAATAGCCCAGCCTACGACTGAAACGGAGTTAAGAGGAAACTGAAAATAATAGAAAATTGTGGGAGGACTCGAGGAATGCGGCTTTCTCGAAATTGTCTTACGTGGCGACAGAATAAGACCGGCTGTCCATGCTGATTCCAACCAACAGAGAATTTTGTGACGATATTTGGTTGGCTGAAACTCTCCCAAGAACGTAAACACCAATCCACTTTGACCGCTTATCCTGTAAATTTGATTGTAATTTTGATGAGACAGCCCAAGCTACGGTATCGGCTGCCAATTGATCTGACAGGTCGAAGGCGAGAAGTGTGAGCGGATACTAACGAGAACCCGCTGAGATACTTGAGAAGCAAGAAGCACCAGTAATTGGGCACGAAGGATGACAGAAATTCAAAGCCGCCGTGAAGAAGAAGGGCAGCTGTAAGTGCACACTTTCTTCCCTTTACGTTGGCGAGACAACCCCAAAAATACGAGCCGCACATCATTCCTGCAATTTTCATTGACACTCAGAGATATGCAGATGACAGAGCGAACGTTAAAGTTTATGGAACATCGTAACGCGGTTACTTTCAAGTCTCATGGTCTCAGTATACGCATGGTTGTCGTAAAAAAATCCGAATGCACTGAATAACTTAGAATTATGGAACAAGAAAAAGCGATTGTTCAAAATTGATAACAAGCTCGTGAACGCAGTCGTTTTAGTCAGTGTATTCTAAGAATAGTTACCCAGCATAGGTATCGCGCTGAGGCGACCCTTGTCTATCGTGCTCATGCTAAAATCACATCCTGCCGAAGGAAGGACGATTCCAATGCTGCTGATACTGAATCCGGTGTTCATATAAATTAGACTGCATAGTACCACAACCTTTATGTTAAATTTTCCGAAACCTGAAAAACACGATTTCTGCTGCAGAATTCCATACCATATATTAGACAAAGCTGCAAAGTTATACCCATATTCCGCGCACGCTCGTGTTTAAGTGTACGATGCATGTTAACTAACACAAAACCTGCAATTGCGTACGCTTACGGGATAATATCGCAATGAATATATATGTATATATCAGGAACGGATGGCCGACTCGAGAAATTTCCAGAAGAGCCTGTCCCGTTTGAGTTGGACGGGGCAGCGCTTTGTATGATTTGGACGGGGGTGAAGTAAAAATATTTAAACCTTAAAGTAGATTAAACGCCGCGTTAAAAAGTACCCTGTCAAAAGAACGACTTGAACCATTAATGTTCATGGACATGGAAAATAATATTTTGCAAATAATAACGACAGATAACGAGACGGTCAAATTTATTTGTCAAAAGCAACAATTTGCTGAGAAAATGCTTATTGTTTCAATGTTGACTTATACTTTCGTGTTTTACCTTCATTCGTAGTTTTGTGAACATTTATGGAAAATAAAATCTTTACATTTGTTTTACTATTGACAATGGATTCTGAGCACATTTAGTTCTCAGAGCGAAGGGCCATCTAACTTGCCAGTCCGTCCCTGATATGTTCGTGAATATGTACATTCATACAGCGGTGCTGAGTTGTCGATTTTACAAACCTATTTCATCGACAGCAGTCTGAATGTCCAGCTCAAGCGCTTCTCGGGTACCTGTATTTTTAATTGGATAAACGTTAGAGGCGTGTCATTCAAGTACGTACTTTGACGAATACGATAGTGCCAATAAAATTCTAAGAACAAAACGCCGTGGTTATTTCCGAGGAAAAACAAAAGGAATCGTTTATGGATGGACGGTATGTTATTATAGTCTGGTCACAGAGAATCTCATTGTACCCTTTTCTCAACCTGTGAGTGATCTTTGTCACTCCCATAAAACCGTACGCTATAGCGGACCGCGTCAGACGACGTCAAAGCATAAGCAGTGGACAAGAAACGTGTAAATCAAAGCAAAGGGAAATTTCGAGATCAATGTTTCATTGGCTGGACTATAGTATTGATATATATCATAATGATCCAAAGTGTCGGAAAAACATGGAGCTGTAGTTAAAGATCAAGACTTTTGTGATAGTAATTACAGTTCACTTATTGTTATATCGGATTGCTAAAGTTTATTTCTTTCGTTGCCTTCGAAAGCTCAGAAGTTCAACTTAGACAGTAATCTTGAGACATACAGCACATCTTTGATGATGCCATACAGTATTTTTGGATATGGCTGAAATCGTCGGAGAGAAGCTTCACACAGTTTCAGAATTCATAGCAGGTGCCAGTGAAAGAACATCACATACTTGTCGGAGAAAAGATATGCTTTACATTAGAGAAAATTTTAATATTGATATAACTCGTGTGAACTTGACGTGATCTATTATTAGTTTCCTTCTTCGCGACATACTGATAACAGGCTTTTGCAAAATTACTACATTCTTTTGCAACACGGGCGGTTCCATTTTGCGCAAATACTTGTTGCGATACTCACAATATAATATATACAAACCATGCTTGTTCAAAGCAACATAAGTAACGACTCGTGTTTCTACACTATTATCTATAATAATATTTTACTTACCCATGGATATGGTCACGGATAATCAACTGTCAGTAACACCTGCATAACACATTAACTTAATATGCCAACACTTAGACAGGATGTTAAAAAAAGGGTTCAAGAATAGGAGCGTTTCGTTTTCACCCGACGAAGTAACGAATACTTAATTAACGTAGGTACGTGGCTGAAGACAGTCAGATTAAAATGTGATGGTCTGTTCCACTAATAGAAATGACTTACTTATTGGCTTACACAAAGCATTATCACTAATAACGTAGATTAGATTATATTCCGTCTCATTAGAAATACTTTTCATATTTTGTAATCAGCTAATTGGTATGTACACTTTTACACAGATTTATTAAACCTTACAATGAAAGAAATTAGTATTGACGATCATTGCTATGCGTATGCCTATCGCGTAGTTGATGAAAGCTCTGCACTGTGCGTTCCAAGTTCTTGGACCCTTCTTTTGACACCTGATGTTTGGTATGGGAACACGATTGCGCTCCAAGCACGTGGTGTATCAGTCCGAAACGTTGAATACTCCGTCAGTTGGCGTGCTTATCACATGTGTCGGTACGTTTCGTGCGAAATCAATTGCCCGTCACTTTTTCCAGTCTTCGACGCACTATCCGAATTTTGACGTACGGCAATGGCTGTCCCGCCACTATGTAAATATTGCTCCCTCACGACTATTGTTTGGATGTCGTTCAGTGAAATTGGGTCGACTTTTCGCTGTGAGCATTATTAACCGCGGTGACGGGCTCGCGATGTTTACACGTAGCGCGAATCGGCTGCCAAGACGATTGCGCCGAGTTTTGAGTCGTCACCAAAATCAGTGTCGTACTGCTGTGCCTCGTCAGTCCCGACAATTTTCGCGCCGCGAATGAATGACGCCTGATCGAGGGAGTAAAGTTGCTTGCACGCGGCACGATTTGGCGAGGATTATTGCACGGATCAGGAGGTATGCCGTGCGTTAAGTACGACACTTTTCCACTCTCGGCACGTGTTGCTGCCGCGGTCGTGCTGCTTAACGCGTCTCCCCCCACCGCTTTCCGAAAAGTCTCATAGAATATTGAGGGATCGGTTGAATTTCCTCTGTCCCTGTCTCTTCGCGAGAATTGCATAAGGATCCTGGAAAATGCAAGATTCTTCGCCGGTCGATTGTTAAAATTTCATCAGTCTATACTGTCGTCTTACTGCTTCCATCCTAATCAGCGCGTTAAGATACTATGTCGTTGGAATTGGCTCCAGCTGCTTTGGGTCGGAATTTTTTGCGGAAAAAGAGCTAGATGCACGGACGTGTTACGCGCATGTTTTCATCAGCTAGCCTGTCTGCGACATGTTCTTCCGCAATATTGTATCAAAAGTTTTCATTGAAATTCCATGCCATCCAAAGTGTAATTATCAATTAATAATATGTCAAACGTTCCGGACGTATTGCAGCACGACCGAATATAACCGGCTCGCAATAATTGCTTCTCCCTTTCATTGTATCGGGAAGTGCGAAACTTGTTCGTCTTTTAATTCCAATCCACATTGTGCCGGCGTATTACATGTTTGTAAACATGAGAGCATTCTTCACGATATTTCATCTGTACGTTATTTAATAGTCAAATATTTACATTAACGTATCCTAGTATCTGCTCATAGATGATATTTTCTGTTAAGCCGCCGAATCAAGGCTGATCAAGACTATTATCGAGTCATATGTTTATACCGTTATCGTTATTTAACAAACGTTACAAATGATAATTATGATAAATTAATGCTACGTTTCGGTTTACGCCATGAGATATGTAGCTGACTGCCAGCGAGTGATAATAAACAGGATTAGCAAGGCAATAAAATCAACTCTCCAGAGAATCGTATAAATAAAATACATTGCTTTATTAATAAACACCGTGTAATTGGTGGTAGTTGCACGTGCTTAAATTGGACTATACGTTTCATAAATCCTAACGACACATCGCATCGGAATGAGATGAAACAATAAAAACGGCATAACAATGACATACAACACAATTACGAATAAATATATATAACGTATTTACACGTGTACGCGTATGATATGAGAGATGAGAAGACACTTCAGGGGAAGACATTTATGCGGGATGTGCATTAAAATGACATCGTTTTGCTCGGACGTTTCTTACTTATCGTGGCCGATGATTGCTTAGCATGTACTCAAATCGTGAGATGTGCCCACTTACTACGTCATTCTGATTTAACGAGCGCGCGTCATAATTACGAAAAGTGTTCGCTGAAACTTGTTCCTCGGAAATATGTGCTGAGCGTCTGTCATACGATATCGCGCGCGTGTATCAATCGTTTCATTGAGCGTTATTAGTATTATTACAACATAGTACTAATAATAGGCGTGAAGAGATCGTTGACCGTTCCCCTTGATATCTCTTTGTTCTTTATGGAAGAAAAAGATCGAATATCGACGTTTGGACGAGACTTCTTCGATGCTCGTCCAAAGAACGAGCCTTGTTAAACGCTTCCAGCTCTTGTTGGTATAAGATCCTTCTTCGGTTAGTCGAGTGTATCCTTCCCTGTTCGTGGAAGCAGGAACGACAGGAATCCGCACACTGTAGAGAGGGAAGGTGGCATTATTCTTGGGTAATCACACGTAACGGGCAAATTAATGTAGAGAGTAGTACTGAGAGAGGTTCAATTCATAACTGGTTCGAAGTCATTGGCCGTGTTCATTCACTTGGTTAGGGGTTTAATGTAGTATACATATTTAGAGTAATCGTTTTCTCAGTAAATTCAATTTGTGAATATTTTTCTAAATAATATACATTTTTGGGAAATTACGTGAAAAGTAATTTTCCGTATTTCAGAAACATTGATAATTTCGAAATGCGAGCAAATGATGTGCGTCTTTCTGAAAGCACACTTATTCTACAGTCGTTACTACGGTACTGTAGGAGGATGGCCCTGATACGGATTAAGCTTTTACTCTTGAACTTACTGAACAGGAACGCTGCGAACAAAACGATCGGGACAGCGCACGCCAAGTCTATCAAGTAGCCAAAGATCAGATTACCCACGAGAGCGCCGAGTCGGCCCATGGTAAGGGACAATGCTGCAGCCATTACTCTGAAAGCACACATTTATCATTACACGATTCACGCGAACGTCATAAATCGATGAATAGGTTGCCTCGCTACCGAGATGTACACCTTGCTAAATACTCTACGCTCGTACGTAACATTGAAAATGATGGGCAGAAACGTGTCGCGGTCGCGCGCAGGCACTAGGAAACGCAATGAAAAGGCGAAGTTCGTCGAAGTCGCTATTTCCAATTTGCCGTATATCATTCGAATGGCTTAGCACAGTATACTTTTGGCGGACGATAAATCAGAGCGCGTCAAGCGCGCTTACCTGAGATTCGTAGGGAACATGTCGACGATGACGCAATAGACTAGTGAGATGCCGAGCGATGTCAGGGCCTCGAATACGCACGAGAGCAACAGGTTTTGCGTTGCATTAACAACATAATAAAAACCCACTGTCACGCCTCCAGAGACGATCAATGACACAACTGTAATAAATAAATTAATTAATTACTTCCTGTTCATTACTCGTGTAGTGGCATAAGAAGTAGTTGCAATATAATTATTATTAATAAACATGGCATTAATATACATTCAAGTTATTGCTTCCATTCAGCGGCGTGCAAAACATGTGAAAACGTGGAACGACTGAAATAACACAAAATGTACAAACGTTATTACGTACTTAAGAAGAACTTGGCTCCGAGCTTGTGCACGAAGATCGGTAATATTATAGAACCAGGAATGCAGGCGAGACCGATGTACACGGTGTGGAGATAGACGGATGACGCGATTGTCTCCTCGCATCCGTAGGGATCGATGTAGGTCGTGTTGTCCGATAAAGCAGACACTATACAGACCGATGTACTTTCGCCAGGATTCACGTGCTCAAACTGTTCGAATCTAAAATAATCGGATAGGAACTTTGTCGTTAGAAGGAGCCATTGGCTTTGCGGACGGCCGGCGCGATACGGGCAGCGATAAATAATTTGCGCCCTGTACAATGAGAGTAATCGAAGAGATTCACCTGGTAAATAGTTCCGGGAACCAAACCATGAGTGTGTAGTAACTGCTCGTGAGGCCAAATTGAATGGCGCAGGCGAGCATTGTATTACGTAGATATGGAGGTTTACACAGGGCGTTCGTGAGCTCCCATACCTCGGAGAAGAGGACTTTCAGATCCTTTCGCTTGTGGAGCTTCAGCGATCTGGTGCTTTTGTCCTTCGTCTTCTCCTGCAGGCATTTCACCTTAAAGGAGAGAATCGTGTTCCACGTTTAGTGAGCCGCGTGTGACCGTTGTCAAAGCTGAAGGTTCAGCGTATTAAAATATTCGTATAAAAACATTCCGAAACAATAGTGCTTAGTTTTTCATTTGATACATATGTCTAACCAACATATCAAGGTATAATATTCTCTAAGTTGCTTATTGTAAGTTTAGTAAATTAATACGATGTTTGTGCGACACCCTAGCAATACAAATTCATAAAGTTTCTACTGTGCACGTGTGATATTGGCACTATGTCTAAACTCGTTTAGCATTAGCATAAAGTTTATGTCGCCGGCGGGAGAAGGAATAAAATATAATGAAATAAATACCGGGTATGTCTCGGGATTCTGTCCGGTATTCTGGGAGTAGATCCATTTAAAAACTTCTAGGGCAGCATCCGTTTCGCCGCACTCCAGCAAGAACTTCGGGCTCTCTGGGAAAGCAAACAGCCAGAGACCGAGCATGATCGAGGGTAGGGCACATAGTGCCACAAAGAGATTCCATGATTTGAAGTGAAACATTTCTGATTCATACATAAAGTCTAGCGGTACGATCAGCCATGCGATTACTGTAACAATCAAACGATATATGATTAAGTTATCACGAATCTGTTAACCGTTTGAATCACAGCGATAACGAATGTACACTAAAACTAAGTGATACGTACATGGCAGTACTATAACACCGACCGTCCAAAACATTTCCATCCAACAGAGACATTTTTCGCGATACTTTGTTGGCTGAAATTCACCTAAGTATGGGAAACATATTCCCATGGCTCCCGTGATTCTGTATAAAAAGATGAAGATTGTTGTTACAGGAATTAGGTGACGTTTGTAAATTGGTTCGAAGGCACGTTTATTGACCCGGTTATAAATATTCAAGCTATAAATGATACTTACGCAAATCCGTTGAAGAAGCGGAAGACTAAAAAGATCCAAAAGTACTGGACGAATGATGAGATGATGCCAACGACACCGTCCATCAGTAAGGTTGCTATCAGTACAATTTTTCGACCTTTGGTATCAGCCAGGCATCCCCATATATACGATCCAACCACCATACCTTAGTGTATAAAAATAGATATTTATTCGGAGTTCTTATTTCAAACTACTTTTTTAATTATTCGAAGTGAAAGCAGTTATTTCTATATCGCTATTGTCGTGCACAGTTAATAGTGCTAATGTTTTATAATAACCGAAAGTAGCATTGGCACTTTGGGTGCAAGAAAGTCACCATATGTCGTGCGCAACTGTTCCTCAAGTAGAAATACCAGTTAACAGTCAGACGTTCCATGTTGCGCGCTGAACGACTCATTTTAATTATTTCGCGATATATAATATTTCGCGAAAAATCGCGAATGGAAAAGTAGCTTGTACGAGGGTAATTCGCTAATTCATTGTAAATCCTAGACAAGTAACGTTCCGAAATAGTTACGCTAAATTCAGAACTAGCTTTTTCCTGTACAAAAATAAAAGCCGCGGAATATCAGTCGTGTAAATTTAGCAATAATCAAAATATTCCGAATAATTAGTTTCTGCGGAGTATAAGCATCTAGGATTCATTTTCTTTTGCGGACTTCTGAACGATTTATATATTACGAACTTACCCAACATTGGCGATGCCGTTAACCAACCCTTCGAGGTTGAGTCCATTTGCAGGTCGCACTGTGCTGCAGGTAGTACGAAGGAAAGTATCGTAACGCCTATGGCTGTGTCCATGTAGATTAGTCCACATATTGTGAGTAGCATATAATGGAACTTGCCGAATCCTGTTTCAGTGGAAAGCCAGTTAATCGATCAATGTTCGGAATATTAAACTAAGAAGCGCACGATTCTTACTATTTTAATTACTTTCAAGTCATTTAAATGAAAATGCATTATGCGCACAGTAATATGAGAATATGTAATATTTGTAATTTGAGAGAACACGAGCCCGTCGAAAATGAATGTTAAGACGACTTTTTTTCACGGTCGCGCACGACAATCTCACGACTTTAATGACGAAACTTTTTCAATGAAGTCTTCAACATATCTGCCTCAGAAACCAATAAACGTGTAACAGCAGATTACTTTGGAGCTCTCAATGCGTCTTCGCTTTTCTTATCGGATTCCCTAATCCCCGTGCTACCTGTCGCTTCAAACCCCCCATTGGTTTTACCGAGTACGTACCTGTCACGGTGATTGCATGCTCGAAGTCGGCACCTCCGTCTGCCAGGAAGTCGAGCCCTGCGTAACAAAGAAAAATGTCTGCGTCAGCTTGAATGCCACTGAGCGTTCCCAAATGCTCGACTTCTTTTAACGTCGCGCTATCATCAACCATATCACGCCGCGCTACGGCTTAACGTGTATGCTAAATGATTCAATCGTGACGAGCAATTAAGGGGCACCAGCGTACGCGTGACTGGCAGATAGCGGCGAGTCACTCTTTAACTGCCATTTCAGTCTGTCTGTCGCGAGAAAGGAATCTCCCTTGTTAGCACAGGCAAGGATTTCGGCGAAGATCTTCTGACGCTGATTCAGAGATAAATGCGTCTCTATCTCGTCTAGCGGTTTTCATCCCGCCGAACGTCGCATTTTGATACTGGCTCCATTCGTACGATTTCGCGTTTCGGGTCGCACGGCAGTGGTTCGCTGTTAACGCTGATCAGATCTTCGCTCGCCAATATGCGTCAGATGCGACGCCGGGGTTCGTGGACTCATTGTGCTCGATTTTCAGATAAGGACTCGGACACGGCGCTGTCTCGTTCTTTTCTACCACCGAAGTGACTCGAATAGAAAAATGACTATGACCCGTTTAACCGCGTCCGCATGTACATCATTATCGAAAACGAACGACTACGTATATAATAATCGTGCGGTGCTGACAGTCGACGTCAACTCGAAGCATCGGTCACGCCGAAGACGTAGATTCTCAAAACGATCGCTACCGTCAGCGACCGTCCTACTCGTCGGGTCGTCCAGAATTCGTAGCGGGAAGCGAGCGATCGGCGAAAGCGGCTTTTCTCATTCACTGAACCTACCCATGATCGATCGTCACGCCGCGGGCGTCTCTCGTTAGGGGCGAAAGCGTTTGGTAGGGCGTCCTCGCCTCGGGTGATCCCCGATGACCGATCCGCTGCACCGTCTGTTCCTCGTGCGCGTTCCCCAGTTTTGTCCTCGTCTGCAGCCGTCGCACGCCACGCTCATTGGTGACTGGCCGGTGGTGCTCGATCGCCCGGTCCTCTTCTCGATCGCCCTCGCTGGCGCCGTCGATCAGCGCCGACAAGCAATTCGTGCGCGACGTGATCGGGAAACTTGATTCTTCGCCTCAGCGACGCGTCGGCCGCGATCCTCGTTCTCGTCGAACGGAAGACTCCTCCGGGCAAGGAAGACTCTGTGCCCGTTCCCGAATCTCTGCGAATCAAAGATCAGAGTCGGTACTCGACGGCTCGCCGCGAACTCGGTTCCACAGGTGTGCGTGCACCGCCTCGGAGCAATCGGCGGCAAGTGACGGACTGCGCCAGAAATCGATTATACCTTGAGGTATCTCAAAATTTCCGGTAGCCTGTTATTAACCCGAGGAGATAAGATACAGTGCCCCTCTCTTCGCTATTGTTCTTCTTATTCGTCCCGGTCTATCCCAAGACTCCCCCCACCTTCTACTTGTGTCGTATATTTTGATGAAGGGCGTCTCAACGAAGAGGGAGTGGGGGGCTGAGGATGTTAAATCGGGGCGAATCTTCCGAATTGGAGTTCGGTGCTGTATTTTCGAGAGATTACCGCCGTTCCTTTCGACAGCACGTGAGATTATACGCTTGGCTGCCAATGAGGCACCCTTCTTTTCGGTTTAATCCCGCCGAATACCGTGTACGAATCTGTGAGGTCATTTCTAGTCGCGACAATGATTTCTTTGTAGTTTTATCTAGTTTAACGTGTTCTCGGCATTTGCACTGCGCAGATTCTCGATTAGTCTTTCGAACAACCGGTGATCGTCGCGAAAGAACACTTTCACTTAACGCCTGCAAGATTTCTTAGTGTTCAATCAATTATCCGACTTTCCAAATTAAAAGCTTTCGCGCAATTTCGCCACCGAGAGTGGTTGATCGATCAATGAGAAGTCAGTTTGCGGAGTCGTTTCTTTTTTGAAATTACTTAAATTTGCGAAAGATCCGAACGATAAGAACCACTTTCTCTACCTTGACTATGTCTGGTTGGATCTTCTAATCTCTTTTACATTCGTCACGACTACCTTGTCATCGGATTGCGAACCGACGTGCTTTCCTTACGCGCCGAAATGATTCACGCCAGTTAATTCCTTTGATGAATGTTAAATCTTTCGCGAAAACCTTGCGATAAGAGATGCCGTTCCCTTCAAACCCGGGTACATGGCGAACCCTCACTTCGAGGCTTCCCCGTAATAATTTGAAAAAAAAAAAGAACTAACAACCTAAGAGGCTTGCCGCGACAACTCAATCGACTTTCGGCAAATGCAGCTGAGAAAAATAATGCGCCGATTGTTCTGGTTCGGAGCGTAATCTCGCCGCGCATCGGGCTCTTGCTTGAAATCGCGCGTGGCGTAATCGTCATTACGTAGACGCACGACTGTGTGCGCCGCGCGAATCTGGAAGCGCGCGAACGTTTTGCGCGATTTATTTTTCTAGTCTGGTGCGGCTGATTTACAGCTTGCCTGTAGGAAGGAGCGTGTCACGCGGTCCTGTCGTCACACAACCGCGTCAAATGTAACTCCTCGCTATCAGGGATGTGAAAGTCACACTGACGGCGCGGATCGTCTTGTTTGATGTTCAGCAATTCGCCAGATAACGCATCTACCCTCCTACTCTTTGCTACGGCACTTTTCTTCGCTGCTCCTCTTCTCCGTTCGATTTTTGTCGGTTTACCTTTGGCTCACGGCGACGTTGCGTCACTTCCCTGACACACGAAATTGGGACCCACCGAGGTGGCTAGCAAATATTTGCCTGTCACCCGCTGAATCGGACATTTTCATGGTGAATCTCAGTTGAAGGTCACCGCATGTACAGATTAGAGTACCGATCACTGTCTACGCTTTAAACTGTACGTGCAGCTACATACGCGAAGTCGTCGTACCGTGCCATTGGTATATTAGACACGTGCCAACACGTTCCCTTTTTTTTCGAGCTATTTCTCTAATAGCATCGAAACTATATCGCAGCGTTTCCAGATAAGTTACAAAGCTACTGGATCGTTTAAAGAGAAAACGCGTAAGATTAATGAAGAAACCGCACTTCCGTATACGTATGTAGTTTATGCTTTGAGATAATTTACGGGCGGTACGAGTGCGGCGGTGCTCTGTCAATTATCTCCGCGAAAACGTCAAATCTGACGTATTCCGTCGCTCGTGACGTCACGAGCGTAATATCGAAAAAAGAACTCGAACGTTCGCGGCATTCAGGATTCGCCGCTGTCCCTGTCGCGGAGCGCCCGCGCTGTCTGATTTCGTCGTTTTTTTTCATCATATTACACTACGTTATCGTACCAACGATTTATAGCCCGCGCAATAAATTTGTCGCGCGTTGAGGAGCGCACGGGGCAAAACGTCGGAGCGTCGAAAATTTGGGCGAGCGATCGGCACAAGGGTTGCCGCGTCGATTGCCCATTGCCGCTTCTTGTCTATCTGCGCCGCCAAACGGTACGTATTTGACGACGTATCTACCGGTGATCCATCTGCACATAACGTCGTATATCAGGCCGTAATGAAATTGATGGCGAACGAGAGTTGCGTGACAGTTGAGTGTTGGGATGATGCGGTGTCGATCGCGCCCGCTTGTCATTTATCTGTTTGTCTGGCTCCACTGTCAAACGGATGTATTTGCGCACGCATTATCCGCATAATCCTCCTTCGTCTTTCAGATAATGGCAATCCCTTGAAAGTGCCGTTCTGCTTTCGCGCGCATTCACGGCGAATCAGCGAATCCGAGGCTGTGACGAGGACGGGAGTGCGGGAAGGCTGAGGACGCCTCAACTGATTTACCCTCGCGACGCCTATTAGCTCTTCCGCGGAAGTCGACAATGGACAAATTGGTTTCTTGGATCGGCATCAAAGGGAGCCGCTGCCAATGTTCGCGATGGCGTGGCGTCTGGGCGAGGGCGCCATTTCGCATTTCAAGTGTCAAGAACAGATGCCATTTTCCTGATGTAAGGAGAGCGCGACTGAGAAGCAAAATCCCGTGGAACGGATCCCTGCACTTGGTTCGTCTTCATGCAAATAAAATCTCGACGTCAGGCGAAGCACGCGTCGTCTATCGCGTAGCGTGTGATTAACGATGGGAGTATCATTGAAAACACGTTAACAGATTTTCGACGACAGCTTAATCTACACCAGTTCGAACTGGTCTAGACTCACCTCCATACCTCCTACCTGATTCATCGTATCCGATCAACACAAACATGTTTATCGGCACGTACGAAATGATGCTTTTAATAGTGCCATCCGGCTGTTTTCTCGCTCCCGCTCACTACTACTATCCGTCACGTGCAATGATTCCGCATCGTTGCGGTTCATCGGAGACGCACGAAAGTGGGAAGCGTCACTCGGAGAGTTTCATGTCGTCACGAGAACACGGTCTACCCACGTTGGCTCGCGCCAGGAGGGGTTATCGCGTACGAATTCAAGTACAGATTACTTTTTTCAGAAATCCGAGTGCAAGTGTGCGCTCCTCGCGATTGTTTTTTAGCCCCGCGTAAACGCAATCTCCATAGGCGCGAGAAGCCGCTCTATAAAGATGTCACCTATTTATTTGCCCGATCGTTTACCCTTATCTGCCGTCGTGTTCGTCGTTATCGTCGTCGCTCTCTCAACACACGCGGCCGCTCTCGCTCGACAAGCACCACAGCGGCACAGCGGTCTCCCGTCTTGCCGAAGGAATCCGTCGTCGCGATGCAAACTGCGTTTTTTCCCGATCGCGAGATCGACTTCTTCGCACGTCCGCGCAAATCTCTCGCTTTATCCTGCTTCTAAGTGCGTGCTCGCTCAATAATCCTTTCTCGACCGTCGAGACCGATCATTTCTCATGGCGCGATTAAATGCGACGAAGCTGACGCGCAACGCACACGATTTATCGATCGAAAATTCCTCTTTGTCCGTCTCGCCATTTTAAATGCCCCTCGTCGCGTGATAATGCACGTGCGATGGTCGACATTAATTTCGTACCCCAATTGATAAGGGATCGTTTATGTCTATTTTTATCTCTTTCTCTCTCACTCTCTCTCTTACCTACGCTCCTAGATCGCCGATCATCCAGATCATAGAAACGATTGCGCCACTCATCCATACGTGATCTATCCGAAAAACAGAGATCAATCTGCGCATTATCACTTCTTAAGCGGGCTCCTCGTAAACTTGACACATGCCGGTTGACAATACGAGCTCAAACCAATCGTCATATCTAATTTCCCGCATCGACGTTTAATCGTCGGAACAAACGTCTTGCCGACATTTGACCGTAAGCAAGCAGGCGTCGTTTAAATTGTAATTGTTTCTGTTAACACTGCCGATGGAAACGCTTCATCTTCGAATTCGGAAGTGAGGTAACGCGGGCGTTTAAATTATTATATAATTGCTTACGTTTATTACGCGTCATATAGCTAAATATACATATCGGAAATTTAATTGTTTCAATTGTTGGGGTTAATTTTCGACCTCTTGACAATATTGTTATTAACTGTGCATGAGTCAATATTTGTCTAACGAAAACTCTTACCGCTATCTGACAATGAGCCGAAGTAATCTCAGCGTAGAAAGCTATAGAAAAGTTTTAGCTTGAAAGCCACTGAGTTCGTATTATGGCGTCATAAAATGAAGACAGGAAGGAATTGAGACAATTCAAGCAGTCAAAAGCATAGCTTATTTAATTACGACAAGGCCTCCGACAACAATATCCCGTTATCGGTATCATAGCATACGCCGTAATCTCGCAGGAAAATATTTTCCGCTCCACCGTGCGCGCATTATGACACATCAAATTTCATCTCGCTATCAATATATAATAAAGCTTCCCGTCAAAGTTTCCACTAGTTCACTACATCGCGGACCTATCGTTTTTTACTCATTTTCTTCAACTGTGGGAGTTTAATTTGTGGGTAGAAGCAACTTTAACTTTATCAACGTTTACTAATAACGGCTGAGGAGACTTATAAAAATTAAATATTGTTCTTACATAAACGTTCCTGAAAATACAGTAAATGTTATGCCCGATTCGAGTAAATTTTAGATTTCTGGCTACGTTCGCCGGATCGCGGACAAGACCTTTTACATTTTGCACAGAGTTCTTGAATGAGTCAACCGGGGCCACGATCTGTAATTTTCCTCGTCTCCATTAGACTTATGTTGGGACACGTTGGCAGACGTTACATGCTAGAACTGAAGTAGTGCCAAACTTTTTCGTTATTGTGATGGCTGTTCCTTTGTTGGGACCGACGTATTCTATACCATCGGCCATGGTCAGCGAGTCACAACAATCGACGGAACATCAAAATAAGCTCACTCCGTGTTCAGTCCCACTTTTCTACGTATCATTTTCCCGATACACGTTTTTCGTTCTTGTAATGATCATAATTTTGAAAATCATCGATTATTTGTTATAATGCATTCCATATTTTTACGCAGACTTCCCGATCGAAGAAAAGTTCTAATTGTATGCGTCTTCTTTATGCAATTTCAACGTCCTGTCACGTGGGGCTAAATATGAATGAAACGATGTACATTATGTCTGTATAACAGGCGCAGCAAAGTCTGTGTAAGAGAAATTGTCATCAAAGTTTAATTTATTGATCCATTATTAATCGTTACACATGTTGCACATGCACATTTATACGTTTGATTAAATCGGGAAAAATATACTTGTAGACATGCAATTAGCATCGCGGAGACGGCGGAGACAGGATAAATTCTGTGACCATTATCGTGATAATCAATTTATTCCGCTTGAGTAAGCACCGCAGCCCAGACGCAGTAGGAGACATCGTTAGCATGATGAAACATATACAATTATAGAAACCGATGTCTAAATCGGAGAGAATTCTTAACGTAATCCAAATTGACACATCTAAAAATCGTTCGTACCGCCAAGCAATACGACTTTTTCGTTCGCACAACGTGTCGGCACAAATACTTTCCAGATCCGACAGGACGTTTGACAAATTAGAACTGAGTACAAATTATGTTTGCGGTGAACGCACAGAGTTATAACGTTGACACAGAGCGGACTAGTTTCTACATTTAAGTTACTGATCTCCAATTAATCTGCGCACACGATATATCGGGCTAATTTATGTGTCTACTCCGGTGAAATGACAAATTGCCGTAGAATCAAGGGATTACCGCGAATTGTCTGATCATTATCGCGCTCCCCACCTCCCGTATTTGCATCTTTCACGGCGACCTACTCTGATTACGAGCACACTTTTCTCGGTCATTGTCCCAAATTTCACTGACAAATCCAGCGGAGCCGCCGATGAACCAATTTCTTTTATCTCCCCGATTCTTGATATCACGCCGAAGGTAACTCGCGAATTGCCACGTCGATCGTGGCGTTGCCGAGGTAGTTCGTTTACAACCCGACATTAAACTGTCATGAAAACAAAAATCGTCAGAATGATTGATCGTGGGAGCGGTAGGAGTCGTATCGACGAACGTTCCGAACAAACATCCCGCGCGTCGTAGCCTAGAACGCAATCGGGTAAGGCTTCGTTTTAGCGGGAACGAATTTTGTTTTTTTTTGTTTCCCTGGATAGAGCATCGAAAGGTGAAAAAATATTCCCTCTTACTTTTTTGCCGGAAATGATTCCTTCAAAAGTTATGAGCGTTTTTTGCGATGCGCCGGCAGTAGCGTTCGTCGCCGTATTTTCCAGCAGGTGCATTTTTTTTCGACGTTCTTTTTTCCCCTGGATAGAGCATAAGCAAAGTTCTATAAGTTTTCCCTAGGACTTTTTTTGGGGAAATCACGCCTTCGAAAGTTATGAATTTATTTGTGTAACATACGAAATTAACACTGGGTACTGTATTTTCCAGCACACGTAATGTTGGAGATTGAGGTGTTAGTCGATTGATTGTTTCTTTTGATTCTGGCAACCTCTAAGCCTTCTGTGTTACAATTTCGTTTCGTTTGCCCGCAAAACGACTCCAGATAAAAAGTAGAGGCGTCTAACATCTCAATCTCCAACATTACGTGTGCTGGAAAATATAGTACCCAGTGTTAATTTCGTATGTTTCACAAATAAATTCATAACTTTCGAAGGCGTGATTTCCCCAAAAAAAGTCCTAGGGAAAACTTATAGAACTTTCGATGCTCTATCAGGGGAAAAAAAGAACGCCGAAAAAAAATGCACCTGCTGGAAAATACGGCGACAAACGCTACTGCCGGCGCTTCGCAAAAAACGCTCATAACTTTTGAAGGAATGATTTCCGGCAAAAACGTCAGGGGAAATAATGTCTTACCTTTCGATGCTCTATCCAAAGAAACAAAAATAAAATCCTAAAAATTCGTGCCCGCTAAAACGAAGATGAGCCCGCAATCGTCCCGGCGCGGCACCCTTGCGAAATCACCACTATTCCGGCGCACAATCTTTCTCTCTCGCCACGGCGAACTCTGGCCCTTCGTTAACGATGCGACCCGTCCAGTGCGAACATTCTCGAGTTTTATCCTCACCGAAGCAGTTTGTCACTTATCATAGCGCCACAATCGTTCGTCGCGCATTACGTCCCGCGGGCACCAGCACTGAAAGTGTTTCACATCGCGCATTTACGCCCGCACACACGCGCCTCGTCGTGATGATCGTAGATAATTAGACACCGAGTGCCCATTCGGACGGCTATTGTCGTCCGCACCGTCCGAGTCGCGCAATAACGTAGACTATGACGAGCCTTACCGGATATCGACGTCAGATCGTGATCGCGATTTCCTTCCACCTCGACTCTCGGCTCGCAACCCTCGCTCACCGTGGTGGATCGTGTTCGACCCCGGAAACGATTCGGGGTCACGCGTCCTCGCCCGAAATTCACACGAGTGTGTGACAATAAAAACGGGAGAATGCGGCAGCTGGGCAGAGAAGCGTGGTACAGCGGTGCCTTAATTAGAATGTTAGGCGTGGGTAAGGACTATTAATTGCGCTTTGCCGAACGTCGGCCAAATTGTAACGCAAGCCGTATACATGAGCCCGATCGTCCACGTGTACGCTTATGCACCGACCTATGTACGCTATAATGGCTGCCAAAGTTACCGGCCAAGCGAAGCCGCGGAATCAGTCGCGACGAATTGCAAAGAATTGCTCGGTGCACGCCGATTGCCGATTAGAGCCTCCGGTGTGCGCCGATTCACTGTCGAAGATGACTTCGTGATAATGCGCAAACGTCGATTTTCGTTGTCCACGGTGTTCTTTAAGCGTGTGCCGAGAATGTTAGCGGTAAAACTTTTGGCTGCCCTTTTATATGTTCTTACGTACATACAGGCACGTGCTCGTGCATATACCTCCACGTGCACACAGTTCGGTCTGATCGTTCAAGTGCACGGGTCGCACTTTTCTAATTCGGTCTGTGCCGGCGAATCTTGGACGATTAACGGAACGGACATACGTTTTGACGCGAGTGTCGGTTAAGGGTGACCGGGAAGACGCACTGCCTCCTTGCCAATATAACCCGGAGTATAAGATGCACGTGTTCGCGCGCATCCGTCGCAGGATTCATGCGGTGCAAACCGGTTGTTTCCGGTATGCGTTCGTACGACAAAATTCTTCGTACGACGGGTCGCTCGCCAGAAAAATGCGATCTCTCTTAGTTTTGGCACTGATAACACGTTCTGTCTCGCATTATCGTCTGGCAAGGTACCCTTCACTATACTGCTCTCACGAGTACTTATTAACACAGACGTACCAATTAACGATAAGATTGACCATGACCGTGAAACGGACACTTGTTTTAAAGAAACATAATCCGTTGTCTCGAATATCGACGAAGTACATTTCAGAGCTTCGGCCAGAGTCATGTCCATGGCATATGTAATTGCCATTGTTATTGCAATGGAAGCTAGGTCAAGAAAAATTGATCGGTGCAAAAATGATTTTACTCCCGCGGTATGTGCTTTTCGTTCGACTGATGCGATAATATCAGTTGTATGTTCGGTTTTGAGATTAGACATTTTTCAGCGGTTAAACACTTTAAAAATATAGGGTACGACGAACAAACAACTGTCCCACTATACATTTTGTTCCCTCCCTGGTATCGTTGACATTTTCCAACTGATTGCACTTTCATTCCGGATTGAAGAAGGCACTTACGTTGTCGCGAATCGCATACCATTGAATGCAAACATGAATGTTATCAATGTATTCAAATTAATAAGCCCAAGCTTCAGAAACTGTAAATTAGTAATATGTATTACCTATATCAGACAGAGTCATATTATATCACATATTTACATGTCGCTTATTTTCTCTAACATATAATACGCATATATAAAACACATGTCACGTGGTACATAATGCACTTTCCAATATCCTCATAGAAGCGTAGAATCATATTACGTACATAAGCGTTGTCCACTAATTGTATCAATACATCTCACTTTCCTTCCGAAAATGGCCCAAGTCTCCATTCTTATCTTTAGTGGAGATTTGATTCTTACGATTGATACACCAACTTTTCCAGATATTCCACTTGACTAACAGGTAGCACTTTATTTTCGGACTTGACTAAATCTTTCATTCTTATCTCGACACTCTGCATATCACCCAGAGACGAAGACTTCCCATCAAGTTAGCCCGATTGCCGAAGAAGCAGTCTATGCACGTAGTTATCAATACCGTCGTCGACAAACATTGCTCCAACCCGGATACGAGGAAATTCCAATGATTCCAATGATTCCAATGATTCCGTGCTCCCGATCGCGTGATTCTCATTTTTCCCCGCGCCATTCACACACGCTATTGTCTTCTCTGCCGTTGTCTAATAATAGAAGAGGTTATCGCGCTCGGCACTTTAGTGCGGCTGAATTGCCAGCGTCAGAACGCGATCGGAAGCAGAGAAGATAATCAATGAGGATCTCGTGGATCAATATCGCTCGTAATCGACTTCGCATACCTGGTGTCGTTCTCGGATGCCTTCCTGACTGCCAACGATAACGAACCACGAAGGTCGATTGACCGTTTGCCTTGCCTTGACAATCATCGTAATTTGTCAAGAGAACATTGTCCGGCTGAGTCTGGCGACCCGACATTTTCGCGAGATCACATTATTATCAAGCATATGTCTCGTTCATGGAGTTCTAGGGAAGTCAGTACCGTCGGATGGAAAATAAGAATGCGTTCGGAGGCGCGCGTCGCGTCTCTCTCGCGATTCCATGAAGCAACCGGTGGTATCTTTCGAGATTGAATTGCCACCTGCGACGCCCGACGATTAACGGCGATTTATGAACGCGTGCGTGCCTGATTAAACAAAGGGAGAAACGCCTTCGATGTATGCGACAGGTGCGTGTGAGGCCGCCAATTGCGAACCAATTGTGCCGCAATAAGTGCACGCCCGTCGTGGGGAAATCGTGAGATAGGCAGCCTTATCGTGTCAGGGGGACGAGGTCTGTGAAAGGAGCGACGTAAAAAAAAGTGAAACGTCGCGCAATCCGCGCGTACGCCACGGCCAGACGGATCATTTAAACTCCGATTTTTATCAAGAGGCCGGAGCACTCGCGCCACTCGGACACTCTGTTTGATTGCGAGATCGGAGAGTGCGACGTGTACGAATGATTCTTTACCGATACTGTTACACGCATCGTGCTTGTTAGTTGAGAAGAGGCTGATATGAGAAATTGGTAGAAATTATCGTTTGGATTTCAGTCATCGTGTCATTTATGCGTACGACACGACCAGACGGAATTTAAAGTCCGAGGTTTATCAGGCGGAGGAAATGCTCGCCACTTGAAAATTCTGTCTGACAATGGAGAATTAATTACGAATTGCTTTTTATTCCAATTGACAGAGACTTATCGAATAACAGGAACACAACGTCTAACATTGGCATTAGAAGTAATGTTTAAATGTATACGCTTTAACTTATACTTTGGTCTTTAAAAAATAAAGCTATTTCGTACCTAATTCAAAACTATAAAGGAAATAACCATACAAATTGGTCATTTAAAACAGCTCTAATGGGTACAATTAGGTAGATACAGTATATATAAAAAACTAACCCACAATATTTCTAATATCAGAGATGAAAGCATGTGTGAGCACGCAGTAAAAGCACAGTGAGATTCGGTCAGCGTAGATGCTTACTAGTGAATGTATTGATATATTAAATGATTTAGTTAACCTCGGAAGTATGACTTCCGTTTAGGTTGAGCAAAGATTGGGCTTATGTTTTCCTTCACGTACAATAGTGACATAGAAGAGTTAGATATAATATAGAATATAATATATATACAATAGTTACATAGAACTCATCAAATAAAATGTGCAGCGCGCGACTTACCTGTGTACGTAAGTGTCATAAGAATTTTGTATTAAATTTTATTGGCAATCTCTAGCTGCATTTTGAATTGAGCTCCTTTTCCAATAATTATAGTAAAGTTAACTAATAGCTGTGTATATATCCGTTACATGGCGTTTGTCGCAGTTTAACCATAATAACTGTAGCGCTTGCCTCTAGTCAATGAGTCCGAGTTTATCTAAACGGTTTCATTGCACATGTAAACGAATACGGAATATTAATGTACCCGTCACATGACTTTATTTCCCTTGGTGTTCTTATCATCTTCCGTCACTACCAACTGTTTTCGTCCAGGTACAAAAATGATTAAAATCGCGCCCACTGTAACGAAAAATTCGTAAGTTGTTACAAACACTTAAGTTTGACGTATCGAGTGAAGAAAAAATAGCAGCGGATGCAGCGTATATTCACCAAGTAACTCGAATGCAATCATGAGAATCAACGCTACGCAATGGTTGTCGATCAATGCCCCCATCAACAAATTTCCCGCTATTGCGCCTGTACGACTAAAAAATGCTGCTAATCCCGCGGCTGTCGCTCTGTAACAGAAAATTGTCAACATTATAATATGACGCCACTTACAACACACGACGAATGACAGTTCTGCACTAATCGTAAACGCCAACATATTGACACGTCCTCTCGACACAGTGCCGTGCCCCAAACTTTTCTGCTTCCTATCAATCAGCTGGATATCGGATCGTGGAGAAAGATAATCCACTCGATCACATTGTTATAAATAAACCCGTCGGACATATATAAGGCGTGCGAGTATTTATATCTAGAAGATAGCTCGATGAGCGATCGATAATGTCCGTGTCTATCGAACATGTGTATTAGGTGGGCGTACAGACATTGAAAACAATGAGCACGCGTTCGATATCGATAATGAGATCGGCTAGCGCGGGCGAGCGACTTTATCTGAATAATTTTCAATTGGCTCGACGTATTGGAACGATAAGACCGCAGACTCTTTCTAAAGCGAACATTTCCCGATACGACGTTTACGGAAATTCACGTCGATCGGAAAGGTCAGTGGTACGACCACGTCGATTCATCGGCGGAATTTAGTTGCACGGACGATTTGAATTGTACGATTGAGTCGTCATTCGTCGCTCTGTTCGTGGAAATCACGCCGACAGATGCACCTTTCTTGCGCGGATAAATGCGGGATTGAATGCTGGGATAGGCGGATACGCGGAAATGTAATCAACTCTCATATATGAGTTGTAACACAGAAGCGACGCGATAGTGAATGCGAATGGAAATGCATTGTTAAATGCAACGTGGAAAAAACAAATTATCGATCCGATGGCATTCCGATTTTCGTCAATGCTGTTATTTCTAGAAATATGATGTTTTCGATAACACGTCAAGATGATTTCGAAAATTCCGTTAGTGATACTTTCTGCAGTGCGAAGAACGAAACGTTTTTTTCGAAACGTCACAAGTATAATTGGATAACCTTGACTATTTGTTTTGGATTCTTTATACAAGTGCGAATGGTTTAAAGCGATAGCGTTGTTCATTGTGCTGCACTTATCGTGTACAATACCCAGAGCGCCGTCATGATTGCATATGTGTTTACCTTAAATGCGTTGGATACATATCGACGATCATACATAAAACCAAGCTGATGGAGACAGACGTGAAAGCTTCAAAAATACACGATAGAATGAGATTCTGTAACAATGATTTCGCCAAGAAAAAACCGATGGCCACGATACCGGGAACAGTGGTCGAAAATACTGAAATATAGAATAACACAAAAATTATACATTCTTACATTATCACGATATTCGTCTCCGACGTTGCTTTATGGACACAAATCTTTAGATTCTGTTTTATTAAATACTCATAGATATATGCACACGCATATTTCTCATTATTGACTTATACCTAATTAGGCACACTTATTGAAGAACCTCATCAAGTGACTGTCAATACACATTCTATGTATATAGTAACAAATACTTCAAATAAATTGATAAGTGTATTAAGGAAGAATACAAGTAGCAGGTGGAGTCTACTGCACTTCGGAATATTCGCTCATATGTATGCACATACACGTAAGCATGACTGTAAATTTGAAATTCCAATAAACACCATGCATGCAATGCTGAGAGATAGTGCTGTCGCTCACTATTGGCACAAAACTTACCGAGAAGAATTTTGTAGCCGAACCGGTCGATGAATAGCGGCGTCATAACGCCCGTCGGAATACATGCCGCTCCCAAAATGAGTGTATGCACGTACACATCTGTGTGTATTGGCTTATTACAACCAAATGGATCAATCTCCGTTACCTGCAGCACGCAAGACAGATACAACTATCGAAAAACTACCAAAAGCAATTTTGTAAGCAATATGTTCCTTCGCGGATCTCTCTTTCTCTGTCTCTCTCTCTCTCTCTCTCTCTCTCTCTCTCCAATATATACATATATGCGTAATATAATCGCTATCAGTAAATAAACAGTGCTTGTAACATCCACGTATCAGGCATTCGGAATGTCTAATATAGAATTGGTATAAATACGTTGAATTCCTTGATAGCGATTATATCAGTACTTCTGACGATGTGTTCACCAGTATACATTCGCCACTGTAAATCTAGATATCATTAAACCATGATATTGAACTTCAAACACCCCACAGAAATTTTCTTCAAAATCATTTATACAGTATACTCACTTTCACGTTCTCTTTCATGCTCATCACATCACACACGCTAGCAGATCGATTGGGATATCGTTCGTCGAATGCCGCGAGTCTTCGAAAGAGCTCGGGCATCCATAACGTCATCGTATAATACGAGGACATGATCAACGTGGTGGCGGTACACAACACAATCGTTTGTTTCAGATAAGGCTTCTGTATCACTGTCATAGTTTGCATATATATGCTCCCCAATATCGCGGCAAACGATTTTCCACCCCCATCGATGCTTTGTTCTTGCTTCTGCTCAGCGCGAGCAATCATATCGGTGAGAGCCTTGTTGCCGGAACTCTTCAGTGTCGTCTGCGAAACGCCGACAAATGTGATTTACATGTTTCGTGGCGCTCGTTCCGCGACAAATGTTAAATAAATGGTACAGGCACAATGGCGAGGTGTCCTCTTTCGATTTCTACAATGAAGGAGATCAAAAGACGTGGCGTATGTTAGTTAAGCGATATCTACGGGATAGGAATATGTATATCTGATTTGTTAAACAAATAATCTGAATGTGATGAAATAAGGGTTGGTTAGCTTTTTCAGCTGTTCGGTCAGTTTGAGCAATTTTTCTGCTACGAGTGGTAGAATATGGAGGAGTGTGATTTGTAGTATTGGCTTACGATGTATTCCCTCGGTGGTTGTCCTGTGTTTTGTATGTACATGGTGGTTAGGACGTTGAGCAATGTCTCATCCTGCCCAGTTATAGCAAGGTATTTTGGTGTTTCGGGTAGAGTTATCAGCGCTGTGCCAATTACTAACGCTGGCAGTGACAATATCATCACAAAGACATTCCACGAATGAATGAAAAACGTGGAATATTTGTATTGAATGTTTAACGGTATAATAGCCCAGCTTGTCCCTGAAATTTTCCAATTTTTATCAATCCTGCCGTTTAATACGAATTATCCATGTGTATGGAATTGTTACACCTTCAAACGTAGTTAGAACACAGATATCAAGATAGCATGCTCATACAGATCACTTTTATCTACACAACATCTGTGGTATACGAAGGCACGTCTCCCTTTTACGTACTCAAGTGCGATTAACGTGTTTTCCTCGAACAGTTTGCATATTTGCACCCAAATTTCACAATTGAACGAACTTACCTGAAGAAACAATCATACCGACTACCCAGGAAATTTCCAGCCAGGTGAGAAGCCTATGACGATACCTCGTTGGCTGAAATTCGCCGAGATACGTGAAAATCACCGTCAATTGCCCGTTCATGCTGCAAAATATGTGAGGCCACACACACACACACAAAAGCGATTATGGTTACACGACTGAACATGCGATTTCATCGAGTACACCATACTAACGCAAATCCACTGATAAATTTCAGCATCAAGAAACCCCAGAAAAATGGCATTAGCGAGGCCACCATCTCGGAAAATCCGTGAAGAATAAGTGCCGCGATGAGAGATATTTTTCTTCCTTTCACGTCGGCAATGCAACCCCATAAGTACGAGCCGCATAACATGCCTATACAGAAGCACATTTTCCTTTCACAAAAAATCCCATTACTACATTTCACGCTACATTTTGTGGAACATCAAGAAGCAGCCCACAATATATTTTGCGATTTGTCGTATACTGTTACGCGTTGACGTAGAGGAATACCGGTGTTTGTAGAAATAAGTTAGGCGTTACTTGAAGTAGCAATTATCCAAGTATTTGAGAGCATCAAAAATTTGTTCTCCAAAATTACCAAAAATTGCAGAAGCACTTAGGTGACCCTTATCGACTGTCGTCATCTGAAAGTCGCATGATGACGCGGGCAACACGAATCCAATGCTCATTACGCTGACAGAGGCATTCATGTAGATTAGACTGCAGACAAGCATAACCTTGAAATTAAATCTGCCGAAACCTATCAAGTGGATGCAAATTATGTTAATGGGCTTTTAATTATGGATTAAGCCACCAAAAAGTGACGTGCTCACCTGTCTCATTGACTGCAAATTGAGTTGCCTGTTCATTCGTCGGCGGATCATTGAAACCATACAGAAGTCATGAATACACAAGAATTTACGATAACTCGTAGTATTTTATGCGCGTTCTAAACATAATGCTACATTTTGTTGTCGTACATGTAGTTTCAAACTTTATCTGCTATTTTTGGGGTCCTCAGTCTATTAGGGTTAAAGGGTACTCCCTTGCATGTGATTAATGTAGTAAATTATAACACATATATTTAGTCTAAATTGGTCTATAATCAAATTTTCACTTTTGTAACAACATTATGTATATATGCACAATTTGCTCTTTTTCCCCACGTTCTTTAGTACATTCTCAATCATCACGAGGTATGCCGTGCTTTAACGACATTAGCACATAAGACACTTCACATAGGCATAAGTAACTAATTTTGTTCTGGCTCCTAGCATGGACCACCGCATTTAGTCTTTTTACATTAGCGCTACTTTTAGTTGTTTTATTTGTTCAATAAGATCTAATTAATTCAATATTTTTGTTGTTACCGTCTGCTACATAACTTTAACGACAGTGAAACATACTTCTCTCACACCCAACTGACACACAGTAGAAACAAATTCTAGCTTTCCTTCTGCTCATATCCAATGTTAAATGATATGCGTATGATACCCTGTTCTTTTGTTTTCAAAAACCATGATCAACAACCATAACTGCTTTAAAAAATATGATTAAGAAATAGGAAGCTAAAAACGAGAGTAACAATAGAGGTTTGATTCGTTACCTCTTCGCAGTTTAGATCGTTCATCCATACTTGGTCCTTGCATGCCTGCTCGGGTTCCGATTGACCTGTATCGTTGGACATCTCGCACTCGTATTGTCATCGGAACTTTTGCGGCGCCATTTACCTTGGCGATACATAATCTCCTACAATGTCGCAGTATCAGATCAGATAAGAACGTGGTGAATTATTAGGTAGGAGTGGTATTTTGGTTGTGAGAGTGCACTGGTGCCCCTGCGTGAGTCGCAACCGTGTGTGCAGTTACGCAACGCGAGAAGTGGATTGACCCGGTGCAATCCCTAGGAATCGCGACAAGCGGCCAAATCAGCGGCTACCAACTCCGCTAAATTGTGTCGAATTCTGGCCACACCAGAGAAACACCCTTTTCCACAGCTTAGGCATGTAAAAGGGTTGTGCGCGAGTAAGCGCTCATGATTGAGATTTCTTGAAACTTTTCCTTTTTTGTACTGAAAATCCATTGTACCTAGCGTCTATGCCTTTGTGTTTGGTAGGACGGTATCAAAATTGTGGCATAACGAAATGTACAGCGTGCGACTTTTCTGTGTATGTAAAAATCATAAGAAATTTTTATTCGATTTTATTGGCTCCTGGATCTATTCAGTATTGAACACTTTTCTCAATAATAACTGTTTGCATATATGACATGGCGTTTGCCGCAGTTTTAGCATATTAACCGAAACGATTATCCACAGTCAATCAGTCCGAGTACATCTAATGCTTTGTTAGTGCGTATAAACAATTACAGAATATTAATGTAACCATCATATAGCTTTGTTTCCCTTGGAATTCTTATCATCCTCCGTGACGATCATCTGCTCCCGTCCAGGTACAAAAACTATTAAAATCCCACTCACTGAAATGAAAAATTCGTATGTTATTACCAATACTAATGTTTCACGTATCAAGTAAATAACCAATAGCAGCGGATGCGGCGTAAACTTACAAAGTAGCTCGGCTGCGACTATAAGAATCAATATTACGCAATAGTTGTCGATCAATGCCCCGATCAACAAATTCCCCGCTATTGCACCTGCACGACTAAAAAATGCTGCTAATCCTGCGGCTGTGGCTCTGTAACAGGAGATTTTTAACATTACGACATAGCGCGACTAACAACACATAATAAAAGAACGATTCTGCACTAATCGTAAATGCTATCAAATTGAAACGGCCTCTCGACACAGTGTCACAGACACATATAAGGTATGCGAGTATTTATATCTGGAAGATAATTCGGTGAACGATCGATAATCTTCGTGTCTATCAAACGTGTGGATTAGGTGGGTGTATGGGCACTGAAAAAAATGAGCACACGTTCGATATCGATAATGAGATCGAATTGCGCGGACGAGCGACTTTATCTGAATAATTTTCAACTGACCCGACCTATTGGAACGATAAGACCGCAAACTCTCTCTAAACCGGACATTATCCGATGCGAAGTTCACGGAAATCCACGTTGATCAGGAAAGTCAATGGTACCACGCCGTTGATTCATTGGCGCGATCTAGCTGCAGGGAGGATTTGAATTGTACGATTAAATCGTCATTCGTCGCCCTGCTCGAGGAAAGCACACCGACAGATGCACCTTTGTTGGGCGGATACATGTGGGATTGAACGCTGGGATAGGCGGAAACCAATGCGTGCGTGAAGCTTCTTTGATTCATAGAAAATAATCAATGTCAGCGTTATGATATAGACAGGGCGAGATACTGAATGCGTATGGAAATACATTGCAATATGGATAACGCGAATTATCGATTCGATGATATTTTAATTGTGTCAAGCAGAAATCCTGTCATATCTAGAAATAAAATGTTTTAGGAAAGATTGCAAGATGACCCCGAAAATACCTTAAGTAATACTTGCATGTACCTTAACTATTCATTTCGTGTTCTTTATACAAGTGCAAAAGGTTTAAAGCGCCAGTGTTGTACATTCTGTCGCACAGTGTAGAATACTGTATGTACCGTCATAAATATACACATGTAATTACCTCAAATGCGTTGGATACATATCGACGACCATACACAAAACCAAGCTGATGGAGACCGACGTGAAAGCTTCAAAAATACACGATAGGATGAGATTCTGTAACGATGATTTCACGAAGAAAAAACCGATTGTCACGATACCGGGAACGGTGGTTGAGAATACTGAAATACAGAATAATACAAGGATTATATCTTATTGACTTGTAGCTGAAGCACACTTGTTGAAGGACCTCATGAAGTTACTGGGTTTTGCAAACGTTTTTCTAGTATCTTGATATTCTCTATATAATATCAATTACTTCAAATAAATTGTTAAATGTATTAAGAAAGAATACAAGTAGCAGGTCGACTGTACTCCAAAATGTATATACCACACATACATTATTGAAGGATATAGAGAGTTGTCGCCCACTATTAGCACAAAACTTACCAAGAATTATTTTGTAACCTAAACGGTCAATAAACAGCGGCATCATAACGCCCGTCGGAATACATGCGGCTCCCAAAATGAGTGTATGTACGTATACATCTGTGTGTATTGGCGTATTGCAGCCAAACGGATCCACCTCCGTAACCTGCAGCACGCAAAACAGATATAACTCTTGATAAACTACTAAAACTACTAGAAGCTGATGTGTTCGTAAGTACATGTCCGCCACTGTACATCTACATGTTATTGAAACCATGATATTCAACTTCAAACACTCTTTACGGATTCCTTTAAAATCATTTTCACAATATATATACTCACATTTACGTCCTCTTTTATGCTCATCACACCACACACGCTAGCCGATCGATTGGGATATTGTTCGTCGAATGCAGCGAGTCTCCAAAAGAGCTCGGGCATCCATAATGTGAACGTGTAATATGACGACATGATCAGCGTAGTAGCCGTGCACATCAAAATCGTTTGCTTCAGATAAGGCCTCCGTACCACTGTTATAGTTTGCGTATATATGCTCCCCAATATCGCGGCGAATGGTTCTCCAGCCGGTTCGACGCTTTGTTCTTGCTTCTGCTCAGCGCGAGCTATCATATCGGTGAGAGTCTTGTTGCCAGAGTTCTTCAGTATCGTCTGCGAAACGCCGTCGAATATGATTTACTCGCTTCGTGGCCCTAACTCGGCGACAAATGTTAAATGAATGGTACGGGCGCAATGGCGATGTGTCCTCTTTCGATTTCTACAATGAACGACATGGAAAAACATGGCGTGGGTTTATTCAGCGATATCCATGGGACAGGAATATGTATATCTGACTTTTTAAGTTATTTTACGTACTACGATGTAGTGGTGTGGATAGTTTGATTATTGCGAGAGAAATAATGGGGATGTGATGAAATAAGGGTGGATTACTTTTTGCAGTTGGTCGGTCAGCTTGAGGATTATCTGCTTTGAGTTGTGGAATATGCGGGAGTCATTTTTGAGAATGGCTTACCATGTATTCCTTCGGTGGATGTCCTGTATTTTGTATGTACATGGTTGTCAGGACGTGCAGCAGTTTTGCATCCTGCCGAGTTTTAGCAAGGTATTTTGGCGTTTCGGGTAGAGATGTTAGTACGGTGCCAATTACTAACGCCGGCACTGACAATACCATAACAAAGACATTCCAGGAGTGAATGAAAAACGTTGAATATTCGTATCGAATGTTTAACGGTATGATGGCCCAACTTGTTCCTGTAATTTCCCACTTCTTATATTGAACGTATTTGTAACACAAACATAAAGAGAACGTATTTATATAGATAAACTTCATTATTCCAACTCAGGTCTCCTTTTATACGTAGAGATTTGACATTTGCGTTTTTTCCGCAAATTCCGCAATCGAACGAACTTACCTGTCGAAATTATCATGCCCATTACCCAGGAAATTTCTAACCAGGTGAGAAGCCTATCACGATACCTCGTTGGCTGAAACTCGCCGAGATACGGGAAAATCACTGTCAGTTGCCCGTTCATGCTGCAAAATGTGCGAAACGACACAAAAGTCGTTATAATGACTCGCCTGGACATGCGATTTCATCGAATACACCATACTAACGCAAATCCACTGATGAATTTCAGGAACAAGTAACCCCAAAAAAATGGCATTAGCGAGGCAGCCATCTCGGCGAATCCGTGTAGAAAAAGTGATGCGATGAGAGATATTTTTCGTCCTTTCACATCGGCAATACAACCCCATAAGTATGAGCCGCATAGCATGCCTACAGAGAAACACATTTTCGTTTCTCAATAAATCCCATTACTACATTTTACGTTACATTTTGTAGGCAATTGATTCAATAGAAAATCAATGAGCGGTACACAATATAATTACCGACTTGTTGCATACTGTTACACGTTGACGCAGAAGAATATTGCGACATGAAGAAATGCGTCACCCAGTTATTTGGAAGCATATATAAGTTTGTTCTAAAAAATTACCGAAAATCGCAGAGGCACTTAGGTGACCCTTATCGACTGCCGTCATTTGAAAGTCGCACGATGACGCGGGCAGAATGAATCCAATGCTCATTATGCTGACAGATATGTTCATATAGATCAGACTGGACACGGCCATAATCTTGAAGTTAAATCTACCAAAACCTATCAACGGAATGCAGATTATGTAAGCAGACTTTTTAACACGGATTAAGGTCTGAGAAGATGGGTCGCTCACCTGTCTCATTAACAGCAACTTGAGCTGCCTATTCGTTGATTGGGCGATCATTGAAACGATACAAAAGTCATGAATATACAAGAAATTACAATAATTCATAATATTTTATGCGCGTTCTAAATATAATGCTACATCTGCCGTACATATCACTCCTCAATCTACTACTGCTAAAGCGTACTCTCTTTCATTGAAAGACATCCTGTCATATATATCAACAAACTGTTCTGTTTCAACGATAAATATCAAGACTGGAATCGTTTTCACTGTATATTTGTACTTGAACATATTTTAAAGTAGAAATAAATTCAATTTTTCCTTCTGCTAATATCCAATGTTTAATGATAAAATCTGATGGATAACCATCATTCCTTTAGGCAGTGAATTGTAATGTTTTTCCGTGTTTCGTGTTAAACATATTCAATGAACGATGGGAAGCTAGAAATGAGAGTAACTAGGTGGGTTCAATTCGTTACCTCTTCGCAATTTTCATCGTTCGCAAATTTCATCCCATCTTGGTCCTTGCATGCTTGCTCGGGTCCCGGCTGACCAGTATTGCTTGACATCCTGCACTCGTATTGTTAACAGAACTTTTGCAGCATTATTTGAATGTGATAAAGTATTAAGTGAAGATGGTACTCCAGTATTATTAGAAAATTAAATCAGGGCTCTCGTCTGTGATTTTCGACATTTCACAAAATGGCTATTATCACTAGATTAATAAACAGTATTTCCAAAAAATCGCATGTCTGACTGCCTGCACTACAGTGCTTCCAAGTTTCGATCCGTAACACTTATGGCCATTTGTGTTAACTCACTTCATGAATTGCAGCGCACTTTTCGTGGCTAATATTTTTTAACTGCTAAGTGTATTCTATCAAATGTAATGTTTTAAGTGCAAAACTCACAACCGAATTATCGACTCTATCCATTACGTTTCTTCACACGTGCAACACTTTGCTTCAAAATGGATATGCTTATCAATATGTCCTTGAAAGACGCACTACCACGTCACGCAAATTTTCGCATACGCCATGCATGCGTGTCAACGATGCTTTGAAAAGTATAATAATTTTATCCATGTGACACTTTCCCATCCATTTGATCGTCATGCATATGTCGCTTTCTGCATGTCGCAGTTCTTACGCGGTCTATTGTCAAGTTGCATAAGCTATTGCGTGTGTGACATAACGAACTAGCCGAATGTTCTACACAAACAACACGCCAACAGGTGTTATAATATACGTATGTTTATTATCGTCTGTCGTGTAAGTATATACAGAGATAAGTAGAAATTGACCATTCTTCTTTACGAGTCAACAGGCATTGCGACTCAAAGTCCACATTATTTCCACTGAACTATCAATGTACGATAGATGTCCTGTGTAAACAAGACGGTAGCGTCGCGCTTCGTAGGTATTTTAACAGTTGACGTACCAATCTAGTTTCATAGATACAGCAATCTATTATTTTTATACATATTTATTGATCAGCCGTTCCGTGACACATGGTTCAATTGATCGATAGCACTCAATTAGAATTGTGTCGTTTATAATGCTTCAAGACCTTTCAATCTCCTAACCGACCCTGATCATACAGAGTGCCCGATATAGAAGACTCAATTTCCCTCAATTTTTTACATCGTTGTATTTACATGCTCTTGTTTTGCTACTTTTTCATACCATATTCCTAAAAAATGCTATTTCACAATTTTTATCGATCCTTCTGGGATCAATCGTGTCCTTTCAACCTGTATCGTGTATTATGATATATACCTAACTTGGCCAACTTCGAATTTTGCTAATTAATACAAGAAACTAATACAGTTCTTACACGTCTTCCGTGGTACTGATTTTATCGCGCATGTTATGACCGATTATGTATAATATTAGAATTTATTTGGAATAGACAAATAATATAGCAGTCTAATTCAAACTCTATTGTTTGTCACATTTTAAGGCTCCTTCTCTAAACTGATAATGACTGTATGCGATCAAGAGGATCTGTAAATGAGGAGAATGGAAAAGCGCATGCATAATCGAAACTCTGACTCAGCCTACCGTTTAAACGACCCACGTTGATGCGATAAATTGTTACAACAATCAGCAATTGCCATAGAACGTTCTTTGAGACGGAACTAACTGAGTGTTAAACCTAAGAGTTCTCCGAACACGAGATTTATTGGTGCCAACATGTTGCTCGATTACTTGTATCTGCCGGTGGTTATCAAAGTGGCCTAACAAGGAAAACGTCTCACTTCCAGATTGAACTTTGACAAATGTCTGTTTTTTCACGATTCTAAATCACCCTCAAGGTAATACTCTTGACCTTTCAGTCAGTCAGTTCTTAACATTCATTTATATAACAATGTAAATGGACAAAATCAAATTTTTCCAGGTTATTTATTCAGGTTATACAGTCTCTTTATCGGAGAAAAAGCAAGGTGACACTTGAAAAGTAACCCAGGGAAATATTTGATGACTGGGACGATACATTTACTACATTCTTCTTACTCGCCCCTTCTTACACACACACAAACAGACTATCATCTGTTCCTCTCCAAAATGGCACTAAATGGCAAAAAAAATCACAAGTAGCGATGATGCAGTATGGAATCGGTCAAATGTCCACGAAATAGACACCAGACACGATTATTGACCGTAAAAATGTAATAGATCAGGACCTGTTATAAAAGATTTCGTATGAAACCAGATTTAACGTTGACAGGGAAATACGCACTAACGATTCAGTCGAAAAAATTGTCCTCACGTACGATAATGTCGTCTGGTAGGTATCCTTTAATAAACAACACTGCGACTTACTGTGCTCGCTCGATGCAAACCGACACGCACTAGTCACGCCGAACCTTTATTCTTTTTCGACGCTCATCCGCAATTATCTCATCGGCGCCGAACAGAAACTGGCCGCAGCGGGAAAAACCTCTCGATTCTTAAAGACTCGCTGACCGAAGAGTGATGTGACAGACACAGAGACGCGATCTTTCTGAGGAATAAGCAATCTATCGTGACTCTTCCACGGTGTGCGCTCTCTTCCTCGTTCGCGACAGAAGGGAAGCTGTTTTCTCTCTTGTCACAGGACGCGTCGAGCGAATTGAACGGACGGGAGGACGTCGGAAACTCTATTGGATTCCTTCCGACGAGAAATAAAGTTCGCCGGAGCGATTTCTGTCCTTGTCGCCTGGTGTCCTCATTATCTGCGTTTATTAGAGGAAAGATCGACGCGCGAGAGAGTCGGGGAGCTGAGCAGGATCGTGGAGAAAGTGATGATGCAATGGTTTGCGAGGGCGAAAGTGATGAGAAAGACATTTTGATCAAGGATCAAATATATTCTTTATGCACGTTCCCGTGGAACGCCTATGCGGTAAATGTCACGTGCACTAGTGTGACACGGCGCTTAAAGTAACGTGAAGGGGATGAAGCTGAAACGAAGAATAGACCCTCTGATTCGTTCCTTTCGCTTGAAACTTATGTTTTGATTCTTTTGGGAATTAATTGTCATTCCGACGAGTACAGTTACATTCTCTTTTCGAAATTTCTTGCTACATCCATCTTCCGAGACTTTCATTATTTCGGACTTAACGGCAGAAGACTCTAGCGTCGGCAGATGCTGAGAACATTGCACTGTCTTAATTGTACCGTAGAGGTTCCTGAATGATATAACAACATTGTAAAAATGCGTATTTAATGCAACAAAAATACTTCTTCGAACACACATTCTACATTCAATTATCTTTATCGAAATAACTAAAAAAAACTCATAATCCCTTTGAATCACGGTCGAGTATAACAGCAAGTATTTAGTTTGACGAAAGTGATAATTTTCAATCGCTAACAAGTCTTTAAAAGACACTTGCATCATTGAACACTGCGTACCGTACGCGCATCCTGTTTTCGGGCCGTTGCATACTGCACGAACAGTGCCTTTAATTTCCTTTAATTATAAAGGATTTGCTATCCTCCGAGGAGCTTTTCTTCAGAGTTCCTCGCCGTACCTGTGTAGCACGGTTACATCGGAACCCAGCAGAGGTAGAAAAGCGTCGTCTTCCAATCCGATTACGTTGTTTATCGCAAAAGGCATCTCGAACGTCTCTCCTCCATTTTTCACCACTCCTTCGGCGAATAGAAAAGCGACCAAGAAACATGGACCACTGTGATTCCAAGCTCCCTGAAATGATTACTGTTCTGCTCTTTCAGCGCAGCTCACTCTAATCGTACCATTCATTTATCATCTTCCAAACATTCGATTCGCTATATTATTTACTATTGTTTACTGCGCTATTTTTGACGCTTCTTTTTCCTGTAATGGCGGAAAATGGCTGGACCGACAATATTGAAAGAACATTTAGGGGGCTTCACGATTCTTTCGTGGATTATTATTGTTATTTTTTGTCCAGCCTCCAACGCGCAACACGTTCACGGAAATGAACCCCTAACACAGGACTATCAATTCCACGATAAAGGCAGGGCTCAAGGCCTGATCCTTATTGAGTCCGGGATATTTGCAATCTGAACGGCTTTACTCTATTTCCCATAGTCGGGCTGACCTTCGTAAATGAGATTCGATTTGGAAGGAAACAGTCGTGACTGCGTAAAGAACGTGGGATGACGATAAATTGTGGAAAAATGCTGTTGCTTGGAACTCGACCATCCGGTAAGTAGTAAAATCATCTTAGTTGGTGATATCACAAATCTTTCTAGGATCCTTCATGGAAAAAGTTTATTTTGCTCGTATAAAATGTGTCAGCAGGATATCATGGTTACCGCAAAATTGATTTGAAATTTTTTAATGAAAATCAGCACAAACCTTAAGCGAGGAAATTATTGTTAGTGAAATCACAATGAGGACACAGTGTATACCATAATCCCGATCGCGTTTTTATTCGCCTTTTTAACTCACAAAATAATTTGCAACTGTGGAAACATTTACGTTCTAAAAGCGTATTGTGTAGCGAAAATCCGTGGCAGCTCTAAACTACCAACCGGCTGCAGACAATTTTCAAACACGGTAGACAACGGTTGGGAGTTGATCGCATAAGAGCCCAGAGATAGTAAACATTTTGAAATTTCTGAAATCGCCATAACTGTGCCTCGCTCGAAAATGGGTTAAACCTCGTTGATTTATTGATGCAGGTTACTGTCGTGGGCCTCCTGTAATGTCAAGCTTTTACCAAGGCCACCCACGCAACCAGACCTACTTTGTAGGACTTCTTGCAGCTGATGCGATGGCTTGCCGTGTGCCTATGACGGTTTAATGTGCTTTCGAAAAAGTCACGTTCTTCCAACGTGCGATGCGTTACTTAACGCCTGAAAGCGCAAACTTTTGCATCTTACAGCTCGCGATTGGAAATGTCATCTTAATTATCACTTAACTTATTTTGTATATTGTGACATAAGTGTCTTCACAATAGACTAGTCGTTTTATTATATTTTGCATATTACATATAATATATAATTATATATACATTATATAAACAATATTATCATATTTCAGAACTGTTCTATTACATGCGAATATAATAGGACCGCAATGTTATCCCTACCAAATAGTCTTACCACGTTGAAAACACCAAGTTCTCATTTATCCATTTCCAAATTAGCAATGAGTGTCGGCGGAATGTGTACATACGCCAGAATTATTATAAGTACATATAGGAAACCTAAGACGAGACTCATTGCACACACAAGCCTACTTAATTCTTCACATGAACACGTACAGGTAATATAACCAATTCATGCGCAAGGTAATGGGGAAAACATTGTCTCGGCGTTGCAAAACACATAACCATAGATTATGTTCACAATCGAGACACTACCGTGGGATTAGGCGAAAGCGTCCGACAGATTTTCAGACGTCGAATCCGTCCGCTTGAACGACGGCAAATCTAATTGAAAATCCGTTTCTGAAAGAACGTCGCTAAGCTGATAAGTACACGGTGCAATTTCCGCGGAGGAAATTATATCTGCGACAGATGGAAAAGCTTCATTGTGAAGTCTCGTCGGTGGAGGTGTTACAGTGCCGCTATGTCGTCAATGCATTTCGACATAGATCCACGTTCACGCGGGGTTTGTAAAATCTTTAACAAACGTGTTGCATCGAGCACCGGGATACTGTTATCCGAAAAGCTCTCGACATTGTACTTGTAGTACTTTGCGTTCAAGGAATAGAGTCATTTTTATCGAACTTGGTAAATGTGAAATGTGAAACTGTGTTGGTGTCAAACACATTATTCTTACGATTAAAGACTGTTTCGGAAACTATTAATGGGAATTGAAAATAAGTACAGTAAGAACGTATACTGCTTTAAGGTAGCACTTTAAAAGCGATAATCAATTCCGTTCCATCGAGGCAAAGAATCCTCATTCAGAAAATACGCATGTTCTTCGTCCGGAAATTTCGCGTTCACTTATTTAACGTACACAATTTAACGTATCCATCTCATTCTAATTCATATGACTCGAATTCGATAACGAAATACAAAATACCCGTTTCGAGGAACGCCACCAAAATCATCCCCCTCCGTTTGTCGCACTCTAAACCGTTGCGTAAACAGCGACCATAAAATGTTCAAATCATGTCCCTTCGATCTGCTCCGCATCCCCTCTACCGCGAACTTGAAATAGTCGGGCAAGTTTGTCAACTAACAAGCTTTCTCTGGTACACGAGAAGCTCGTTCCGTAGGCCGCCACCAAAATCCTCCCTCTCCGTTTCCCGTATACGTCAACTCTCTCCGCTTCTCACCCTCGCCACCCCCGTGTCCCTCTCGCTCGCATTTCCAATCGCATCCGTGCGTATGTCTCCCTTCGTGCTGTGAGACCGTACTACGGAGGTGTCCACAACATTGGACGATCTGGAAGTGGAAGCGCCGCGACGCCGGGACAGCTTTCGTCCCGACGGCCAGCTTGCGGGGATGTCAGTAGAACGCCGTTCCTCCGTGGCGTAACAGTTCAGTCCCTCGTCAACCCTCGCACCCATTATCGTTGACATTACTGTCTCTTGGAACCGTCGTCGTCGCACTATTTTCATCCTCCCGAACGATCACTTTGAGAACAACGCCATCGGATTGATTTTGATACCGAGCGGAGTGGAAAAGAATATTCGGTAGCATTGAAGTCGGCGATATTACATTCGTATCCATGATAAGAGGCTAATAAAAGAGGCTTGAGAAATGTTGAAGTCGACGTCGTAATAAAGAGAGAGAAACGTTCGGCTGATCTTAAGATTCTTCAGCGGACGATGTCTTGATATCGTTGCCGAATTATTCATTCTTGAGCGGTCGCTTGTCGACCTTGTCATTACGAAGATTGTGATTTCCCAAGTTCATGCCCTATGAGGTAATCATCTTGAAGGTTACTATTCATGCTTTGACTTCACGGTTTTTGTGTGTTTTCGAAAGTTCATGCGACCGATCATTATTCTCAAGTTTGCAATTTCTCAAACTGTATCATTCTGAGCCTACGCTTTCTCACTAGTTTCGTCGTCTTGAAACACTTTTCAGATCTTTCCAATTTTCCATGTTACGATTTCACGAACGAGTTTCCAACCCTGTCCGTTCCCTGCACACATTTTCGTCGACAGCTGTTTAAACATACAAGATTCCGTAACTTTGAATTGCATAATTCTATTATAACGAGTGCACTAATCCACAAACTGAGACATGGATTAACATAATTTGAACGACTTGTAATTGGCGGAGAATTGTAAGATCGCAGAAAGAGCGGTTGGGAGACACTATAAACCAATTTGGCACGATACGTGAAGATGAAGACCAGAAGATCGACATTCGACTGAAATCTCGCGACAAAGCTCCGGTGGTGAACACTTGCAACCATGGTGGACAAGTTGCACGAGTACGAGGGCATAGCTGGCAGAGTTCACGGGATACGGGATAAGATTAAAGAACGATGGGACGTGTGGAAGGAATGGAAAAACGAGATGCCCACGGATCAGGGCATCCAAGGTGTTCTCAATCACATGCGAGGTCCGCCGAAACTCGAAAGAACGCTCGAGGATTATTCTCACATCTACAGGTGCGTCATTTCTTTCGTCTCATACTTATCATTTTTTTTATTTCCATTTTGCTCTCATCCTTTCACATTTATAGTGTTATAAATCATTGCTCTTGTAAGAAACACAATTGGAATCACAGCGCCGCGGTAATGATTTGCACGAATCACTTGTCGCATTACTTCGGACTCTAACAAGAGGTACAAGTCTTCTTACGTAAAATTCTCTTACACGTCGAAATTAGAAGACACCATAACGAACAGTGCAGCATTCCTGTTTGTTAAAGAAGAATTACGAGTTGTGACGAATAATTAATTTGAAGCAATGCCGTATAACACACGCCAAAAACGAAGCATCGTAAGAACGAAGCGAGTACTAACGATAAGAAATATTCTAACGATAAGAAGAAGTCCTTACTCGAAAAGATAACATTTTGTGTTCTCCGCGATTCTATTTTCCGTCAGCATTACTTTCAACTAAACGTATCGAGGATGCAGATAATTCGCAACGGTCGCATCTCACGTTACATTCGCGTATACCCCTCGACCGACTAGAACTTTCAATGAAATCCCAACTTTTCTCGTAGAAAAAAGACGCGAGGCGAGCTTGTTCGTGTGTCCGCCGCCGTCATGGGTATCGAATTTTCATACGCAGCTGAAACCGCGTTCGTTTCACCGACTCTTCTCAAGATCGGAGTTGATCATCAGCATATGACCCTCGTTTGGGCACTCAGCCCCTTGGTAGGCTTCTTCGTCACACCTATATTGGGCAGTGTTAGTGATCGTTGCAGACTGAAGTACGGCAGAAGAAGACCTTTCATCCTTCTGCTTGCGATCGGAGTTTTAATGGGTGAGTGGATACGACGAGCACATGCATAACCCGTTTGTTACGTGACACAATCCACTTATAGATTGCAAGACGGACTAACCTCGTGGCTGGGATTCGGACGAAATATACAATATGTTTTAACGTCCGGTATCAATTGAGCTAATTTGAATGTCACTCGATAGAATTGTGGCCGATGAAGATTGCATCGAAAATTAAAAATAAACGCCGTTCAATTCGTTTCGATAGAACATTCATATCATTTCCGTTTTATACATTTTCGGCCGCGTAAATCGTTCGACATTTCAGTATTATAGCATGTAGGATCAGAATGTACCGATGCTTTTCGAACACAATTATCGAACATTTGGCATACTTTCGCGTGTATGTCTAACGTTTTGACGTGTGTCCATTCGCGTAATTTGAATGATATGACTTTGTTACGATGAAGGGCTGATATTAGTGCCAAACGGTGAGGACCTGGGCTATAGCTTTGGCGACATACCATCTTGGAGCAATTACACAGCACCCCTGGGTCATCGTACAACAGCAAAATCGGCGAAAGACGAAGTGCTTACGGTCAAGTCGTCGCATTCCTGGGGAATCTTCTTTACAATTCTCGGAACTGTTCTACTTGATTTCGACGCCGATGCTTGTCAAAGTCCTGCGAGAGCATATCTCCTCGACGTTACAATTCCTGGCAAGTTTACGAGTTCTTTCTCGTTTCATACAAGTGTCCAGATTAAACCTAAAAGGTTATCAAATTTTCACATATATTTCCCTCTTACGCGTACTGAACGTGAGCGACCATATGTTGGATTATAATATTAGTTCTGGAACATTTCAAATATTAAAAGCACAAGAAGCATTAAACATGTAAAAATCATAACTTTGTGAACACGAATAATTCAATTCCTTTAGTTATAATCTTATAATTCAACCGTTTTAAAACTGATACATCTGGTAGTGGTAACTGGATTCGAAATTGATTGAAGTACATACATGCAAGTAATGATCGCTGGAGTGCATTGAGATAATATAAACGTTTTCTTAAATGCTAATGTTAATACGGCCATACCAAGCTTACAATTACCTCCAAACATTAAAATAGGTAATAAACCCTAATGTATATTCATATAATTCATTATCATACCTACCTATTATCAATAATTTAAATAATACATTTTTATAGAGGATCATGCAAGAGGTTTGAGTACGTTCACCATAATGGCGGGTCTCGGAGGTTTTATGGGCTACGGATTAGGTGGAATTAATTGGGATGCGACAACAATCGGCGTCCTACTTGGTGGTCATCTTCACGCGACATTTACTCTGATTACATTCATCTTCATCATTTGCGTATCGTGTACAATCACGAGCTTCAAGGAAATTCCCCTCGATGTTCTGGAAAGGGATGAATACCAACAGCTAAATGAAAAGAAGGTCTATTTTCTGTTCATAAATGATACCAGCAAATTTTAAGAATGTTAACACAACGGTTTGTGATCATTTATCTTAATCTGTGTTCCGTTATAGGAACCGGATGATAGTAAGGGAAATGAATATGACAAAATTGCAAACGAAGAGTGCACGTCTTATGGAACTTTGGATAATGAACAAGAGACTGAACAGAAAACTGACGTGAGTAGCACAAGTGTCATAAATACCCAGTTTGATACCATACAACAATATTTACTATACATTATAGTGCACCAAGCTTGAAAAAAGGCGTGCAAATTTTCTACGTAAAAATTGTAATAAAAATGCGAAATAAAAGGTGACGTTAGGTGATAACATTTACATCGTAGGAATTTGCCCTGAAGCCACTCCCGATACAGCCATCAGCTCCACCTAAGCGACCGGGCGAGGTGCCAATGATACCTGACATACCGCCAGAGAAGATCTACATTGACAGCGCAGAACCAAATCCAAAAGCTACCCTTCAGGAATATCTTATGTCTATCGTTTACATGCCGCACAGTCTACGCATGGTATGCCTAACAAATCTTTTCTGCTGGATGGCACACGTCTGTTATTCCCTCTACTTCACTGATTTCGTCGGCGAAGCTGTTTATGGCGGCAATCCTCAGGTGAGACAGTTTCAAACAATCACAGTCGTATTTACTTACTGTAAAAACTCCAATACGCAATCTTCGCAATGTGTGTTTTATGACTCACCAATCATTTGCTTTACGTTTAAAAAATCATATCTATGTTTTTAACTCCTTCGTGATATATCACACACTAACGGCCATCTTAATTATGCATTAACAATTCTGGATTCATACTCTCAACAACACAGGCTCCAGAAGGTAGTAGTGAAAGAGAATTATACGAGTCCGGCGTTCGTTTCGGATGCTGGGGAATGTCAATGTATTCCTTGTCCTGTTCGTGTTATTCGTTGATCATCGAGAGGCTCATAGAGCGGTACAAGTCAGTATATCCTGAATTTGTAGCTATCAAATTTCGCATCTACTTCAAATTGTAGCCCTAAATCTACTCCTCAAGATTACTTCCATAAAGTTGCCATTGTTTTATTTCAGAGCGCGCAGGGTGTACATCTGCGGATTGCTGTTTTACAGTACCGGGATGATGATGATGGCTATTACGAAACATCCCGCGGGAGTAATTATATTCTCTTGGACAGCCGGAGTTATGTACTCTACTTTGTTCACTATGCCTTACTTGTTGGTCGCGCATTATCATGCCTCCTCAACGGTGAGCATTAATTCTGCGGGGAGTTGAACGCAAACGTGTACTTAGTACGGCCCCTGTTCACGTTCGTTTAATCGTCGTATAGACATAGACTAACGACATTTTCCCTCACGACGCTACTTTTACGTAATTCACTGTAATTAATTTGCCTTTGTTTCCCGTTATTGTCCCTGTGAAGTTGACATATGTTTCGCTTTGTTCGCCATTTGAGCTGCAGAGAGATTTTCATTACGTTGACTCAGCAGATTTTTTTACCGCCTTTTGCTGTGTTAAAATAATATAATATAACGTAGAATAATACATCAACCATACTACCGTGACATTCAATTAGATACTTCTGATCAAAAGAAGGCGCAATGGAATCAGTAGGTAAAGTTGCTATGCCAATGACACGGTTATTGGGACACTATTCAAGGATCTTATGGAATAATCGAGCAAAAACAAATTTTCTATTACTCTTGTAATCAATAAGTACAGCTACTACGACCGTGTAACGAATAATTGACACTGGTGTCTCTTGCTTCTTCTTTGCAGTTCGCTGTATCGGCCGAAGGGGAGGCCATTCAAAGTGGAGGTGTCCGTGGTCTCGGTACAGACGTCGCAATAGTCTCGTCGATGGTCTTCCTGGCGCAATTTCTGCTGTCCTGCTGTCTCGGGACGATCGTCAGTCTTTCCGGGACAACGACTGCAGTAGTTTTCGTGGCGAGCACTTTGGCAGCTTGCGGGGCTGTTGCCGCCACTCAAGTAATGTACCTGGATCTCTGAACGAAGGAGTCTCGACGAGAGAACGCTGCATTCTGTCCTGGGGATATGGACTCGCGCAAGCGGGGCAAAGCTATCCTTCCGAAGCTACACTTCCGTTCGAATCACGTTACAAATGTTCAATAATGGATCACGCTATTAACCATTCGTATTAATCAACCGCGGACCAATGGTGCTTTTAGTGCGAGGGTCAGTGCATTTTGAAGGAGGATTGACACGGTATATACATTGCTATGACCAATTTCTATCGATACGTGACGTACGATGGCAGATATTATAAGATAGACGTGCATTGCCCTACTTCTCCAAAATCGGATGTAGAACCGGTAAAATATCGATTCTCTGTTATGAAAGGGTAATTTGTTTTGGAAAGACGTAGGATTAAGAATCCCATTCTACTGTTTCGATTATGTTTCAATGGAAACACACCGGATTGTCCCACGTAATTTACCCACATTTAGTTTGAACATCAAAAAAAAACTTTTTTATACGCAGAATAGAGAAGAAATCATGTACCTCTGTACATGATTGAATTTGTACGGCAGAATTTATTAAGCGAAAAATTGGTTCAACGACATATTGGTTTAGTTATTAAATTCGACACATGGGACATTTTATTGTATGTATTCCATAATTCCGTTAGAGTGAGGAACATGTTGAGTTGTATTACCAAACATCACGAATGGCATTTTACGAATAATTACTCATTACTAGAGTTCCTTCTGATGACGTCACGTAATCACATGCACAAATAATAGTCGATTGTATCCAAGAATGCACCGCGAGGCGGATGTATTGAACATTCTATAACAATACTTCCGTCTTAACGGATGAATGGGTGTAAATAAAATGAGAAAAATGTACATCCCGCATGCGTTGTATTGTATTATTCACGTGTGTTTGTATCACACATCGGTCGCTACGTTTCACGTGTAATTAACAACTTACTGCCGCGTCAATTGCAGTTAGTAAATACCTCATTCCTACAATGCGATATTTTACATTTTCATTGCGCAGATCTCCAATGCGACATTAGCTTCCGTCGTAACGATCTTGCTCAACCTCTTTATCTGCATTTGAACGAACACGTCGTCGTAAACGTCACGGGACTAATAAGTTGAACAAGAAAAATCAATATGCTTATCAGAAGAAGAGAAAAACAGAATCTTTAAGAACTGAACCCATACAATGGACAAATAAAAAGAATCCGCTCGATGTTTAAAAAACTAAATACGAAATATTGTTAAATTCCATTCGTAAAAACATGGAGCTATAAAAGTTATACTGATCAGGTACAATCAACTACATAAACTCACTGCATGTTCAGGTAAAAAACAAACCCAGTATTCAAGATCAAAATGCGTTGTTAAGGTTTACCTTAACGATTTGGTACTGTTGATTGGCGCAGACAACAGGAAATGAAAAAAATATACCCGGTCGAACATTGTAAGTATTGTCAGACAAGACGCCCATGCACGTCCATTCGCCTTCCCGTGTACCGCTCCACAAGAGTTTGCAATGATCGGCCAGCGCAAAAGCCAGTGATCTGGTATGCAAACATCTGTTCATCGTGCTTTGGATGGTCTAACACCGAATAACTTATCGTTTAATACTCGCATGGTTTAAGTGTGGTCGAGTATTATGCACAAAGCTTAAACGGTCTGAGGTGAGTGATTATTAATACACGTGAAGTCTCACACGCGGGAGGTCATTCCTCATCCATACGGCAACTTCGTTCGTCAAAAAACTATTATCATTGAGTGATAAGAACCGGCAGTCAGGAAACGTATGAATGTTATTAGTACCCCAAATAATAATATTCTTAACTTCGGCAGGTAAACAGCCCACAGCATCTGCAATCTGGAGGAAGATTAGTGTTAACAAGCTGCAATCGAATGAGTTTCAAAAGCCAAACTAGATTTGACTATATAAATTTAATTATACCGGTAAATGCAGTTTCAACGGTTCGTAGAATCTATTACGTGAAAATGAGTACGACTAACGATAGTTAAAGATTCTAATTTGTTCTATAAGCACAGCAAATCTATAGCAAGAAAATAAAATTGTCGAGCATCATACATGAGCCGCTGCCATTTTCACGTTAAACAACGATAGTGCTGTAATATTGGTCGGTGAAATAGACTTCGCATAATGAGAAATTATTGTTGCTGCGGTGTTTCCAATTACAATAACTTTGACGTCTTTTTTTGCATATTCCTCGATAGCCTTTCCCTGGAACCGGAATAAAAGACGTTTAACATAAAGGTGCTATTGCATAATAGTCACGGATTGAAGTATTTACGTGAAACAAGGAGACGAGGACTGCTTCCTTAAAAAACGGCTCTGTATATTCTTCTTCAGTAAATTCGTAGCCTCGAGCTTTTCCGATCGATATCACCACATCCGCATCCTTGAATGCCACTGACGGCTCGTGTGTAAGTATATATCCTGAATCATTTTTATTGTACTATCTACTAGTATTAAACATAGAATTAAGGAAGTGTGATTTGCTCGAATAAAATGTCCAATACAATGAATAAGACGATATGTCTAAAATTGAGCGTTATCTGATACATTTAATGACTGTTAATTGTCAGCCATGGATCAATATTCTTCTATACGCTATTTTATTATTTGCCAAAATATGATACTCATTCCAAACCCATCTTTAACATTAGTCGGAAAATGTTGACTCCTGTTCAAATTTTTATATAAAGGTGGATTGTTGATATAAGACGAATATATTGAAATGGAAACATTCACCAGCTAAAAGATTGGGGGCAAAATGTGTGGTCTCCACTATGACACTTTCCAGGAAAATGGCTTTCTCCCGTGTTTCATAAAGGCTGATAAAAATCAGCTGATCGTTGCCAAAAACTTTGTCTGAAAAGATCCGGTACAGAAGGGCAAGCGCTATTTCCGTCGTTCCCTCTGTAATGACAACTCGCAAAATACGGTTTCTACATTGTAACGATTTACTAAATACATATTCGCCTTCTTCCGCATGTATCAAATCCATGGCGTCAAAGAAATCTATAAACTTTTACTTTACAAAATACACGTTTCTAAAAGACATCCGTAGAAGACAAAATAGACGTGAAACAAACGATTCGTTACAAACATTTGTACTACCCTTGTACGTTTGCAAATCTCAGTAAAGAAATTACAAGATCGTAGTAGCAGTACAACATAACGTAACAGGCATTATTTCGTGTTCCTTTATTAAGTGCGTAGATTATTTATACATTTTTCAAGAACATCCTTCTTGATGCGAGGGAAATCGAGATTTTGCTTTAACACCTCGTTGCAAGCTTCTATCGCATCGGCGTAGTTTTTCGCCTTCAAGCAACAATAACCCAACTTATACCCTACAGACAGTTTTGATTTTCCGCCGTATTTCCACGCTTCTGCATATCTTAATGCACCCTCACGATAATTCTGATCTTTCTCAGCTATATAACCAGCAAGTTCGTGAGCTCTTACGCAGGTCGCGTTATGCTGCAATACTCTTTTCAACAATTCGTTGGCTAGATCGTATTTACTCGACTGCACGTAGATGTCAGCCAACAGTAGCCAACAACGTTCAAGGTATTCGGCCTCCTCAAAGGTCCAGACGTTCTTACTGACTCGTTTCAAGTGATTACGTGCCCTTGGCGTCTGTTTCAAAAGAATATGAGCGACTGCCATTCCTAATGCTGGTCCAACGTGATCACGAAAAGCCTCCTGACCCGCCAACACCGTACAATCTTGCAAAGCTTTTTCAATATTCGACTTCTGCTTCGTTGCAAGAAGGAAAAAGTTTCCTAGCAATCGGTGAATTAACATCTCTTGGGCACTTCCCTTTGGATTTAATTCCTGTTTCGAAGTAACTAGTGTTAGCATGAAATACGAAAAAAATCACCTTTTGACGTAAACAATATGAAAGTTTCGCTATACAGAAAATACCTGAAGCAAACGATAAGCCGTGTTCAACGCCATTGTTCTCGAATCCTGATATTCGGAATCTTCATCGTTGAACACTTCGCTAGAGAGGGAAGAATCATCATCGGGATCGAGGCAAATCTCTATCATATTGTATATCGCCTGTTGACCCCATTCAGGATCCCGCCTTGCATAGTTGAAGTTTCGCAGCGCCGAATTTAATTTACCCATTCGCCAATCATATAAACCAGCACAATAATAATAGCCGGCTTCTACGTTTGAATTGTCAGTTGCTGCAGCTGCTCGCGATAACCATTCGTCGAGATCGTCCATATTTCCTGAAATATAATAATCACGTTGACCTAAAACCATAGAAGACAGTACATGAAAGAGCACTCTACATCCTCTAAATAATCAGACCTGTTCGGCGAGAAACCTCAATTAATCTCGCCAATGCTGTCCAATACGTGGGACGTCGTAACAATAACTGCCGAAAGTGAAAAGCAGCTGTCTCAAAATCGACCTTCCTAAATGCAAGATCAGCCATCATCACAGAGGCAGCTTCGTTATTAGGATCCGCGTTCAGAAGTGCAGTGCAACTCTGGGTGCATCGATCCAGATTGTTCATCTGTTACATAATCAGGTTTCGTCATTAGCAAGAATAGTTATGTACGCAAACAATAACGAATTACATGCGTGTACCTGCATGTATAGTTTTGCCAAGGACAATAAAGCCTTAACATCGGCTGGCTTATGATTTAGTGCCTCCTTATAATGCATTATGGCTAGGTCGTAATCCCTTAGTGAAGATGCGTGATCAGCCATAGTCAGGCATATATTTGCCAGTAATTGCTTCTGATCAACCGTGCTCGAATCTATAGTAAGTCTCTGTACGTATCTGCTTTGGTTCTCTTTTGCGTCTTTGAGAGTTGAAAGTGCACCTTTTATATCGCCCGCCCTCTCTCGCACTTTCGCAAGAAGCAATAGTAATTGACCACGACGCACTAAACTTTGCATGTCAGATTCCCCTCGGCTATCTAAATTTCGCGCCGATTAGTATATATATTTTTTCCAAATCGTTTACAAATATGCATCACACTGCAACTTAAATGTGGTGCCTACCTTGCAATTCCTGTACAAGTGTCGCTTCTGCCTTATCGTACTGTTTCATTTTCATAAAAAGTTCGGCAAGGTCAAACTTCAAGTTCCTGCACCCTTCATTTTTTATCATATCTTTGTAATAGTTTATTGCTTTCGTATACTGATGTGTCTTTATTAAAGCCTTGCCCATTTTATTCGCTATAATAATTTTGTCCGACGGATTCTGACTAAGAGCTTGTTCGTAAGCTTCAATTGCCCTTTCGGGCTCTTGAATAGAAACGTACGCGTCTCCTAACATATTGTATGTTTTAGGACCAGGGCAATGTTCGACTAATTCTCTATAGGAATTAAAATATCAAATAATTCGAAAACCTTAATACGTCTCATGTCATTCATATCGCGCATTCCGTTAAATGTGTTAAATGCATTTAAATTACGAGTAATTTAATAAGAAACATGAATGAAATGTACCTAAAGCATTTAGCAAAAGCTTGGTGATCCTTTCTGTAATTCAAATTGATCTCCGCTTGTCGGGTATGTGCCTCCAGATAATACGGTTCATCCGGTTTCACCCTAGACAGGTAACTTATCGCCCTCTCAACTTCTCCCTTCTCCAAATAAAGTTCAGCATACCCTATCATCATCTTTCCTTCTTCACTCGTTCCCACAAACTCCGTTTGCGCTTTCTCCATCAAAATGAACGCCTCATCAAATTTCTTCATTTTGCTATAAGCAGAGATCAGCTCCAGATATAATGTTACTTTATCCAACCTGGAAATTCTTATAGGGTCACCCTGATTCTGCTCGTTCTTCGAGTTCATAGACGACATTGCCACCTGATAACTGTTTATACAACTGTCAAAGTCACCACTTTCCTTTTGAACCATACCGGTGATCAGATGATAAATGGGATCGTCTCGTATCTTAAAGTTATAACTTAGCCCAACTTCAAGACTTTGCGACGCCAACTGAAAACTACCTTGACGGGCTAATATCTGTGCCATCAGTAAGTGCGCCTGAGCATTGGTCGAATCCACGTTGTCCAAAAGTTTCTTCACAGTTGTGAATGCATCATCCAAGTCCCCAACTTCCATCTTTATCTTGCTCAAGAGCAGCAGCGGCATACTTAATCCCGGGCAAGCTTCCGACAATGTCTCTAAGAGGCGTACACAGGGTTGCTTCTTTACTTCGTTCTGCTCCAGAGTGATCGAGTTTCTGAGAGAATGATCGAGTCGTCTTTTTGCAATTTGCAAGCACAGATCGGGATTTAGTTTCTCGAGAAAATGGTATCCGAACGGAATTGGTTCACAAGTCTTCAATAAAATGTCTGCAGACATATCCAGATAGCGCATAGCGCTACTGTGATCATTTTCATAAAGTTTTGCCGACATAAAGAGAAGCTCTGGGTTTCCAGCGTTTGATTGTATCTCCATGAGGAAGTCGATTTGTTGCCGGGCCAAGTCTACGGTGCCCGGTGATGTGTCGAAAAGCTGACACTGAGCAAGACCCATCAAAGCAGCAAATGATGATTCGTCAATCCGTATGGCACTTCTGTACCAATGTTCAGCGTCCTTCGGCTTACGCAGGGAAAGATAAAAGTTTCCTAATTCCACCATCAGATCCGCGTTCCTTGAGTTTTGTTGTAACATTTTCTCTGACACTCTCGTCAGTTCTGTTAATATATCTTGATATCCGCAAACTATTCGCGAAAAAAGACGCACATTGTTAACAAAAAGACGAACATTTTTCGGCTCGGCAACAATCAGAGTTCTGAAAAATAACTGAAGATGCCTTAAGCCATCGTTGTAATCGCCGTCTCTGCAAAGTACTACAATCGCATTCGCTTTTATGGCATCTAAGCTATTAGCCTCGATTGACAATATTCTGCTCGCACTCTCGAGTACCTGTTCCCAATCTTTTGCACTCAACAGATTAGCAGTCTTCTCGATCAATGGCAAGGGCAGTTTAGGATATCGCGTGATCAAGCCATTCAAAACGTGTATAGCGCTCGAATAGTCCCCTTGCTGTCGTTTGTATGAGGCCGAACCAAGTAGGGCACCAAAATGTTTCGGGTGTTCCTTCAACACGTTCTCAAAATAACTTGACTTTCCCGATTTTTCCTCATGCGACAAATATAGCTCTAGCCAACCCTTGGTCATTAGAAGATCCATGTCTGAGGAATCAATTTTGTAAGCTCTGTCAGCGTAATCCTTGGCCTTATCCACTTTTCCAGATAAAAGTAATACTAATCCAGCCGAAGATAATGCAGCAACTGATGCCCTTCTACGCTCTTCCCTGATTCGGGCATCAAGTTGTGCTATAGTAGCTCTATCTGCAGTTCCGTCAAGTCTATGTGTGACGCTTTGAATCAGTAATGCTGGAAGTGTTGTGTCAACATGATTGAGCAAGCTAGAAATCTCCTTTATTGCTTCGTGAACTTTTCCAGTTAACGCATGTGCCAGACCAAGAAGAATTCGTAGGCGTTCACTGTTTGGATAGATGTCACATGCCTCCTTTGCATGTATTAACATACCATTATAGTAATATTCACGACAGTACCATTCAATGATACCTATATATTCTTGTTCCTCCATTATTATTAAATGTTTGATGTTACAAAAAACTACAAATTGTTTAAATTATTATGATTGGCATAGACAATTGCAGGTTTTTGGAACATTAACTTTATAGGCAATTGTATTATTTAGTGTTTATTTAAGGCAACCATTTTTATTTGATATCAAAATTTTCAGGATCCGGTAATTGATATATAATCTCAGGATTTAAGGAATTAGAATCAGGACCATCTAAAATTTTTGGTGGTCCTACAATACGATCTTCTAAATCATAATTCTTAGTTGCAAGATAATACTTCTGCATGTAGTCACAAGTTAAATACAAGAGATGATTATTAACAATTGCATATGTGAAGGCTGTCTGAAATACAAAAATTCTTTTGATCTAAATGTATTACAAAAACAATATGATAATAGAAGACAAAAAGTTCTATGTCATAAGACATAGAAATACATACCTCTGCTAACAGACGGGCTATTCCTAGACCCTTATACTGAATAGGCACAACTATTGATTTCATGTCCAAAATTTTCCCATTTTGTATGTACTTCAGTACTGCTTTAGCTAATGGCATAAAAGTATTGTAAGATATCTGTGATTTATAAATTACTATGTATTTGTTAGTAGGCAAAGTGACTTTGTAAGGAAGTTCTTACAATTATCTTCCAGCTTCACATAAAAAACACCGCGATTTGTGTTGTGATGAACCATATAAAGGAATCGTATCTGTAAGTTTGGTTTAGCTTGTTTGAACAGAAACGAATTTAATTTATTTATACTTCCCATATCAAAGGATAATATAAAATTAAATTTTATGGTTATTTGTCATTATCGACAAAGCGACAACGAGAAAGTTATGACAAGACTTACAATTTTTAGTTTACACTTTTGACGGTCAGACCAGGCCAGACAGGTTAGTTTTATGTTTACAACTGTGTTACCTAGCAACGTGCGACATGCAGCATGTAGTGTACACTGTGTAACAAAAAAATTTATATATGAACATATATATACATATATACAAATCATCATACAAGCGGGAATGTACATACATTGTACGTATATAACTGTGGTTTTGTATTGTTGCATGTATATATTTAATGCTCTTTTTCTTTAGTTTTCAAAAAATGGTTCTTTTTTAGGACGGATTTTTTAATTGTAAATTACAATTAAACGTAAATTGGCATTTTTTTAACAAATACTAGTTCAAAAGGACACAAAAACTGACAATTCTGAAAACGTCTGCAGACCTTATAATCCAGGATTGCAATAAAATATAAAATATTCAGTGATCACCAAAAAAGCCCATAAACATTAATGCGTATTTATATAACAAAATTATATCAACGTATATTTGCGTAGTGGCAAAAACAACTTCATCTGGACTTATTTCTATTCTTCGCCCGCCCATGATCGTTTGAACGTCGAAGTATAAATACTGTAAAAGCAGAGATAGGGACAGCTTTAGCCAATGTACAGGAATATATTTACAAAGTACAGCATATGTCTATATCTACCATAGATATTAGAAGTGTCCCAATGATAGCAATGACCAACTGAAGAATTCTTATTTGTGTAAAAAGTAGAACAATCGTCAACACGATAAGTGAAAGGATCGCGATTATACCAACTATCATCATCAATCCAGACCTCATTGTTAGATCAAACTACAATCATATAATATCCCACATTATAAAAATAGTATAATATATTTATCTAATAAATCAATTAGTAATAAGGATAATTTAAACAAATTTTTTGTACTCGATTCAGCTGAATAAATACTAGATTGTCAAATATAGGTGAAGAAGTACCTTTGAAAACGTTGCTACAAGGCATACTACCGTAGTAATCAAACTGGTCATTCCAATAGCAAGAATCACAGTTTCAATGCCATAAAACACTGATGAAAATGCGGCTAAGTAGGACATAGCAATTGTCTGTAGCGAAAAGAAAACATGTAATAGCAATATTTAAATTATACAAAATAAGTACTCATTTAAATAGATTTTACCAGTATGCACAGACATATATAGTTGCATGGGGACTGCCGCCGGGCGCAATCGGAGCACGATATTGCACAGTAGAAAACAATAAACGCCACGCTGAACGAGTAATGGCAAGTAGTTACTATTTATATTTGTACGTACGTATCCTTTCATTACATGCGTACAAGCATAATCTTACCGTGTAACCACTATAAGATATAAAAACTAATGAGTTACGTACAGTGCAATGATCCATATGTACCAGTACAATATCATGAATTTTTGGGCAGCTTCTCTGATACGAAAGTAGAAGTAAGACATTAGGGACTGATTGACAGTATAGAGATCCTTTTGCCGTCAACAAAGTACTTACACAAACATAAAGAATGCTATAACACCCGCAGTGAACAGAAGTTGCATTGTAAGGATGCAAAACACCTTTCTGATGAACACTCTCCTCACTATGGCATTCTTAAAGTCCCCTAAGTATACCTCGCCGTCGTCGTCCGGATTCATATTTGCCCTTCTGACTTGTTCTTCTCGCCAGATTCTGTACAATTCAGCGTTTTGTCTTTCGCGTTCCGCAACCATTTGATCTGTCACGTCTACAGTGTAAGGTCCCTGTAGTTTATTTGCAAATAACCAAGTAGTTTATCTCAGGTTATTTGTTTGTTCACAATAGCCCGTGTATATAAATCATCAGGTACTGACACTTTGTATTTTCTGCCCTTTGACGAGAGGCGGCAATTGTGGTGGACCTTGTATATATGTTTGACCTTGTTGCGCTTCCTGTGCAGAACTTTTTGTTTGCATTGTATTGCTTTCTTCGTTAATTTTAAAGATACTTCTCTGAATCTTTGATAAAATAATCAAAAAATATAAACTCTGAGCACACTATGCATAATATATTCACTCAGCAACTTGTTTTTTTCGCATACATACAGTTTTTACTGCCACAAAACGGACTCGCGAGACGTCTTCTCGAGTGCTTGCTTTCTAGGCCCTCCTTGATTTTGGAGTTTTTGCACTAATACTTATGTGAAAAAGACTTTTGTAAATAGCGGTAATTAGTTGTGACATTTTGTTAGAAACAATTGAGTATGTGCCACATAAACGTATTCTAAATCGCTTGGTTGCAGATGGGCACGGTCGCGGTCCTCGCTTATTTTCTGAAAATTCCTTATCGTTGGAAAAGGCATTCGATTCTAAACAGATATACAGGTTCCTAATGTACTGCATGAAAATGTCTTATGATATTTACATACACAGAAAGGTCGTGCATTTCACTTATAGCAACCGACAAAGCTGAAAATGCACTGCAGAAGGTACAGTCAGAGTCACCAATGAGTACTTTATATAATATATTTGCGTAAACGTTAAGTCGGCATAATTGTACATAAAGAGAAAACGTGTAAAAAATATAAACTGTTGTAGAATTTTTGAAATAAAATATATTCAACTCATAACAGTAATGTATCTTATCATATTTTTCTTTCATCCCCCAATCTCATATTCTTAGCATTTACACACATATAAGTGTAACTATACGATAATTGTATAAACATCGCAAGAAGTTTTCCTACTCTTGCAATACAATACTTTCGTTTGCTATAGGAAACACTAATTTATATTACTCAGCTTTAAACGAATATTTGTAACAAATAATAGTACACTTAGATGTAATATTCCTGTGAATTGTTAAAGCATTTCAGCATATGCATGTGTATGTTTGTAAATTTAAATTAGTATACATACATACATACTTATATATATATATATATATATATATATATATATATATACATATATACGATTCACGCGGGTTATAAGATTCTCTAAAATCTGTGCACTGCTTTTAAACTGATTCAAAAACCTTCTCTCAGAATTCTGTAAAAAGTCGATGCATAACTAATATGCCATGTCAATTGATTGTTTACCACTGCTTTGAAACTGCGAAATAAAATAAAAAATGTATTTTGCGATTTTTATTCAAAATCATCATGAAATTAAAAAATATTCGACCCTAAATATTAAGTTAGGGATGACTACTGTAATATGAAAATAAAGGAAATTTTTAACATAATGCATGACTTAGTAAAATATATTTATATATAAAAAAAAAAGCACTCACTACAATACACTATTTCTAAAAAACACAATTTGAAATTACATCATTCAACAAAATAGTATCATACGCTATCATACAAGTGGTAACTTAATTTGCATTTGTACTTAGAACATGATAAAATGGTTGATTTTGTTCCACTGTAAAAGTTCTCCTCGTAATCACAAGTCGATGTTGATTATAACATTTTAAGATATTTTAATAATAAAAACGTTATGGCTATTCATGATCAATGATTGTAATGACCGTTCAGTTTGCAAAGTGTGTGCGTTTGATTATGCATGATTACATTGTACAAAAACTGTCACTTAAGTGGATCAAATTAGAGAGACTTATGGAAACACAGAAAATTGAAGTATGCTTCTCGAATGTCTCTCTCTCTTTCTTTAATGAGATATGGACTGATGGATTCTTTGCCATACCGTAGATTTCTACTAGTCGCCGTGCTAATACAAATTGACATGGAAGAAATATCTTTTGCAAGATCACCCTTTTGTGTTAGTGGGAAAGTATTGTAAAAGAAGACGTGGACTCACATATCCGCTTACTGTCATGATGCTACATGATAGAAAAGTATACGATTTAATAATGATCGTTAGCCAAAAATCAGATTACTGTCTCGTCTATTCTATGAATTTATCGAAAAGACGTCAGTCTCGTAAAGAGTCTTCGTACAAAAGTTCTTTCAAACTGTGCACCGACATTGTATAATTCCGTTTGCGAAAGCTTAATTGCAAATTGAGACATGAACTATCTCTCGTTTTTTGTCTTGCCTTCAAGCGTAAAGTCTACCACAGCATTTTTACAATCTATGCGCACATTGTAAGGAGTCAACGTTGTCCCGCTTTAGCGTTACATACCGGATTGATTAATTTGCTCCTGTATTTTATTGCATAAAAGCTGTGGAAAGAGAAGAGAAGTACAGAGTTAATTATCGTCAAATATTACCGCTGAACAAAAATATAACATTTACGTTGGCATATGAAACACATATTATTTGTACCTGCTTCATGGTGTGGTCTGCAATTAATATTATCTTTGATTGATCGGCACTTCCAAATAAACCACCGAGTTTCTTCTTCTTAGAAATATCCTTGACAAAGATTTGCACTCCTTTTTCGACCATTTTGGGTGTATCGTTCATTTCTAACCACGTATGAGTCCATTCAACCTGCATAAAATTGACATGTCTTTTTAAGCTCCAATGACGTTACGAATACTCCATATCGTCAGGAACGGTATGCGTTTATTAATTTTAAATATACAAACCCGCCAACCGCCAAAAAGATCACTATGTTCAAGGTACGCTAATCTTTTATCTGTAAGTAACAGCACATCTTTGTTTATGTATACGTGATACATATAAATATCCGTATTTGCGTATTTCCCTTTCTCCAATTCCTAACACGGATTAATTCACATATTATTACGTGATAGGCGTGCATAATTACGGAAACAAACATCAAGGTCCGTGGAATAAGAAAATAAAAACTTACCACCAGAATTTTATTTCCCTCTGCCTCGTCCCGGACAAATGCTCTGACCAAACTGTCAGGCTGCAAAAATCTGGGCGGTCGAACTCTCTTCACTTCTTCACCCAATTCCGCCGCCCTGAATCATTCAGTATGAGTATCATGCGACAATGATGGAAAACAAGCTTGGAGTATCATAGATATTCATACCGTTTAACGGCACCAAATGATCCACTGGCAAAATCAATAACCCCGGCTGTCGGACGAGTAACAAGACCAACAACCCCTTTTCCAAAACCTTTGAAGAAACCTTCTACGCCTTCCTCCTTTGCACCTGATATGGGTTTCATGACCACACCAGCAACTCCGTCAACAACGCCCTATACAGTCGCACCGGGTTTAGATTAATAATGTTTTTGTGAAAACGAGCAAAGAACACTAATAACTTCACGAGATAATCGTAACAATCTTACCATGACCAAACCCTTTCCACTACGTGCAAGTCCTTCCTGCAAATTAGACGGCTGCTTGTTAAGTTGTTCTTGCCTTTTCTTTTGATAATCCTTGTCAAACGTTAACGCAGCTATTCCTTTGCCTTGAAATTTGATGATTTCATTAACAACATATTCCACAGGGTAACGACTGAAGACGGTACAGTTATGCCACACAATATTTACCCATAGCTCCAGTAATTTTGGACACCGCTCCCGCCATACCACCAACGGTATGACCCAACATACTTCTCACACCAAGAAATAGACCCTCTGCGAATTCTCCTGGACCTTGAATAGCGCCTTGAAACGGTTCATAGAACAAATCCTCGATACCCTTCATCGTACCGACGACAAGTCCGTACGGATTTCCTATGACATCTAAACCGAGAACCAGAACGTAAGCCTGTTTAATTGCCTGTCCCACGTAATGGGTGGTAGCTTCGGAAATCAGTTGCTTGTGCGTCATGAATATATAGTCTCGCTCAAAGTAGGCTAACCTGCAAGCAAAAGTCCAGGTTTAATTTAGTCCACTATTATGCCGTAATCGTGAGTCGACGAAAGTGATATCGTACTTAAATACAATGTCATTAATGTCAGTCAATGTTACTCCAATGCCTTGCAGTAATACATTTAATACTTGTGGAACAGCAGAAGGGCCGCCGCCGCTGCCGGTCATGGAAAAGCTTATATGTATCTGCAAAGATTTTGGCACATGTCAATTTTTAATCGTGCTATGACATTGTTATATAAACAGGGTACGTTTACAGTGTAATCATCCATAGATTGGTGACTCTCTTGTTTCATTAATCAAGGTGCTAAATGTAAGAGAAAGTTGCAAACCTTTAACGGAGAAAAGTGAAGCAAATCGAAGAAGTTCTTTTGTTCAGCCGTTGTAATTAGGTTTACGTGGTACATTAATGGCTCGTTTACTAGTTTCATATCTTTTTGGAACAATTCACTCTGCAAATAAATAAGTTTCACTAGTACATATGTGGCATATATTTGTACTGCATGAAAATAATTATAAGGAAACCTTACTTGCTCTGCATCATTAGCTTCGTTTGCTTCAAAAAGTCCTATTAGCGCGTTTATGAATACAATGTCCACTTTAATGTGGAACTCTTGTACAAGAACTTTGAAATAACGAAACTGTTGTACGGTACTGTGCTCTAATAGGCGTTTCACCATACTCAATTCGGCAAACGGCTTCATTACTGTAAGCATAGTACAAGGAAATGTAAGCAAAGTATACGCAATGGTCCTTGAACCGTTGTTACTGTTGGTCGTTCAAACTTACCGGTGCTTTGCGCAATACTCTTCGGTGGAGGAACTGGTGCTAAAATAACTGGAAACACGCATTCGGACAGCTGATTATCTATTTGAAGCCTATTGATCTTTGCGTGCAACTGCACCTGATGTGCAGACGTTCTGTATTGAACCCATAAACCGGTTTGGAAAGTGCGTCGCAAGTACCGCCTATGTGGTCTCAGCATCTCCATGTTTAAGTAATCGACCTGAAATACATAATTCGAATAATCGTGAATTTCATAAAATAATTTGAAATTAAGAGGAGGAAAGATAAGCGTTGAATAATCAACCGTATACCTCTAACTTGGCTTCGAGCATAACTCTGTACGCAGGATCTTTTCCTATTTGCAATTCCCGCGAATACCTTTGGTATCCTTCTTCAATGAGATTGACTTCTCGTGTATTGAGTCCACGCCAACGATTACCGACATTTTTACGCGTTTCCCATATAATCCCAGAACTAAGATCGAGAAAATATTAATTATCACATACATCAATTACAATACGGTATAATGCTAATAACGATGCAAGATGCACCAAAATTATTCCCTGTGCCTAAAGCGTTTTCATGCAATAACATTATTTTTAACAATTGATTCGGCCTATATAACAGAATTCACGAAGGCTTACCTAGCTATACACATGTATAACAATTCCGATTTAGTAATGTTATTAACGAGCGACAGGCCAACCCCATGAATACTCATTACTATTTCCTGATCAATAGGCTCTAGGTCTCCTACTAGTTGGCAATCTTCAGCAATTTTTAGATTTGTTGTAAACAGCAATACTCGCTGCGTTCCGTTAAGGAAGGAAACATAAAATACTTCTTCCTCCAGGTCTGGTACTTGAAATGATCCCAAGTTGTCCTTCCTAAGATCATCTTCGATTTCTCTTTTGTTACTGTCTTCCCACATTATTTTTTTTGATCCAGCTGGATTCTCCCATGTATAGAACATTCGGTTGTAGGACTGAACAGATCTATAAAGTATACAATGTGTTAGTCATCATTCAGATGACATTCTTCACACACATTGTTTCTACAAACTTATAAGTTCGATTAACTCACCTCACATTCATGGATCCTTTCTCCCAAAGATGTACAGTGTGCGGCGTATGGTTAATAATAAGGGCAGGAGCATTTCCCGGTGTGTATGCTGACATAGATATGTAAACACCACCTTCACTAAGTTGTATATCCACATTAATTCCTCCGTACTGTTCATAAACGTATAATCGTATAATATTGATACAAGACACTTTGCGTAAATAAAGAGTGTATTTGTGATAAATAAAATGTACGTGCTATTTTCTACCTTATTGTCTAGCTTCAGTAAAGTCGTGTGACTTTCAGTATAGATAAAGGCTGCAGTTTGTTCAGGGTGACCAGCTACCTTTGCTTTCAACGTTTTATCGTCATGCTCAGAACGTGCCCAGAGAGCTGTACACTCTCCTGGCGGAACCTATAACGGGACAATAAATTCCATTTCATTTCATAAGAGACAGAACCATTTGCCTTCAATATTACTCTGATATTTCTACATACCTTGATCATTGGATCTGCTGGTCTGCCACCTTCTTGACACTCAATCAAGTAGTGAGCATTGTTTATCAGTACATAGTAGGGCGTGAATGTAATTTGCTTTGTCAGTGAATTATATGTCAGCTGGTTATGAACTCCAATCTATCGAAATGTACTTAATTAGATACGTCATAATGCGTCATAATGCTGATGTACCGACGATCATGTAATGTTATACGGACCTGATATACCAAACCGTTATATTTACAGGCGACAACACCCTCGCTACCTGCAACATCAATGGAGAATTTGTCTGACCAGTCACCGTCTTCTACTCGTACCATGGCCTTCTTCTTTCCAAAGAATGCTTTAGACCGGAATGAGAACAATATTGGTCCTTTAAAATGCTCGGGATGATACAGGACATTCAAGTAATCCTCCGCACTCTAAAATGAGAAATAACGTTTAAATTAGTACATTAAGCGTTCGAATATTTTCCCATGTAATGACCGTTTTACACATAACTGTACAGTTAACAGACATTTGCCGAATTATTCATCCTTTAAACCAACTTGATGCTTTTTCAAACAGAAAAAACAAAAGATCTTATTATCACCAACCCATACAAAAACACGTTTATCGTATCTGCAATCCCTACGTCATGTAAATTGCTCGTGCATATGTGTACGCAGTGCCGTAACTTGGCAGGTGCAACAGGTGCACTCGCACAGGGCCCACTTGGAAGGGGGGCCCAAAATGCTGTTTACAGGAAATGATATTTACAAATTTTTAACTTTTCCACCTTTCTACTGCGCGGTTTGACGATTCAATTTTGCCTTACTCAGACTCTAGATCAAAATCTAAATAATAGTTAGTTTTACGTCACTCTTCGTCTATTTTTAACCCTTCCTGTGTCTATTGCTTCGTGCGAGAGAAGTTTTAGCAAATTAAAATTAATAAAAAATTATTTAAAATCAACTATCGGACAAGAACGGTTATCCAATCTATCTATTATTTCCATAGAATTTGACATTGTTAAAAACATAAATTATGATGATGTGATTAATGAATTTACCGAAATGAAAGCCAGAAAAGTGTTAATAAAATAAATCTTATTAAATCTATTGTAATGTATTTGTTTTATTATTTTCCTAAATGTAATTAATTAAGGGGTCTAAGTGCACATTTTTGCACAGGGCACAGGAATGGCTAGTTACGGCACTGTGTGTACGTTCCATATTGTATAAATAGTCAACACGTACTTATACCAACCAGTATATCATTGTAACATTTTAATTTGTACTTAAAAAACGCTATTAAGTGTACGGCTGTCAACGATTAATATATAAGAAAAGCTTAAGCGATATAAATACATTCATCAGAGTGTGGACACTCCGAGTAATGAAAATTGAAAGCAAGACCCATAATACAGTTACTACTGCTTATATGTATTACACAATTTTTAGTAAAGCATATACCTTCTCTGATTAAAAATCTGCTGTTTAAAAAATATGGAACTTATAACTTGTAATTTGGCAGGTTTCGTAGGCAGTACGATGCCGTTTTATAAGATATCAAATTCGAATAAACAGTGTGTTATTACAATTACACAGTAAGTACATTAAATAATTAGTAAAATGATCCAGATTCTTGTACTAACTATCTCTATTAGCATAGCTTCGTAACATAAAAGCAAACATGATCGCACAAAACACTGTGGTTAGTTTTCCTTTATATGTTAATACAGTCGAATATATTTCATGTATGAGAAATATGTTATGTGAACAAAGTCTGAGAAGCAACACCAGTGTCAATGATATAAAATAAAAACTATGTCACCGAACGTGCTTTCCTCTTCCTATACTCTGCACGCGAATGTTGGGGTTTCATAGCCGAAACCCATCTCTGAAAGATCAACTTCAAATGTATTTCAGGTAAATTAAGAACATTGAAAAGCATTATCATTCTGAACGATATCGAATGTATACGGATCTTGATTTCTGCCCAGAAGCAAAGATAAACGAGTAATCAAGCTTGCATTATGACACTATGAGATATCTATGATATAAACAATACAATAGTATTAATCTATCATTTAGAAAAGAAAATATGTTTGCAGTCACATAATAACAATTCACATGCTGAAACGAAAAATTGAAAATTTAAACGAGCAATATCGCGTCTAGCTTGACTTGTGAAAATATATTTCTATATTGCTGTTAAAATAATTGGCCACAATTTGTAATGGGCAATACCGCCGAGAAACTACCCTATTAAAAGCACAATGGTGCAGTACGATTAACATGAAATCTCTACCTTGACAGGACTTGAATGTTCTTTGCCACCCTTACTTGACTTCTGTAAATAAATGGTTTGAATTCAATACAGAGGTCTGCATAGTCATCTTTATTGGGACAAGTTACGTCATTAGATATAATCGTAATTGTCAAAAAGGGCGAGAGCATAACGCCATCGTCGTGTTATTTATGCATTATAAATTGCATATACTTAAAAATTGGCGACAGCATGTAAGCAACAAAATATTAAATGGTAGAGATAACAGAAGTATTTGCCTATATAGCTCCATACAGCTCTGTACATCACAGTACTATGTCCTGAAATAAAAGTCTATGACACCTATGGCATGTTGTTAACCGCGGCTTCCGCTACTCTTGGAAATGTTTGAAAAAAGCTTTGAAATGAAAAATGCAGGAATTTGTATATCACGAAATACGTCATCAGCCCAATATTTGATTTGTTGCTCCCTCTCTGTTCCCTAGTTTGAGGATCAGGATAGTTTTCGTGGACGGTTTCAAACCAAGCACAAGCGATTAATAAATGCCAGGGAAATTTGACATTGTGAAATAAGAAGCACACAGAGCAAAACGTCCTTCACAACTTACCCTGTAGGATAACATTAAACCGGTCTTGTTTAGCATCCAAAATGGGCAGTACAGAGCCATAGTAATTGATCCGTGACTGTAAGATGTGTGCATGCCCAAATCCATTACAACCTTTTGAGCGCTATCGAATGACTCGAAGGACCAAACAGAGAATTCGGATGGATTTGCAAGAATTTCACCTTTGCATGACCAATCCTTCTCCAAATAGTTCGGCAGCTGTAATGTGTTGACAGAGACGTTGAGCAACAGTTACATAGTGGAAGAAGATATTTGCAATGACAGCCTTCCTTACTTTGATGACGATACTTGATTTAATAGGATCAACTGTTGGTACTTGTAGCGTCATACTAGCTTCCAACAGTTTCTCTTGGATAATTCCTGGCAAGCATATGATAATGTCAATCGGCAAAAAGTTTTTCAGGTATACAGACGGGTACAAGTGAACATTATACACGGTGCTTGCCATTGTATGCCTGTTACTGTTCTCAAAGTAAACTTGCTCTATCTCGCCTACTACCTGAAAATAATTTGATATTTAATACCGGGTTTCTGTAATACAAATAGCAAAATTCAGTCTTCATTATTATTTCAAGTTATAGCATCGCTTGCGAAACGCTAAAGTATCTAGGAATGCAGGTAACAGCTAACGTTTCTCGAATCATTGAAACAGTCTATGATGTATAATACATGCATAAAATCGAATGATAGTTTTGATTGTAAGAATGATCAAGTAATGGGGTCAAGAAAATAATGTTTGTGATCAATATACTTGTTTAACATTTACACAACACTCTGTGATATATACAATTAGGTCTAGATAAAGATAATCAGGATATAAAAGTAAAGTTGGCTTACTGCAGAAAATATGATTTAACACCCAAGTGCCGAAACTTCTCTTTCTCATAAGCGTTTAACACAAAAATGGCAACTGTTACAAACATTAATTCTACTTTCTTATATGCACGTGTAACAACAAATCAGGCATACAGTGTTAATTCAAATGTATATCTAAATGAGAAAAACATAATTGAAGTTCTTTTTCATTTTTAACAGTTACGCTACCTTGTGTACCTTTAACAAGTTACCTAGGAACAAGGTAATACCTGGACAGCTGATTCCAGATATCGGGGCTGTTCTGACTTTAAATCAATCAAGCAACGGTGCTTGATACAATCAACAAAGTAAGAAAATTTCGATCGCCAGTCGACAAGATTTAATAGCAAACCAATATTCTCGTTATTATAGAAGATACTACCAACCATAATCATCACGAAAAACATCTAAAAGTAAAAATCACTGCTTGTAAAAGTACACGGAGCATTTCAAGACCATTAATCGCACTACATTACTTTCTACTGTCCGTATACAGTTTATCTCGAAACAGTTTCATATGAACAGAATTTTATTATATACTTCAGTAGAATAGTTTCACGTGTTAGAGGATATTATAAAAGAAATGCAACTCATTGATTTGTTACCTGCATGTAGAAGGGTTCTATAACTTCTTGCTTTAATCTTGGCTCGCATTTCAAAAGCTTTGTCATGGACACAGTTTTTTGCAAATCTTTCCAGACAAACGGTTCTATTGAGACCATGTACCTAAACAAACGATACAGGCTTATCAGGCAAAAATCATTAACTAGTATTTATCATGAACGATTCGTATGCGTACCCGTCAACGCTAAAGAACAGCCAATAAATATTGGTTGGTGTGTAGACAGCGTCTAATGGGAGATTTAACCGTTCATCAGGCGCCACAGTACCAACGCATTCAACTTCATTCCCCCGCTTTGTCATGTAATATACAGATATAGGTTCGCTAAAGTGATTATGAACCTAACAAAATAAACAAATTATTAATGATTTACCCGTACGGAGTAGAAAAGTAACGAGGAGAATCCAATACCCACCTGAAGAATACTTCTTAACGTAACGATGGTGCTTCCTTCATCAACGACAACGTCCGACACTATTCCCCATTCTTCGGAACCTTCCTTACGATACTTTAACGAGAAAAATCTCTTATCCGCTCTTAAAACGGGTATAGCCAATGTACCGTGTATATCCTTGAACTATAATGGAAAACCAAGGTACAAAATATTCTCGCAATATTAACACGTACAACGTACGCTTCAGAAGTGACATTACCGAAACAACGAATTTATTGTCTCCTCTATCTTTCACAGATTCCGTTTTTAATTGCTCAAGCAAATGTATTTCCGATTTAACGACTTTCGGGGCCAACTCGACAGATGCTCCTGTTTCCAGAATGACTTCAGTGTATGAGCCCTTACCGTCACTAATCATCCTTGATCCGTTGTCGAACACCTACATCAATAGATATTACGCTAAAGTTTTGAATATATTTGTATTGTCACATTAAAATGATCAATAGAAACCTTAAAGTGACTGCGATCTAAATCTAAAACCATTGCCAGACCGGTTTCATTTTTTAGCAGATACGGTGCGACTTTTTGGGTTGAATTCTTTCTACCAGCCTCCATGGCAGACGAGAACGCATTACCAAGTTGTTTTAAAACGTCAAGACATGTCTTCGTTACTGTTATCTCCAAATTTTCCTGTTACAACGAAAACGTTTATTAACCACTATACTGTATTCGCTTAATCATCTACGTTTGATTTATAAAATGATCAGATTAGCATACACCATCGAATGATGTAGTTTTACGAAGCGGTTCCTTTGTTCCATATGAGGTATGTACAGGTATATTAATATTACGTTTTTATAAGTGATAAACGTACTGAGGATGCAATGTCTATAGACATTTTCGCAACTTGATGTAATTCTTCGGGCTCACTTTCCAGACTAGGACTAGTAGCACTTGCTCCTCGGGAACCCACTGACACATCATTGAACTGAACCTGAAAAATGAAAAAGTCATCAACATCTGTTCTACATACAAATGCAGATTTAAACCAAACATGTTTCAAAAATTACTTTTGTTTTTAATTCCCAAGGTGCCGAGGTACGTTTTCCATTTTTCATTGCTTCCATCGGTTCAATCAATGGTTCCCACAAAGCTAGACGACTGTTGTAATAGGCCATGATCAAGGTCATTGTACACTCTACGCTCATCTATAAAATTTATCCGTGTTAAGATGACCAAATGTACACATTTTAGATATGCATAGTAAGAGAAATTTACAGTTTTAGCGCTCCAATCGTTAATGTTACTCTGAAATCCCAAATGCAGCAGAAGCATGGGCAAAGTTTTATTACCAACACCGGCCTCTAACGTTAATAAGATTGTAGGTGCAGAAATAATTGCCAATTCCGGCTTGTAGACTTGAATTTTTTCATAATCCGTAAATATAAAATCTTCACTCGCTTCCACACCGACCTCTGCAAATGAGAATATATTTGCATGCATTTCTGAGTCTGTTGAGTTTAATTTTATGTTTATATGCGATTTTTATTAATTGTAAAAAAAATTACCTGTCTTCAAGAACCAATAATTTTGTTCCTCGAAAGGTGTAATAATCCATAAACCGTCATAATTAGGCTCAGGTTTAATCACTTCGTTGTCTTCCAACTCCGTTTTTGTCACAGTATGAATAACGTTATTCAATATTTCAATAACTCCTGAAAACAGTACGTGAATCTTTGTAGCTTTTAAAATCATTCGTAAGCATATTTAGAAAAAGTGTACTTTAAAACATATATTTACCTGGTGAAACAGAAATATGAATGTCTGTGCAACAAATGTCAACATGAAGTCCTTTTCCATCCGGTGTTGAACCAGCCACGCTGATGCTGCATGGTCTTAAAACCTTCAGGTGCGGACAAATAAAAGTGTATATACTCCGGAAATCAGAACTCTCTTATTCCAAACGTTGTGCACACTTAATAACCAACCGTACCTGATATATCCAATCAACTCTTTTTGCAGGATTATATATTCCAGTTAAAAGTGACAGATCCTTAATTGAACCCGTAATCACTTGACGCTCTCCCATAAGGCGTACCTTCAGTAGTACTTCCGTCTTAAATAACAATACCAAGGCACATCAAACAGAATCGACCAAGTAAAACAATGAACCAACGCGTCTCATGAAAGTGTACGAATACAAACGTTTAACACGATGCAGTTGGAGTTGATGTCGTCCATATCTTCGAGAAGAATTATGTCTGGTTTCTCAATGTGAACATTGATGGTAAACATTTTTGCGGCTGGCGTCGCTGACTGCTGTATTCGTTTTTTCTGTGTTGTGTCAGTATAACTTTTGGGTGCAACTTGCGGTGCAGCCTTATTCACGGTATCAGATTCCACGTTAAAGAAGTCCTTTACTTTCATCAAGTAATCGATTGATACCAAAATGCTAAAAGAAAACACCCTGACGTCCACTGCAAGTATACAGTTTTATCGTCAGGTATAACTACAGTTGTAACACAGGTGACATAGAACAAGAAAATGCCTTCTAAGTTGAAAACCAAAAATGAATTGACTTCTATTGAGAAGACCAATAAGGTTACGACCCATGTAGAGAGCATTGCAATAAAGAATATAATGATCAGTTTTTAAGGAAGAAAGATGCAGTATATTTTATAATTAATATAAAGATATATTAATACGGATGATACGATAGTGTGCATCCTACCGAATGTGTCGTTTGAAGACTGCCGAACTGTAACATCCAGCATACTTCTAACGGGTTTCGAGTCCTTATCGAGCTCCTCGACCGTAGGTATCATCGTTATTCTCTCCATAATTCTGGTAAGAGAACCTTGTCTACTTTGCCGTGTATCATCCAAAGTGCAGTTCATAAGAAGAATAGAAGTCGCCAATAAACCGTCAGCAAATATTCGTCCTTTTACGGCGAAATGGGTTAAGCCAAATCTTGCCAGTCCATTTTCCGGCAGATGCAAAGGCGATGATTCGGATTTTAACTACATTTTGCGCACAAGCATCGAGTTAATGATATAAGAAATAGGTAAAAATAACATTATGGTCGATGCTTCTTACCATCTTTGATCCCCCCGTGAATAAGTTTATTCCGAGACTGTCCATTATGAATTCAAATTTAATGGACGTGTGTACGTGCTTTTGTTCTTGGAAGAGTGTCGTTTCGGACTCTTTAATGACATTTACATCAGCTTTGCCTGCATTATAATATTACGTAAACAATGAGCAAGTACTTAATTGTTTGATTAATTTCTAGTGAGATCTACTTACAAACTGTCCGTTTCTGTAGATCTTCCAACTGCATCTTCTTGTCACCATGCGCACTGATCAGAATGGGCTTAGGCTCCTCAATCGTCTCACCAAGATTTTGTCCCAAAACGTTCAGTAACGTAGCGTAATCCTCTTGGCTCAGCAGTAAATTTATTTTGTTCAACCTTCCCGACATATCGATATCCGGAATTGTCGTGAACCAAGCAGTAGACAGATTCCTCTTCATCAGCAACGTGAATGTTACCGGATCTAGCAATAATACTTCATTCTCTGCGGTAAAGCTTCCTTTGGTCAAACGCACTCTGAAATGAGGTATTATAAAACGTGAAAATAAATTACAGAATATTCACAGAATATTCCACGTAACTGAACGAACCTTGAAAGCTTCAAGTTCTGTAATTCGATTTTCATCTCATCAACGATAGGATGATCTCCAGACTCACTAGTAACATCTAGTTTCTTAAAGATGTTGCATATGCTAAGATTGCCCATGTCTAGCATTAAGCAATGCTCGCTCTTTGAATTTGTTGGTACGTATATGACCGGCGCCTGACAAGCAACATAAAATATGTGTTATAAACAATGACACCTAGTTGTTCTCAATTCAACCAACTGCAAAAATGTGTACCTTTATCTTGACAGTTAATTCTATACGCGCTGCACTTTCTTGAACATCTTTAATATTTGTTTTTGCAGCTTCCGCAGCAGCAGCCGATGCTTCTTTAATTGCTTCTTGAGCTGCTTGGAAATTGTTTAGGAAGTTCTAAAAAAATGTTAACAAAATAAAGGCATACCATCACTACGAACGTTTACCATTTCATAAAATATTGAGATGCTCACCATTATACTAGTAACAAAAATATTTAGGAAAACAATTCGATGACAGCCCATTATAACTTTAATTGACATATTATTTTTGTCAACTTCCCACGGTTCGATGTTATAAATGACAGCTTGCACTTGCAACGACTCGGTCCCCTCTACAGCTACAATCTACGAACGTTATAAAGCAGAATCCATGTTAGCCTGCCATTATCATTGTCGGAATTTAAATGGTGTTAATTAACAAAATATTATACTTTCTTACTTCTTTAAAGATCGACGTAGTGTTAAGATCTTTAATGTTAATAGAAGCGAGAGTAGCGTTTGCTTGAGAATAAGAAGCCTTTATTATATAACCGGCTGTGATTCCTTCAATGAAGAATGCACTTATATCGCGAAGATCGCTGGTCATCTTCATACTGATAGTTCCAATTTTAGCTTTCACTTTCAAGTCGATGAATTCAACTACTGCCTTCCGACGACCTACTCGTCACATTATAATTCCATACGTTATAGTAAACAACCAAGGTTTTGCGCGAATATCAGCTATTGGACTCAAACTTACGGTGAGGTGGAGGCTTGCTCTTTTGCTTTTGGAACTGATCTTTAAAAAAGGTAGACGTTTCCTCTTGAATCGAAGCTAAGCGGGTCGGACGAATGGGCACTGTTAATTCTTTATCTTCATCTATTTCAACAACATTGGCTTGCATTTTATCCTGTAAATTAATACGTTTTCTTTGTAGAAACACGTTGTCGTAAAACGATTAAACAGTATCTTGTTTATAGCTCACTTGAATATATGTGGAAAATTTGAGAAGATTAATGAGTGCCTCTTGATGAAACAATATATTCAACGTTGTAAATTCTAGCTGCAATAGTTTAACAACGGAGCCGTGCCTAGTAGTAAACTCTGGGGATCGCTTGTTTACCTTGAAAAAGACATAAAAAACGGAACAATGTAATTCTATACAATCATTTCATACAATTAATCAGCTGGTAAATATACCGCCTGAAAGGCAAGTAGCAACTTACATTTACATATTGTACAATAATAAGATATTCGTCTCGACCAGCGGACATAGGCGTATTTATCATAAATATCTCCCCATCATTGTGATATTGCTTCATTTGCACACCACCCAATCTCAACGACACTTCTTGGTCGTAAGTGCGCTGTAGCATTTCAGCCTCCAACTGTAATACTTCAAATCTAATAAAGGGAGATACAGTAGCCTCTGCTTGCTTACAGACAGACAATGTAAACTCTGCAATAATAAAAACGAAATTAATTTAATTCTAGGTTTCATTTACATAAGATAAATATGAATTTCAGAAATGCTCACGTTTCATTACAAACTTCATTTCCAAATCGGTGGTTTGTTTGACTGCTTTAACAGTGGCTTTCTTTTTGTCAGGTATCGACGGGATGGCAGTTATCTCTTTAAATAGAGATAATTGGGAAACAGATTTTGCCTGGAAATAGAGTAGGGCATTAAGCCTATTCTTTCGTTCGCATGTCTCTATCTAGATTTTAATGAAACAAAAACGCTTACAAGTGGAACTCCATGAAATTCTGGTGGGTCATCTTGTCCAGGGAATGGTATGCTCTGAATAATAGCAAGCGCTTCTAACAAACGGATATCTAAAAGAGACGCCATTGGATTTGGTATACATGTATCAAGCAGAGTGGGGTTTACTTTCCCAAAAATTCTGTTATTTCATATAGAAATTCATTGTTATATTTACCCGTTATATTAACAAAAACCGATGGCAATTGTCCGATAAACCTCATCTTCGGCAACAGAGGGTCATCAGTTATCAAACATTTATGGAATTGAATTTCCAACGACGTTGGATGCAACAATGTAATTGAACTATCTGTCTGGGAGACAGCTTCGCGCCAGTCCTCATTTGGCAACGACACAAGAGCCTATTAATTATTTAAAAGATTTTCATCAGTTTACAATATAACGTACTTAACGTTGCACTTTTATCACTCCTGCCTATGAAATATTAACGTTTATCAAGTATTAGGCGTACTTACTTGGAAATTTACTATTTTTAAACCAAATTTATCATAACTGTGTTCCCTCAGATGTGCCATAATATCCTCTTCACTCTTGCCCATACTAATTAACTGTTTAACGTTTGTCGTTTCATCGTCCTTAGGCTTTTCAAGAGAATATACCTTTAAGCTACCGAGATTAACTATAAACAATGATTTTGTTTCATCGTAAAAACCGCCGTGTGGTATAATTATCTGAGACGCTTGCATGTCAACCTATAATGAAAATGTTTCCTTGTTAGCAGCTGTTGCAACGTGTTATGCAATTCATTATTATACTCTGATCTACGATGGAATTTAAAGTTAATACTGTCACATCAGATGCAACAAACCTGAATATCCAATACCGAATGTTTCTGTATGGCATACTCCATACCTAATGCTGACATTTCCTTTAACCCCTCTAACTGTTCTGCAGCTGCTGCTTGCAACCTGTAAAGCACGAAATGATCACGTACACAAATTATCAACTCAATATTTTAGTACAGTATGAAACAAGTAGAGCTTACTGATTTAAGGTTGAGGCGTTGTGCACTTTGAACATATTGACCAGCTCTATTATCGTTTGTGCATCATACACGATGTCGACCGATGTAGACTTCACTATAATTCGATCGCCGCATAACTTATCCAAAGGATTTTTCTCATACGATACAGACAATAGAACGCTTTCTGAATTGCTTTGTTTAGCATTGAAAAGTGAAGGCACATGTTCTCCTTGCCTCGCTCCCAAAAGTTTCATATTACTAATTGATGTTGTAACCCTGTATTAAAAGAAATCATATATGACGTATCATGTTGCACGTGGCATATGTCGAAATATAGTCTACTCTTACAGTTCTCCGTTAGCGGATGGCCTGGATCTATAGCAAGCACGTACACCGTTCAACTGAAGGTCCAATACATTTGGATATTGCTTATCTATATCTAAGAGCACTATTTGAAGGCCGTGTAAGAAGAATCGAACGTCAATCATTTCATACATTTCCGGATAATGCGCGGGCGCAGTATTTTCTTGATAATCTATGGCCCTATACAGTTTTTCCTTCTCCTGCTGTGTCATGGCTTCTTCAAACTTTCGCACTAAAAAAATGAGAAACATAAACATTGTTAATACAGATATGATTGAACCCATTCAAGTTTAAAGTAAGATAAATTCATTACTGATAGCTGCTGCAGAATTTAGTTCCTGAACTTCTTCTGTTTGCGGTGCACCCCATAGAAATCCAAACCAGCCTTTCTTAGCTTTAAGTGTTTTTTCCTTTTCCGCTAATTTTTCCACCTATTTCAATTAAGTGTATTATGAATGTATTAACCGCCTACAATAACGTGTAACACGTCCTCAAATACTTGCCTCCATTTCGATTTGTTGTCTAATAATGACCAAATTAACGATGTCCAATTTGAATTCGCACTCTGCAAGGCGAACTTCTATTTCCTGTGCAGTTTTCTTGGTTGTCAACTTCGTTTGATATACTTGCGCATAAGTTCGACACAGATCCCGGTGTTGCTTCATATTATTCCAATTCCAGTTTCTGTGGTTTCTTCTTACAGTCTCTTCCAATATGCATGTATACGCAAAGTGCCACCTATGAAGTAACAGAAAGAACGTATTCAAAGTCAACAAAATAAAATGCGATCAATTTAAGGCTGTTGTATGTATACAACACATACCACTCCCTATAATGTCCCCTATACGATGATAAGTTTGGCCTATACTTCCTATAAGGTGCAGCTTTCCTAGCTTGATCCAATCCTTCACCTAACTGCACAAGTGTCTGGTACTGTTGTTTTGTCAATCCAATTCGTAATTTTTGCATCTCCACATCCAACCACAATTTTGGAATTGTATAATTACTTCCATCTGTTTCTGGCTTTGGATTCAATTTAAGTTTCTTCTTTATATTTATTGGACCCAACACTAAAAAGTGGTAATCATTTTTATGCTGACAGTAGTAGTGGTAATACTTATAAAGTCAATATTTCTATAGATTTGTAAGATATCTTACAGTATTGATAGGCGACAGGATGGTAATCAGTTGTAGCAATTCCATCAGTAAAAAGTTGTTTGTACATTGTATGAGGATTTTTACTAAACTGCTCTATTGTTGTGTTAAGATAGACCGCTAAGCAATCTAGTGTACATAGCTAAAAGGCAAATAAGTAATGAATAGTAAAAGAAGTCTAAGAAATATAAACATGAGAATTTATATATACTCATTGTCCTTTTCTTAAAATATATAATGCCTACTTTATAAATTTGTGGTATAGAATACATGTCCTTTAGGTTACCAGTTGTTTCCCAAGAATCTGTACAACTCTCCACTACAAAGTTGTTCAGAGTGAATCCAACTGAGAATGCATGATCCTTGAAAAACGTATGGTCTTCATAGCGAACATGAATTGTTTTTATCTCTACATGAATGTTCTTGATCATGCGAGCAATTAACTTTTCCATCATTGAATCATCCATTTTCTCTGACGCTAGAGGACAGAAAAAAGTGACAATGATGACACAGGAATGAGAAACGTATAAACACCTAAATAATATTATTGCCAAATATACATTTTGTATCTGCCATTTGCTTGTTTTTCTCCACTCTTGCCAATTCAGCTCTCTTAGCATCAAGATGAGCTTTCGCCTCTTTTTCTGCATTATAGGCAATTTGACTTGTTGGTACGACCAGTACAAATAATTCTTCAATTATGGCATTAATTTGGCCATTCCACATATCCTTGAATGGAATTTTCAATATAAGTTTGCCTAAACAGTATATAATTCTTAGCATGTATCAGTTCATGTTGATTAACTTTTAACTCTTGCATAAAGCAGTTTTTCAATTTACATACCTAATCGTCCATATTCCAATCGTACTGGTAGATTTAACACATCTAATGCAGATTCTTTAATTAACAAATCTGTTAATACCACATCACCTGCAATGATAAAAAAAACATACATATCTTTACGGTAACCATTATATTCTCTTATACTCTTCACAACATTATTATTCCATATTATTCAACTGAAGACTTTAAATGTAGCAACAACATTAAGTTCAATCCCCCAAGCTACAAACAAACTATTGAAGAAAAATTTAACCATTCAGTTAGAATAATGTAACAGGTACATGTTACAAGTATTTAAAAAAAGTGACATTCATTGACAGACACCTGGTGACATTAATTTTGACATCTAATTTTAGATCCATGAGATCTCTCTGAACAGTATCTGTCAGAGGATGGACACGCATTGTACCAAATAATAACTACTGGAAGTCATGACAATAGTGATCTGTTATCATAGGTTGAAAATAGAAGGTGATGTCATAACTTGCAACGTTATATTTAATACGGTCGCGCAGCGTGAAAAATTTCGTATAACTGGGCGCGCTCGATTCGACAGTAAGATATCTATTATCTGTCACAGCGTTGCCAGAGGACCCTGTTTCACGGGGTAACCTCCGTCCTATCTACCTACGAACAAAAATACCATAGGTCGTTGAACGTGAATTCCCTTACCTCCCCATAAACTGAGCTTCAGCTGCGTGTAATCCAAATTCTGAATATATTCTCCCAGCACCTTGTTCAGGAGCTCGGCGACGATCGACTCGAAAACCATCTTTACCCTTATTCGTAGACCGTCGGGACCAATGTAACGAATTCAGCGTACGCCCGTAATGAAAATTCTCGTACTCACTTCCGCAGCGGGTCAACACCACATTCGAAAATCCATAAAAACCACCGAACTATCCGTACGTCGACGAGGTGTCATAACCTCACACTCACAAACTATTCGAAACGATCGCGGCGACTCGGAAACATAATCGCTATAACTAAATGTCTCGCCCGTGCGTCGCCTTTTCGAGTGTCAGTTTACGGCACAAGCTGTTCGTTATGACAATCATTTGCATTTTCGTTCGTGTGAAAGTTTCTTCACTCACGCGCCGCTAACCACGACCTACACCTCGTTCGGTACATACCAGTACATACACAGCCGACGGTAATGACCGTAATGACGACTGATTACGACTACACGTCCACAGCGTCCACTGCTATTGATCACACCAATTGCTTCGTGATCGTGACGGTTGCATAACCGAGACTATTCGAAACAGTCAACGGTACGGTGTCATTGGCGCCCTTGGCAGTTGGTCATTTCGTTGATAAACTGACCAATGAGCGCGGCGCTCTGACGAACTGCAGCAAGCTGCAATGCAAGCTGTAAGGGATGCAACATGCAACAAGCAGAACAGGGTGCTATTGGATGTGCTGCTACTGCACTGCGCCACGGTCAATGTACGTAAATTTATGTTGCGCAGGTTTGTGTTTTACCGATTTTGAGTCCCTAATTTGAGTCGATGTGTTACAAAATTAAGTAGCGTTTACCATATAATTGTTCACAGCAAAAGCATAAACTCGGCAATAATTTTGCATCAGCAAACCATCAATCACCCCAAAACACGAGCGATACACTTTAGAGTTTAACTGAGTCCTACCAATATGCATATAGATTTACTAGTGTTAATAATTACCGAATTTCATGCTTTCACTGTCACTTATATTATATATATAGATTGTAATTTGATTGCTTGATTTACAATGGTAATATGTAGTATCGTGTCTCACTGCTTCAGAGCAAAGAAATATTTTGCAAAATTTGGTATATTAATGTGGGTTAATTTATTGATAATTGTAGACTTTGGCACATTTACATCATATAACTTATGTTGTTTACTGCCAAAACCAACTTAGATTCGACACATTGAATTGTGTCGCATTATATTTAATGGCACAAAATGCGTTTAACTTTCTAGCATATACTTTTCGTAGTCCAATATCCTGCAGGTGTCTATAATTATCCTCCAAAGTTTCCTTACCATTTGACAGGGTTCTGAATTTGTTCATCTGAAAACAATGATGTTGTCTTTTGTATATGGATACGGTTCTTTAAAAATAGTACCATTGTTAATGTAACAATAATGTAGGTGTACTTGTCTGAACGATATTGGTACTGGTGTTGGAAAAATGATCCATGTTACTACTTCGTAGCATGGAGGCGTTGTCAATGATCCTTTATAAGTATAAAATACATCTGTATTGCCTGGCAATAATGAAGCTACTGTAATTGAAATATTTAGTTGAATTTGCATATTGAACCATTTGATATGCATAAAACTATTCAAAATAGGATCCAACTGCATGTTATCTTCTTCCTGTAACTGAATTTACATTTTTATTGTGTAAAGATAACTAAATAAGTTTATCAAAAAATATATTAACAGTTTAAAAGGTTACCTTCAATATCAGTATTCAATATTTACCTGGAAAAAAATGCCTAAAACAGAGAAACCATTTTGATATTGTACTGCAACTGATTTATTTGGGTATGCCATGTTTCTGTGAATTATATGCATCTCCATTGGATACCTAAAAAGCAATTTAGGTTTTGTGACAACAAATATGTAAATATTAGTAGAGCTTTTTATTTTTTTCTTTGATCAATGCTACTGGTAATTACCTAACACCGTTTAATATGTGTTCGGATCCTCTATTGTTCTTTCCACCCCAGTGAAAATGCAGTCCCTCCATTTCATAGGTCTCATTCTTTTTGAATACAGCACCAAAAATGTAGGGAGATTTGTCCATCGAAACAGTTTTATTAATACTTAAAGAGACTGAAAACAAAATATGTATAGATTTGGTAATGGAGTAGACAAATACATTCATGAAATATTAGTCAAACTTTAGATTACAGTGACAAGTATATTAAAATCTTTGAAAATATGCTTACCTGTGTGTCCATCATTCTTCAGTATCAATCGACCTGACAAAAGATTATGATATCCTACAGTCTCTAAAGCCGGTAAAGGATAGGGGATTGCTTTAGCTGTTGATATTGCTATTGGAGATTGCAACTTCCCAGCACAAAACTTAAACTTCTGTGTCCACATATGTTGCTCTGCAAATAAATTAAGTATACTCTACATAATAAGATGGGCATGAGAAATATTTTGTTTTCTGAGTACATACCACGTTTTGTATAGCCAAACTGCGCAGCAATAGTAGGTACTAAAACATTGGTGCATATACGGAAGATAAAATCAATTTTTTTAAACAACACTGCACCATCATAGCTACAACTGATATTAAACAAGTATCAAAAACTCACCTATGAGCAACAGCATTAGACTACAAGTCTTCATTTTCACCTATTGTTACACTTGTTGCATTAACATAAACTTGAAGCATATCCTAATTTGTTAGATTTATGTGTATTGTACACTTGAATTTAGATAATGCTTCCAAATACAAAAATATTTGCTCTAGCAGTGTACTAAATGTACTGAGTCGGTTGACGCAGCGTACCTGTTTTATGTACACTGTCTATCCTTTGCTGTCACTTTGCGCATCAAATAATTACTTGCCTTTTAACGGCCATATGCATTGGCAACATATAGAGAATATTAATTTCTATGTCATTTGCTTTGCTATCAAGATAAACTTGAGCAACATTGTAAACTAAAGTCCATGCCTCAATTATTGGATTAATATTTTGCAGAAATTAAATTTATACACTTGTGAGGACAAAGTTAATTTTACATATTTTGAATATGTATCAATTACTTGTATAGAAAGGACGATATTTTGAAATACAATTATTTAAACGTTGCAAACACAAAATTAATGTGTATAATACGTTCGCGTTTAAATAATTTCGTAAGAATCTCCCATCGTTATATTAGCGCTAAGCCAAATGAATGATTTGCATATGAACGAACCTACGGCGTACATTTAACAATAGAATGAGCACAACGACGCAGCTATATACTTCGCCTTTATACCCCTAAAAAAACGTGTTCTTTTGATGCTTCAAGTACATATGCTTGTGTTATGCAATAAATGAAACTATTCTGACTTACAATGTTCATGTGAGGTAAGAAAATTTATTTAATTTTCAAAATTTAAAGTGTGGACGTAAATTACTTTATTTACTTAAAGCTACATAAATATCTGTATTAGTTTAACAATCTTTCCCTCTGTGAATAAATAATTCAATTAATACGTTTGCAAGTTCACTAATCGTAGGCCTATGTGGTACACAGGACTAATATTCATACGTATATCGCTTAATAAAAATATAAATTGCAGCCGTATATCAGTGTCGGAGCATCTTCATGAGATAGATATATATATATATATATATATGTATACATATATATATGTACAACACAGCAGAATATTTATATCACAGACTGATCTTTTACATTGTAGATGATTTCATTGTTACATTGAACACGGGGAAATCATCCCGCTTTTGATCATTCCTACTAGAAGGAATTTTGCACCATCGGTACGTTTGATTAATTATTGTTGAAGACAATTTCACTTCAACATCACAATTCCTTTAAACTTTATATGGTCTTACGACGAAACTCACGTAAATTACTTGTAAAAAAATTTGTAGATTGTGTTACGAATTACGTCTATTGCTACGTATAGATAGAAACAATATATATCAAAGAAATGGAAGTGCTACTAGCTATTGATATTTTGTATATTCAATGATGTGTGTATATACGTATTTCTGTTATTTCTATATATTTCAAACATTGAGTAAATGCCTTCTTCTTGGTTGAATGTCAATTTAGTAATCGTTCCTTCGCTCTACATTTTACATGTTTGAGGAAACCTACTGCGTATCGAAACGTGTAGAGCAAGGGGACGATTAATAAATGCTCGAGTTTGAACCAAGAAGGCATTTACTTAATATACGAGATATTTAAACAAGGTTGAATTTTACACACACGTATTATTTTGATACGTTAGACGCAAAAATTTTACTATAATTAACAGAGCCTTAAATGTTAATTTAAAAAAAAAACAGTTTTGCGTTTTAAAGAAACATCACATCGCTATTTAAATTTTTGTTATGATATTGTTATTAAAAAGAGTAGCAACTGCCTTGTTTGTGTGAACAATTGCCTTTTAAAGTCTCCTAAACAAATACATCGAATTTATGGGATTAGTTTTATACTATATACACGTTTGACAATAGACATCATTTTATAAAGAAAAAGAATGGATAGCGTTTATCATGCAAAAATTAAAACTTATCAATCACCTATTCATTCAACGCCATTTCGTAATGTGGTGTGACGGTACTAACAATGTAACTTTCTAAAATAGCTTCGATTATTATTAATGTTAAGAACTAATATTATAAATTTTTTTGATGTGATACACGTAATGAATCTGTTTTGTACATTCACATATTTAAGCGTTGACAATTTGATGCGCAGAATTAATCTCTCTTCTTCGAATTTTCCTTACTACGGCGAAAACAAGCATACCTTCTTTCAGACACATACTTCTATAGAAAAGCCCATAATAACTTTTGATATTGTAATACCCCAAAGCACCACATAACATTTTGAATCGTAATATCACAATCACTACATATGTGTCAGCAAATATAAAATATTCGAGCGCCTATGTTAAGTAAAAAATAAAAGGTTTTACACATTCAACAGAACTCAAAATAGGGGCGAGCTGAACTTCCACGTAAATTTGATTAACATTACAGATAACAGCGATTAACGAAAGAATTACTTCATTGCATATTCTTTTAAATCACGCTGTTCTTTAAACAAAATAACTTACGTCGATCTATCGTCAACATCGAAAAACTTGCATGCGATTTTGACGCGTCCGAAGAATAAGAGGAAACAGATATTACTCGCTTCGTTGCAAATAGAAAACTTAAACTAGACAACAGTGAACAATATTCCTCACAATTGTCATATAATAATAAGACTGCTGATAATTACGAAAACTTGTAAAAGTGATTATGTCCATTTAAAATGAGACGACTGTGTCGCGTATTTGTAAAAAGTGTTACGCTATCTGTGCACAGACTAAAATACCTTTTTTTATAGTTTATCAGTATCTTGCACAGCTCGACTAGTAATTTGCAGAGGAATTGAGAACAATTCTTCCCACGGTGGTTGTACAGAGCTGATGACAGCTTCGGTAGCCCCAGTAGAACTAAATTCCAAAATCCAAGACTCTTCGAGTCCTGCCACCTCGTCTAAGAAGTGTAACGTCAGCGACTTTCCAAAGTGCTCCTAAAGATAATGGTTCAAGTTATGTATTTAAAAGAAATGTCCTATGCAAGGTCAATGATTTGATAGAAAGTCTCACTTACAATTTCAATTAAATTACTCATACTTTGTTCCCTCGCTATCATGGGTAGTTCAGTGCTATGCGGCAACAGCCATTTCATATTGTCTTTTAATATCACTAAAAGGGAGGCTGTTATTATTAACCCCGAAAAACTTAATCTTTCCTTAAAGTCCTGGCATTTGAATACTGCGGATGAGAACAGTGCCAACAACCTGACAGCGTCCTTATCGTCATGATTCGAGGTGGTTGTTAGCAAATTATGTATTAACGTGCTGCAATGTTCTGGGACTGAGAACTCAACCTCGCAACTTCCAGGCAAGGGCAATTCTGTGTGGATAAAAGACGTATAAATATTATATTAAGTCTACACGTGTCAGATATTTAGTTGTAATATCGTATATTATATTACTGCTGTTAATATTATGAATGCATAGTATATGTGTACAGTGAATAGATTGACTCAACCTTATTGCATGTGGAAAAATATGTTTCACACTTTCAGTATCATAGATGTTACATTGTGCGTACCGATGTATGAAATAGTATCTAACAACCTTACCTGTGAGGTAAAATAAGAAATTCGATGTTCTCTGAAAATCTTGTAGGATACACAAGAGCATGATATTGCAATGTCCTTCGCCAGCCTTATTAGGTTGCTGTAGCTCAACTAAAACGCCTTGCTTGAAAGGCAGTGGTGCAAACGACCTCAATCTGTCCATTGTCCAGCTCATTTCTTTATGAAGCCAACGTTGAGGATCCTCCCTGCCAATGCATAATAAATAAATATTTCATGCTTTCACGTTTCATATTGGTCATCTTCATATTTTTAAATCATACCCTTCCGATCCGTCAATCTTCAGAAGATACATTTTTGACGTAGACAGAACTAAACACCCGGGAAATACATCTCGCGATGATTGCATCAGTATGTCAGCCTAGTATCATTAATTTATCAATTTAGTACCATGTTTACCTAATCATATTATGATGTCAAATAAAAATGAACTTACCCTTAGAAGTAAAACGAGTTCTTCATTTTCATGCTCGAATATATTTAAAATGATATGAAGTTTCACTCTGTGGTCAACGCTGCTAAAATCGGTATATGAATATTGTACATTGCTACTAGAGAAGTTCGAGTCGTCTTCAGGCTTTAAATCAGGCTTGTTGCTGCCAATTTTTATACTCGAAAGTAAACCTGAAGTGTTACGAAAATATACTCTACACCGAGTTCGTACTAATTTTCGTTACGTTATCAGATAATTCTGTTGCGTGACTTACCGCCTAACATAGAGGTAAGATTTGTCACAGGTGCGAATGTCGTTTCTTTATCACCAGCTCCGTATGAAGATTTTTCATGAACGCTGGGTTGTTTAACGACCTTATGTTCGTATGCAGTGCAAATACTGTCCGTCAGTGAACCTGCAAATAACACAAGTTTGATATGTTTTATCTTTGCGCCATCCGAGTCATAAACTAATATAATATGTAATGGCGTAAAGAAATAAAGACAAACCTGAGGAACTGCTTTCTGTCAAACCTGCCATAACTGGTGTTGTATCGGGAATAGTTAATAAAGATGGGGCTACAGCAGTACGCCTCTCTTCTGACGATCGTTTCCTGCTTGGCGTCAAACTAGTCCTGAAGAGAACGTGTTTGAAATATCACACAAAATTGATAATTAATAATACTATTTTATTCCCACATTCGTAAAATAGTAAGTTTGTGAACTGTGATTCCTTCGAAATATAGAATAAACTTGTCTCTCATTGAAACCCCACAAAGAAAGTTATATTCTATGAAGGTTGAAAGTATTATAAATGTTTAAGGTAAACATAAAACAATTATATACTATATTATATTACATGGACTGTAGCTGCAAAACTAACCTTGCAGCTTCGTCTAGAACTTCAATACTGCTCTGACTTGGATTGCTAAGAATTTCTATATCGCTTTCATACTTCTTGGTCAAAGCACTTGCAGAGGGTGTAGATTCTCTAGATTCTTCCAAACTTGTTGCTGAGCCTGTTACAGACAAAACCATTGCATTCATACATACAAAATTAGAAAACAAGTACTTGACAAATTTATATTTGTGATAATTCTGTAATGTTTTGTGTCTTATTCTATATTATTGCTATGTAAGTACTATAAGAAATTGATAGAAAAGTCTCTTTTGAATTTGAATAAATACGAAACAGTGATAGATTGATGACATTCTACGTTGAGAATATAAACTCTAATGTATACAATACGTTCATATATGAAACTTTTTAGGTTTGCGTTCAGTAACATTGCTTTTCTTATACCTAAGTCTCTCATCGTTCACGAATATTTAAAGAAATATTAATTTCATTTACAAATCAATCTTTATACTCAATAGTATATTTGAAGAATGATAAAACTTTTCAAGGTTTCACAAAATATCATCTTGTACCTCCACGTATATGCCAATATGTGCTCTAAAAGTGTATGCAAAGCATTTATTCTGCAAACAAATTCATTCTGTAAAATTATAAATTTTGATACAGCTTCCCATTACTGTAAAGATACTTCAGTTAACAGTACTCTAGTTAGTATCCAAACCATGCATCGATATGCTGACAGACGTGACAATGTCTCTTATACTTGTATTATACGCTCGATAATGTTATAACACTGATAATTGTTTAAAAAAAAAAAAAAAAAAAAAAAAAAAAAAAAAAATGCAAAGTGAAGAGTGCTGTATCATAAATTACTGTGGCAAAAGCTTACAGCAGACTTGGGCTTGGGGGTGAGAGTCGAAGTGCACCAGAGAAGTGGTGACGGACATAGCTCCACCCTCTGTTCCACCTGCACCGGCATTAGTATGTTATAGTCCCAGTCAATTATAAAATGCACACAGACACGTATTCAGCAACATGATTAGCGTTCGCACTCAATCAATTAATGTGCACGTTCTTCATTCAGAAAAATCAAACATGGTATTGATACTTGGATTAAATCACAATGCTGAATTCTTGTACCGTTAATTATTCTACGAAAAAAGCTTTACAAATTAATGTCTATCTTATGTATTAATATAATCACTTCGTTCAAGGCAGCTGGGTAAAATGATATTAAGACATAAAAGAGTTCAATTTGCAAGAATTGGTCTGAAAACACAGCAGAGGATTAGAGTATATAAGAAACAGTTGAATACCGAGAGACTATAACTTATCAAACATTACATAGAGTACGTGTAAATCTGTTTCTAACGTCCAAACCATCTGTTTATATGTGGGATCATGCTCGATGTGTCATCATATCTTACCGATACTGGAATAAGAGTCTGAATGCCGTAAAGTCGATTTTCCAGAGACTTCCAAACTTTGACCTCTGGATGTTTGAGATTCTACTGACTTTTCAACCGTTTTCTCTTCCGTGTCCGCTGTCGTTAATTCGTCCGTTTGTATAACTAAGGTGCTTTCACAAGTAGGGCATTTTAGTTGCTTAACACCTGGTAAAAATAAAATTTACAATTTCCATTCGTTTATGGGACAGCATTATTAATAAATACCTGATCTAACTGTTATTGTAGTATACTCAACATCCTGGGAAAAGTGAGTGGAGCATTTCATACATTTGAAAACCTTCAACATTATTGGACGCGCACTGATTTTCTCACCAATGGTCGATACTATTCTCTGCAAGCAACATTTTAAATTTATGTCAAATGAATTACAATCAAAATGGTTTGTGTGCAAGTTTAGTCAATCACGTTTTGAATTTTAACTGACTAAAATGGTACTGAAGCTTCACCTTTGCTTCGTCCAGTTCGACGAAATATCTTCTATCTTGGCGATCTTTCCGCGTTGTATCAAAAATAATCTCTACTGTCACTGGTTCACCTCTTCCCAACACACAGGACAGAACGGAATCCATCGACCACGAATATTTGACTTTGCCAGTTAACGCATCTCTCTCCTTAATATCACTAGAAACATATGACAATTATTTGGCAACCGCATTATTCAAATGCAGAGGGGAAAAGAAAGTGTTGCTTACGTTAATGTTATCACTAAAAACAGCTCCTCCAATTCGTCGTTGTTCTTCTTCTTTTGCACTAGATACAAGTCACCCTCATCTGGGGAGAATTCTCCCTCAGGATCATACGTTGATAACGTATTTATCGATTCTTCTGTTTCCTTATCAGTCGCGGTACTTTCACTGTTTTCCGAGTCATTTACAGCAGATATTTTTTCCTCTTCATTCTTAACATTGCCAGTCTCTTCCTGTGTCACTTGTTCTGATATCGCTTCATTCTGACCGTCCGTATCTTTTACCGAATGAGTCAACTGATTATCTGTGTCTAAAGAACTGAGCGCGTCAACAGAATTCTTTGCGTTAATAGCAGACATTAACGCTGAAGTTGATACAGGCTGAAAACCCATGATATCTTGAACAAATGTACCAGCATGGCTGGTTAACCAATTATCTTCCCCAAACTTCTGTCTTAATGCTAAAATTTGTTTTTTAGTTTCCAAGTGATTGTTTGACGTCTCTGAAAATAAATACGACGAATAAAGATTAGCATACAGTGTAGATGAAGAATAAATCTCAATTAATAAAAATAGTATTGATTCCATGAATATCTTGAAGCTTATACGGCGTTACCTAAATAAGATGCAGAATGTATACTTGAACTCTTGAATTCCACCTTTTCTTCCTCATCGTCTGCAATGACAGCTTCCTTGACATTGATTTTTCTTTTACTTCTTGTTATTGATTTTTCCATACTATCAGTGAGTGCCGGAGACTGATTGTTCTCTTCTCCGTTAGTGCCTACAATCGTGGGTATAGACCCCCTAATAGTATCTGTATATTCGGATGACGCACTTAGATTCTCCCGCGACGTTGTCGGCATCGGTTTAATCGTGTAAAGCCGATTTTCTTGAATGAGCATCTTTTCTGATCGCGAAAGCGGTAAATGGTCTAAAATGAACTAACCATTTACGTAGTCTTAGTAAAATTTATATAATAGAATAAATAATATATTGTACACATTATTTCTCATGTAGTCTTACCTTATTATCAACCAAACCTGGATGTAAATGCTTTATAACAAGTTGTCTATGCCTTGGATGATATGCCAAAGGATTTTCTTCTAAGGATACCCATATAAGAGCAGTCATTTTTTGAAGAGGATCCAATATTGAGTGTTCCAATAGACAATTATATGATAAGTCCAATTCCGTTAAGCATTCTAAACCTTGCAGTCCTATTAACAAACACATTGTCCACTAACCATTATAAAATTATTTTAATAATTAATAAACATTGACCATTACAGTAAGTACACTTACCATTTATGTTTTCAATATAGTTATTTTTGAGGACTAAGACTTGTAAAGTATGCATAGAAGCTTTATTAAAGACAGGTACCGCTTCCAACTTATTGTAACCAAGATTCAAATATTTTAAATTCGGTAAACATTCCAGATCGGTTGCAGTTGTTATCAAGTTATGGCTTAAATCCAATGTTTGAAGCCAAGGTGCCAATTCTAAGGAGGTGTCAAGTTGTTCAAGAGCATTATGAGGTAAGGCCAAGTGCCTCAAAGAATCCCAAATAGAACCAGCACCAGCATCTCCACCACATGCAGCTGTAATAGCATATATATGTTTTAGGCATTAGTCGAATAAAATAAATGTACATTTTTTAGAACACATTCAAATCAGGTTCCTCAACTGTTTAACACTAATGTTTAAAAACAATTATGAATTGGAGAAAGACTACACAGATTTAAAATAATATTTGGTAATGAAATGTTTTTACAAGAAAGTAGACTTACTTTCTGTTGTTTGGTATATTTTAACAAAACATAATTTTCTATGCTACTCACCTAATAGCTGATTGATTGTAGAAATCCCCCTTTTTCCGGTGCAGATAACACTCTCCAACTGACCACTAATTCCTTGTATTCCTTTTACTAATGCGATACAAACTTTCTTTAGCTCCAAATACTTCAAATGTCTAAATTTTGCAATATCAACATTCACCTCTGGATCAGTGGAATACCTCACTACTTTTAAGCCAACTGTCTTTTGTACAAAATCATGCAGAAATTTTAAATCCCTAAATATGTCAATCTTTGAACTATTGCACACTTGAAACGATGAGTCAAGATCTTCCGTTTCGTCCACAATTAAGCAGAATGCTTCGTTCAGATTGTGCAGTAACACGGTTGATAAACAAAGTTTGCTGGATGCACTCAATACTTCGTCTCCGTTGCAACGCAGCAACCTTACCAAATCTATTATCTCTTTCATGTTCGCCATATCTTTTGTGTGACTCATTGTCAATGTTCTTCTGAATCCAATTTTCATATACCCTGAAAAGAGTAATATCAGTAAAATCTAGTATTGTTAGTCTTGCTGAGAGACATTAGGAATGTCATGAATAGGAAAGACGGCATATTTACAAACGTCAAAACGTATGTCCTCATCCCTCTAACAGGCACGAACGCGTAACTTTTGAATAAATATGAGGAAATCGTAAACGGCATTTGAAGGCACGCTCAATGCAACGAAGCACTTGTGATGTTGTTTCAACAAATTGTCATCCATCATTATATAATGAAGTAACCTTACGAATCATAACGGCAAACATTGTCCTCCGAGGAAAGCGAAAATGACATTTGACGGATTTGTCACTACATAGCTACACCGCCTACACCTGTTCGATGAAAAAAGAAGTATGAAACAACGTCTATATCAGTCTACATTGGTCTATATCGGTCTGTACCAGTCTGTATACGATGTACCGTGAACGTCTCACTTTCGCAGCGTATTAAACAAAATCGGACTCTTTGTTTACTGCAGGGGTCGGAAACTAACGTAGGAACTTCCGGTGCAGCGTTTTTCATGCGGAGTAGTTCATGTTCATATTTTAGGAGGCGCTAGTTGTCGCCTGTAGTTGTGTGAGTGAGAGTCGTACGCAGCGGCATCCTCGCACACAGACGCCATTGTTGTTTTGACGGGAACGGCTCAACTAGGTTAAACACCAGGTTAAACCAAGTGACTGGAACACTGGAAGTGACGTTCGTGCGTAAAAAGTTGTGAGTGGGTAAACTAGCGTGAATCTCTAAAAGACGTCATGTTTGGTGGTTCATACGGCAAAGGATAGAAGTGTGCGGTTTAGTGTCATTGTAAAATAATTTGTTACTGCGGCGGTAACAAATTAAAAGATGACTGACCTGTTCGGCAGCAGCTGACGCGACAGAAGATCAAGTACGATAGGTAAGAAATATCCTATAAGCCATAAGCAAAGGGACTACTGATATATAAGTTATAAATCTGTATGTATAAAAAGATATAATTTATGAAAAAGATGTAAACAATTTGTTGTAATTAGGCAACCCAGGACTGCCTGCAGGGCGAGTAAATACACAATGTTGCGTATCGGGGTGCAAATCAACTAGGCTTATGGGAAAACATGTATTCCCAAAGGAATAGAGACTGAGCAAGGCCTGGAGAGATGCCATCCAGAATCCTGAGCTGGATAATATGACCAGCAAAGAATTAAGAAGCTATAGGATTTGTCAAATACATTTTTCTGTAAATTCTTATAGCATAACGCCTATTCGTACAATCCTAAGAAATGATGCTATTCCACAGTTGCTGTTGCGTGAACCCTCTATGCATAGTTTGAAAGCTGCACCTTCTACGGAGATGGATGGAGACTCAGTCGGAGGGAGTACAAGTCCCATACTTAATGAAGAACAGAAGAATATTCCAATTGAAGAGGATACCGCAACAAACATTAATTCAGGTTTGCTACCACAATTGGATACATACAGCTTAAATGAACTTAACCCATGTTCACAAAGTAATGAGAGCCTTTTTCTAAAAACAGATGCTGCTGGTCAGGATAATAAGAAGTCACTGTGAATGAAATGTTAATCCAACATTTCTCCAATTTGGTAATTTGTTTAAATCTCTCCTTATTAATAATTTGACATCCACGAAAACAGTGAAAGGAAATTGCACAGATGGATCGAAGCCTTATTTTCACTTCGCAACTTCGCGACATTAGTACAAATTTTAAAGAATGTAGACAGTACACATGTAGGAAATGATACCTGAAGCAATGTCGATGATGAGAATAAGTATATTCTGTTCCATGATCTGCAGACAATTCGCACTGGAACGTGCATCAACAGTTCACACATTTTAGCAAAATTCTTAAACATTAGCAAAAATAGATCATGCTGCGATTGTGTTAATAGTACGCCTTATTTTGAAAATTTCAATACTTTTTGTAAAGATGCATTTAGCATTTTGGAGGGCAACATATCTTTTTTCTGCTTCAAATCCGAAATTATACAAAATTTAAAACTGCCACTACTGGTCATGTTAAACTATTCATTTATTAGTTGCATAACACACGCAGCAGATTTAAAAGAAGAAATTGCTCGAATCATTGTGGTGGAATACGTGACTCGGTGCAAGTTTATGAATAGATTGTTAAAAGGGAAAGATTCGGGTGCCACAGCACAATAGCATTTGTGCAGGCAAGCGATCGTGCAACATAAGAAAACGCTTTTTTAAAAAAATAGGTAATTATTAAAAATTTTAAAACAGCAAATATTCGTAATATTGCATTTCCTCTTTCGACAAACTTCTTATCATCGCAAGCATATTATATAAATATCTAATTACCTAACGTAAGCGTAATTTAAGATTTTGCATAATTCCGAAATCAGGAGGGATTTTTAGTGAGTAGGAGTCTCACAGTACCCGGCCCATAACAGCTGACCGGGTCTCCATGATGGATTTTCCCCTACCCAATTAATATAAAAACAAAAAAAAAGCCACCCTTGTCAATATTATACGGTGTTTCGATAATTTCCTCAGTATTAAAATATCAATACCGCCCGATTTTTCTTAGTAGTGTAAGGTATTTATAGAATAACATGTGTACGATGTCAAAATATATGCCCTATAATGTAAATTTGTGTAAATTGATAAACCTACCACTATCCACAACTATTACAATATTAATTTTAATTATATCAAGTGGGTAAAAGGTTTAGCTATTTGCACATGACAAAACTTGCACAAAAAGTATTGCATTCAATATTTTTTGTGCAAGTTTTTTCATGTGCGAATTGCTATACCTTTTGCTTCACATTTAAGAATTCGAAATATTCGTGGCTATATCTATATATATATAGCTATATATAGGTATACATTGGGGTTTAGTTCCAAATTGCTTGTACATATTTTAGGTGGCGCTCGAAACACTGCGCCGCGGTTTAACATGGAGGTTTCCGCCCCCTGGTTTACTGATATAACTGACGTACATCTATAAATACCAACACAAATTCCAATTACGTTCGGTAACACGCCAAAAGTTGCCGTTCTATCGACGGCCCTGTTAAGGGGCAACTTCACGATATCACGGCAAGCCCAACTATTTTCACTAGGAACACAGCCACGTGTATGTGTATGAGCATTGATGAGCATGTAGGAATAAATATATATATATATATATATATACTGAATATACGTATAGCTGGGTAGCGGTAAAATAGTTGGACTAATTTTTGTACATCTCAATTGATCTCAATACACAAGTTGTATATCTTAATATAAATCTAAACGAAGAGTTCACAAACATTACATTAGCTCAAGTTGGTACATGTTTTTTTTACAAAATACTAGTCGTTTGTTGATAATATGCTAACCTTAGACTATATATGTATGGACTGCCAGCAGCATGCCTGAGGCGTGTTAAATTCGTGACGAAACATCTGTGGCGCCGCTACTACCCAAGAACTAACTTTAACGTACGTTGTATATCTATATATATTGATGTACGCATGCGCTCAATTGACTTGTGGTTGACTCATGTGAAGTTAGTCAGAGCCACAGTAAGCGAAATATATTGCGATTCTGTAGTTCTTGGGTTGTAGCGGCGCCACAGGTCTTTGAACTAACGTGAATACAGCAACTAGCGGTCCATATATATTTAGTCTAAGATGCTAACTTTTACTAATAAGGTACATATATATATACCGGTCAAGAAATTTAATTGAATGTCACAGACAGTAAACATTAAACATGCCTCTCAATATGAAATGGAGCATTACTATCTGGTGTATATTTCTGCTGGTTTCTGTGCAAGGGGGTACAGAATCAAATCGACCAAAATCATGGCGAGAGAAAGATATAAGGGATATGACGGATGCTGATCTGGAACATTTATTAGATCAGTGGGAGGTATGATATTACAGTTTGCAGCAACACAGGTTTATTTTCCAATCTTTCTGAAAACCATTTGTATCATCTAGGAAAACGAAGAACCATTAGAACCGGACGAACTGCCTGAACATCTGAGACCAAGTCCAAAGATTGACTTATCAAAGGTAGTGAGGTGCCTCACTTTTTAATAAAAAATAAAATAAGGTATATTATAATATGCAGTGTTTTAGGTTGATGTTTCAAATCCAGACAATGTTCTCAGAATGACAAAGAAGGGAAAAGGTGTAATGATGTTTGTTGATGTAGATAATGATGTAACAATAGAAGAAGCTGATGTTGTTATGCGTATTTGGCAAAGCAGTCTGCAGAATAACCATATTATTGCAGAAAGGTAACTGTCTGACATTCTTATGAGTATAAACAAACTGATACATTGTGTGCCTATTATATTGCAGATACCCCATTGACCAAAGAAGATCTGTATTCTTGTTCAGAGAGGGATCTCAGGCTGTTGATGCTAAAGAATACCTGTTACAGCAACCTGAGATATCTCATGTAACACTTGAAGGACAAACTTTCCATGCACCTCATAAGCAGCAGGTATAAAACACCAACTACCGTACAGGAGGATAACAGTAAACTGTCAAAAGGAAAAGAAATTTAAGTCAATGTGACATAGTAATGTCTCATAAACTTTCCGAATTTTCCTGATGTTCCATCTTTGTTTTCAGAATGTCGTCACTATGAATGCGAAAAACAAGAGTCAGAAAGGAAAGAAAGTGGAGTTGTAACTTAGAATAGACCAATTTCTTTTGTATCTATTTTACATCAAACAAGGAGTCATATAATTTTTCTAATGTTAGAGAAATTTTCGTCCTGTATATTTTTTGACATTTGTAAATGTACAGTCTTAAAAAGTATGTATTCTGCTAATTTACTACATAGATACGTGACTTCACGTTTGCGATACATTCAATTATTTGCAAGCCTGTTGGATTACTAGTAGTATACCAACACGCATACTATTCCCAGTTTCCTAATGTTTTATGCACACATCATGACAGATGGCCTTTAAATTCGTGAATCTTACACACAATAAAATAATATAAAGGATTCTTCAACAACAGTTTGTCAAATATGGGATAATACATTGAAGAAATATTAATCCGTTGAGGAATATATTTATTGTGATAGGGCTAATGATAGTCATTTGGATCAATTCCAGTGATATTTAATTATTCATTTATTTAAACTTGTTTTACTGCCTGACGAATCTGGTTGATTCGTATTCATGACTTTGACCTCTCTTTGAATCTCTTTCACTACTGTCGCCAAAGCACGAGGATTTACACCATTCTCGCAGAGTCTCACACAAATGCTCAATGTGGCTGGATCCAGGTTGGTGTTTAGCAATTTTGAAATTTGATACAGTGTTTGGAACGTTTTTCGAGCGGCATTTACCTGATGATGCACAGGCTCTGGCATGCTGGCTCGACTTCGTTCCTTACTAGAATATTACATTTACCATTAATCATTGATGAAACAGTGACGTTACATATATTATTCTACTACAAGTCAATTGCCATTTTATATGTACACACAGTACGGTTATTACAATGCGCACATTACGTTTAACCTGTATATGCGAAAACATAGATTAAATTATAAATCGCTACGCTCATCCAATACTCACTCCCCGGTGTTAGACAGTTTTACTCGACAAATGGAACACCGGTGACAGGATTCTCATGGAATCCAAAATTTTATCATTCAAAATGTTTTAGTTTGACGTTTATCGTCGCAGTAAACAATTCCATCGATGAGTAAAAGTAATAGAGATTGTTCGGAGCAAGGTCACAAATTTTCATTTTTTACTAGAAATTTGCAGAGTGGGATGGCGCTGTCGATCAGAATCGCTGGAGGATCGGAATTAGTCAACAAGTTCTTCGTCTACATGCAATTCAATAGAGGCATGATAGAAGCACACGTGTGCATAGCATCGCATGGCTCACAAATAACCTAATACCACCTAATACCACCTAATACATAATAGACCCACTGTACCTATTTATAAATAGGTACAATTGAAAAGAAATTGTGGTACATAAGAAAAGTTGTAGGTCCTACCTGGTCCTACCGGAAAAAAAGCGGACACAGCGATCACGTTTCCAATACTATCGGATAAATTACTTATCAAATACCGCATGTACTTTCTGTATTTTATGCCGCCAGAAGGCAAGAGTGAATGGATGTGCTTTATATGAATTACATTGACAATTCATCATTTGCAGATAATGTTGTTGCGTATGAGTGAAAGGATAACGGATTCTGCAGTCATTCATCACAGACTTAATAATTACTTTTCACATCACATTTGGTGCTGTCACCCTCTCGAGTGACACTGTAGATATAACATCGCACATTGATAAAAGGATACCGTTTCCGAAAAAGGTCAGTATACTGTGTTGGAAGAGTTATGTTTAAAAACTTATAAGCTAGATATTTTTAATTTCCTAAATAAGCGTTATTCCAGTATGTATTGTTTAGAAAGCCTATATGGAGGCATATCCATAACATATTGTAAATGCTACTAAAACACATTTATTTCCTTCTGCAAATGTGAGAAAATTAGTTTCTTATACTTTGTGTAAATTTAAAGTGAATGTTAAAAATGTTTCACAGCTGCTATGGTACGTCAGGAATCAAATAATTCACCCAGAGAAATGCAGCTAATCAATTCACCGGATGATGAAACAAAGCCGCATGATGTCATTGGAAAAGTACAAATGAAGAAGCAACTTGGTTTGCTGGAGGGAGTGGCTATTATTTTAGGAATCATTTTTGGTTCAGGTATAATGTTTTCCAAACTTTCCAAAAAATTAAAAATGTTCCTTGGCCTTGGCATTCAGTTTATAGTATAATGAAATATTGATCAAACTTAATGTTCCAGGTATTTTTGTGTCGCCAAAGGGAGTAATTCAAGAAGTAGGGAGTGTTGGGGTATCCTTAATTGTTTGGGTATTATGTGGTTTACTTTCTATGGTTGGAGCACTTTGTTATGCAGAATTAGGAACCAGCATACCACGCAGTGGGGGAGATTATGCTTACATCCATGAAGCATTTGGGCCATTGCCTGCATTCTTGTATTTGTGGGCGGCTAATTTAATTTTTGTGTAAGATGATTTCTATTATTTATTGATTATATGTACATGTTTATGGTCATTAAAATCACTATCTTATTTTATAAATTTGAATCTCATCTTTTTAGGCCAACGACTAATGCAATAATGGGATTAACTTTTGCTCAATATGTTTTACAACCATTTTTCCCAAATTGTGATATTCCAGATGGGGGTATAAGGCTCACAGCAGCCGTAACTATATGTAAGGATTTATTGCTTGTTTATGAAAATTATCCAATTTGTACTGCCCAATTTTTATATGTATCACATATATACATACATGTCAACTTATGTACATTTATCTATTGCAGGTCTCCTTACTTTTGCAAATTGCTACGACGTTAAGGAAACGTCAAAAATGCAAAACGTATTTATGTTTGCGAAAATCGCTGCACTTGTAATAATTATTATAGCAGGCTTGACCTGGTTGCTGATGGGTGAGTGAAACATTCCTTAGAATCTCACGCAGCTAAATCTTCTTAAATATTTACAACAATTATTATTTTACTAGGACACACACAGAATTTTGAAAATGCTTTTGAAGGTACTAATACAGATCCTGGAAAGATCGCAGTAGCTTTTTACTCTGGCATATTCTCTTACTCCGGTTGGAATTATCTGAACTTCATGACTGAGGAATTGAAGGATCCTTACATGTAAATTAAACTATTATATCGATAAAAATTATATATACAATGTGGCAGGATAACAAATATTTGCAGCAGCATTGAATAATCGATATTCTCTTCTTATGTACAGCAATCTACCTCGCGCAATCTACATATCACTGCCGTTGGTTACTTTGATATACGTTTTAGCAAATGTAGCCTATTTAGCTGTTTTGACACCAACAGCTATGATTTCATCTCACGCAATCGCCGTGGTCAGTATATTCGTCTTATGAGTTCTTTAACAACAATTATTTGTTTGTATAAAGTGGTGTGCACATTTCTCTTAGACTCTTGGCGACCAACTTCTCGGCTATATGTCTTGGACCATACCCGTGATGGTAGCCATATCTGCATTTGGAGGATTGAGTGTTCACATTATGACGTCGTCTAGATTATGTTTCGTTGGGGCCAGAAACGGACACTTTCCTTCAATGCTGAGCCATATTAATATGTCAAGACTTACCCCCACACCTGCTTTAGTATTCTTGGTAGGTCAAGCGACAGTGCATTTACCGTGTTTCGTGATTGTGTACTTTATATTAAATTTGCTCATTGATTTTCAGTGTCTTTTGTCTTTGGTAATGCTTTGCACAAGCGACATATTTGTTCTTATAACATACTGTAGCATAGTTGAATCGTTCTTCATCATGTTGTCAGTAGCAGGAATCTTATGGCTTCGTTATTCAAAACCTCACATGGAACGACCTATTAAGGTACAGAAATTGTTTCTTTTAGTGTTGAGTTTTATCCACTGACGATCATTTCAAGATGATTATGTAAGACCCTTTTTTCAGGTGCCGTTATGGGTTCCTGTAACGTTTGTCGCGTTATGTGCATTTTTAGTATTAGTGCCTTGTTACGAACGACCATATGAAGTTGGAATGGGAGCACTGATAACGACGTCCGGTATACCTGCGTACTTCATGGGTGTCACGTGGACAAATAAACCGTCATGGTTTCAAAGAATTAATCGTACGTGCTTATGGCTACAAAGCAGTCGTCTTATTTTTAGTCAAAAATGTTTCGATAATAAGTATAACGCGTTGGCTAACTTACTTTCTTTTTCAGTCAAAGCAACGCATACAGTGCAGAAGTTATTCCTATCCGCAAGAGAAGAACGAGAGGATTGAAGCCTACACATCGTGTCTATGCCAAAGGAGTGATTTGCGGATAAGAGTTCGCATAATTTGATTGGATCTATGAATTTTGCATTAGTACTTACAAAACGATATAGACTGCTTGATTGGATCTAATATCAATCTGAATTTTGCATTTTGTTTAATGTGAACTGTACGCGTACTTGTGTGTTTATTACTACTTTTTCATACGTTCTTTACCGAATTTTGTATGTTCAATTAGTAGGCATATAATTACTTATACCTAACGTAACAATTTTATGTCGTTTATAACAAGAATCTCTTTGTATAAGTAATTTTTAAATATGATTTGCGTTTAATAATTTATTTCCAACTACGGTGTGGCGTGAAACATTGGAAAATGATTTGTTTAAATACATTACTTAATAATAATTTGTAATATGAGAATTGTTACCCACATGTGCCTCAGATTGGAATCAACACTTTCTACATAACAACACCCTAATTTCTGCTCAATGTTTTCAAAAAATACTCTAGCTTGAACGTATACAATGACTATATAAGTAAGTCCACCCGTTTTACGAAATAATGGTCGAGTTTAAAACGGCTTAATCAATATTGTTGGTATGCCTTTGCGTTCCTATCTTTCGTATGTGAGAAATGATTTATGCTACAAGTGTAAAAGCAACACATACTCCGTGCAGTTGTTCTTATTCGCAGTTGTGCGTTCATTTGCATGGGGCATTGTTAGGAATTTTGAATAGTTAGTATAAAACAGTATGTTACATCTGCTGTGATACAAAAGCTGACTGCTTTATACTTGTATATTATATCTGTAACGTTTACAAATGTAAAGTGATCATTTACATGATAAAGTACTATGCCGATGTTTGTACGTTTTCGGGATGTTAAAGAAAAAAAAAAGGTACATATTTACGTATTCTTCAATCGTATTGTCACCTAACTATACTTACACGAAAAGAGTAAAGCCAAAGAAATATCTTACACACATGTTACTATACGCTACCTACATGCACATTTTATTGTTTTTTAAATAGTCAAAAAATGCCAGTAACTTGTTCAAACGAACGATGTAATTAGAATACTGAACGCATGTACTTACAGATTTTCATAATTCATACATATTCTTACAAGACGTATTTTCATTTCATTGTCCATTGTAATTAATTGTACTTAAAAACGAACATGAGAGAAATATACTCGTTAGATTAAACATTCAGAGCTGTTATTTTTCTATTAGAATACTCTTCTATATACATTAATAATACAATAAAAACCATCATCTTATTAATGGAATGTCTTTTTGACTTTGATCTGAAGGAGATAAAACACAAAAGACCTTGAATGTGTAATACACAAATTAATTGCAATGAACAACTAGTACATACATCTAATTAATTTATAACAATGTTTATTATCTTCCATTTTATACACTCTAATGTATATCCTCCGGATTGAACATTCCCTGTAATAAAAGGTAAAAGCTTTCTTCAACTGTACCCATTCATAGTTTAGACATTATATAAAAATGAGTAGAAAAGATAATATTCTACATGTTAGCTGTTTAGAATTGAAGCTTAAGTTGAAGCTTAATCATACCTTTGCTCGTCTCAATATTGAGTCTTTACTTGCGTCATATGGATGATCCTTGCTGGGAATTTCTAATACTGAGGGTATGGGCTGAGTGTGACTGTCAATAACATGTCGAATCATTTCTGCAACCTGAGACATACCAATGCAATATTTATTTTCCTTTTAATTATGGCATCTTTTTTTAGAAGATTCATATAATTATATAATCAATATCTGATGTATATGTAACCAGATGGAAATGTGGATAACGTTAGAGTGAATCTTTTTTGCTGTGGCACACAGAGTTGTAGCACTGTAGAAGTGTCAAGGCAGAGCAAACATTACTTCTGCCACCTTGCGGATTCCCAAGATAGAGCAAATAGCAATATAAAAGTGGCATTGATGAGCCGTACATGCCGATAATAAGACTGTCCTACAATGCTCCTTCTCTGCATTTTACATTAAACTTACGTTTTGATTTATGAGAATGATATCAATATCATCACGCTTGATGAAACGCTTAAAGGTTTCTTCAATTTCACTAACTGGAGTGTCTGCAAGACGAATGGGTTTAGACCAAGTATACTTTACATGCTTTGTGTTATATAATGATACATACTTTTGTCAACAACCATGAAATTAGGTTGTCGATGTTTATTTATCTCTCCAACACCACCTAAAAGGAATCCAACGCAAGTGTCCTGCAAGAATACCCTCCAAGTAATATGTTAAAGTTTATATGAAATAGCATTATTAAACATATTCTTTGAATTCTACCACTTACTTCGTCTCCGATCACCGCCAGCAATTTGCCTTTTGCCGAGGAATGAAAGGCCATTGTCGCGGAAATAAATTGGAAACGTCGAAACAGAAGAGGCAAGCGCAACTATCAGACTATTTTATGTATCAGCTGACAAGACGTCACACCTACATTGCGAGTTTAAAATCACGTGCACTATACACCACTCAACGTTCACAAAGGCATCGCGTCGAGAACTCAACGTTGTTAAGTGAGAGTTTCCTTTCCATATATTACGCGCTACTTAAAACGAACTGTTTTCCTTTAACAATATTTGAGGTTAAAAGAACGCGCAAAAAATACCATGGCTTATTTTGGTTGTGAAATTAGAATTTTCTAAATACCATATCATAACAAATAATATTGTTGCTGCTATTTGAGCAGTTACTTGAATACAGACCCTGCCGCGTTATGCAAGCTGTTTAGCTGTACCGTCGGTGCTTAAACAATTATGAATTCTTTCTTTGTAAAGTACTTTGCAAGTATGAATTAACATTTCCATATCAGACGTTTTTAATAAATTTAGCAGAACGTCACGGTTACTTTATGTCATAAGTAAATGTGAAAAATGCAATTAACACAGTATGAGCACGTTTGCAGTCTGTGCGGTTTATTGTAAACGGACTTAAGCCGATGCATGACTTATATGTATTTATATACCTTGGATGTGTGCAGATATCAGATACAAAATATAACACGCAATACGCTAGCGTATATACGATATATACGATCTGTGTTTCTTATGTGCAAAAAAAAAAATGTACAAATTATAGAAGTAACAAAGTGATCGGTCGAGGCAAGTTTAATCTTGGTGTTTAATGTAAAAGTTAAACTGTACATTTATATATGAACGTACGTAGCTATGCAGTATGCAAGTCCCATAAATAGGCATGCACGTATATGATTGGACATCTAATAGCGTTCTAAGAGAAAGTATTAACACGGTTTTCATGCACGTAATATATAGTCCATACCAATAACTTTATTTGTGTTATTATGTTATGGATTTGTACATTACAAAAAGGTCTCGACACTTTCCCCCGATTGACGAATGAACGTATAACGTTTGGATATAATACGCATGTGTTGTGTTGAGTTAAAAAAGTATATATGCTCATTGGCGTATTGTTACAGAAGTTTCTGTACATAAATTTGTATTATTTTGGTGCTCATAACCCCAATATTGAGCAACTCGTTTGATATTACTTTTGTTGATACCAAATGTATGTCTCGACACACGCTAACATATTAAGAGAGAAAAAAGTAGTATCAATAACTATTTAAGCAAGTTTGTTAACATTTTCTGTTACCTGTTACGTGTTTTAGAAAATCTACTCTATGTATCTTAACATATTTAAGAAAAAAAAAATATGAATCATGTCATTTATGAATAACACTGATGTCTCCAAGAAAATGGTTACAGACGGTAGGACCGAGAGGACATGCTCAATGGAATATGAAAGTTCAGAATTCATGGCGTTGCCACACTGTGATAGCCTGAATGAAACATTTGTAATTCATCAGTGCCCGACAACGGTAAAAGATGATATACGTTTGCATGCATATTTACACTACATTGATAACATTCTTATTTTCTGAGAGAAATGTATATCGTTTTCATAGATCGTGGGTGAAGAAATCGTAGTCGGTGAAAACATCGATATGAAGCAAGAAGTATGTAAACTGGAGGATACCAAACCAGATGAGGCAGCATTGTACTTTGAAGAAACTTTGGGTATACCTTCTGAAGCAGATTATGCAGATTCTTGTTCTTCTGCAACCTCACCTTTGAACACTATCATGAAAGGAGATTGGGGATATGGTAGCGGAAATAAGCATTCTTTCTTGGTACTCAATTTTTAAAATTATTATTACTTCATCTTTAATGCAACTAAAAAGTACTAGTAATATATACAGATGATTATTCAAATAATGTTTTAACCATTATTGGATATGTCCTGTTAAACAGGTATCAGATACTGACGATAGTGACAGTGACAGTGACAGTGACAGTGACAGTGACACTGACTATGACTATATTGATGATACAACCAATGAACATGATGGGGATGAAGAAACGATAGCCACGTTTGTGACTGCTGCTGGTCAACAGTTAGCCCTCTATGCAGTTGAAGATTCTGACGAAATTTATGCTGTAGCCGTATACGACGAATCTGGTGAACCTCCAACAAATTTTCAATTCTTAATGAAGTAAGTTGATTGAAACATAAATGTTTTACCCTAATTTTCATATACCTGTGTGTATTTCTGTTTACAGAGCAGATGTGGAGAGGTTAATAGGAGAAGGTGCTGTAAGAACAGTGAAAAAACCTACACAAATAAAAAAGCAGTTGTTAACAACCCAGGCACCGTTCTTCTTTCGTAAAGATGGGATGCATGAGATCCCGGTGAATGGAATAGAAAAATCTGTGTTGGAACAGGATGCTGAGAGCAACCAGAAAGATAGACCTTGGAATAAAAGTGAAAACTTTATAGAAGATTTAAAGGAAGAATCTGATGTGAAAGAAGCTTCTAAAATTATATATACCACTGCCGATAAACAGTCCAACGTAACGTACCTGATGATGGATAATTGTTCTACTGACCATAGTAAGTATTTCAAATAAGTAATTATATATCAAAATACGCTCAAAGTTTACCGCAATATACTGGATTCATCTGAAGAAATGTACATATAAGAATGTTTTATTGTAACAGATCTATGTGAAGATAGTCAAGATGATGCGGAAAGTGAGAATGGCGTCATTGAGCAATCAACGGTGCAGTACATTTTGCTTGAGGGCGAACAGCCGGAATCCGAACTAACGTTCGATGAAATTCAGGCAACGCTTCAAAACTTTAAAACCGCGGACTCGAACTCATCGCAGTCGAAGAAAGGGAAAAATCAACGATCGGTAAAAGAGCAAGACAAATCAACCAGGTTAATGGCTGTGGACTCGGGTGTCAACGAGTTAGACGACATTAAAGAGCATTTGCTCGCTGAAACGGCGTCTATAGGTTCACTTAATTACGGATTCCACTCATCCAGTGGCCCAAATAATAATACATCCAGCTACACGTCCAATACCTTGTTGGAGCGAAAGCAAAACTTGGCGGAAGCGAAGCAAGATTTATTAGCAACATTGGGTGACCCTGTACCTGTCGTGAACGGGGACACTAGTAAATTGGACTCGATCAATGGTACTGCGGATTCCACACCCCCTGCCACATCAAAATCGGCATGCAAAACCAAAAGATCGCGAAAACAGCAATTAACCTCGGTAAACCGTGAAGATTCCGAAATAATCATACAACCGGCGGCGCTCTTAAGCGATGATGAGGATGGCATGCAAAAGAGGGGAAGAAGAAAAAGAAGAATTTCCGGATATTACCCGAAAGGCCAGGAGGCTAAGCGACTGCGGAAACTGAAGCGTAAAGTGGTCGAGGTTATCGAAATTGATGTCGACGAAGAGGACAGCGCGTATCGGGAGAAGGGTGAAGTTGTAGAAATAACAATAGACGATAATGAGGATAAGTGCTCGAGTGACAAGGAGAACGAAATAATCATGGTGGGAGATTCAGAAGACGAGTTGGAGTCTGAAGCAAAGTCGATAACAATGTTGCAGTGTGGCCATTGTTCGAAAAGCTTTCGACAGCAAAGGTCATTGGACACGCACCTTCGAGTCTGCTCAAAGTCACCGGCCAACGCATTGAAACTCAGCGCACGGAAGCTAAAAGGTGCAACTGCAGACGGGGGTAAAGCGGTCAAAAAACAATATGCGTGTAAAATTTGTCAGGAGAAGTTTGACGTTGTCGTTGCCTTGGCACGGCACGTTCGTTCGGTGCATTCTCAAAGGAAAAAACGTATACCTAGCAAATCGTCGGCAGAGGAAGAGGCAGATGAGACAGAGACGTCGTTCACTACCGATACAATGCAGAAGAAGGTGAAGATGCTTAGGAGAAATAAGAGGCGACGGGGTCCAAACTCATCGTGGGAAGTGAAGAAATTAAGTTGCGACGACTGTGGCAGATGGTTTCCCAGTGCTGCCCTTTTAACTGCACATTGTTTGCAGCACGGTACAAAGAAAACTGGTCAGTATTATTATATATATATGAATGAATGTTTGAAATTCATTGTTTATTTATTTTAATTTATAGAGCAACAAATAAGAAGATGCCAGATATGTAAGAAACTTATAAAGTCCCGTCTGCTCTTCATTCGTCACCTGAAAATGCACAGTAATATAAAGCAAAGCACAAAGTCTATTAGTAGTTCTTTGCAAAAGAAATTACGTACGACAAGGCAGGTAACGCGAAGTATCGCGTCGCTGAGAAAGAGGGGAAGACCGAGGAAACTTTGATTGCCTTCGATATGACTAATAATTCATAAATGCAATTCACTTGGTAAGTGATATGTGACATTGTCTTATTGATATCCTTTTGGCTATTACATATGTACTATATAATGTTTATACTGCTAATAAACTATGAAAAAGTTTTTTTTTTTTAAATAAGACCAATATCTGTTTACGGTATCTTAAATTTGCACTAATGTAAATATTACATGTAAATGATTGTTACATATCTCTTATCATCTCCATCATATAATGATCTATAAAATGTTAGTCCAAATAGGGTAGACTATTTTCTTTAAAATTATATATATATTATATATACGCTTTACACGTGACCGCATCTACACATTATGGTTTTAAGCCGTGAAGCTGTACAGTGTAATGTAAAATTGCAAACTAATCAAAATGCACAGGAATTACAGACTTGTGATAAAAAGAAAAAAAAAAAAGACACTTAGAATTGAGTCAGGTTTATCTGTAACATGAGTGGAGCCAATAATAGAAACACACATACAAATTACTTCTGATCTTCAATTATGTTGCTTCTAGGAACGCATACATAGAATTCTTGTAAATAAAATTTCTGTAGTAAAGTATACAGATAAATGTATAGTTTTGAATATAGACTGACTTACAGAAATGATTGAACACTGTCATAATGCAAATTTAAAGTTAAGACGGCAATGCAGATTTGTATATTATTTTATGTCAATATCACATTATAAATATCTTATCAATGTATAAAAATCCCGATACATTCTTTATTTTGAAATTTTGCTATTGTACATTAGAAGCGTATAAAATATATTATTACTCAAATTGCAGAGCACTGCATGATAACTGACAACATGTAATCATTTCTTTCCTCTTTGTTTTGGAATAAAATATTTTACGTAAATTACATTTTATCAAACGTTTCATAAACAGATAGTGTTAAAAGTATTATATAAGAAACTTTTTCTTTAACGAATTTCTTAGGTAAATCAATATGTACTATATAAATACCAATCGTGGATATACTTTCTTAGTCTAATGTTTCATAGGAATTAACTTGAAATAGCTGTAACTAGTACTGATTTGTAATAATTGAAGAATACCAAATTATTCCTTGAGCAATAATAAAACATATTTTAATGTATATTATATATATATATATAGTATTTGAATTTGATTGTGTGGCGTACTACGAGAGTCACAATGCTGGTCACGTTGGTTAACGTAGGTTAGGTACCGCAAAGAAATAATTTCCGACTGAAGGTGTACCAAATAATAATCAGTTCAAAATGGATAAGCCTAAGAACGTAGGATTAAAACGAAAATTTGACAGTCTCCACGATGAATCAAGATGGAGCAATAAGGATAAATTAACGCTGTTAAAGGCTCTGAAAAAGTATGAATATACTGACATTGAAAGCATATCAAAAATGTTACCCAATAAACAGCGTGCAACGATTAAAAACTTGATTGATGAACTTAAAACAAAATCGAATATTATGAAAGACCAAATACCAATAAGTGCCTGGTTGGAGAGTGGATTGTTCAAGCAGAAAAATGATTCACTGATACCCCTAGCTTTACATTTCATACAGTTATTTGAAAAGCATCCCCCTCCAGAACCTGGAAAGTGCAATTACAGGTACTTGAATACAGGATTAAAAAGATACTGTTTGCTGGAAGGACTGATGATCGATATCTTACAGCTGACCATATTTACTTACCTTTTTATAAATTCTGTATAGTGACTATAAGTGCATACATATTGTTTCAGCTCAATATACCATTTACTTTACTGTTTAACTCTGGGAAAAACTGCACCTGACATTCAGCCTGAAACCAAGGCGGTATTATATTCTATACTAAACAATGTTATGGAAGAAGTATGGCCAAAGTCACAGGATCAAATTCTAGAATATGTTGGAAAACTTCAAAAGAAGAGACATATTCACAAAGTATACGGAGGAAAGAAAACATCTATTGTGTGCAAAATTGCTGATGATTGTCGGTAGATAAAAGATCTTGTGATAACATTTATGAGTACTTCTTATTGTAACCATAAGATGTAATGCTTGTACAAATGAAAATGCTTAGTAGATTAAGGTGTCAATATCTTTTTTATCTTTAGTTACATTTAAGGGGTACGTTGATTTCACAAAGTATTGTCATGAGCAAAATTCCATCATAATCAACGTATGCACAACACTTTTGCTCAACAGTTATAAGTACCTTATTATATTTGCGACATGCATGCTTTATTTACATATTTTTATTTAAATAGAATAAGTAATATTATTAAAACTTTGTTTTTTTATTTCTGCTGTTGTTTCACTATATTCTACAGTGTAAATAATTGTGTTGCAAAACATATAATCCGTTTATTTGAACTTTAAGTGTTGTAAGAGATGATTCAATAAAAGACTGACTCTGTTTTTTACTTGCTGTAGTTTCTCAAACAGTATGTGGTAATAGATTTATTAATAACCTTTTTTTTATACACTTACAATTAGTGCTTTCTGAATAGTAATTTTTTCAGTTAAGATCAATCAGTTTAAGAGTTTCAGAAATACATTTAAGGCAAAGTTAACATTAGATTTTTTTTCCGTTCTTTCATATCTACTTCCCAGACAGTCGTTGACTATGTTCCAAAGTATTTGAGAATCGTCGTTAAACGTATCTTTATTTTTTAACATAGTAATAATTATACTTATCGTTATTTACAAAATGTGTCAAAACAGAATGCAATGCAAGTCAATAATCTGTGAGTGCACCTTATTATTAGTTATGAAACAGATGATACATTTTTCGATACATGTATTAAAATAGACACAACATTTCTGTGCATTTTCGTGGAGAAAACTATATTGGACATCATTCTTTTATGCTATCCCTCCTTGGCTTCGATAAAATTCTACTATTACAACATCCTTTGTTCTCTCGTGTGTGTTTTGTGTTCCTTACTTTATCATAACTACATCAATTGTTTATTAACTCCATCAACACGGCTGGGTAATAAGATGAAATTATTGATAAACCTTCCTAGTTGGCAGAATGAAGCGATTCATCTATACGAACTTCTCTTATTCATCCTCATTTTGCATGAACACAAGGCTGAACTTGGAATGAGCGAAATATTTCATTTAATTAGCTAGTTACAATTAATCTTTTAATATCTCCCACGCGTCCTCTTCTAGCTTTGAATTCCAATTCGACCCGTTGCTGTCCGCATCAAAATTTATAAGAGACCCTTCTTTAACCGTCTTGTCTCTTGACTTTTTTGGTATCACTTTGTCGCTCGGTATCGTTTTGCTTTTTTGTTTCGTATCGTTGTCCCAGTCCCAATCGCTAGAGGAACAATTCGTCGCTGTTCTGTAGTAAAAAGTCATATCGTTAGCTTTGTGATAATGTTAAAATAAAATTTTTTACAACTGTCTACGTAGCCGTATATACATCCTCTCATACGACAGGTTGAAGATTTCAATTTGTTTCACTGGTCTACTAACTCCTTACTAATGAACGAACATTCTATTTATTAGAAGTATATATACGAATAAAATAATATACTTACTTAGAAATTGGTCCTGTCATTAATGATGATTTTTCGTTGGAATGTGATTGATTCATTGTACTATTTTGTGAGAAACTTTGGTACTGTTCTTTCGAGTCATACTGATTTTGCCCAGGGGAATTTGTTCCACCAATATCACCCCAACCACGTCTTCCTAAGTCACTAACCTAGACGAATTTATAAGTATATGTGCATAAATAATTATGAAAGGAGTAACTGTTTTGGTCTTAGCAGACATGCATCGGTGCAAACGAAATGGGATGAATGGTAACGTAATAAGAATCTACCTTTGCTGCCAGGTTATTAACTTGCGTTCCAACTTCTTCTAACAGGGCACCACTACGAACCTGACAAAATTTAAATTAAAATAACAAACTTAAAGTAAATTAAACGTGACTAAAATAGATATAAAAGTTGGAGCGTAATCATGAAAACATAATGAATGATGGATATGTGACAAAAAACAAAATAAATCTATAATACCAATACTAGTATGCAAACAGATAATTTGTAATATTAGCATAGCATCTATAAGTTTATAAGATCTATTGCAGTTGAACAGTTTAAAATCTGTTACCAAGCTAGATCATTTAATGTAACATTCTATTATATGAAATCAACTATGTTATACCTTCTGTGATGCCAGACCTCCAATTTTTATAGCATTTTCCGTAGCTTTACTTGCTATTTTTGAGGCGGAAGATGAAAACATTGACCATCCCTGAAACAAAACAAAAAGCCTGTACTCATTGCAACAACAATAAAACACAGTTAAGGAATCAATATGACGTTAGCACATTGAGTCAACCTATAAAAATTATAGAAACCTGTTGCAATTCATCTTACAATCGATATAGATGATACAGCAGAATCAAAGAACTCTTGAGATGAGCTTCTTGGAGGCGCTTCCATTTGATAACCAAATCCACCATATTTTCCACCTTGACTAGGAGGAAGATTACTGAAACAATCACCTACAGTGAGAACATTGTCAATCATGACAAAACAATCTTGTACAAATACGTACTCAGGTCTTGAAGCATTTTCACTCTGCTTTCTTGCAAAAAAGGACTCTGTCTGTGTTTTTACATTGGGAGAAGTAAGGTTCTGATAGGAAGAACCATCGCTCTGATAAGATGTAGAATACTCTTGACGATCTTCACTGTACATGGAAGATTGAAAATCTTTTGCTTTTGAAGATGTCGGACTCCATGGTTCTCCTCGTGCCAGTGTTGCTATCTAAGAAGAAATCAAAATTCAAATTAAAGATCAAATGAAATTTGGCAAAGTACGAATAACAAAGTCTACATTTTCGTTGCAGCTAGCTCATATTCTGTAACTATACATCCTTAACTGAAACAATATAGTTTGCACAGGCTTTACCTTGTCCCTATACAAAGCAGCTGCTTTAGTGTTATACCGCTGTGAAATTGACATGGAATCGTCCCAGTCTGGCTGATTCTCAAAGAACTCACGAGCGTTCTTATTACCCCCAACTTTCATTTTTTCTAATTCTATATCCTTCCATTTGTCCATAGAAATGGATCTGACAAATGATAAATGAACACCAAGGCCTCTGTGCTTGCCTGAGCATTCAAGACATATCCAAATGCCATATGTAACGGAAACCCATTGAGGATTATGTGTTCCACACTCAAAGCATTTCTGGAAAGAAGCACAGGAGGTAATCAAATATGTTTTAAAAAGAAAGTGAATGTAAGTGTGATCTATGCATGTACTCACCTTATTCTGGTCCCTAGGCTTCAGTTCACCTAATACCCGACGAGTTCGCGGACTTGCCATGGTTTGGAACCGAAGATCAGAGTGAACGAACGTCAATTATTGTCCAAATTGCCACCATATCACTCCTGTCAGCAACTGTTGAACAGGCTGACCAGGTTGACGACTATGTAACAAGTGTGCGTGTTTTCATTGATACAAGACTGTACATGACTTTTCACAGTTCGGTCTAGGCAGAACTTCCGGTTGAATCAGTTCTGCACCATCTTACGCTGATCATAAGAACTACGTAACAAACAGAGTCACCAATGGTAATGTCTTTTGGCGATCTAATCAATAATAAATGACAAAAGAAAGTAATAATTACACTTTCCAGCTGATTCTTCCATTATCAAATATCGCTGTTGAATCCAAATTTTGATTACAAATTTTATGGAAATTAAACCCTAAATCTAACTTGATAGTCGTTATTAAGGTAAGTCTAAATTCTTCTTGTGCATATCGAATAATACAATATTTTACTCAAGCCGATTAAACGTTGAATCTTTAAAATATTATAATTTATATAATTACATATACTCATTGTCTGTTACAGATATCGTTCATTATTATAACATCAAAATAATAATAACCCTACAGTCCCTATTACATCCAAACAAACAGTTGACAAAATACAATAACATAGAATTTCGAATATTGGACAAATGCAGGCAGTAAGAATGGTGTATGCCGTCTATGGATACACTTTGCGTTTTGCGATGATTATAGCCTGGCTACCGCCGCTATAGATAAATATTCACATATCCGCAATGCGCAATGCGCATTTCTACATAACGACTATACGCGTCAGATACATCGAACGCTTTCCAACGTCGATAAAAGATCGCCCACTCTCCGCCGTGACATTCTTGTCCTGGCGACAATCGACTCACAAACAATATCCATAAACACTGTGAGCTGTGTTTAACGTTGTACACGTAAAAATGAGATCTCCAACCGGGTCCACCTTTCTCTTTCGTGTCGTCGTGTCATCAGTATTGCGCACGCATTGCGGGTCGGGCTCGCAAGGATTTATATTTCGCGCGAATGATCGACCTGCAAGCCGAGCATTTGGAATACATACGAAAATAATCATCCATACGTTTGGCATCTTTCGCCTATTTTAATCTGTCGTTTAGAAAATTTAAGATTGCAATCGAGATACCGGATCTCGCCAACAGTTACGGACTTCCGGCGTGTCGGCCAATGAAACGGCTCGCTGGCCTGCTCACGTGAGCACCGCTAGATAAGTGTCGGAACGCACGCGCAACCCCACCCATCGCCCCCGTGACAAATGCAACTTTTACTTCCGGCTCAGTTCAGCCTCAGTGCAAGGTTTTTTGGATTTAGCAGTGTTCTTGCGTAGTGTCCGTGTTATCCTACGTGATCCGTAATTTTTCTCGCCTGCAGTTGCAATTTGCAGATCTATATCTCCGAGGGATATATTTTGTTTGTCGTATGTCCATCCAGAATCTCAACACATTTGGTAAATATCACTTTACGCCCGTCGAGAATTGCTCGTGTTCCAGAAAATAGTTTTCGTCAAAATGGCGGTAGCGTCTTCGTTTGCATCATAGCACGCAACGGAAACTTTCCGCGAGCATATCCCGATAATCTCGCAATTGAGCGGTTCCCTTTCTAGCTAGAAAGTTAAAGGAAATGTTAGCGTATGTATTTCGCATGGTTACGCCAACGTTCGACTCATATTTTCTTCCATTTTCGTTACAGACCCCTTTGCAGATGCAATCAAGGGTTCAGACGATGATGTCCAAGACGGTCTCGTGCATATAAGGATCCAACAACGGAATGGTCGTAAGACCTTAACAACGGTGCAAGGACTCTCTTCTGAATATGACTTGAAAAAAATCGTCCGGGCATGTAAAAAGGTAATATTATTTATTTAAAATCTCATCCCCTTTTTGTGTCTCTGTCACTGTCAAGGAATGCGCTAAAAATAGAACTGATGCAAACAAACGTTTGCCGCAGCGTGTTGTTGGCTTTATACATTTCTCTTTCGCGTTGTTCGTACCGTTAGCGTTCGCTTATGTCGACATTTTTTTTCGTTCCTCTTCGTGTAACAGTAAGGACGCGAAAGAAAAAAGGATTTTTTTATGTTTAATTGAAATAATATTCAAGTATGACCTTATTCTTGTTCAAAGGCCTCATTTTAAGCAATTGTTACATTGTTTATTGTACAGTTTGCTGAGATAAGTTTGGGCAATTTCTGTGAACATACTGTACTGGAAAAAGTTTCCTTAGCATAAACATTATTCCTAGCTGTTTTTTTTTATGTTGTCTTGCGATGTATTAACAGCGACCTTGTCCCTAGCAAATTTTAACAAATGTATAACTGTTTACTAACACTATAGACGTTTACTTTGAATAAAAAAGCATTAGGCATCATACGTTCCAATATACAAAGAAAAAGGTTCTTTTAAACATTTCTTTGTTATCTTTAGAATTATTTCATTCATTTCTGTTAAATATTTAATGTTCAATCAGTATTTTTTACATTAGTTAACATTGTTACATTTTTATTTCCATACTGGAATTTTACGTTTATGAGGACAATAAATGTAATTATATTGTTTATCATAAAAATACTTTTATATCAACTTTCAGTGTACATCAAATGATTCTTTCAGTGTACCTCAAAGTAGTAATGACGGTTATTTTAAGCATCATTTTTAAATTTGTTATTAAGTTTTTTTACTTACCTGTAAAGTTTAACAAGGCAAGATTAACCAAATATGAATATGTAAAATAGTAATAATAGATGTTATTATCATCTGCTCAAAGAAATTCTGTCTTCAAAAAGATTGGATCGCTACAAACTTTAATCTCACCAGTAGGTTCATAAACACATAGGCAAGTACATGATATACTTGGATAATCTGTTCATAGGAGTTTGCCTGCAATGGGACAGTAATCGAACACCCGGAGTACGGGGAGGTGTTGCAGCTGCAGGGGGACCAGCGAGAAAATATATGTCAGTGGCTAACAAAGTCTGGTCTGGCTAAACCTGACCAACTCAAAGTCCATGGTTTTTAACTGACATACCACCCATGCCACTACCTAAGACAACTCCACCTTCATCAACACCTTATCATCTTAAATTATCTGTATCAGTCACTACCACTTGTTGATACTTCGTGGGATATCCTATTATATACACATATATATTTCAATAAAAAAAAAATATATATAACAGTACCAATATAGGCACAATATTCTAATCAGACGTTTTGTAAGGTTATAGGAAGCAATACTTTGCAGCCTTATGTTAGGTAAACCGCTAAACATAGCACGTTCAGAGTAATAGCGATAATAGTAGCATTTTTGGGAAAAAGATACATATACAAGGGATAGGCAGAAATAGCAGCGGATGGATTTTTTTTTCGATGTTAGGTAGTATGTATCTGGGTGCTATAGACGTGTTCAGAGAAGTGAAAAATTGTTACTTTAGGCGTCAGATTTGGCTTCTCGCGTGTAACTGCTGAATGCTCTGCTTTCTATGTACAATAAGGACAACAAACTTAAGTTTGCGCTTAATATCACCATTTTTCAAGTTCTGTGCCTTTAAATCCATGTTGATTGTATTATTTATTGACGTAACATGATCTTCTAATGTGATTGTCAGGAAGGTCTTGCTTTTTTGCCCCTTTTAAAACAGCAGTGATAAAATGATTTGTTTCCAAGAATAAAAAAAATGTGGCTGTTCTAGATAAATAAATGGTATTCCACCAGTTTCGTGATTTATAACATTTCCACACCTCAAGTTACTTTAGTTACTATCGGTTTTGATAACTGCAAAACGTATAATGTATGATACATCTGCGGACCTTATGTAGAACTGCAATATACGATATACCGTCGCAATAATAAGTTGTGATAAAATAGGAATATCGCTGTTTTTGAAAGTAGGAATACTTATGTAATACAATTGTCTTCTAATCTGGATGTATTTCGATGAAATATAACAGGTTATTATGAGAACGGTGGCCATATATTCTTTTACTTTATATGGGTGTCATTCATCAATTGTTTCAATCAATTATTCTGTAACAAGTGTAACATGTAAGCTTGTTACAATATAATTTTAATAAGATCATCCGTCGGATTGATCCTTGCGCATATGCATATTACTAGGTTACGTGGACGCACGCACGTTATAACCAATCATTGAAAAATGATTCAATCATAACGTTGAGTATCCGCGGATTACTGATTCCGCGATGGTGTAGCAATGAAGAAATTTCAATCTAGCCTCCGGTTAGAAAACGATACACGCTACATATGAAAACGACTTTCTGCGAGTGGATACGGCCACGTGTCGTTGGATGTATCATCTGTTAAGTAACGACCGACCAGACCGCTCATTATTGAGTTATATCTAATCAAGGCAGAAATCAAGATGCCATATTTTCTAGGACTGGAAAAAATACACGGAACCGTTTATCGGCTCGAATTTCTAGCGTCGGAATTACGCAAATCGCGCTTTGACGAGATTCAGGTTTTATTGACCACGCCTCGCGCATTCGTGCCTAATCTTGTCCCGCGTTCAATATCGGTTTGATCAATTTCCCGTCCAGCGGTAATACGAGTCTATGCGACGACACGAAGAAATTGCAATCGTCACTTGACACGAGGCCTGTCTTATTGTATCGGTGACCTCGAAAAGTGGTAAATCAATATTACACGGTTTCAGATTCTGTTTCGGAGAACAAAAGCGTATTCCGCAGTTTGTCGTGACGTCGGACAAAACGTATTGCATATTGTAATACGGTACATCGACGAGACGACGGAATTCGACGTAGCACGAAGCAATTTAAACTGATTTAAACAGCTCTGTGTCGAGAGATGTATATATACATATATATATATAAGTGAATTAGACCCGCGCAATGCAAAGGCGAAATGCAGATTATGAGAAGTGACGATTGCACAGTCACTTATGCTTAGATGATTCATCATAATGGCTGTCGATTGTTTTTCGCTCGTAATGAGTTATCTGTTCTACTTATTGTTAGAGGCCGGAATTCTTGTACCATCATCTTTTCACTAGCTTCCGATGGAATCGATATATGTGAATGTCGATCTGTAAAAAGCGTTAAATAAAGCTGATGCAGTTGAAGAGCGGAAAATTGGTAGAGTTCATGAAGATAATCGCTGAGAAACGAGTCACGGCGAAGGGCAAGCGACGGTTGGCGCGATGCGCAATTGGACGGGATACCGATCGAAAGTGGTCGTCCGAGGTAGTTGGAAAGGTTCAAATTTGCCGGATAAACGGCAGGTCGCGCATTGCAATCGAAAGATGTCACTCTAGGCTAACTACATACCAACGACCCACAATGCATCGAGCCACGGCATGTGCCTTTCTGTGTCGGCCATTTTGTAGTTTCCTTGAGAAATTGTGTTGAGTTGATTCTTCCTCTCGGTAAGGATTTTGCAAAATTATCAAACGGCGCGACTCACATTGATCCAAATGATGTAGAGGATTGAGAGCACATGCTCGTCACTAACGATTCTTAGCTCGAGAGCGAGGATTCAGGTTGCGTTTTTTGCGCACAGCCGTGTGCGCTCACGGTACTTACACCCCGAGAACGAGCCAGTAAACGAAGCTGCCGAGAGCACCTATTGATAAAGGCACATGGAATCCGGGATTGTTTCGGAATGAATGGTGAATCCGGTAACGACATTCGATACGCATAAGTGTACTGTTCGAGTGGTTGTCACCGTACCTGCGTGCGTGATCGTTGTTGGCCCGGCCAACATCTCGCTCTATATTTGGCCAGTCGCATCCAACATATTGCGTATCTTGCCTTTTCAAAATTTTTACTTTTCATGCCGTAACCTTTCCCGAGGAACTATATCAGAAGGATACAATGTGACATTCGAGCGCGAATGCCTGATGATTGCGCACAGAGTCTGAACAAGAGCAAATCCTAACATGTGGCACGGTTCGTACGGTCAGCACTTGAGTTTTGGTTTTATGAGAGCCAAGAGCATTTATTTTTTTCTTCTCTTATTGGATAGCTCATTGACGCCGTATCGTTGTGTGCCTCAGATGGATAGTTCACGTATTGTTTAAACAAATTCATCAGAAAAAAATGTCACGATATCTTGACATTCTGTTCGCTTTCACAATTTGGCTGGCTTCCTCTGCCATTCTCGAGAGCATGATACAACCGAATGAATTTCTTACTAGTACATGTTATGTGTTTATATGTGGCTGATGTATAACATGTTAGAGATTACATCGTTCTTAATTTCCTTTATAAGAGACATCAATCAACGCATACATATAAATTAATGGCAAACTATATTCTGTTTGGACATCATATGCCAGGCATGCTATTATCCATTCCAAAAATTCATAGATACCTATGACATATTGGTATATCAGTAATGATCTTTGTTCAGTGTGTAAAAGTTAAACATTCGTGGTAATGCCAGTCATGTTCTTTACAACATAATTCTTAGGTGTTATGTGGCAAAAGGTCATTTTTCAAGGTTATTGATGGATACTTTATGACACATTGATTATGACTTTAGCATATGGACTTTACAAGTTGTACTTCATAAGTCAAATTGAATTCCCTATTGACCATATTTAAATTAGTACACTGTTTTGCATGCAAATTTGTTCTTGTCACGCTCTTGACAATAATTATTAAACTATGCAGCTGTTCACAAAATTTACATTCTTTTAATGTCACTTTTGGGAGTAATGCTTTCCACAATTGATCCCATACGTACAATTGAAGTAGAAAAGCCCTTTACAAAGATTCATAATATACACATAAACATATACAACTAGAAAGTGCTTATTAAAGTGATGTAAGTATAGGGTGCACACGATATCCATTTGGCGTAAAATGGAGTAACGTATGGTGGGTTCGGGTAAGTGTATCTGGATTTGTCTTTTTATAGGGTACGTGTACATGAATGGGGACATTGGGAAGCTCCCACCAGGGGCGGTATACCCAGCCACCCCTGAGCCTCTGGGTTCAGTTGGGGGTACGATTGGAAATAGTTCGTCCAATTTAGAATACAACGTTATGAACGGAGCTCCGAGTGGAAACGAACTGATGTTAGATACAGGTGTTGGCAGCTTGGAGCCTTCACCTCAACATGCTATTGGTATTGGAGGTGCTGTTGGATATAGTCCAGTGGATGTTGCTACTCTAGGTGATGTGTCAACTCCACCTACCCCAATGGCTGACCTCTCTGTCCCTGGCATACCTCTGGATCAACTTAAACAAATGCTCTCTTCACAACTCGAATACTATTTTTCCAGGTAACACAATTCCAGCACTTTAATTCTCAAAAAAGCATGGAAAGGTCGAAACAAATTTGTCCAGCTGTTAGAGTTATTGTGTCATGTTACCCTAGTATCGTCATACATAACATGATCAGTACTGAGAAATAGTTCTCTTAGTATTTTTCAAAATAATTTCTCCAACTGTAATGTCTGTATGAGTTTCTTTTAAAGTGATTCTTGATTATACGCAATGTCTGGTATCTCTTAAATCATTCATTAAATGCATGTTTTCTTGTCTAGAATTTGTGTTTGTTTGGAATTAGCATAATCTGCACTTATTGTTTATGGCAACTCTTATAAAAAAATAGTTGCAATATTGCATTTTTAATTAACGCTGTACTGCAGGATCAAAGTGTGTTTATTGCATTTTATTGCAAACAATTGTTTAATCATTTGCTGAAAGTTTGTCATTTTATTAGATAAGTAGAAAATTAACCATCTGCACGTAACTCTAATAATCTAAATAGACACATGTGTATGGTATTAAAGGAAGGTGATTACATTAGGTAACTGCTGTATCATAGCATATGATTAGAACTACTTGTGCTTCATGTCTAAATGTGTTTCTGGTTGTTTCTTTTTCAGAGAGAATTTAGCCAATGATACATATTTATTATCACAAATGGATAATGATCAGTATGTACCAATATGGACGGTAGCCAATTTTAATCAAGTGAAGAAATTGACAAAGGATATAAAGCTTATAACAGAAGTGTTGAGAGAGTCTCCCAATGTGCAAGTGGATGAAGAAGGGCAGAAAGTCAGACCTAATCATAAGCGGTGTATTGTAATTTTGCGTGAAATTCCAGATAGTACTCCATTGGAAGATGTAAAGGTCAGTGGTTTAATGTTACCAAGCGTCTTGCAATGTTAGGTAAATACACAGAAAGAGTATCAATTTTTTTTTTAATGTATCAATGAGATAAATATTTTACATGTTTTCTCACTATTACGTGTTGATGTGGAATGCTAACTGTGCCAATAATTCAAAACTTCACTGATTGAGATTTTCTACTTTGTTTGTTTCACGCTCTTTACTCTCAAGATATGATACTAATATGCATTTCATCCTTTGTCAATTCAGAATTTATTTGCTGGAGAGGGATGTCCAAGGTTTATTTCATGCGAGTTTGCTCATAACAGCTCCTGGTATGTGACATTTGAATCTGACGAGGATGCTCAAAAGGCCTATAGGTTTTTACGTGAAGAAGTTCGAGAGTTTCAGGTGACTATATATTTCTATTAAAATACCTTTCCATTCTAATAACCCTGGAAGTCACGAAATCGCAGGAATCCATATATTTCACTCTCAGTGATCATTCTAAATGTTTAAATATTTGGATTCTGGTGACCGTAGTAAATTTCATATGTAATCATTTTTAGTTTGCTTCATAAGACTTAATTTTATTCAGTAGTAGTGTATACTATAGACCAGTATTTCCCAACCTTTTCCTCCTTGCAAGCCCCTTCTAAAATCCGAAACAATTTGGCGAACCCCCTATACTGGCAGGTAAAAAATAGAACTAGTACTTTTCGTTTTTTGGATATAGCATTGGTTATGTTTATTTTTTGCGTTTATTTTTCTTTGGCGATTTAAAATCCCGCCATTACAATATTATTTTCGCGAACCCCCTTTGTACACCCCGCGTACCCCAAGGGGTTCACGAACCACCGGTTGCGAAACACTGCTATAGACTATTATGGAACGAAAGTAATAGGCAAAGACACGCTGTTGGTCGTTACATGTGTCACGTATTACTAACTGCACAAAGTGACCATATGTTTCGTAGATTCGGGAGTTGTGAAAGTAATACGTGCGTTTGTTTATAAGCTTTAGTATGTCCTACTCATAATTTTACTTACATGCTTTTATTTTCTCTACGTTAGGGAAAGCCCATAATGGCACGAATCAAAGCTAAACCAATGAATAGGCTACCAATACCGGCAGTAGCTGGTGTAGGCGGTATAAAAAATGGATATAGAACGCCACCGCCACCACCTGTTTACGATCCAAGCAGTTATTCTCCTGGACAACAACGCTTCCTGTATACAAATGGTACCACTATGCCACAAACTACTATGCCGCCATATGCCAATCAGGTCCATGTCTATGTAAGTAATTGCGTTCGACGTTACAGTAACATCTTGTAACAGGATTTCATAGAACAGCGCACATTGTATATTCCGCTGTACTTTTAGCATCAACCATTTTATCCTGCTGGGATGATGCCTTGGGGACCTGCAAGTCCTGCTTATTTTGATATGTCTGGTGTATTTACAATGAATGGAGTTACACCGCATAACCCATTTAAACCCCATAATACAAGATATAATACGAGAAGGTAACTACGACATTATTGGCTTTATCGCGAAGATTATTCATACGCGAGAAAGAATCGTGTTTGACCAAAGAAAGTACCTCTGTGATATTCTGACAATGCTGTTGCGCATATGTTGCAGGAATAAACAGAGAAACGGGTCTGAGAGAAGTGGATTGATGGACGGGGGAGGGGGTATGGTATCGATGGGCAGGAGCTCACATCCTCCGATAAGTGGAGGACCGGTATCTTTAGGGGCGCCAACTCCCACATACACGTCAAGCTTGCCTACGGTGAAGCCAACTTCTTCCTATCAGACCGGCACAAAGTTCCATTCCTCACATACAGCTGTATCAGCTGGAGAGGCTCAATATAATAGCAGCCACTCTAAAGCGTCACAAGACAATGATGCTCAGACCTTGGACACCACAGTCCAGTTTCCACGCCACCGTATACACCGTAGGACCAAAGACCAAGACACATTATCCAAGGCTAGCAATAGCCCGTTACCGTCAATCAGAGAGTCCGCTCCGGCCAGTAATAACAATGCACAGTATAACCGGGGTGTGCAATTTGATTTGGAAGCTTCGGCCTTCCCTCCCCTTCCTGGCCTGGACGCTGACGTTGCAAAGTCCCATAATCCTTCACTGGAAGCCGGCGCCGGTGAGAGTGCACAGTCGCAGAATAGGCTTTCAGACGTTGTTAAGGGCACAGCGAAGCTGAAAAGCGTCAAGGAGAAAGAGGTCGTGGGAACGGCGACTACACAATATCAGCAGCTGCCACCTGCCAGCAGCAGTAGGTCAGCGAGTCCCGGGTCCAGCACGGGGGGTCACGTCGCTGGCACGATAGAGGCAGCGACTGGTTCTGGTAATGCATCAACCGCTCCAGCTGTATCCACAGCGTCAACCTCCAATTCTGCTAGCAACACAGACTCCACAGACATCGCGCTCAGTAGCATCACGCTCACTCCCCCGTCATCTCCCGATAAGTGAGTGTGTCTTTATTCTTATACGTATAAGTATATATATACAGTGACAAGTGTATATATATATTTATACAAATATATACATATTATATATACATATATATATATATATATACACACACACACATACTCTATTTTTTCCATGAAAGCAAGTACGAGTTTAATTTTCATTTCGAAATTGTGGTTCAACATTTTTTTAAATTACTTTCGACAGTATAAGGAGGTGGCATAGATCAATTTCTGGGGATACGCATATGCATATAAATATATATATATGTACGTATATACATTTATATATGTGTATATCCCAATGCCAGAGTAAAATAATAGAGACAGGCACCTGATATGAAGCCTGGGGAATGCCGAGTTGTGTTTAATGTTGTTGGCTGCATTATGTGCTATGCTGTGTACGGTGGGTACGTGTAGTGCAAAGTAACTGTCCACCTGTTTTCGTGTCGAATCCGGAAAGGAAAAGGAAATATCGTTACGCTATATAGTTTATTGATAGAGGTAATTCAATTTTTATGTATGAAAAACATTCAATTTTTGCTGCGACCGCAAGAATTGCAAATTGGTTCCTTCGAAGATCATGGAAAAGTAAACATGTACTTTGCTAGATTCTTTTAATTTCTTCCAACGGAAATAATTTCTTTACTTTTCTCGAATTATCCTCTTACTGTCCGAGACTGTGCGATCATAGTGACTGCATGACAAGTGTGACTATATGATGCTGGTAGCACTATGTTTTGTCTTGTATCGTATGGCATACGCTTCTCGTATACCAAAATCGGGTTTTCTCTATAATCTGCTAACAGAAGAATATCAAACACCTGGTTCTGTTATGATAGAAATTGCGCAATGGTAAATGTTACTGTGTTCTCAAAACTAATTTCTCTGAATTGCTCTCCTTAACCGTTTCTTTGTAATATCTGCACTTTTTCCCTTTTCCTTTCTTTATTGCATTAGATTCTTTAAACAGTGTAGTGAGCATTGGGTGAGAAACTTTCCTCAGTCTACTATCGCCGTTTTATTATCTGTGGTGGTTAATCCGTAGAGTACGCTCAGTTGTTTCAATTTGCCATTTATTTCTATTCGTTGATAAATCTTTGCTCCCATCGATTGACAAGTGATCAAATACGGAATGCCTCGCTATTACTATTCTTCTAAGCGAAAGATAGATTTTTTCAGACAAGAGCCACTGCTCTGCTTTTCTGAAAGAGCCTCCTTAAGTATAAAATGCAGAATGCTCAAAACCGAGGCATTCATTCGCTACTAGATAGTCAAACAATCCACTTTTCTTATGTGGTGGTTGATCTTATATATGACAAAGTGTCGCAATATGTATGTATGCAAGGATGTATGCAGTACTATGTGGTAGCACAATGGGTAGACTTCTTGCCTGTACTACTGCGGCAAATGAACAACACATAGGGACTACTATATTATTCAGGGTTCTTTAATATTATTATATATATTATATTATATTATTCTTATTATTATTATTATTATTATTATTAAAAATTATTATTAATTATTATTAATTAATTATTATTATGGTTATGATTAACTGTTCGGTTTCAAGTTACTTTTAAAGGCATTTTGATTAAAGTTCTAGTTTTTAATATATAATGATAAGCTGTAATTTTCGACACTTGAATACAATAAAGCATGGTTCATTATTATTTGGTAATGACTTTAGATTCATTGTCAGTGAAAAAAAAAAGTAAATAAATGATGTGTATACTGGTTTGTTAACCGTGTGTTGCAATATTGCAAGACCCAATCCCTTTACTAGTCACTTGCTGAAGAGAGGAACTTGCTGTAGATACTACCATTATATCCCTAAAACAAATGTGCATGACCAAATTTGAAGTGCACAATAACTACTTCTTTTTTTTCTTGTTTTTTTTTTCTCTATACTACTTATCGTGATGTATATCTTATACTTATGCACGCTCAGGTTTAGTCCTTTATTACTGAAATGCACCGCTGACAGATCTGTAAAGACTGATGACTCGAACATGGTGAATGGCGTGGATGAGGCCATAACTACAAATACGCATGCAGCAGAAGAGTCTGAACCAATGACCAGGTGCGATTGTAACATCCCTACTGCCCCACAGAATTCACAGTCACAAACTGGAGTGGCCTCTGCCTTTCCTGTAGTAAGTATACTTTTCTTTGTTTCAATTCGATTTCAAACGAACATATCATTGTACTAGGTCTTTCTTGTCAGAGAAATTTATTTCCTTTGCCTATTGCACACATTACGTTGGTATTATTATCTGTGTTACTTTTATGAGAATTTAATATATATTATTAACATTTGATGCGCTTATGCCGGCGCTATTTCACCCATCAATACAAAAACAAAAAGTTAATAGCATAAGCTTCAAGTATATCTTTTCATTTGAATAATATATCTTCATTGTGTTCAATTTTCAAGAGCCATAGCATTAATCTCAAACTCTTTCTGTGTGTCTGCAGTAAAAAACTTGGATTATAGCTTTGATTGTACGTACTTTGATTTCTACGACCACAGTTATAATTATCCCCTGCAGTACATCATACAGAGAACCTTTTTATGACTTGTTTGCGATTAATATTTTCAGTAGTGATTTGAGTTGTTACTATATTTAACTTCAATTCTTCACTCTTAAGATACGTTGTAATACACTTTGTATATCAATTAACTAGATTGCATATTGTTTTCGTGTTAGGATCTTACGAGGCCAAGCTATGCCCAAGTCGCACAGCACTGTCGTGAGGTACCTTGTACAAAACATAAAACAGATGAAAGGGATGCAAATGTGTAAACCGATATGTAAGTAATGTTACCTATACAATTAGTTGACCGCTTCGTTTTTTATTGTAAAGAAGGTAAACCGAAGGGTAACATAGACATTCTGTTGATGTGGGAGATAAGAAAAAAAACATAGTGACACAATCGTCTTTACAGATACTACTACAATGAATTCCAATATTTAGCTGTTACCCTTCATCTGGATTGAATGGATTGAGTACCACTGCTTTATTTCTAAAGTGGATGTAGTGGGCATGAGAAACAAAAACTTTTTACATTGTACAGTGATTTCGCCTACAATGAATGTGGTATCGATTAACTATGGTCATAACAGATTATTTGAAGAGACACTAATTCGCCCTACATGTAAGCGATATGTTTGCTGGCAAGATAATACATTGCACAGGAGAGTATTGTTATTGCTTTGGTTCTGTGATTTTGGAGGTACATATTTGTTAGCTTGTAAAAATGTTAAACTAAGGTATTAATCGTTTACACCCCCCCCCCCCCCCCCCCCCCATAGCACAGGGCCGTAACTGGGAAATATATATCTTTGTGCCAAACCTTGCTTACATGAATACAGCTTAAATGAATATTCAGAATGCAACGAAACACGCTCCTGAAGAGAGGGGAAAAAGCATTTTGAAAAAAAAATTTAATTTCTTTAAAACTGGTACGCAATACCATCGGTAATGAGATTAGAACGAGTAATTGGTTGCACAAAAAAAAAGAAATAGAAAGAGAGCTTACCATTTTACCAGGGTTTCTTTATTTCGTTTGACCACTTATGAGTAGGGAAGTTTGTATATTTTCCAGAATATTGATTACATAAGTTAACGAAAAAAAAGTAATATGAATGTATAAATAATTAATATATGAATAAAAAAAAGATATCGAAGTTATCCTAGGTTTTACAGTGTCACAGTAAAGGAGTAAATAAAATATGAAAGTGCTTTATCTATGTGGTGTAACTTACTAAAAATTAAATGATAGGAAGTATCTCTGTATATATTACGAGTTCTCTTGAGTTTCAACTCAGACGTATAATATTACCAGCGCTAGACGTGCTGCGATGTACATCCTTTTGACATGGGTAGACGTGGGCACAAGATGTTTATATTTAACGTGAGAGATAACGAGTTCGCTGAAATCTACTATGTTGATGAATGTCGAACTCGACGTATTCCGTTCCTATCTTGAGCAACTTTAGTAAGGGAGTCAATAAAAATTGTGTCAAGTTTTTAGAGATGGTCAAGGTTTCCCTTTTTCTTCTATTATTATTGCACATTAGTACCGCATAGTAATTCAGCACCAATACTAATTTGATAACTAATGAAGTAATAGTATACCATCAGAAATATCCACTACTTTATGTTCAACCTCTTTTCCGTTTGTTTACGAAGAAAAAAAAGTATTTGCATACATCTAACGCGATGTACATGTACATAAATGTATCCCTGCAATACCGAAACTACAGTATTTTTAGTCGAGGCATTACAGACAAATATATACGATTGCCTAATATGTAACAATAAAAAGATGTGTGCAGGTCTGTTATACTTTCTGCGCTACATTTTAACTTAGCATTAGGCACACACGCACGGGATAACGAAGTCTAAGAATTAAGAGATTTCTGTTATTTTCATTACATTTTATATATCGCGATATTGAATATTGATAATTTTAAGAGGGAGAAAGAAAGGGCACATTTGCAGATCTGTAATGAATCATGGTTGCATATCATTATGCTGTAATATGTCCACAATGGATGCTGAGTTACGAAAGTATAACATTCTATGCTACCCCAAACTACATTCTAGTCTACACTAGAAGCTTTAAAGGTTTTTAATTACAGTTGATTCTGAAAACGTCTGGTGCTTGCTGTTATCGATATTCTGGAAAATATTCTTATGTAGTGTCCGATTTACGTTAGTCTTAAAAGCTGATTGTTGAGACGTTTAGATACCTGATTACGGCACTGACTTTTCTTTTTAATATTACTGCTACAAGAGATAACATGCAAATTAGAATTATGCTTTGGCAAGTAATATAAAAGTTGTCAGAAATATGGTCTTTGAGCACACATTAAGTGCCTCAAGTGTTGTGTATATTACAGGAGCTTGGCTTTAGATGTTATACGATTATATGTACCTATACATTATAGTAAAGAGCGCATATGATATATTTGTTACTGATATGCGTGCAGAAATTGAAGTAATGGATGCTGATAAAATAAAACCAATCTCCTGAACTACGATGAATTATCGACATATGTAACCCCGTATCTTAAGTTTATAATGCTGCCTCTTAATTTTCTATATTTAAAGTGATCAGCTAGAATATCGGATCTATGCTAAAAAAAATTCGTTATCTGCTGTAAACTAATTACTATATTAATTCGTTTGAGTTTATACATTGGTGCTTTAAACTCTGCTTTAGATTCACAGTCTTGTAGCATGACTCGACATTAGTTATATACCAAGATGATAATTTTATAATTGGTCATGTCGTGTGGCTGGTTAAAACACGCTCGGGAATGTCTGTAGTAAATATCGGTGTTATCACACATAAGTATTATATAATCCTTTTCATTGGTAAATCCATATACTTGCACTTACAACTTAGAACTAGCCCGGCTGCAAGTATCAATCGTTGATGTTTTCATTTCACATGAATGTCAATAATCTACGAATACCGTGCGGTATAATTTGAAATTTTACTGTTTTCCTGTGCAAAAAAAAAAGATATTTCATTGCTGCGTATTTGTTGTGTAATTTACGGTGTATACAGATTCATGACATATGCTACATGAAACAAGGTACCGAATAAAAAAAAAACAAGTATCGCTATACAAACAAAAAAAAGAGACACAACCGAGTGTGGCGTAAGAGACAAAGCGACAAATGCTTAAATAAACATACTCTCTCTCTCTTCTCTCTTTCTCTCATATTCGATGAAATTTGTTTATGATCACAGTAATATCGCCATTCAAATTGTTAAATGTAATTAATAACGATAAAGAAAAAAAAGGCTTCCGACATGTAAATAAATTTTCACACAATTGCGATGTGACGGTTGATGTACTTCTGCACATACTAATAATATATCTCTTTAAAGACATCCGCTGTACAAGTTCACGTAAAGACAGGGACTAACAATATTGTTATTTAATTGTTTACATAATATTCGGTAAAGTTTTAAGTGCAACTTGTCGGTTTCATTTTTTTTTTAAACATGGTGAGAACTCAGAAGGATTTACCAATAAAAAGATTGTCAGAGACTTGGGAAATATATAGAAAGAGGAAAAAGAAGATATTTGATGAGCATTCGTAATACTTCTTACTAATGATTATGAAATTGTAGGAGACTTAAGGTGTGCAAAAAAAATTGGTTTTGTTCCTCGTTTTAATGTGTTATCCTATAAATTATGTATGACAAATTACGTGTATGCGTTGGATATCTATTTTACTTACCGCTGTTGAAAACATGATACATGAAAATCTGGAAAGATATTTACTCTTGATACATTATCTTTACTGAGTGTATGAAAAAATATAATAAGGGTCGCTACATCATTGGTATTTCATATAACTGTACTGTATAAAGCGAGAAATTATCGACAACCTAATACCTTGGATCTTACTGAAAGTTTATTTTAGTCTGGCCAAATAATGTCTACTACCTACTAGTAAGAAGGAACTAGCAAACATACATACACACACACACACACACGCACGCAGTTTAATCGAAAAATGCGCGTAAAGTACATTTTTGGGTGTCGTTATCATCATACACTTTGATGATTAAACAATCCAAGGTAAAGGTTTTTTTTACAGAATATAATCAGAGTGTATGGCCAAAAAACGTGTGACTACGTTCTCTCTCAATGGGTCCTGTCAAAATATCTTGGCTGATAACCTTTTGTTAATTCATACGACAGAATAAACTGTGATTAGATTAAAGTCCGACAGAAAATACGGTATACAATGTACTCCGTTTCACAGGCTGCAGGCCTAGAAAGTCTGATTTTTTAACTACATACTATGAGAACTTGTGTATTATAATATGGTCTGTGACGTTTGTTTACTACTATGTAAAGCAACAGATTCAAAATTAAACATTAATTACTGTTATTTGTTTTACTTTTATTTTCACGACATTTAGTTAAATCTCATTAGACGTCGCCGTTGCGAAATATCGTTTCCTATGTAACTGTACATGCATATTGTTTAGAATCAAATAGGCCTAAACTTTATATAGAGCAGAAGGTAAAAATTGAAACAGCGCGATATGCTTTCGAAAGAATGTTCGCGTGTTGTACCAAAACGAGGTTGAGAGAATAACTGATATCTAGTTCTGCATGAAATTTCATTCAGGGCATAAAAAAACTGCCGCTATTTTTAATATATGAGACTGACACTATTTTCACAAAGGTGCACCTTAATTACGATTATGTGACATTTTCAATATTTCTTTTCACGAACCGCTATTTGCTATTACCTGGTACCGTAGTAAAAAAAATCTTGTCATCATTGCGATGAAAAGGAGACACATTCAATCAATCATCACCGCGTACTTAAACATAATGCCAATTCTCATCTTGTTTGAGTGCGACCACTCTTTTTGATCGATGAAACGGGAAGAAATTCCTAATATGTGCAATTTTTCGAATCAAACATTACCTCGCTGTTATTTTAATGTTAACCTGACAAAGTAATCATTGCATGGTATTGAACAAAAACCAAAAAAAAAAAACTAATGTATATGACAAAATTGTCGATGAAAATCTTGTTTGATGTATAACTGTTACGCAAGCATAATTGTAAAGATATTCTAAAGGGTAATCAAATTTTGATAAAGTCTTGTTGTAGATGAATGTAGGCGAGCATAAACAAGAACATTATGGTACCATTATACTAATCGGGTAGCGAGGTTTTAAATATCTTTCTGCTACGTCTGTATGAAAACGACAAAAAAAAGAAGAAAGGAGGGAAGGAAAGAAAACGTGTAACACCGTTCTTGCGTTTATCGAACACTATTCGTTTTTGTCAATGTTTTATAAATGTAATAACGTTTTAGATACATGTTGCGATTAAGATAAAGATATTGATTGCAGTCTGATGAGGGGGGGCTAAACGAATTTCAACGGCACGGTTATTTGCCAGGAAAGGGAAGTGAAAATACCTTTATTGGCGACACTAAATGTCGGTGGGTTTTTCTATCAATTTTACTAATTCTTCTGGTTAACTGACATGCACAGGCTTTATCGAAAAGGTACACGTCGTGTTTAGTTACTATTATTAAGAGTAGAGAATGCGTTTCTTTTACATTATATATATTAGTAGAGTACTCCTATTACGATAATAACGAACTTTCTATTTGTTTTACTTATAACGCGCAGAAATTCTTTTGGGTGTCGTCTACCACGACTAGAGAGCTGACGCTGCTTACTGAGTTACTATATTACGATACGAGTACTAATATATTTACGTTATGTTTATAATATAATAAACACAATTAGGGTATGTCCAAAGACTAAAACTGCGTTTATAGTTTACTTCCTAGTGGCATATGGGTTCTATTAAGTATAAACTACGTATAGATCGAAATGAAGTAGCGTAACGAAACCATCCAAAATGATTCATTCAAGATATTAGAGAATTCATGTACACGGAGACACGAACAGAGAAAAAAAAAGGACAAAATTGGCATTATTCATAAATTAGCAGTAAATCATAAATGTACTTAAATAACATTAAAAAAAGAGCATAAACACGATAAAAAAAAACGCCTACAAAAACATTTCTTTAATTCGTGTAGGTACGAGTGCGTAACAGTATAAGACGAGAAAATGTACTACGTTTAGACGAGAGAGCATTCATTTGATTACGATAATATTTTTAATTTTGAAATATCGTTTGTTTGCTCAGAGTATACATATTTTTATAAATTTTAGTATCAATATTATTGATTACATAGCGTATAAAGAAAAATGTATGAGTGTGTATGTGAATTACTATATAGTTGTACATTAAAGAAAAAAAAAACAATATCGAAAAACAGGTGTCGCATTAATTCAAAAGATGACGAAATTACGTTAATTTGGTACACATCTTCCTTTAATACCGAATAACAATAAGAAGTAAGCTACATATATCGTTGCGCCTGTGAACACTTTTGGTGTATCTGTAACAATATTCTTGTATATAAGAGAGAGATTCATTGTATTCACCATATAATTATAGACTACTTTGTACATAATATAAATACATAATACATATACCAATAAATAGATATACGTACCTAGTCTAAAAATGCACTTTTTACCTATCTTAATTGTTAATATTCTCTTATACATCTGTTATTTACGTCATTTCATCAAACCCATCGACCCGTTGATCCTAATTTTCGAATATGTATATGATTTTGATTATACCCGTCTTGATACACGCATTGTTCAAAAGCAAACGATACCACATTTCTCCATATTTCCAATCTTTCATCCAATACAATATTCCTCAGTGCATAAAACAATAGTTAAAAGGTTACTTTATTAAATAATCATTGCGCATTGCAAATTTAAGAACATTAGGAATGTAAGAATTGCATTACTGTTCTAAATAGATGTTATATTTGCTGTTTGTAAGCGCACCTTGCAATTTACCGCCAAATCGTTAGTTTGGGGCCGTTGTTATACGTCAAAAGCAATTTCCCTCTTATGCAATACACGGAACACAAATTGTCATGAATACCTTTGTTAACATGCTTAATCAATTTTAACACGCTGCCCCATTTCGCCTGTATCGTAACAAGCGTAGCTTCGAATTTTTGTCCGTCGTTGTATAACAATATTTTTGAAAAAACTGCGCGAGGTTCGAAAATTTCGAATCGCCTAGACGGTCACATTGCGGGGTTGTAACGTGGGAGAGCAAATCATCGTGTGGCGGGGCATTAAAGTGGCATTTACGGCTGAGCGGCATTCGCAACGCTAATCAATGCTGCCTGTGATTGCGTGCAACCTATAACTGACGTAATATGACCGAGATTGCACCACACGTACTCACGGAGTCGGTCAAACGAACAGTTGTTCGGCATGCGAGAAAGTATATGTAAAGGCAGACCCTGATGAAGCGTGAATACGCTCGTTCCGTAATAACAATACACGCTTTTCGTCTCATTTTTGTATTTCTTAACACCTCAACTGAGAGATTGGATAGTAAACTATTATCAGTGGGAATGAATGGTACCCTCGTAAATATATATGGGCCGATGATTATGAATGTAAGCAATTGCACTCAAGTTAACAATCTGAAAAAATTTTATTTAGGCTACTCTCTTATAATCATTGACGTCTTTGAAGTGTATCAGTACGTGAACGAAAGTTGTGAAAGTTTTGCAAGTACTTTGCTATTCTAAGGCTTATCGAATTCCTGCAGCGAAGTTTGAACTGGAAGGGATCCTCATACTTGCTTTTGCTTGCTTCAACGAAATACTTATTATGCGCAGGCATAAGAAAAATCGGCAGAATACTTTTATGACCTATCTAGTGGACAAACCTTTATCATACAAAATTGCATGGTGCATTTGTTTCACACTATTAAAAATTACAGTTTGATCTTTTTTACATTAACGTGACCTGTTGATTTTGCACGTTTTGAATTTCCCGCGCATATCTAACAATTTTAATACAGTGGCGCCTCAAAATTAAACGGAGAAACGGTCAAACTAATCATTGCACATCCGTCGGTATTTTTTCAAGAAGGTGCAGTTATCAACATTATCGACTGCTGCCCAATGATCAGTTTGAGCGTTCGTCCGTTTATTTTGGAGGCGCCACCACACCGAAAATATTAAGGCGACGCGGGAAATTCAAAAACTTCTTAAAATAACAAAATACTACACGTAAACGCCCAGTGGATCTAATTGTATGTTTAATTATTCCGAAGCAAACGCACTATGCCATTATCTATAAAGGTTAATCTACTTATTAGCTTATATAATATTCTGTCGATCGATTTTACGCCCGTGTACAATAAGTATTCCGCCGAAGTAAACAAAGGAATATATTAAAGCGGCCCGGAGGACAGACAGAGCGAAACGACCATCTTCGTGCATCTTCGGTCCTTCCCATGTTGTCTTCGACCTTCAGGTCCTTCAACCTTCAACTCCTGTACATTGCCCAACATTGCCGGACATTGCCGGAATAGGGAGTGCTCAGTGCTCAGTCCATGTATATAAGATCTATGCTTTTTTCATCCTTTCACATTTAAGTCATTTCTATAGGTTTCACAGCATTTGAATTGTACGTTTTAATAAAGTCAGTACTCTTTTCCGATAACCCTGTATAATAATTAACGTCGTACCGTAGATTACCAAAAACATTTGAAACAAACGCGTATCCTGCTGCCAAAATGGCGATTAATGTACTCCGCGATCAAAGGTACAGACACTCGCAATCAGTAGCGTTACTCTGCACTGCTCTGCATGCCTACATATATGTATATGGTGGTTGACTTGGTTTGACGTTGACTGAAGGAAATTTCGCAGTGTCGCATCTTCGATTGAAAGTAGGTAAACATAACCTCCGAAACCTATCGTAGAGACGTCGAAATATCAATGAATATGTATTCCAGTAAAATTTAAATCGTACAACAGTATGACACTATATGCCAAGTACTAAGTAGTACTATGAATGTCAATGAATGAGCGTAAATTCAAATTTGTCAATAGGGTCGAAGATTACAACGCTGCAAAGTGTAAGTTCAGTGTAATGACATTTCATATATTTCTACGTGAATGAGAACAGAAGGGACAGTTTTGATAAAAGTAGTGGAAATTGAATTGAGAGTAGAAGGTTTTACGGGCTACTCGATGTAGTTGTCACGTTCGTTTGTGAAATATGATTTAATAGTCTGCTATACTTGCTACTCTACTGATGCAACAAATACTTACCCTTTCGTAAATAGGAAACAAAATGAAGTATTCTACTTCACCTCCGACGAGTCGATGTAATTCCCCCGTTTTGATGGACTCAGGTTCAACGTTGCCTATGCCAGTTACGTACAGGTTAGTACAATTACCGATTGTTAATTCCATTTTAGGTCTTACATTAACGAATTACATGGGGCGTTACTAATTTGTCTTACAGGCATAATTGTATGGGTGCAGCAACAAAATGTTACAAATATTTGAGAAAACTGCTCAAGTTTGAGCAGATGGATTTTGAATTTGCCATGTGGCAAATGATTTTCTTATTTATTTCACCTCAAAAAGTGTATAGAAACTGCCAAAGCAGAAAACGTAAGCAGTTTTCAAGTAATTTTAACGTTAATAAGACCAATAATAATTAATGAATATATGCTTTCAGAGACAAAGTCACAATTTGCAAGGGATGATCCAGCATTTTTAGTATTACTCACATGCTGGCTGTGTATTTCATCTGTTGTTTTTGCAATAGTTTTGGGATTAGGATTTTTTCAATTTATAAGACTTCTATTTTATATAATCTTTGTAGATTATATTGGAGCTGGATTGGTGGTAGCAACACTGTTTTGGTATGATTGCATAAAGTTATTTGTCTTTTCAAATACATGGGATGAACTTCTATTTGCAACTGTATTATAAGTAAAATATGTGCTTATTTTCTTTCTTGTAGGTTTATAGCTAATAAGAATTTAAGAGTGGATAAAAATCAAGATGTTGAATGGGGATATGCGTTTGATATTCATCTAAATGCATTTTTCCCACCTTTAATCATACTCCATATTGTACAACTTTTTTTGTATAATGGTAAGAAAAAGATCTTCATTTTATCTCATTGCTTAATCATGCACATATATTAAGCTAATAAGTATGAACTTTACAGGTCTTATAAATTATAACACATTTACTTCGGTTTTCGTTGGAAATACATTTTGGTTCATAGCCGTTAGCTATTACATTTACATCACATTTTTGGGTTATGCAAGTGAGTATAATTCAAGTATTATGTGATTAAACCATTTATTTGTACAATATTCCATGTCAAAAATGTCCACACTAAATTTACGTTTCAGGTGTCGAAATACTCCACAGGACACATGTAATATTATCTGCTCTACCAATAATGCTACTAATATACATTGTTACACTATGTGCTCATATTAATATCAGTCAGGCAGTTATGGAATTCTACCATTACCGAGTTCTTTAAATAAATAACTATCAAAATCGTCACTGTAAATCTTGTTATAAATATTTTGGTTTACAAGGAAAATTGTGAAATATGCGCATTACCAGTATCACACTGTATTATGCGGAAAAAATACTCTTTTATATGTGGAATACAAGCGTATAGATTTTTATATTCAGAACCGTATTGCTTAACTCATTCTTTTCCACCTACAGCACAATTTTATTGCTACGGATAGAGACCATAAGGTAGATTCAACGATCTTCACCTTACCTTATTCGTTACTACTAGATATTTTTACATATTTTACTATAGTGCACAAAACACAGTTTTAAGTCGCACAGTTCATATAAATCACAACAACTTTGGTTGTTGTTTCAAAGTTGAAATGTCTAAAATCTTACTAGGGCAGCTTGTTCTTGGCGTCTGAACAAAAGGATATCTTGGCAGTGCTGGAGTATTATTAAAGTGTGCGTTATTTGCGTCCAACTTTGGCGGGGTTTCGCCACAAACTCTGCCATTACCTGTGTTAATGAAAGTATACGATTTCTATATGCAGTATTTTCACAACTACGTACATGTACGATTAGAGAGAATCGTTACCTTCATGTTGGGCATTACCCTTTCCAGGTAACAATTGGTATCTCTCCAAATAACGCATTGTTGCAAAAGACATGTTGGTACCTTGCATATTACTAAGCATAACGTGCTTTACAGAAGCGGAGCCTTGCTTCTGTATCGCCAAATCGGCAAGTTGTTCATCATTTAAGTATTTAAGCGCCAACGCTTTCATGTGCATGCTAGTGTTAGTTTCACTTATTGCACTTGTGCTGGGTGGAACATTTGCTTGGTAATCCAATCGTGGATAATACGACGTGTCAAATCCGACTCTACAACAGAATTTGAAAAAACACTTGTATTCGCTATTTATTATAAATTATGTCAGATCACCTGCGATTGCTTCGAAAGTTACGTACTTTTTACCGATTGCTTCTCTAGCTTCGTTATTGTCCGTTAAACTTATTCCAAGTTTCCGTAACTGTTCTAACGTGGCGACTTTTACTGTATCTAATACCGCCTTACCTTCCGCATTATTGTGTTCTGTGTTGTGATTTATGTTTGTGTCGCCCGGTTCAGATTCCATTTCGTGGGTGTTTTGTAGTATCTGATTGACCTGACCTAGAACATTATTATAAAAAGTCCAACCCACCTTAGACGTTCTTTTGATTTTGTCGCTCTCATCGTCGCTGGAGTATTCTTGCATCTCAACATGAATACTTGGTTCTGGTGTTGGAGGTCTTTCGTCGACTCTCAAATCTCCTCCGCTTAAAATCAAACTCTCGTCCACACAGTCGCTTCTTTTAGTATTACCAATTCGTTTCTCGCTGGCGTTATTCGGATTATACGCATTTAAGACATTCTCTGAGATATTTTTCTTATTGGAGTGAGCTTGTTTTTTACCACCCAATCCTATTCGCTCGTTCACTCGGGTAATAGTAGCATTTGGCACGGAATGATTAGGAACATCTTGCGTAAACCGTTCAGTATCTGTAAATGTATCTGGCACCTTTTGTGCGCAATACCCTTTCTTCTTGTCGTAATCGTCAAGGTATTCAGCATATTTTTGCTTTACTAATCGGTCAGCCTCAGCTTTCTCATAAATGTCTTTGTACTTATTTCGCTGCTGTATATCTCTTTGATAATCAGTATGCTGTTGTCTGTCCTGCAAATCTCTCGTCGACGAACTAACATTCAGATTACTGCTCTGCTGCTGACTAGAAGATAAATAACTCTCAGAATCTTCCACTATATTCTCCAGGTTCCCGCTGGGCAACCTTGGGTAAGTGTTTTTGCTTCTTCTTAGGGCTTCATTTGTATTACATAAATTCATTCTGCCCAGTACCCCTTTTTGTTGCTCTATATCGCTATTCTCAGCTTCATCAGCATCCAGGATGAATGGACTGTTTTGCACAGTGAATTCAAAGCTTGTCATCACCCCAATGGAGACCTTTTGCTCTACAACTGTCTTCTTCGACTGTTGCTCGGCTGAAGTTGACTCATGTTGATTCGTACTTCCCTTTTCACAGGAATTATCGTTATTATTTTCTAAAGAGTATGGATTAGTTCTCGTATTGTTAGGTTGTGGTGCAGCATTATAATTAGATGGACTCATTGAATTATATGCATTTACAGAATTTTGTTCGGTTTGCGATGGAGAATGAGGTGTGCACGCACATTTCACGCTTTGCCTCAAGGTATCTTCTTGCATCTTTAGTAGTCTGTCAACTTGTGTTTGCAGTGCTTTAATTTGGTCACTTTGACTGTTAACAAGCTGTAGTAAATTTTTTACAGTTTCTTGGTTTTCCATACTGTGGTTCATATAACCAGGTGGACAAAAGTGGGGGAACGCATGTGAATTAATATCATAAAAAGGATATGGATAATTCATAGCTGCAACAGATTGAATTCCCCTCTCATGGTTTGTCACTGGATTTGAACTTAAATTTGCATTATTATTTGAAACTGTTTCATTAACTGGAATTGGACCATTATGATACATTCTCTGGGCACCTGTTCTTTGCGACATGAAATGCTTCTGCGTTTGAGGTGGTGTTCGTGCATTTTGTGCATGCATATACGAGTTAGGGGTAACATTATTTGACTGTGGTTTACCACATATTGGGGCTGTAGAGGCCACTTCTGTTCTGTTTCTACTAAAATCATTGTTACATTGTACGTTTGTGCTATAGCTTTTTTCACCATGTGTTTGACAACCATCCTGCAAACATAGATAAGAAAAAATTAAGAACATTACATCATTGTGGGTTAAGTACTGTTCAATATAAGTGCTATCACCTTCTTTTTTGGGGTGTAATGGTACAAGTTATCACTGATGGCAGCACGATCTGGTTTATCTCTTTCAAAACAACGATGCTGTTGAGAATAACGTTGTGCATTGACAATTCCATCGCATTGTACACTAGGAGAACTGACATGAGTAGAATGAGGCTTAAAATTCTTTCCAGAAAAATTCTGCTCTCTCCACTCTGCGTAAGATTGTTTCTTTAACGGTGAAGATGCAGGTGCTCTTTCATTTTCCAATTTCTTCTGCTGTACCGGTTTGTCAAAAATTAAGGAAACCTCCGGCACTGACGGTGCTGTAAAGCACTACAATTTCAATTATTATATTCCGTCGCTGATGCAATTACAAAATACTCACATCGAATTTCGGCGCAGGTTTTGGAGTGGTCCTAGGTTCGAATTCATCCGCGCTATTGCAGACTTGATAATGCATGCTGCTTCATTAATTTTCAACAACCGCTAACACATATATTTATTATGATTACTGTAACGTTGCTTTCTGTACGTCTATTACTGTTTCGTTGTCGCTCATCGATTATAGAAGTAATTATTTAGCCGTCAATAACGTCAGCTGTTCTATGCCCGCCAAATTATTAAGAACTTAGCCTTGTTTGCGTTAAATGTGCCCAAATTTGAAATGGGTCACATCTTTATAAGTTAACTCTATCAAGGATTGGCATGTTTACATTAAAAAGTTGTACGCCTTTACAAACGGTGTGACTGGTGTGAGTTAAGTGCAGTTAAGTGTATATAGTAAAATGTCTGTGTCAGTCGTGTATATAGATCAATTGTACGTTCACAAGTAAGCAACGTGCAGCCAAGCATACACAGAGATCTGTACCTGCTGTACCTAAAAGGTCTTTTCACATACACTCCCTGTTTACTCGTAGAAAATATGTAACGGAGCTAATCAGCTAATTACTTTTACAGTAAACAATTTTCACAATATCGCCCCTATAACTGTAACATGAGTATATATGACCGATTCCTGTTGAAGCATACAGGTGGTTGCAGGTGTACTCGCGAAGGGTGAGAAAGTGTCACGAACAGGAAAACATTTTCGTAACTCTTAGTTCGCGAAAACAATTAATAGATAAATCTTCATAACCTGTCCAAAAAATAAATGTTAATACATGAAAATGAAACTTTAAATTAACTTTTATTGTTAGATCACTACAGGTTAGACCTGTCGATAGCGCACAAGGGTTCACGCATTGTACCAGAAATTTATTTTCACGCACCCGAAGTATGGTGAAATATATATAAGGTCGGATTTATGAGGCAGAAAATAAATTGCTCACTATTAGAAGACTAAGTTTAAAAATTTTATTGATGACACTAGCGTATGTATACAAAGAGCTCTTTAAAGTACTGTCTTTTAGGATGCGTTACGTTATTTTAATTTATATACCTTACTGCTCTTTGTGTAAATGCATTTGTTTACATAGTTTCTAGGTTGCTGATGCTGAGTTAAGTAAGTGTATTTACTTTATCTGCACACAGCGCAACATTGATTTTTCTTTTTTATTCTAATTGAAAACCTTACTGCTTTTTTTGTAATTGCATATGTTTACATGGTCTCTAGATCACTGATGTTTAGGTAAGTGTATTCACTTGATCTACACATAGCGCAACATTGATTTTTTAAAGTGCAATTTACTAACAAAATGCATGACAATCACCATTAATACAACTGGTTCACACGTAATTCACGTTTATTCTACATACTCATACCATTAGACTTCACAAGGTAATAATTACACTTATTTAATTGTACGAAGGTTAAATATTGGTATATATTGAGCTTTCAAGATAAAACAAGCACCAAACTAAGTTCATCAAGGATATGTAATAAGCTCGTATTAATCAATTTAAGATACACTTCACATTTCAAACATAATACTTAGTATTTCAACAAGTGTTAACGAAATAAACTATGCTTTGCATCAATTTTTACATGTTACAGTATTAAGTAAACATGTACTTTATAATTTTCCTAATTTCTTTTACTTACAACATAATATTCTAAGGAAGCATTGTCATTCTTCAACTTCAATTTAAAACTTTGTATCTTTGACTGTGTTTCTCTTTTAGTATGTTACCAAGTATCCCTGTTTTCAGTACAAATTTGTGCCAATCTGCTCTATTTATAAAACTCCTGCATGTTTTAAGCAATAGCTTATTTCATCCTGTTTCCGACAATATGTATTTATAGTTAACATACTACATGTGCCTATGAAATGTGTGTTTATATGTACTGAATACTTTTCATGCAGTATAGATCCACTCAAAAGAGGAAGGACGCATCTACATGTACAGTCTTTCATTTAATATAATATGTAACAAATGAGCTATTAATTATTAAAATGTGAACTGATAATTCGTCAATATTAATAAAATTGATTTTCTTCCACTTTATATTGCGCCATTATATTATTACGTTATATAAGAGTAGCCGTGCCAACAGTAAAATTATGGACTACGATAAAATTGATACCATAGCTTATTACATTGCATTTAGCGGACAAAAATTTTCGCTTTTGCTTTCAGCATTGAGCGTGACGAAATAAATAAGGTACAATTAATCATACGAACTGGCTTTAAGAAATTAATTATACTAACTCACATTCATGAGTGTGAGTTTCAATAAATACAAGACATATAAATTATTTGGTACAGTTGCAGTGTTTGGAAGTACGTTACGCAATAATCCTTAATGATGTAAACGTTACAATAAATCTTACAGTAGAAGAAAGAACATTTATACTATTCATCACATTGGATGGATCGCGTAGCAAGGCAGTCTGTGTACTGTGAGATTTATTACTTGATATGCGATGCGCACATAAATTACTAACAAAGTATAGTCTTTGTCATACTCAGACAATTCAGATACTAATGTCCATGATTTCAATATGAAACAATATACACCAGAATAAAAATGTGCTGACTCGTATATTAATACTTATTTTCTGCAGTCATTGATTCCTATCATGATTGAGTTCGATCCAAGTAATGATGAATTGGCTTTCGGGTCGAATACACACAAGACGCTAAGGCTTGCATATTCTTAGTCTCATTCTGAATGTGAGCAAATTTGTTCATACTTTAAAGCAGTTCGTGCAACCACACGAAAGAATGTGCTCTTCAAAGTGTTTTGGCTTTATCAAGCAAATCATTTATGAATTTCTGAAATGAACATATAGATTAATAATTTTACCTAATTCTAGACTGTTGATTAACAAAAGACAGTACACTTTTAAGATAAGATTTAAGGTTTTACTTTCCTGATTTAAAATCTAAAACTTACCTTTACATCATGCGGTGGCTTTTTTGTATCCACCAATAATTCCTGCAAGTTTGAAATAAAGTTATCACAGCTTAAAAGATATTAAGCAAAGATTATAATGTAGCTTATGGGGCAATATAAATGTATACATACTTGTAAATAACTTCGTCTATGTTCATCACTATCCATGTCTAGCAATTCATCTATATCGATTTCAACCTCTCGACTCTTTCCACTGTCATTCTAAGAGTTAAAGTTGAGAATTATGTAAAAAACTATTTATATACTATGGTTCAAGCAAGAAGCATATTTAACTTACCACTGATTCATATAGCTTCTGTAACTCATCAAAAAGCCACATTTCTACAGCGAGTCTTTTACGTATAAGGGACATTTGATGTGATCCATACTTGGCTGTCAAGAACTTTTCTCTACGTTCCTTTACTTCACCTTTCTCAGTAAATGCAACATGTAGATTAGCACGTGCAGGACTACGCTCTGCCGCAAGAACACCACCACCTTCCATTGTGAAAATACCTAACATAGACATTGAAATATATCATACAATGTCATCAATTCAATTTCACAAATTAGTAATTTTATTCAAAATTGTTTGATACAAAGAGTAAAATTTGAATTTTCCTTTATCATTATTCTTGCTACCTCAATATATTTGGACCAGCGCAAAGTATGCAAGCAAAAAGATTTAGATCGCTTGAAAGAAAATATGTTAACTACTACATGTGAGTATGTATGCTACATAAATACAAGGAAGCAATTTTTCTGAACCATTGTTCCATTACAACACAACTACGATTTTGCAACACAGGATTAGTTGAGCAAAATTGTATACCACCACTTTGGATAGAATTTAGTATATATGTAACTCGGGCATAACTTTATTGGATACCGATAGTTCGCGAGTACGCACAACGAGCATTTATAGACACTGTCTATCAGAAATATTATTTAATCACTGGGCTGTGACTTCGCCCTTTTAACATCTCGTACGTACAGGCGTGTAAACTTCAATTAGCGCTACGCGCTTGTTCGCATCCGACCAATACTCACTTTTGTTACTTGTTACTTTGCAGTTAACCTAATCCAGTATCCTCTAATGCCCGTGCCCATAAGGGCGTAAAACTTGAGAAATTGAGGAACAAGTAATGATCAACAAAGCGATGAACTATCAATCCGCAGCAGCAATAACAATTGACAGGCTTTCTTCCAGAGACTGGAGTCCCTTCGTCTGTGCGTGAGGTGCCGTGCGATAAGACTCGCTACGTTCCTTGCACCATCTGCAGTTAAGGCTGGTGCACTAAGTGCACTTGGCGCCACATTTGGACCGTGATTTTTAATCAATATATCCTACCGGCTTGTCCAACTTGCAGTACGTGCCAGCTGTGTGAGCTAAACGGCCTCAGAAATAATCAGTCCTTCCGGTCCAATTGATATTCGTGCAGACGGTATCTCGGCGAAAACGCGTCAGCATGCCTGTCTAATATGCCCTTTCATCGCCTCTATCAGCGAGTGAACCGACAGTGATTGACACGTGCCGAAAGATAAGCGGATAAGGGACGCGGTAATGCGGTAATGCACCGATCGTTTCTAACTGGACATTTTCGATCAGAGATGTCGTTGAGCGTGATATTTGGCCGAAATCTATCAGAGAAACCAAGAGAAACGATAACGATAGTAGCGACGCACTGCGAGACACACGGCATACGTCTTCAGGAGTTTCTGTCGTCCATGTGAGAGACAGAGGTAGTGAGGATGATAAGGTTATCTCAGCGTACGTTACTTCCTTTCTATCATTGTCGTTTATAATGATTACTTCCGACACGTCGACGTCGACGCTTGACGTTATAACGGAGAGTCGCCAGTGAGTAATTTTGCCTCAGCCGATGATCAGAATGGCATTGAATCAACAAAATCCGATGTTCGTACGGGTCGGTTCGGCACTCTTCTACGGGGTGTCGTCGTTCATGATAACGGTGGTGAACAAGACGGTGCTGACGACCTTCAACTTCCCGTCCTATCAAGTTCTCGGCATAGGGCAGATGTTGGCGACGATCGTCGTTCTGTTCGCCGCGAAGAAGCTTCGCTACGTCGACTTCCCTAACCTCGAAGGGAACACCTTTGTCAAGATTTGGCCGTTGCCGATGATATACATTGGCAACATGGTGTTCGGATTGGCCGGGACGAAACAGTTGAGCCTGCCGATGTTCACTGCCCTGAGACGATTCAGTATACTTATGACAATGATCGCCGAGTATTATATACTGGGAGTTAACGCTCGAACATCCGTTCAGCTGAGCGTGTACACAATGGTACTCGGGGCGATCGTGGCCGCCTTTAACGATCTCGCATTCAATCTCGAGGGTTACATCTTTATTCTGCTAAATGACTTCTTCACTGCTGCCAATGGGGTCTATATGAAGAAGAAATTGGATTCCAAGGAGCTGGGAAAATATGGGCTAATGTATTATAACTCCCTCTTCATGATCGTGCCTGCATCCCTGATAGCCTGGTGGACTGGGGATGTACAGGCAGTGTTGAAGTTTCCTCATTGGACAAACGTTCTGTTCAATTTGCAGTTCACTCTATCCTGTGTGATGGGTTTCATATTGTCCTATAGTGTGATACTTTGTACCTTGTATAATTCTGCCTTGACCACAACCATTATCGGGTGCTTGAAGAACATATGTGTGACGTACCTCGGTATGGTCATTGGCGGAGATTATATTTTTTCATGGTTAAACTTTGTGGGTCTGAATCTCAGTGTCATTGGGAGTCTGGTGTATACATGGGTGACGTTCCGTAGAAAAGATATAGTAGAACCTAAATATTCGCCGCTAAATGAGGAACAGAGTGGTAGGATACAAGCTGTATGATTGGTGGCATCTGAATGGAACCTAGTTGACTCCGTCGGCACTGCTCAAAGTTGATAACATATTGCCTTTGGACTAGCCAATACGTTGGTGTCCATTCCTCGATGTTGATTGTTCTTTAAATTTTCATAGGAAAATTAGGGCTTTCATTGATGGCGTTATAAGTCATTGAGATGATTTTTGATAGGTTTTTTTATGGGCACAGCACTTTACAGGATACATATCTGATGTATATATAATAATCGCAGGGCAATATAGATATCTTTTTCATTTAGATGCCTTAGATATTTCTTTTTTGATGTTCCTTTAATAATACGAGCATCTGTAGATTCCTGGTAGTGCCATAAGGTGGTGAGGCATGCTAATTAAACGACTGTAAAGTATACCAAAGTGAAGCTATTGTTACCAGATATGAGAGAATGGTGCCATAACACAGATGGCACATTGCATAGGCCAGAAAATAGTCGGTATAGGCATAATGATTGTGCTGAGCAAACCAGACCCTTGCTAAGAGTATCATGGTGCTATATATTGCCACATCATTCATAGAAAAACAAACTCTGCGAGTATTAAACTCTACCATCCACGCACCTACTTTGGCTCATAATCAGTCACTGAACACAAACAGCTGTTTGTACATATGCGCATACATAGTGTATCGATAATGTCAAATATTAGATTACGTCAGTTCCATCTGTGTATATAAGATGTACAGAAATAAACTTTATTTATTGAGTATCCGGAATGATCAATTGCCACTCTCCTCGCTCAGTTTCAGGCGCTACTATCGCACGAAGTCAATCCACCTACTCCAAAGTATTCGCGGAGGACTATGCTAAACACCGTGTCACTCTGTCACCCTTGCAACGTGCCGCACTTGCTGCGGGCTCCGCGATCATATCCATAACTAATCCATTTCGGGGCGATATGATCGCATGCCTCGGCGAGACCACTGGTGAAAGAGCTCTTACTTATTGCCTTCAGCAGCTGGCGAGCCAACCGGAAGGCCGACGTATTCTCGCTGAACAGCCACGCATTCGTACCTCCACACTCGATTTATCCGCTCTCAAGGAGTTACCGGCGGGTACTCTGGGCAAAACGTATTCAGATTTTATGGAAATAAACGTAAGATCCAGTAAGGTCCTCATTGCGAAACACCGACAGTTCTGCGTTTACGATCTTATCGAACTTGTTTCACATCTCACATACGACATACGCTCATAAACATAAAAAACTATTAGAAGAGTATGAAATAAAAGATTATTGATTTTATTGATAATAATGAAATTCTGTGAACTACCACTGGTTGAAGTTACAGTCTTATTGACCATGTACTTGCAGAAATTTTCGCCTGATTCTAGACCAGCGGTAAAGTTTGTTGAGGACACTGAATTGGCGTATGTAATGCAAAGATATAGAGAAGTGCACGATATCTTTCATGCGGTTCTCTTAATGCCGACCACGATGTTGGGCGAAGTAACTGTCAAGTGGGTGGAGGGACTTCAGTTACGACTTCCGATGTGCGCCGGTGGTGCAGTATTTGGATCAAGCCGATTACGACCAAAGTACTGTAATATTCTAATGGTAGTGTGCTATTGTGCAAAAGACATGTCACTTTGTTTTCATCTTCGTCTTTTTTAGGCAAAGGAAGCTTTATATAGATCATTACCTCCCGTGGGCTGTAAAAACAGGAAGCAGTGCAAAGTTTCTGTTGGGTGTTTATTTTGAGGAACGGTGGGAGCAGAGTTTGGATGATTTTCACAAGGAAATGAATATCACGCGTCTCGTCTAGATTAGAAATAATAAATTATTGTATCCCCGCTAATATGTACAGTTCTATCAGATCAAAAAATTGTGAAACTACTCTCCGGGGAAAAATAAAAAATAACAACCTGATACATGGTATAACAATTTTTATTGATTATAACACTGGAAATATTAAGAATATAATTTTTAATGGAATACACACGATCCATATTACAAATTTTGGATTACTGCTACTACGAGCCTATAAGTTAATTCGATAAAAATTGATGGACTAGATACTTTTAAGACACGTGGCATGTGCACGCACTGCAAAGCGTACCCAGTGCGGTTCGAGTGCGTGCACACGCGTACGAGGTAAACGCATAATTGTGTGTAAGTTTCGTGTGTTGTGTGTTCGCATAATGTATATATAATATATATAATATATATATATATTTTCATAGATTTTTTTTTCGAAGAGTCAAGAAACGAAATCTATCACTAGCGGAATGATAATATAACGTTACCCAAGGAACTTACGAACAAATCGGATCGAAGCCTTATCAAATTAAATAACACTTAGTAGCTCCGACGTAATGCAAAAATTTATAAAACGATAACATTTACGAAATTGATTGTCCTTTTCTCATTGACGTAGGTAATGTACTTTGATTCATGAGTTGAGAAACGAGTCTGCCGAAGTACCGGATGCTCTCGGCTATATGCGGAGCCGAATGCTCACTTGGCTATAAGAGACTGTACGAGCACGGCGATATAACACGTGGATATAAACATTCGCCGTGACGATGATCGTCTCGCTCATTGTCGGTGTCGCGATCGTGCCGCTGAGCTTCGGGCGCCGCAAAAAACAAAGACAGGTTTCGCTCGAAGGGGCACGTCCACGAGGAACTTCGCGCGTCTCTATTTGCGAAGGTGTGCGCTCAACGTAGGAAATAGCGAGCTATGAAGCCAAATACATATTTTCCGATCGGGCATAGTGCACCGGTCGCGTAGACGATAATAATTTACTGTGAATACCATTTACCTATACATGCTGCGTATTATTACACTCGCCGTTGTTATATCCTACAACTGTTGAATCGGGAGAGATAGTGAAAGTGTAACGATCCCGAATAGTACGACAGTCAGTTAATTAATTTTTTTTCCACACATACGCTTATCGCACTTACGCTCGAACCTAGGATATGTTAATCGCGAGAATCCAAGGAAAGGGGCGAGGGGGAGTGATGTTGAAGTCCTTAACACGAATCTACGCGATGTATCGCAGTCAGTGATGATTATGCATAGCATTATATATTCTTGTATGCCGTTATGTCGTATATCGTATATCGATTCGTTCGTTTGGATTTACGCGGGCTCTACCTTATTGATAATACGCTAAGAAATAGAATCGATTGAGTCCACTAAATTGCTCTCTCGCATGATTGACAACGCGAACATTGATTGATCCTTTATTACATCCCGTGAAATAAATTATAGTATTTACTTCCGCCGTCCGCGATTCGCAATTTCGGTGGAGTCGACTGATTATGTTCCCCAGTGTCTTCGTCTGCGACGTCGTGTGCATAACGAGCTCTCGAGAAATCACTATCCTGTCGTCGTTATCTCGTTTTCTTAAGTTAGTAGTTATATGTATATATTTTTATATTATATGTATATATATTTATTTATATATTTATGTATGTATACGTGAAGTGTGCGCGGTATTCGGCGTGACCGCGAAAACAACATGCATACCGACGACAATGCCTTCTAACCGTTATCAAAAAATCGTTATCCTTGGTTATCTGATATCTTATCTTAAGCGTTACTCTTACGGAGGATCGACTTAGGTAAACCTAGTTGAGCATTATAAGTTAGTGGCCAGAGCATCCCGCGCTCGGTGTATATTAACGTGATGTGTGCTTACAATAATATTCTACAGAAATGGGAATGACAGTGTGTGTGTGAATGATTGGATGAAGGGGGTGGGGGGGGGGGGGGGGACGTGATGATGGCTGGATAAATAGTGATGAGCTGAGAATGTTCAACGATCGTGCTCGCACCGCGAGTCCCAAAGTGTACCGTGTGACCTTTAATCTTACCATAAAGTTGCTTAAGGCAAGACATGCATCGAATCCTAACAAGAAACTGAAGCTGGCGGAAGGAAATTTTCGTTTGGCGCCAACTGGCCATTTTATGTCGTCCACATGTCAGAGCTACATCCCCAAACGTTTAGCGACCCACCAACATGTTCAGTGACAAATTAACGCCGTCTCGTGCAAACCAAACCCACTTGATATCAGCTCATCACCGACAGTAGGGCGTCATCGGGGACTGAAGGAGGAGCTGAAAAGCGGACAGGATGCTTCTTAGCTGATTGTAATCGATTTGGTCCGTGCTGCTGTCGCTGCTCGAGCGAGGGTCGTTTTTAGAGTTCGTTCAATCGAAACCCAGTCTCTTGAGGTAGAGGTGGATCTCTTCGAACGTTGGTCTGTCCTCAGACTGCTTGCTCCAACACTTCACGATCATGCGATAGAGATCGCCGGAACAACATGGTGGCTGTGACAGTATTCTAGGCTGACTCCTTTCACCAGTACAGGTACCGGCGCCATGATACCAGCGGCTGTAGTTCTCCAACACCTGTTCCGAGGTGAGGTCTGAATATGGAATCTCCTTGCAACCTGTCAAGACTTCCCAAGCAGTCACCGCAAACGACCATACGTCAGCTCGGCAGCTTTGTTTACCCTGTAATTTCGATCATTATTACGTCTGCTGAAAACAGTTGTAAATAGTAAGTATCTAACAAGACGTATTTTCGCATGTATGTATATGAAAGTGTAGGTAAGTAAAAGCAATATTTATTGCAACCAGTTCCTTATCAGGACTACACTCTCTTATTTCGACGATCAATGTACGAACCAATAATATTGCCTCCCATGCCATCCAACGCAGGGGCACTTTCGAGTAACATCCATCAACGTAATACTCGCGATCATATTTACTGCAATACATGGCGTGATCGGAGACTTTTACCGTCAAATTCTGATCAACGATGCAGTTCCTAAAAAACGTAAAAATTCATTACCGTTCTTCTATTATTGTGTATCGGTTTATTTGTGTACACACCGGGTCCTCCCATTCTACTTTATTATTATAATTATATTCTCTTACCGGGCTGCCAGATCGCAGTGCGCAATGTTTAAGTTCTCAAGGTACTTCATTCCCGAAGCAATCTGAGCGATAAAGTTCAAAGTACAGCCGTAACTGCAGAATAAGATTTCAATGAGAAAAGTCCGTGGTATATGAAAGAGGAGTTGAAAGAGTCAAAATAGAATGAAATTTTTACCTTAACGGCACTCCATCGTTTGATTTCTGATGATTCTCAAGAAAACTCGGAAGGTCCCCAAGCTCACCGTACTCGAACACCGCACCGAAGGGTTCCTCTTCCACGATCGCGATAATTCTGGCGATATTAATGTCCCGGATTCTCGCAAGAGCATACATGTCTTTCATGAAATCTTCCCTAAAGATCGTGACGAAGCAATGTAATTCAATTCAAAGGCGTCATCACGCCAACGTAAGATTAGGTTATTTTAACCTACCGTAGAGAGTCTATAACACCGCGCCACAATGATCGCACTATCACAACTTGTCGATTTCGAATAGTACCGAGTTCTGGATTCTGGATTCCCTTTGCCTCGCAAAGATGTACCTACATATGCATAACAGTTTTTTGATATTTAATGAAGTAACTAAAAACATCTAACATTTTTCGGATCACGGCGGTATAGAGCCGGAACTATTATTACAGCAATTTAAGAGGTAGAATACAAAGTGACTCACCAATCCGAAGCTACCTTCGCCAAGTTTATCTATGATTCTTAGCCTATGCCTAGAGACGCGTTGAATATCGCAGGATTCGATGTCCTTCGAGGAGTGCGGACAATTACGAATGTGCAGAGACGTGAAGAGACTCAAAACCGACGGTGGTTGTTCACGCCTCTTTATCTGCGACGGGTGGAAATGAATTTTTAGATAAGTACGTTGAACCTACTCGAACATCGAACTGAGAGCGCTCATACCGTTAAAATGTCTGTCGCCGCGTAATAACCTTCGTGCACTTTCTGCTTCGATTTCCCGGCCTGCGCGTGATTCGTACTTTTCACAGGTGGAAATGGAATCGGAGTTGAACGACGCTCTGCCACCTTATCGTCCGCTATCGGGAAACTTCGCTCACTCTTATATTCTGCAATGAAGAAAATATTAATCGATTCGCCCGTTTATTACACATCCACCCGGTTACAAATCGTGCAGCTCTCCGATAAGTTCGATTTCATCTCAGTATAGGCCCCCCTAATTACTTATTCATGATTTCTGCACTTTCGAACAATGTCCAAACATATTCTCGCCGTACGCGCCGCCTACTTTTCTTCTATCGACCCGTTTGTTTTCTCAAACGAAAGAAGCGAACCCGAGGCAGGAATCGCTGCTAACATCTAAACTTGGAGGGTTCGCGTGCTGCTTCATACATACCGGAGTATTCGGTTTCCGACGAAGAAACCCGATCGACCTTTCTGCTGCGGTTATCGTACGAAGTGTTTTCTTCGGAGAACAGTTTGCAACTTCTGTCGTGCGTCGTACGGTTCTCATACTCGTGCCCGACGCTTCTCGCCCTCTCGCCGGTCGTGTAATCGCGCACACTCTGCTCGTCGTTCGATTTGCTTTTAAGAGAGAGCCTCGACTGCGATAAACCGTTGACAACGATGGGCGTCGTTAGCTTGATGTCCTTCATGTTGATGGTAATTCCGGGTGCCGGTGATCCGCAAAGCAGCGCCGTGTGCTTCTGGAGGAGAGCCACTTTGTTGCGACCCCGTTGCTTCATGAGGAAAATTGTGCACGTTAAGAGGAGCGCGATAACCGTTAGAGCACCGCTGACTAGACCGATGTAGGTCTGCGAATTGCTGACGGGGAATGCGTCCGGAGTTAGATCGCCGTCGTTCGACTCGTACGTCGTTTCGTTCGTCAGATCCGGCAGTCTTTCCGCGAGATCGCCTATTGCCTCGCTGTCGTTCCGTGCACCGTTTCGGTACGACGGCTTTAGCGAGGAACGGTCAGGAGACTCCTCGGAGAGATTTCTCGTGCCTGGAACTGGTGGTCATAAACGGAACCGGTAATGTGCGGTCATGGCTCGTACTAGTCTGGGTCAACGTTGTTGTTTTTTAACGTCTTACTATTATTATTAATTAAATTCATTGTCAGTAGAATTTCAAGCAGTTCTGCGTAATCGTGAAATCGCGAACGGGGTGAAAGTGTGGTAACTTTTCAATACGAATTCTTCAACGGTCGCTTACTTACGGTTATTGAATTTTCCGTGTATGTTAGATTACAGTTTGTAGCTAGTTAAGTTTTCCGGGCCTAATCGTTTGCGATTTAGCGCATTAACGGCTGGGGGAGGCGTATGCGTTGTCGTGCGCGTATTACGCCGTTTGGTTTCACTTTACTGGAGAAATATAGGTCTCGTCAGTAGTAGAGAACGATATCTACGGTGGCCAGTAGTCACAGTCAACGCTAATGGCTGAAGCCGGGCGGCCAGTGGTCCCGGCCCCGGCCTGTACTAGCGGCAGTCGGACGAGCCGCTAAGTGGTAATGGTCGGACACCGGCCAGTAGTAACATCTGACACACGCTGCTAGTGATTACGCGTTGCACGAGCTTTGATCAGGCTTCGGGTTAAGCAGGCACCATGGCCGTAAGCAGAAGCAATTTATGTGATCTGTACCCGCGTTACATACGGCCAAGTCGTTATTTCTTTCAATAATGAGTGTACACTTCTTTCAGCAGTAATTTCAACAGGTAGTGCAAAAGACGAAAATCGAAACGATGTTGGAATGTAATTGTTAAGCAAGGATCAGTTTGTCGAACATGGGCCGGAGTGAATATACTTATATTTAAAATTAACCGAGACTTTCTTTTACATATGATTTAAAGAAACTTGGTGATTGTCGATTATCGAGATTCTTAGGGTGTAAGTGTGGAAGATGGCAACGTTGATAAAATACGTACCAGTTTCAAAGACTATCTCGCTGACAATCAGCCATGTGGTTTTCGGCCTCATCTCTAATTTGGCGAATCTGCCGGTCCTAGATTGCAGTGCGATTGATTGCGTGCTGGTACTAGTCTTGATCTCGTCCGTGATCCGCAGTTTCTCTGGCATCGGGTGATACCGTTTACCATCCATGGAGAACCACATGCGTAGTGATGTGAATACCTTTGAATAATAAAAGCGAGCGGACGTTGAACTCGTCTTTCCGGATATGGAGCAATGCCGTCCAATTATCAGAAAGCTCCAAGCATATCGACAACTTAACTTCGAACGGAGAACACCAATTATAATGAGACAGAAACAAGTGACGGTCTTGGTTGCCAAAAAATGTTGGCGACAATTTAACCAAAAGTTGCACTCCATTGTCACCATGGAAGTATATTTCAGTTAAAGCGAGCGTTGCTAATAATAATATCCCTGCTTGTTTAACGGCAATTTTACTGTGAACGAAGAACGCGGAGTAGGAATGAGGCAGAATCATGTTGTAAACTTAGTTGGTCAATAATCTTGTTCACAGTTCTCAGACAATGGCCGTCATAACCGTGAACCTTAAGATAAAAGCCAGCGTTGCGAATAGCAAAAGCTTGCAGAAGTTTCGAAATGATGTGTCAATACTATACCTCAATCGATCGTTCGGGTAAGTTGGCCAAGTGAACGGAGCAGTTCCGAAATTCTCGAATGTCTTCAAACTCGAAGATCAATTCGACCGTGTCTCGATCCTTCCAGCCGACCCAGCTGCTTCCACTCAATGCTCTTGTCAATTCTAATGCGTCCCCGAGAATTCCATCTGTCAGTTGTCCAAGACCGTTCACCGTTAACCCGTCATTCTCGACTCCATCGTACGAATTGTCTTCGAGGTTACATCCGTTCGGACCGGAAGGATCGCCTCTGGGCGCGGTGTACCTTACGATTCGTTCTATATTCCCAAATTGCAGAAATAGTTGACATTTTACATTCGTGTTTATGTGACTGGTTTGATTTAACGAACTCGATTGACTTAATATATACATTACAGACTAAAAGTGTCTGTAGAAGGAGAGCTTAAAACATGCATATCAGTCAGGTATGAATTCAGTCTGTTTCGGTCGACCGAAGTTCCTTCGATGAGTTTAATCGCAGCATCCATTCAGCGTTACACTGTATCAACAGAAGACGGGCGCGTATAATGAAGTACAACGTAATCCGAGCGATTTGCATTTGCTGCGTCGGTGCGTGTAACGAAAGAAATCAGTGGAGTGCGGTTAAAGAGGGTTCAACCAAACTCTGCAACGGCGCCGTCTGGCGAGGAGTTCTCATCGCTTAAATACTTTCATCGGGATACATTACGGCAAGTTACAGACGGTAGTAAAAGAATTAATTAGCTCGTCCGGCCAGCTGAGTTTCGCGTTCAAAATGCAGGGTAAAGTGCGCGGAGTCTCACTGTCAGCGAGACGTCGGGTGGTTCGGTCCTATCGAAACAGTTTAAGCATTTCCAAGCCGTTTGAAATGCAGAGGAACGCGCGCGCGTTGACGCCGAGCGATGCTACCGAAACTCTACGCGCAATACTCGTAGGGGTTATTACAACGATTGATCACTCACGCTCCCAGACACAGCCATAAATTTCCACTCGCATGCAGACGGTCCGAGGATGCTGACTGTAGGGGACGAATCTCACCCTACTCGCGACAAACGGCAGATCGAGCTTCTGCCTCTCGACCAGGTAGGTATTACTGTTGCCGCGCAATACCTGGGGAACGAAAGTGAAACATTGACATCATCACCGGGGAAGTATCGTATATGTCACGATGCCGAAACGGGAGACGATAAACTGTGACATCTCCGAACATGTGGAAATTAAAATATTGATCCTGCGCGCATCCGTGTATTCGGTGTGTGGGTGGGACATTTTTATACGGGTATATTCTGTCAAAACGATCGAGGTTCTCAAATACGTTAAAACTGCACTTGGTGTAAGATGTCGGTATATTCGGCGAAATGTTCGATCGAAATATATAATATGTATTAGGAATTTGTGGTAAAGTAGGTATATATATATATGTATGCCGCGATAAAGCGAAGTTTTCGTTCTAAACAGTAAACACCGAAGTAGAGTGGCTCTACAGAATTTTTGTTGACTCATTTCGAACGGGGCTGATAACAATTAGCCCTTTGTATATATTGACTCGATCCCATCGCTTCGGCAAGAAGAGCCGTCTGAAAATTCGTGAGCGGATCGGACGATCCAATCTCCGGTATGATGATAAATTATTCCTGTCCCGGCTCCCTCCCTTGTTTCCGGCTCGATACGAACCCTGTCTCCCTTGAGATTCTTATACTGATGCCACCAGCCGTCGCGCCAGTATTCGAGGAAGAACGCCTCGGCGTACTCCTGGCCCTGACCGTTGCCGAAACGGCCCTGCGTCTCGGTCCAGGCGATCAGGTGATCCTTGGTCAGATCGACCTCGAGGTACTCCCGTATTGCGCTGCTAATCTGCGCCTTCGGACACCAAGCGCCGCCGTTCTTCTCCTGTCGTATTCTGCGAATGAAAACCGGCGTCGGCTTTACGATCGATAAAACAACTCGATTGACATTGAAATATGGAGATCGACTTTATTTTCAATCCGAAACTCCCCGCTCGACACGATTTTATACTTCCGGCTTTGGAATCTGAAAGTGTGTTTGATGTAGGTATCGCGGAAACTTTATTGAGTGCAAGTCGATAGAAGGTTGGATATTGTGGAAGAATGTACGGGTAGGGCGTACGCGCCGGCGGTGATGATACTTTTAGCGGATATGCGGGGTATTTGCATGATTTTCGCGATGCGTATGATATGCACGTCTCGGGGAAACTATGAGCGGACGGAAGTTGCGGAAATGTTTACGGCGCGCGCGCGAGGCGAGCAAAAGCCGTGCGGTTGATAAATTTCTATTGAACTCTAAGTAAATGCGATTTAGCGAAGTGCAAATACGCGCGATGGACGGCATAAGTTGGATCCTTAAGCGGGAGAATTGGTGGGCGTCGACAACGCGTGCGTACCGGAAAGCGACGCGAATTGGCAGGTCCATACGATTAAATTTAATAACAGCTTCATAACCGTTGCAACGGACAGCCTGTTAATTAGTACTTTGTTCATGACGTCGACTTCTGTGATCATAGGCCGAACAACGGGCCGCACGTATTGGCGGAATTAGATTCGGTGCAAATCAACGTGGTCTTCGCTACGTTGCTCCGGTCACGTTGGAATATAACCGCATTGGCGAGACTTCATTGGATATAGATCAACGGGGCCTTTGTGGCTGTCGTAACACATGGGATACACGTATTGACGGGACTTTCATTGGATACAAATCAACGGGACCTTTACGACCTTCGAAACGCGTGGGACGCGCGAGTATCGGAGAAACCGTATTGGACAACAAATCAACGGGGTCGCGTTTTCTCCCGTTTGATCTCGCCGATTCATCGGAGAAAGGTCTGGTAATTACTGGAAACTCCAGAATGCGTACCTCGCATTCTGCGGCCCGACGGACTTCATCTCGTAGCTGGATGACGCCGTGATCGCGTCATCCGGGATCTTTCCCTCCTCCATGCCGAGGGGAAGTATACAGTGGCCTGTAACGACGTTAAGCGTTATTCGATTACCGATGCCGACGCCGACACCGACGCCGACACCGACGCCGACCCGGACGGCCGTGACGAGAGAGGTGACACGTTTTTAATATCACGCCCGGCCGACCGGACGGCATTACAATTTCGTCGCACTCGATTAGTCTCCGTTTTAATGCGGCGAGCTCCGTTAACCCTTTCGCCGTTATGGCCCGGCACCATCATCATCGTTCATCGACTCGCCTTCGTAGTCTGCTAAGTGCGAGTGTGTATCGCATTAAATAGAATTGACACCTGTCGCTACACATTAGCCTGCTCTACGCGTATGTACGTACACACCATTCTCTTTCCCATTCTCTGTCTCTGTATTTATGTATATTCATGCACATCTATATGGTGCAACCGCACACCTGAGGCTCCGTACGTTTACCGCCGTACGCGTCCATAAATTCGTACATATGTATACATCTGCATATCTATGCGCTTAAATAGAAATGGATGTGGCGCGGGCGTGTAGCGATCTGAGCGTTCGTGATCTATAAATATACATGTATACATTAGTTACGCATTAGTTTTTTAATCCGCGCCCGAGATAATGCAGACGGCGCATGGATTCGAATAACAGTCAACAGAGCGATACGGATATCAGAAGATTCGCGTGCCTTGGCGCGGATACGTACATACATGCTACTCCCCGTGTCAGGCAGAACGGACGTTAGAGCAAGCTTTGATCGTGTCAGTGGCGCAACAAAAGGGTTAACGTAAAGCGTAAAATAAGGAAATAGTCGGGCGAGTGTGTTTCGCTCGAATTTTCATTAGAACAAGCTCCCGTGGCCGGCAAATTCGGAGGCCAGGCACGAAGGCAATTCGCGAGCAGTTTCTTCGCAAACTACCGACGCACGTTTCGGGACGAGTTTGCAGACGGAAATTCGCCAACGATACGACGTGAACGTGTCGTTCGCGAACGGCTCCGCGCTCTATCCGTCCGTCTGTCTGTCTGTCCATCTATGTACTCACCGGAAACGCTTTTGATCGGCTCTTCCGCGCACAAGGCCGACACGATGAGGGCCTGTATGAAGAACGCTACCGTCTCCATGATACGTCACACGATATCCTGCTGCGCCGTAACCCCGTGGCGTTTTACAGCTCATGATAGCTCGTACGTTGTCATTGCGTTACCCTGAAACAGGAGCGGAAGGGCCTGTTCCTCTCGCTCATCGATCTTTCCCTCCTATACTCCCGAGACGCAAATCGATCTTCGTTTCGGCTACTTTCTCGCTGCGGTCGTCGTTGGTGCGCGCGCAAAGCGCTCGAATAAATCTAAATAAAACATACGCATCGCGTCACTCGGGTAAAGCGGATTCGGGGGGCTGAAATCTTCTCGGCACGGCGAACCTCGCTGGCTCCAATTTTCTACAGGGCAGCTTACTATTATCATAACTGTCCGTGGAGCGTTATCGTGGCGGTCGTTGTTGCAGTGAGTTGCTGGAACACGGGACAATGCGAGTCGCGCAATGGGGAGTAGATAATAGTTGGCAACAAGCGGAGAGGAAAAATCGCCGGGTGGAATTTCGAACTAGCTGCGAACTAGCTTTGGGACGATGGAAACGGAAATGCGCGAGTTCGCTGGGGCTGGACGGGGGGTACACGGATTATCGAACTACCAAATATCGTACGGCAGCTTGAGTACTATCGAAAAGATCGAAATTCCGGGGCAAACGCGGAAGCCTATTGGGTGGAAACGGATCGATGCACCAGCCACCCCCGATATTTGGATCAGTAGTGTTTTTCCTCACTCAACTGTAGAGCGCTAATGCTAAATGTACCGGCAGTGAGTTATCGCCACGATCTTACGGCCATTAATACCGGCAATTACTTCACTCTGCGCATTGTCAAATAATGGATAGGATCCTGCGCCCGCGCCGCGGCCGGTGCGAGCGAATAATGCTCGCCGGCACGGAAAGTGGAAAAAAGCAATGGAAGAATTTGGAATTCGTTTGAAATTGGCAGCGAGATCGTCGAACGGAAATGCCCGAGGAAGAGATCCGGATTATTGAAGTACCAAATATCGTCGGTAGTGCGAGTTCTATCGAAGGGACCGAAATTCGGATGAAAGCGGAGAAGTGTGCAAGCTAAAAACGAATCGATATGCAAATGGCTTTTATACTCCGTACAAAACTGTTACGAGATTTAGGGCAATGATTATTACCGGAATCATCGCGGTACAGTGACTTGTCATTGACGGCGGGACTGTGTGAAAGAAAGAAATACACCGGATATTCGAGATTAATAAAGATGATGATGAAGTGAGAGCAAACTGCGCGGCGTTGAAGGTCAACGATTTAGATTATCGAAATACGCCATACCGTAGACAGCATGCACCACAATTGAAATGTAACAAAGATATACAGAGTATTAATCAATTGTCTGATACAAATGGATTGCGAGTGCGCATGTAAAACGTAATTGAAATAGTCAATTCCGGATATGTCCACAGCTTATAACGCGTAGCCGGGGCGTGCATGGATAATGCAACCAACCGTACGATTGTTTTCTACCTCAATAAAATCGTCATTGTGCGACGACAATGCCGCACGCCTACTCCAAATATTACATTGTACAGGCAATCACCATGCAGACAAACTTACGAAATACTATAAGAGAAAACTGACAATATCCATGGACGAGCTTAGAGCATCGGTGCGTCACATGTCGGTTACGGCGCGTAATTAACGTCGTCATCACATTAACTATGGAATCTCCGAGTGACTATTGTGTTGCGATCGAAAAAAAAGAAAATCGTACATTCCGAGAGAAGCCGAGTTTTTGCGGGCCAGGTAGGCAGGTTGGTAGCGGATCGATGTGCGAACGTGGCCCGGTATCGGGGTTAAAAATCGTTTCCTCGAGCTAAATGGAACTCCGGCAGAGCGTCGTGAAACGCCGGGCTCCATTGTGCTCGCGGAGCAGAGGAGCATTAATGAGATTTCGTATAAAAACCGACCCTCGTCGGGCGCGCGCTCCATTCGGGAGCTCTGTCATTAAGCACCCTCTCACGGTGATCCTGGGAGCCAACCACCCTCGCGATGCTGCTGGCAGAGAGCGACGTCGACGTCGACGTCGACGTCGACGTCGACGCTGGCTTCGCCCCCGGGGTTCGCCAAAAATTTCGTAACGACGACGATTACTCTCTCGCTTTCTCTCTCCTCCCACCCGCCCACTGCCACCTCCCCATCAGCCTCCTTCCACCCTCTGGGGAGGGTAGTTTTTCAGCGAGAATGTCCGTTTTGTAGCGAAACTTTCCGGATTCGAATGGTGAATACGAATCAATGAATAAAATTGGACACGTATGTGGATAGAGAGAGAGAGAGAGAGAGAGAGGGGGGGGGGGTGGGGGATGGGGAGAACAGTTTAAACGTTTCCGCACGTATTTCTTCCGTCCGCTTTCGTAGGCTTTTGTTCGGCATGCTTTTATGATATTGCGGCACATGTGCGACACGGCCACTGGCATCGAGCCCGCACATTGGCCACCTATCGTTGCCTAATGAAGCGGAGACATCGCCCAAAGCGGCGGCGTTTACACCTGACACGCGTAATCGTCGGAAGGTGCGCGATGGGGGTGACAACGACCACTGTCAGCCAGCTGACATTTACCGGCACCCCTGACGAGCGGTCGTGTCGACGATCACTATCGCTGACCGTCATCTAAAGTGGCAACGTTTACTCTCACGAGTCTGGCGAACGAACCGACGAAATTATTTGTCTTGCTGTCGCTTTAAGCCCGTCCCTATTTTCTTTTTCCGTCCATCTATTCCTCGTTCTCTTCTCTTCGCTCGCTTCTCTTTATTTGCTCTTTCGATTTCCTACCTCCACCACTGTTTCTCTTTCCGTTTATTTGGTCCTGTGCGCACGTCGGCGCGAATAATCGGTGTTTCAATTTTAACCTTTTGCGCCGCGAACGCTGCTTTTCGGGGTACGACCCTGGCTACTCAAGTCCATCACCGTTGCGGCCGGCGCGTTCAGCAACGTGTAATTTAAGCATGTCCGTGCCAATAACTTTTTTATCCTTTGCCCTGGGAAAAAATAATGGAGTCGAAACTCTGGCGGTGCGACGGAGCGCAATAAACACGTTAACCAGACTCGCGTATGGAGGTCGTTTAAACTCTGCGAAACGGAATTCGGTGTTTTGTTTTTGATAAGAAAGTTACAAGGCAGTTTGGAAACTAAATGAATTGGATACTGCGCGCTTTGCCCTTTGGACCATTCAACGGTGAAACAGCGCTATGCAAATGATTTCTGTTTCGTCCGTTGATAGTCCGATAAAGAGCTGCAATTACTCCTCCCCATTGTTTGCATTTCGGCTTTCAGCGTCCAATACGAATGTTTCTTTGCGCTTTGATTATAACCATAATCGCGCTGTAATAGGAGTCAATTTGCGATTGTTCACGCTGCTTACGCATCCCCGCGAGCTGGTAAATTAGATTTCTTTCGTTCTTCATTAGCCTCCGCCTTTCCATTCGTCCCAGCGCCGCAAACGTCGGCAAGGATGATTCTCCGCCGTGCTCCCAGTTATAACAATAATCGTCCAGCCGAACGGGGCAAGTTGCGATTGTTTACGGCCGGCTTCCATTAGAGCACCGCAGGCCCGAGGGTACAATGAAATATTCCGTCTACCCCTCTCGCATCCTCCCGACCCCACGCCACGCGTCTACCTACGTGTATCTGTCTAATTTCTGACCCCGCCGCGCGTCTCGATCCGCAGCACGAAATCGCAATCGCAGTTATACGGCGGCCGGCCGGCCGGCCGGCCGGCGCGTATAATGACGTTTCAGTTTATCGATTAGAAGAGGCACTCGCTCGGCATCGGTCGTTATTATCCCGGCGAAAATATCGGCTCCGCGGCCGGGCGAGAATTTTGCGATGACTCTCGCGCCCTCCGCCGACGAAGCTCGACGTTGCCCTGCGTAAAAGGAAGCCCCTGGCCCCGGAGTCGTCGGTCGTTTGGTCGTCGGCGGGAGGGACTACGGGCACGGCTGTGCGAAAATCCATTTACGAGCTTCCTCGTGGATCCGGGACGTCGAAGTGCAAACGAGCCGTGCATCTTTTCTCTCCTCTCATTTCGGCTCGCACGTTAATTACGTTCGCCCATATAGCGCGGCGTCCTGCGCAAGCACGGAACGGCCGTGTGGCGTCCGTTGTGGCCGGCGTTTGCTCTGCGCAACAAGTAACGAACGATCAATACGAGATATACCGGGTGTCCGCAGTCAGGGCAGCCTCCGAGCGGCTGGCAGCGGAGGCAGGCCGCTTTTGAGGCCGTCGCGCACGTACCGCGGATCGGTCGGTTCACTCGGGCTAATGAAAAATAGTCGTACAAAGACTACGTGCGCGACAACGAGCGTAGTACGGTGCATAACACGTCTGCGCGCCGGCTGCTAGACTCGTCGTTGCGCTGGGAGCTGGGAGCTGGGAAAGGAAACGAGAGCCGATGCGCCGTGTAGCGTCGGCTCCGGCGAAAAACAGACGAAAAAAAGGGGGGGGGGCTCGCTGGTATCGTTAATTCGCGGCCACGTTGGTAAATGTGATTTGCGTCGCGCGTAACGCGGGGCGATGGATGTAAAGGGGTGTTTCACCGCCCTCGCCCTCGCACGGCGCTCCTGTTTATTTATGACTGATGTTTTATTTCGGCTCGACTCCGTCGCGCGTACGCGTTCGTTAGTTCGCGAAACGTGATTAAAAATCTTGTCACGGCATCCGCCGTGTAAACGCGCGTCCGCTCGTCGAAGTCGCAGAAGGTTCTGTTAGAGAGCGTGAATGAATGGCCAAGAGTCGAGGGTACGCCGGACCACGCTGCTTTTTTTCACGCTTATTCGCCTTCCGGAGTCTGCCTACTTTATCCCGTCGCGGCCCCGCCGTATGTTGATCCGATAGTTTGTGGGGCGTAATTAAAAATGTCGCTCAACTTTCGCCGCAGAAAAAGTGTATTTTTTCGATAGACGGATGAGCGGGATTATCCGTTGCGGCGAAGTTTCCATTAAAATGTTACTTTGCCCCGCGCACAACTTTGCTACGCGTCTATCCGCTACTTTATAGTGTGCATTTAAAAACTTCGCAGAGCGTCTCTGGTAAATAATATAGTTGGTTGTCGGATGAACGAACGGAATCATTTGTTCCGCGAGGAAGGCGTATTTAGAGAGACTAATAACCGGGAATAGAGCAGATAAGGAGCTACATTGTGCTTCCGCCAGTTATTAACGATCGGAGTAATAAGTTACCTCAACACTCGAGGCACTCGTCGATTTGTCCACAAGCTTGTAGTACACGCTCCCTTGTAGAAGCGTACGGGCGATATTTATCAGACAATAAGGCGGCCTCCTCGAATATTTCACGTCAATGTTTAAACAGATGTACATCCAGGTATATCTGCACGACGAGACTCTCTTCCTGGAGAGTGTTGACCGCGGTCGGTCGGAACATATTCACTAAACCTCCTATACAACTTGCATCGCATAATCCAATAATCTCGCGGAACATTCTAAAATTGATGCGCCAACCGAATACACGAGGAGGCTTCTCAGCGGCGTCGAGTGAACTTTCCAGCCGAAAGGTTCGATGACCAAGATCCGAGGCAGACAGAGGCGGCTACGTTGTGTTCGCGGCTCCTTGAAATATTTCTTATCACCCGCCTCTCGCGCCGGGCCAGTATCGCAATAATATATAAGTCTCGCAGACTCCGCAGCCCTCGAATACAACATTGATTGCGTCTGTTAAGTGGGTCGTAATCCCGAAAGGAAATTCCTCGGCGTGAAAGGTTAATGAGCGCCGAGACTCGGTCGCGCTCGTGCGCGTTAATTCTTTAGAGGGTGACGAAGAGGTCGAGTCCCTTTCTGGTCTGGCTTCCGGCTCTTCGAGTGTCCTCCTCAAACCGCTCTCCGGATCTTCGTTACTCGTCCGCGGTCGATGCAGCACGTGGCGACCGTTCGACCGTTTCGGCCACTTAAAAGCACTCCGAACGGCATTTACTCGCCGCAAGTGGGTAGGGATTATCCGTGCGACACGCGTGAGAAAAGTGCAGAGAAAACGGGGGAACTGTAACGGAAGATTTGCGCATCCGTCAGAAATGGGGCCATACGTGCCTCTCGCTGTACTCGGAACAAAGCCCTATGCAACCACCACTTCTCCCTTCTCGTTTTTACACCCCTCCGGCGCTTTCTCTCTCTCTCTCTCTCTCTCTCTGTCTTTCTCGTTGTCGTTGCTTCTCTACCTGTTACCGTGGCCGTTATATTTTATACCCCGTTACGCTCTATTGTAGTTTATTTTTCCGCCGACGCCCCGGCACGATTGTGCCATTTCTCTTGCCGCCATTTCCAGCGATCTCTGCATTTAAGATGGCATTATTTGGCCGCCGCGCACTTCGTCCGACGAACCGTTCGCGCCGATGGCATGATAAAGCGTATCCGTCTATCTACACGGGTTCCGCGGCGTTCGTGCCAATTTATCCGCCCTTCCATGCCAGCGAGCCCGTAAGGAGGCTCGAGTTAATAATAAGCGCCCTTATTAAGGAGGCGTTGTACGCCGAGTCACGTGCCGTTCGAAGGATGAACGAGCTACGAGGAGAGGACGTTGCGCGGCTACGTTTCTCCGACGGCACGCGTCTTGTCGTAGCGTTCCTTTAACGCAATGACGCCAGACAGAAAAGCACTTGCACCCTATCACCACGCGACGGAGGGTAGGCAATTCGATGAAAGTCGTGCTAAACCGACCGCATTTAAGGGACGTTTTACATAAATATGGCTCAACGCTGCCGTGTAGTTACAAGATAAACAACGAAAAATAAAAAAAAAAAAAGAGTCTACTTCAAAGGGCTAATAGATTCACGAAAGGACCACTGAGACGAAAATTTAGCGGCCTCCATACTGGGTCGCGACCCGTAGTTTGAAAAACCCTTAACTACGGAATAAGCGTATTAGTGCCCGTCTGTCCGTAAAAAAAAAAAAAGAATAAATAGATGGAGAAGCGCGGAGAAAAGCAGAGAGAGAGAAGAGCAAAGACAAAGAGCCAATGTGGGAGAAGGAGGGATGGGGAGAAAGGGGTTGGGAGGAGGTGGGGGTAGAAGTGAGACAAACGCTAATCCATCGTCCCGGTCGAACTCGCGCACGGGCTATATTTATAAAATATAACCATGCCCCCTCCCCTCTCCCGCCCAACCCCAGTCGACCCCGATGCCCCTGGCACGTTGCTTTTGGACGGTGCCAGCACGAGGGTATGGAGTTAGTCCGTGGGATGGCGTGTAGAAGGGGTTGGTGCCGGGGTGCTTTGAATCATGGCTTTGATCCGGGGCACTGCCTGCCGGTACTTGAATTATCGCGAATTCCCGTAATCCGCGAAAAAGCTGCGACGCGAGGAGCAGTGGGCCGGAGCGGGAGGGGGAGGGGGAAGAAGCGTTTAATGCTATTCAAGCGCTACTCGAGGACGCTGCTCTCTCCCCGATTCTCCCGTTGGAAAATCATCTTCGATCGAACAAACGGAGGATCAGCCAGGCTCATTGTATACTTCGCGGACACTGCGTACAATGGTCCTTTTCTCCCGCGATCTCCCTCTCCGCACTCGACACCTAGTCTTCCGGCATTCTCTTTCTCCCCCTCGTCTTTCTGCCACTTGCACTACCCATTCCTGTCGTTGCTCCTTCTGACACTCCCTCCCGCCCGTTACCTTCAACTCTCGACCTCGCTGTCTGCCGCTACTTGAATTATCGCAAATTCCGATAATCCGCGAAAAAGCTATGACGCGCTCAGGGGTCGGGTCTAAGTTTAATGCTATTCAAACCGGGCCACGGGAAACACTCTCTTTCTTATTCGCCCGGCCCTTTTTCCACGCCCGGCGGAAAGTCATGCTCGATCGAATAACCGGCGGATCAAGAATGCTCGCCATAGACTTCACGGACACCCTGTACAATGGCTCGTCCTACGTCCCTCCACCAGCCAGCAGAGCCACTGTCCTTTTCTCTCACGCCTCACTCCTTGCTTCTCCACATCTCAGTCATCCCTCTTCCCCCTCTCTCTCTCTCTCTCTCTCTCTCTCTCTCTCTCTCACCATCTCCCACCCTCGTGTCCTTATGGCACTTGCACTATCCGACTCTCTCTCTCTCTCTCCCTCTATCTGTACTCCTTTCGGCACCGTCTCCCGCAATTTCTCCCTCACTCCGACATCCTGTACCTTGCTGCTCTCCTTTATCATCTCGCCCACTCTATTTCTCTCTCTCCCGCTCATACCCTCTCAGTTTTCTCGAGTGAGGCGCTTTGAATGGTAGGCGCACTGAGCGTAGTCGAGGGACGGGCGAAACCAAAGGGGTGGCGAGCCTGTAGAGGGGGACGGTTGGAAGAGAGGAAGGCAGGGAGGGACTCCAGGAAGGGAATCGGGTGGAGAGAGAGACAGAGAGAGAGAGAGAGAGAGAGAGAGAGAGAGAGAGGAAGGGACGGGAAGAGCGAACAATGAGCATACGCCAACAAAGTTATTATGCCGCTGAATAGGCGATGAAATTATTCACGGGCAATCTGTCGTAACCGAGTTAATTTCCACCTCCTCGACGCGGAACCAAAACCCCTCTATCCACCTTCATCGACGCGCGGTAACGTACCGCCGTCGCCGTACCTACTACCCGTTTCTACTATCGCAACGCTTCCCCGATCACCGTTCACCCCTCCATTTTTTTTGGAGCCTGGAGGGGGGGAGGGGGGGGAATCAACGAGCACGAGGACGCTCGGGGCGACAAAATTTTCGCGGGCTGATGCAAAAGTTTGCGTGCCTTGGCGGCAGCTACCATCGGGACGTTAAAGCGTCAAGCCCAAGCCACTGACATCGCTACCCCATCGTGTAAAGGGGTGCGCGCGGGCGCGTGGGATCGTTATCGTTAGATCCAGAGGATGCTGGAAGTTCGCGGGTCGTTTTACGTATCAGTAAGGGTGCCGAATATTGCCGATGGTAAAACGCGGATAGGGATCGCCGGTGCTTACAATGGCGATCGTCGCTTAGCGATAAAAGGAGTCCCGTCAAGCGACGCTGTGAATAGAATTAGAACGAGTTCGAATCAATCGCGTTGTTATTATGCATCGAAAGATTACGGGGAGGGCATGAAACGCGGTTTTGCTCCCTCGGAATCATTTCGAATGGTCGTGGGTTAAAAGTCAACAGAGGTCAGAACGCGCGCAACGCCGATCATTGCTTTATGCGATCAAATATAAATGGTTAAGCGATAAAGCCTGTAGAACTCGAACTTTCCAATCAATCGTTTTTCATTACGGTGGAAGCGGAATATAACAATTTGTAACTCTGTGTTTTTTCTTTTTCGTTGTGTCGATGCCAAATGTTTCACGACGAATAGTCGATAAAGATCGCAATGTTCATCGTGACGAATGGTCAGTGATCGATTGCAAATTGCTGACCGAGAGAACGTGGTGATACTAAGGGCTGTGACTGAAAAGGACTGATGCCATTGCGGTGGCAAAAATAATGGAATCTTCGGAATGGTTTTTTTCACGTCGCCAAAAGGTGCCATGTAGTTAAAGATCAAAGCTCAAAATTATATTGACATCGGCATATTTGCAATGGTGTCGATTGTTGATCAGTGATGGAATGTGAGTCATTCATCGACATACCTTGAGAAGGAAAAGAATTTTTCCAATCAAACGCCATTATTAGTATGACGCGAATGCTAAAAATGCGCGACATCTGTCTTTGTGAATAAAGCCACTGCATACCAACAAGTAATCGAATGAACATTGTTCGTTAACAGATAACGGAATGACAAGCATTTCTTCAGTCCAATACTATTGGCATGGCGAAATTTGCCTGGCAACGGGAATCTATCGAATATTCAATTATGAACCGACGCGACGTATGAGAAATGTGGATCGTCTAACCGGAGCCATTGACAAAAACTATACCTTTTCAATTGGAATTGATAATAGGTTTCTTTCCGCCTTACTTAAGGCGTACATTCATTCAATTTGCCTTTTATATGCCGTACTTTTGACGCGATATGCCGTCCCACTCAGCATTTCAAAGGTGATGTTAAAGGAAGTGCTTTTAATTAATGCAAATTACACAGGCATACAATCAACATCGATAACGCGAAGCCTGAGAGAGTTCGTTGCTCTTCAGCCGTAAATCGTCGATCCGGACGGCGACGGGAGAGAGATAGAGAGAGAGAAATAGAAAGGGAGACGAAGAGAGCGAGAAAGCGATATAGGTAGAGCAAATGGTTCTTCTTCCAGTTATTTTCAATTCCTCCGAGAGTATTATTTCTGATCGATTTACCAGGATGCTCGGGCCGGGCAGAATTTTTGAAGTAAAACCAGCGCGGCCACCCTCGCACTCGTAACTCGCGCACGAAGAGCGACGAGAAAAGAAGTTTGAAGTGTATACAGTGGCGGGAGAGTGCCAGATGCCAAGGGAGGGCGTCGCCGCGCTCGCAGGGAGATTAAATGGCAAAGTTACCGGCGAGACCAAGACGGCCGATCGGAAACTCACTGATTACCGCTTCGTCGACTCGTGTCAAGGCCCGACTCGCTCTTTCCCCCCCAGGTAATTTCTTAAGCATCTCGCTTCGACCCGCCGCGCCGTCCCCCAGTCGCATTTTTCACAACGTCTCTCCAGTCCTTTCTAATCGCCTTCCCGCTCGGCAATTCGTCTCTCTCATTCGATGCGCGCACGAGGGACACTTCCCTGTTACGCGAATCCTCTCCGCTGGTTGGAGCGATCGAGAGGAGCATACAGATTTTCGTCCCGAATCCGGCGCGCGGCGCGGCTGGGAATAGGGAAAGGAATTGCACTCGTGCGGAACGACCAATAGCGTGTTAAGCTCCCCGACTTTAAAAAGCACAGTCGGAAGAGCGGATACTATTTTCTGCCATTTTCTCCGGCGCGCGCGCTGGGGGAAGGCTGAGCATAATTCCGGAATAAGTGGATGTGGAAGTGTCCGGGCGGGAATCGGCGAGGGAGCTGTCGAAGGGTGTATAACTTGAATGAAATCACTGAATAGTCGAAGAATTCCAGCCGTCGCTCTGCCATCGTGCCATCTCGGCGGGCGATAATGGAGTTCGTTCCGCTTTTCTGTCCTCCGCTAAGACAGAGCCCGCGGAGAACGTCGGGAGTGTAATTACCGCGGTTCCCGGTTTGACATTATTCGTCGATCGGGGATAAATTAATATTGACAGGCAGGATCGGACGGGAAAGAAGCGTGAGGTTCATTTACGTCACTTTCACTTGCACCGGCCCCGTCGCGAAGCGGAAGGACTCTTAAGTCGTTTTCTGCAGGCAAATCGATCGATCGGACGATGGAGAAAGTGCGTCGACGACTGAGCATCGATGCGGAAGGGAGGCCAAAGTACGGGGACAGTGACGAGGGATTGACAAGGAGAGAGAGAGAGGGAGAGTGTGAGAGACGCGTTTGTTTTAAGTTTGTCACGACTCGCGAGTAAGGGGGTGCGAAGTTTCTTCGAGGGGAACCATTACCGGCATGCTATTATCGTTGTTGCGAGCAAAGGCGCGAACTTTCGTATTTTTCGAAACTTCCCGGATCACCATTGTGTCGGCAATAACTCGAAAGACGCCGCTGTCAGGGCGAAGCCGCGATAGGCTGAACAAAGTAAATGAATAAATAACCTGCTCGCATAGAACGCGCCGCTCATTCGGCTTCAATCGGGGAGAGTCAGAGGCGGGACAGGCGAACGCATAGACACCGGAATAGACGTTTAAGACGGCTCTTTCGCGGGAGGCTGACGCAAAGAGACGTGGAAAGAGAGACGCGTTTATCATTGCCCCTAAGCCAATTATCATATAACTGCCGTAAGGTGCAATTCTAGAAAGACAATAATGTGAAAGCAAACACAATTACAGCGGTAGACGATGGCGGAAGATCGCAAAAGACGCGCGGTTCGGGGGGGGGGGGGGGAGGAGAAAAACGGAAAGCAGCCGCGGGTAAAGCAGAGGGAGCAAGATAAAAACAAGAAGGGAGTGTGGGGATAGATAGAGAGAGAAGCAGAAGGAAAATGAAAGGAAGAAGATAGCGGGGATTGTAGACAGAGAGAGAGAGAGAGAGAGAGAGAGAGGGGGGGGGGATCGACGAGCCTCGACAGAGAAGACCGCCGCAGGAAAGACACGGGGGCGCCGCTGTGAAAAAGAGCTGTAGAATTCTTTCGCACGGCCGCGGCCGTGTTTACGCGACGTGCCGGTGCGCGAACTCGAGGGGATCGGGTGAAAGGTAGAGGGATAGAGGGGTAGGGAGTCGCGAGGCGCACGCTGTGCCCAGGGTGGGGTGAAAAAATTCAATCTCCCTAGGAGGGAAACAAAGGTTAAAGATTACACGGGCGCGCGGGCGCGCGGGCGGTCGGAGCGGTGATGGTGGAAATGGGTAGTAGTGGTGTGTAGAAGAGGCCAGTGGTGGTAGAAGCCGAGAGAGGAAGACGCCAACCCTCCGCTTCATGCACCGCTCACCCCTCTTCTCATTCGGCTTCCTCCTGTGTTCGGCGAGCGCGAACATTTCGCCCGTTCACCCTCCCTCGCCCCCCTCACCCCTTGCCCACTCCCCCCTTCCCTGCCGTCCCTCGATGAATATTAATCGGCGCGATATCGGTTACACTTTTGCATAAATTTCCATACGGCTCGGGCCCCGGCTCGCCGTCACGTTGTTTCGCCTCTCACGTTACCCCCGTCATCGCAGTCCTCGTCATTGTTGGCCTTGTTGCCGTTGCCGGCAGCGTTGACCGTCGTTGTTGCCGCTGTTGTTGCTGCGTTGCTGTGTTGCTGTTGCCGCTGACGCGTCGTCGACGGCTCGTGCAGCCGTAGAATGACGATTAATGGACGGCCGCGAAAGCTTTTGTCCACCGTGTCCCTATTGCCACTCTTGACGCCATCGCTTGCTCGGTACCCTAGTCCCGCCCACCCTTTCCCCTTCGTTTATGTTTAATTCTCTGTCTTTTCGCCCCCTCCCGCGATAATATCACGCTAATCGTAACTGCGTGCGCTATCTCCTCCATCGGAATAACTTCGCGCTGGATCTGAAAACGCGCCGCGCGTTCCTCTTTGTCTCTATTCAGCAGCACTTGTGCAACCTCTCATTTGTTATTCCTACGCATCCGACGTTGCTTTGTGTCTGGCTAATGCGCTCGTGAAGCGAATTCGTTGTTGCTGCTGCTGCTGCTGCCGCCCCTGCAGCAGGTCACGTTTTTTCTCTCGAAATGTCGCGTCGGTCCGAAGTCAAGCGCAGTCACAAGCGTCCTCCAACTGTGCCACGTAACGTGGGAAGTATCGGGTGCACGGAATGGCTCACTATTATGCTTACACACTCGCGCTTATGAAGTATCGGATGTAGGAACCGCCTCGAATCGTTCTTCGGAGCATCAGAGGAGAGCGTATTTTCGGCTCGCGGAGTGCGATTCACGGGCAAATCGAAGTTCGTGGGAAAATGGCAAGTTCCAGAAGAGTCGGGGGAGCAGAGCAACCAGGAGTTTTTTCCGCGGGCACAGACGGCCTCTCCGCTGGCGTACGTACGTAGATGTGCGTCCACACATGTGCGCCCGCCGATAATATATCTCGGCTTCTCGACGAATTTCTCGTGAATAATAGGCGCGGGAGTTGTGCCTTGTGCGCGCCGCATTGGCGCATTTCGCTGCGGTATTCGGCTTCCGTGCTCGCCGGCCTGGCGAAATTTTCGAGAGAAAATATCCTACTCCGCCATGCCTATCGTACTTTATCGCCGTTTGCGGAAAACGAGCCGGGCCCGCGCTCCCGAGAGTGTTACGCGGCACTTCTCGCACGACCAGACGGACGCCTCGCATACGGGATGGCCGAGGGTGGATTCAGGTTAGTTCCGAGTGAGGGAGCAAAAATTCGGATAGCCACTATTCGGATTTTTGACGCACGCGTGCGCTGGGTAAGGGCGGCACGTCGTGCTCTGTGGCAAAGCGAAGCTCAACAACTGCGATAAGAACCTGTGCGTCGCTCGAAGCAACACGTTTCAAGTGGAATGTATCGGTACGGTTAAAGCGTGCAACAGTTAGCGTCTGCTTTAAATAAGATTAACATTAAATAGCGCCAATTGAAGCGGCTCAATACGTTACGCCGTTTTTTGATATTATACCGTCAAAGAATTGAAGATTGAAGTAAAATAGTTCAAGTGTAAGTAATGACTTTTACTTTCTCAAGACAACGGTAGCGGGTGAAGTAGCGCGGACAGATATGGAGACGAGAGACGAGAGGAAATAAAAAGGAGAAAGAGAAAAATTCATTGTAACATCTTAAGTCCCGTAACTAGCTCTGCAGCTACAATGCACCGCAGCATGTTCAGCCTCTGTAACTTGTTCCGTAACAACATCCCCACGGAACATCTTAAGCTTGGCTATTATAGTAGATTCGCAAGATACGTTTGCGACGGCTTCTCCTCTTTTCCGGTTTTCATGTCACTTTTTTTCTGTCGTGCTGTCTCCCGGCCGGAAGAAAGGCGAAATAGAAAGGGGGCAGGAAGGTGCAAGTGGAGAGCGTGGTTGGCGGCCGTGGATGCTGGTGGTGGTGGTGGTGGTGGTGGTGGTGGTGGTGAAGGAGCGGGACCGTTCAACAGGACGAAGGTAATAACCTCAGACCTTAATACCACGAATTCCAGAATGGATGGTTCACGCACGACTCAACATCGACCCCTGCGACATATGTGCACAACATCTTACCACCCTACGATCACTAACCCGTGCACCATCCCCGCCCCCTACGCTTTCACTCACCACCCCCACACCATTCCTCACTCCGACCGTCCTTTTCCGTCCTTCTTCTCGCTCTCCTCTCATCCTTCTCTTCCCTTCCCGCATCGTCGACCCCACGCTCGCTCCATTCTTCAAACCTCCGACCGAATCGAATTGATATTCCACGCCTCTCGTCGCGGGCCACCGTCCTCCACAGCTTTCTTTTAATAGCGACTGCGATTGGCTCGAACAACTCCTAATCGTTTTTCGTTCGAGAATAAGCGCACGTACGTGCGCTCCTGTAATTGAACGTCAGACTCTCCGACCGACGTCACGTAACGATATTGATACGTCCGACGACATTCGCGGATGACAAATGTACCGCGTTCGTGGAAAGATTTACAAGCTTGTCCCGCTGACACTCGGCATGACAAAGCGACTTTCCGCGATCGCCCGTTACACGGGTACGTAGGATGCGTAACGAGAGAGAGAGAGAGAGAGAGAGAGAGAGAGAGAGAGCACGTGTGACGTTGTAAAATGAGTTGCGCCTAAAGAGATTCCGCCGCGATCGCAAGGAAGCCGCGCGTTAATTTAATGACAAGTTTGACTGGATGCACACGGGCGGACTGAGTGCTTCTCTATTCCCTTTACGCACATCACGGTAATGGAGAGAGTGCATTCACACAGTCAGCGTTCACCCGTGCATCTACTCGTACTCGCCATAAACTAATAGATGTTTCCCCCCAAAAGATCGAACCGACGCTACCTGCCACACGATTCCCTTTGATTCCGCTACGTCGTTCGCCTTTTGTGGAACTGAAGCAGCACGTGGAAGCGATAAGATATCTTTGGCGTATGACCAAAGGAATCGCGACCGACTGGCACGGGGTCAAAGCGCAATTTACATTATGCACCAATTCCTGCTCGGACGGAGCCTCCTTTCTCACGCATACAGACGCGGACCGCTTAGATGCCCGTGCCAAATTCCCGTCACCGCTGGCCGAGCGGTCAGCGCAAAGTGGTTCGCGAGGATTCAATTTTCTGGGTCGCGGTAACTCGCTCGATTAACTCGCTTCCGTCGCGGTAAACTTACGAGCGCCATCGCGATACGCTTGTACCATTACGCGCGGGCAGATTCGCGCGTCCGGCGAGCGAATCCTTCGCGAGACAAATTCTCTCTCGTTTCGCCGATTACGCTCGTTTCCTGGATTATCCTCGCCGAGCGTAAATCCACACCCATGCGAGCCCGTTCCTCTACTAACACCCACCCAACCTCATGCACGTACAGAGCACGCACGCACACTCACACACACGCGCGCATACACATAGTCACATACGGAGGCACACTTAGAGACTAGTATATATACACCTACACAGGCTACCCTCGAAACGGCACCTCGTGACCGTTCTAGATCGGATCACCCCGATAGGCAGCCGTGCCAACGCGGATCGCGATAATCCGAAGGAACTCACCGTTCAAGCGAGTCAGCAGGAGCTTCCGAGACGTTCCAGGCAGACCGGACGTAGATGGACGAGGGGAGATCGTCATGGCACGAAAAGATCACCTGCGCACCCGAAGGCAGAAAGAAGCAGTCGAAGGGCACACAATCCGCACGCCGCTCGTATCCGATGTATCGTGCCTTCCTGACTCTCCGACTCCGGGAAAAAAGGATGGGTAGAACGCAGTTGAAGGGGGGCGCCTCGATGATTCGAATTATTCTTCGAAAGTAACTCCGCACTCTCTCTCTCTCTCTCTCTCTTCCTCTCTCTCCCTTCCTCCGCGTATTCTCACTCTCTGTCTCTTGAACCCGTCCCTTCCGTACCGTGCGTACGCGCTTTATCCGGAACTCCGTTTCCGACGAAGGTCTCGCGGGATATATGGCGATTCGGAGGACTCGTTTCCGACGTACACTCTGACACGGTGCTTCGTGTGTACGGGCCACAGGCAGCAGCGGCGGCGGCGGCAGCAGCAGCAGCAGCAGCAGCAGCAGCAGCAGCAGCAGCAGCCAGCAGCGGAGGCAGCATCCACAGCATCCCCCACCAAGGTGAGCCGGAGTGAGGGTGGCAGGATAGGAGGGAGGAGGATGCCCCGGCTGGCAGTGGCGGCTCGTCTGGGTGGTGGGTTAGGGTGGCTTTCAGTGCGCAAAATCGCGGGCCTCGATCCCTCCTTTCCTCCCCTACTAGCGATCCACCTCCATCCAACTCTGTCCTCCTCTCTCACTCGCTCCATCGCACCCTCTGTCCCCTTCTCTCTCGCCTCGCCTGTTCTCGCTCTCCGCACTTCTGTTCCTCTTACCTTCGACTCTTCGAGGGCGAGCCTCAACGAAGAAGGATTCGTCCCTCGCACGCCCGACGACGAGGACATATGAATATATGTAGCGTGTCCTCGCGAAAGATTATTGGCGAGCTATGGCGCGGCTGGAAGGGGATTGTTGAGAGTAGATGTATTATATTTGCGATTGAAGGACATGAACGTAATTCACTGTTTCACCACCCTCCCCGTCCCTCGCGCTCGCCTCTCTTTGTATTCTCCGCGCTTCCACGTCTGTCGGCTCTCGCGAGTCGTGCGGCAGAAAAGACGATTGCTAACTCCGTATGTCCGACAACAAGGACGACATGCGCGCGCGTATACGGCGTCCTCGTGGAAGATTAGCGGTCCGGTCCAGGGCTCTAAGAAGGAGCAGTTGAAATTACAGATATTGTTTCTGACAGAAGGAAATCCGACTCATGTCTCTGCCTTTTATACACGAGTGCCCTCTTGTTCACCTATTTCCCGCACGTCCGTTCTTCTTGACTCTTTCAGGCCAGACCTTTTGTCTGTTCCGAAACGACGGTAGACGAATATATTACGCAGCGTTTTCGCAGAGAGTCATTGTCGCGGGGGGAGGCTCAGGTACGCTTTAAGCGGAATAAATGGAAATATGGACGTGCTTTCGGTCAAAGAAAAAGTTGAATTTTTTGCGACGTCAAACTTCCCCCCCGCGGCGTGTCATTTTTTTTCCATCTGTCAGCTGCAAATTTTTCATTCGCGCATCCCCATCGCTGTAACAGGTTCGGAAGCTATATCTCCGTAGGTCCAATAAATCCAATATCTCTGCACGTCAATTCTATTCCGAAGATGTCCATGCATTAATCAAACTCGCGAAGCTATGCGGTGTAAGGCCCTGTGATGCTCAATATGCTCGAGAGTCTCCTCAAAGACAGGATCGAAGTGGTATTAGCTCGGTACGCATCCTTCGTGAGTAGTAACAGACGGAATAGCGCGGCCGTTTCCGGAGTAATCCTGGAAGGCGCGGGATAACACGGATTACCTATTTGTATCTATTTGCATACACGGCGTACCGGTGGGTGTCCCGGCGTCATATCTGGACCCGGTCCTGCTCGATATGCCTTACGTGACCCTCCGCCCCGGCGCGGGCGTCCCTCTTTCGTGCCACTGCAATTTGCTATATAATATTCACCGTCGAATTACGAGCCTTTTATAATCACGTTCTCGCATCCGGCGCTCGCTCCGTCTCTTTTCCATTCTGTACGAGTACGTTCCGTTATGGCAGGAGATAGGGATTGAAAGACACACCTCAGCCTATCCTTTCGCCGCGTTCTCACGTCGAGGACGCATTTGGAGAGCAAAGAGCGTGTCCGTAATGTCCTCCCCTTATCCTCTTTTACGTCTATCCAGGCCGTTGTCGGCGTCGCGTCTGGCTGTTCGTGCGGGAGGAAAGGGTGCGGATCGGGGACGTCATTGGGTCTTCCGCCGTCTTTGAAGTAGCCGTGGATACTCTTGAAAACTTCCTTGCCCCGTAGTTTCGCCGAGTGGGTCTCCCTTTCGTTCGGGAAAGTGTTAGGCGCGGTGGGTGGTGAGGAAAATGTGTGGAAGGAAATGAAAAGGAGAATCAGAGCGAAAGGAGAATGGTGAAGAATGGCGAGGAATGGGGTGAGTGGGAAGAGGCGGAGGGGGAGTAGGAGGAGGAGGAGGGGAGAGATGGCGAAGGGAACGAGGAGCTTTCAGAGGACAGCGAGACGAAGAGAACTGTTCGAAAGAGGCAAATTCTGCTCGAGCGAGGACGGGACGAGACGAAGGAAACGAAACAAGGTGGAACGAGGCGACGAGAGTTAACTTAAACTCGCGAACGGGCTGTCTCGGAAAGAAGTACCTGTCAAAGTCCCGGGGTAAACGCGGGGGTGCACTCGGGTGGGAAGGGGGAATAGGGTTACGGGCCTGAATGAGAACGGAGCAAGAAGACAGTACCTATCCTCCCACCTGTCTGTGTATATACACAAGGTTTCTGTGCCAGGCTTCGTCTCGTTTGCATTGAAAATTCTCACGGTCCTCCTCGGTCAAGGTACTGGGTTCTTACACTCTCTGTTGTCTGCCGCCCTCACCCTTCGACACGCGCGTGCGTGCCTATTACGCTTCCCATTCTCCTTTTTCCGCACTTCTCGTACGCGATCGTTCGCGGTTTGGATCGGCGACAATCTAGTTTCCGGTGTCTCGACGTTATCACGTCGGAAGAACGCCGCCTGTACGCATACCTGTATGCCGTTACGTATACCTCGCGCAACGAGTAAGGAGGACACGCGACTAATATCATGCATCAAATTTTGATGCATGACATCTCATTACTTTGCTCGCCGAACGAAATTATCTCGAGGAAAGAAACTGTATTGGAAAGAACGTGCAAGAAGGACGGAGAGGTTCATATCCAGTTGGCCGGGTATATTAAATGTGTGAAAACAACGCATTCATCAGCGAACGAACGGAGTATGCCACTTGAAAGTGTTTGCGCGTAGTTTTTTACCGACTCACGCCTTCTGTCGAAATTATGCATGTTCAGGTCGCGTCGGCCAATTTGTCGAATGTCGGATGTGTTGTGCGATAACGCTGGCGGAAACGCTGGCGGAATCATTCATTAGGCCCGGGGTCGCCTTGGGAAAGGAAATCTGGTCGGCGCGCTTTTTCGTCGTAGCACACCCACCGCTGTTGCGGTTTTAACGATCGATCCGTAGGAATCCGTAGGTGCGTAACCGTCGGTTGCCTCCGGTGGCAAACGACCGTCATCCATCCGGGGCTTGGCATTGGCAATATGTTCTCCCTAGCGAGAGTCAGAGTTATTGACGAAACGCGCGTGCAAGCTCGTATTCGTAAGACGAAAGGGAAGGTTCGGTTGGTTCGAGGTTGAACTGCAGATTACAGGCACCTAAAGGTCTGGGTTACGTACGGCTTTCGGCGTGGATGGTGTCAATGGCACTGTGATGTGTAAACATCAATCGCGCCAGTTCTATCACGTTCTCAACTATCTTTAGCTCTGCGGTCTTCTCTCACGTCTCCTTGTGATTAGATGCGCTGCATGTGCCTATGTGCACCCATATGTCCGTGTATGCGTGCGTACGGAGGCTGTAGAGTACGACGTGTCATACTATGTGCGCGGCGTATACATTGTAAAATCAATATAGCTCAGAGAGCACGATATTTTAAGAGGTGACTGAGAACGTATGGTAGGATCGATTGTTCGCAGTGAACCCGGTATATATCATTCGGCGCGGACATTGTACGCGGTGTACTGTTGACCACTCTACATGGTCAACCGTATAGGGTGCCGACAGCGGGGACGGAGCCAGAAAGAGGGTGGCAAAGGAGACGGCGAAACAGTGAAAAGAGGGCTGTGCGGCTAATTGTTTGCTCTCGTTGTTTTTTTCTACGATACGACCCTCGTCTGCGAAAACCGCTTTCTTACGGTAGGGGCGAGGGACTGGCAGGCATTCTTGGAAAGGTGTCCCCTCCAGTGTAGTCAATTATATTACGGCTGTGTAAACGTCACGTGAAATAAATGGATGTATTAAGATATATATTAAACGTGTATTTTCAATTTAGCATGCTACTCTTAATTTCGCTGCCATAACAGACGGACGAGTACACGTCGTATTAATCTCTCTCTCCTGAGGAAAAAAATCAAAAACTGTAAATGTCAAAAGTCAACAAGGGCATCCTTCCGAAGTCACGGTCTGCACGATCGGCAATATTTGTTTGCGCGTCGCGCGTAGATTTCCTTGGTTGTAGTGAATCAACTCGAAAACCTCCGTCTGGATTCGTTTGACCGGCTTTAGATCCAAGAACGGCTGCGAGGATGACGTCAATGCCTGGATTACCTGCATCAATCGAACGAAAGAGTCGACTCCGCAGTCGTGGCATCCGGATCAGCATCAGAAGATGTACCGCGTGAATCGAAGAATCGAGGACGACGAGGAGGGAAGAAAAGGTTGTGGGAGAAGGATGCGGCACACTGAATAGAACTCACGTTTTCACCCAGAATGTCGCCTGTCAAGGAAAAGATCGCCATGTCCCTGGCTACGCCTTCGACGGTCAGGTCCAGTCCGATGAGAACCGAGAGGGTGCGCCTTTTCTCCCTCGTGAAGCTTTCTACTGCCTGTACTGCGTTCTCCATAACGAGAAAGTTCTGAAATATTTAATGCTCCGGTATATAATTCACTTTGAAGGAAAAGTCTATATATTCTTCCGTCCGCTCTCTAAACCGTGAAAGATTATATATTGATGCGCATTACCGAAGATGAAAACTTTCTAGGTGACCAGAAATGTACTATGCACTCATGCATAATGGTACTGACGTGCATTAGTGAAAATATAGCATTGCATATTTAATGATAAATCTATTATGTACGTACCCCAACTAACATCGGCAAACCGATAACAGGTACACCGGTGCCGGTAAATTTGAGATCTCTGATAACCAGGTCATCGGGTGTCAATTGACTAATGTCCGACTTCGCAGTTAAGATTTCATTAAAGGCATCGTCTCTGCTAGTTTTCAGAGAGCCCAGTGCTTCCAGAGTTTCCAGAACTTCGTAGTCGAGCGGTGTTGCGCGTTGAGCTTCTTTCGACATGTTGCAAGTGTCGATCAATATGGGTCCTGTTGCGATGAAAAAGAGGATACGAAGTAATGTCGATCGACACAACGGCGTATTCGAGAGAGCGAGAGAGAGGGAGAGAGAGAGAGAGAGAAGGAGAGCAAAAGCGACTGGGCGATCGCATAATTTCAAGAATGGCACGGAAGAACGAGCATCGCAGATCGAACTATTCCATTAGCCGCATGTATGTTTTAGTCCGGTACTTATACTCGGGTGGGCATTATCGCTAAGTGACAACGAAATGTCGACTGAAAAGTTTTCTAACGCTTCACGGGCCGCGCGAACCCTTTGTCCGGCATCCACCTTTTTCAACATTAATCCGCGGAGAGGTTCGAGGAACGGAGTCTGTCCGCTGCCTTGCGATCGATTTTTCCATCCCTATTTCCCTCCTGCGGTCTTGCCTTTCTTTTTTATTTATCACATTATACAAACATTCGCAAACCAGGAGTGCGGATTTATGTACCCAGCGTGGGGGGGAGGGCGAGGCAGAGAGCGCAAAGGCGGAAAAGAGACGAGGAGTGGAGAGCGCGGGAGAGAAAGGAAAAAACAGGACCGCAGTCTAATGGATTTATAAATGATGTAGCCTAACCCGCGGGATTCGTTGAACTTCGAAACTTTCGCTCGGGAGGACAGTGAATTTCGTCGCGGCCGAGAAACACTACTCGCTTCGACGGCGGGCGATTATCCGCGGGAAACGAAGATTATGCCCAGGCGAAAACCGGCGGCAGCTAACAGTGTACGCGGTCAAATTATTGAGTCGCCGGCAAACTCGGGCCTGGGCTGTTGGCGCGGATAAATCGGTAATTATGGAGCTTACGGAAGGGGAGCCTCGGGTTTTGTTCAAATTCGCGTGCGTCAAATCCGCATCGAGGCTCGTTAAATCGACGAGGATTCGGGGCGCGAGTATCATTCGATTGCGCACACGGCAAACGAGCCATTTCCGAGAATGCTACACGCTGAGCGCGGCAATTCTTCGTCAAAGTGCCTTTAGTCAATTCGCTCTCGCGAGGTCCTCGAGAGCACGATGACAAATATTTAAACGCGCGCTGTATTTGAAGCTGCTTAAACGATAAGTCAAATGGCACTGGAGACTCATGCACTTAGCGCGCATAAATCAAAGAACGCAGCAATATTTTATCAGCGAGGCGCGCACGTAAAAATACCGCAGAGCGCGGAGGTGGAATTTTGCGTTGAAGACGAGTCCTCGACAATTCAATTCCTCGGCGAGGACTCGTTACAAACGCAGTCACCCTATGTACAAGGCCATAGCCGTCGTATAACATAGCCGCGCGGGGTAAGATTAGCGAGTTGGCCGGAAAAGCAAGGCTGAAAATTTCGAGGGGCACTTCATGCCGGGAGCGCGGGGGCAGCTTCTGGCCGAGTGCATTTTGACGGTACACAAATCGCTGTTACGCGTTCTGCGCCGCAAAAACGGGTTAGCATGCAGGTCGCGGCCCGAATAATGCATCGAACACTAATTTGCGCGGAACAATGAGCGAGTGCGGAAAATTAATCAACGGTGCTTTGATCCCTTCGCCGAAGTAGCAGTGAGCTTCGAAAAGGGCACGTTTCACGGACGAGAATATCGTTGGCTCTCTCAACCGGTTCGTTCGCCCAGCAAGTGCGCGAAGAGTGGCTTGCCTCGCAGAAGACTCGAGAGCCTGGCCTCGAGTGCGTCCCGGTGCTTGGAGAGGAGATTGTGCGCCACTAGGGTGGCACAGCTGCCGACCATTACCAGGTTCATCCTCCTGCCGTTCCACGGCCAGCACGAGTCTTGGGGCCGGTGATCGATCACCTCCACGACCGAGTCCGCCAGCGGGTAGTCCTCCCTCATGAGCTCATGGTGGTCGACCAGGATGAGCTCCAGCCTCCCCGAGGAGCCACGAGCGATATCCAACAGGTCTATCTGATCCCTGGGACGAGGATTCGCCGCTATCAGAGTACATCATCACTGACGTTTTTCTAAGCAACCGACTCCTCTCAAACCGTCCGCGGCTATTTCTTGCCCCGCGCCGATCAATCGCGACGGTCTTACGTTTCTTGGGAGAAGGATTTAACGAGGTCGCTTCGAAATCGTTACTACGAAGCGCTTCGAGAACTGCATATTTGCCTCCGTGCCGCGGTAAAAAATAAACTAGTACTTTTATGCCGTGCGCGCCGGTACGGAGAAACGTTACAGTCTATGAATTATATCAAAACAAAACATTTGCCTTCTTTCTTCTTTGTTCAAATCGTTTCGTTCAAACAATCGGGGCTCCAGTGTTCTTGTCGAGCACGGCGGGCGGGTTTCATTACATTTTCGTTCGAAAATCTCCGGTTTGAAAAATACGCGGATATTGTACGCGGCGATGTACATGGATTAATAATGTGCGTCGGCGTAGTAATGTATCGGGCTCCTATTGTATTCTATGTACAATAACCGGGTGCATATGGTGTCAAGCTTTGGAATCCCGTAATTACAGCGGTAATGAAACTAGGGGTTCCCATAACGGATCCCCAGACCCCCAACAGTCCGGCGAATCCCGATTCGGAAAGCATCGCGCGCAACGTGGACACTTCGAAGACCCGGGATTAGCTGCCGAATATTCGATCGATCGACGCGAATGACCTTTCGCTTTACGTCTTTCTATCCGGGGTAATCCTCTCCGTTGGCCGTCCCGAAGAAAAGTAAGAGAAACTGGGAAAAAAGCTCTCGTTCCTCGGGATGATCGATATTTACCGGAACGTCAGTAGGTTCGGCGGAATGTTGTGTAGCTTCAGACTGTACGCGACCTCCGTCTTGATCCGAAACTCTCTCTCGGGTATGTTCATGATCGGTATGACGGCGACGTCAGTTTCGCCTCGCTTCTGTGCGTCCAGATACTCGATTAGGCCTTGAACGAGAGCGGACACCGCGGAGTCCAGGTCGCAAGTCTGATTGCCCATAACAGCGCGCACTTTTCGATACGACCCCAGGTTCGCCTGAGAGTTGACAGTGCGTGTCAGTAAGGGGCAGGGGGCGAACTATATACATACTCGTGATTATAACGCTCCCTGCTCACGATCGCGTCCATTGTTCGCTACTCACAGCTGCCCGATATTCAATGGGTGGTTAGCGGGTTTAATTCCTTTCATTGGCAAACAGTTGGATGCAGGACATGCGTTATGTACGAAACACACTTATGCCGATGATAAATGTTCCGTCACGTGCGAGCATGGAAAAGATGCGTGCGCGGTACCGTTATGTTTGCTACTTTCTTGTTCTATGCTCGTAAACAACGATAATTTATCAATAAATCGTTTCAGCGTACTGACTTATTAAGGTCGTATCGAATAATTATTGCGGAAAAACAAATCGCGTAAGAGCGTGAATAACCGTATTTAAATTCACCGGTAATCGCGGCAGGCTTAAAAAGAAAACGAAAAAATCGGAAAAATCAGTACGATGATTGTTATCTCTTCAAAATACTAATAATATTAAAGATAGGTGTTATTGAGAATATTATGGCACAACTATTGAACTATAAACTTTCTATTTAAAGCGAATCCGATGAAACGTAAACAAACGTGTATACCGTAATTTCCGGGTTTTCCGGCAAGCTCTACCATATTCAAGATGGAGTCGGTACATTTTACATCAGTACAGAGTATGTACGAGCGACTGTACGTCGTTGTAACTGTGACTGTAATGATACATGCAAAATAAATTTACCAAGGCTGCTTTGGATGATGCGAGAAACGTCTCCATATTATTATCGGTTATGCTAGCTGTAACTTTTGATGCAAGGTTAACCTTCCGAAGATTTCGGCACAATATTCATGTACTTGGCACAGTTGCGGTAACAGCACAGGCCACCATTTGCGATAAAGTACGGTCAGCTGTTTGAAGTCTCCCGAAAAACAGGCGCATAAGTTGCGTTAAAATGTCACAGCCACGAAGTGACAGCAATCAGCTGTTATTGAGCAAATAACATAAACATGGCTTGATATAATCGAATTGGGAAGCTCAAAGGTGAGCGTAAGATGAACGAAAATTAACGAATCGTTTAAATCGATTGACCAGCGTGCCGAATGTCATGTACAGCCGCACAGACGAACTGCGTGCGTGACAGCAAACAGTAGCAAATGCCAAAACCAGGGCTAAACTACGCACCCGTGCACACGTGAAGCATCAGTTAAGAAGATATGTTATGTCTCGCTGCATTATTTATGTGTCTGTCGCCATCTATTGATCCAGCGAGAAAGCTTGGAGCACGCTTCTACCGTGTCGCTTCATGGAAAGCGGAGTTGGCCGCACAAAATCAATGGAGTTGCCAGCCATCACTCTCGACATTACGCCATGGCGCGTTAGTCTGTTTGACGTTTGACCGATCGCTACGTCCGATTCTCGACTCCAATCTCAACGCAACCTGTTTCCCGTGGAACGTTAAAGTCGGGGCATGTGCAGTTATGCTCGTACTATGATTGCGCACGTACCGTTCTTCTCGGTTACTCGAAATTGCTCCCCGTTCGATAATACGATGGGCGCTTGCGACTCGTGCACGGGTTAAAACGCAGAATCGGAGCGTGCATGTAGAGGGAAAGATTTGAAGCATTCGCGCTGCCGTACCGATGTTGGGAGCAACGGGACGACGGGCCACGTTCGTCCTTAGCCGGACACTCGTGTACACGTGTACCGTTATAAGGAAGCTCGAGTTTCTGCGGACGTTAGTCTCTCGCTATTGTCAGATTCCGACTGCGGATCCGACTGTCACACGGTCGCTCGCCGTGCCGTCTCGAAGATCCGCCGTCTTCGCTGCCACGCACGACAGTTCGCACGTACCAGCGCTGCCGATTACGTTGATAGGGTGATACGATCGCTCTCGGGTATTGGTCTCCCATAGCGGAGCGCACGGCAAAAGTTTTACGTTGTTGTTTACGAAAAGCGCTCACGGTGCGCGGCCACCGCGCAAACAGGTTATATTCTAAACCAACCCGACCAAATCTAACATGCCAGTACTCTAGCCAGTAGATCGAGGTATACGTAATAACAAACGTGGGAGCTTAGCTCGTATAGAATGTGAAGTCTACCCGCGATCGCTTTCGAGCCATATTCGGTGCATTTGTTGAGAGACTACACTCATGCTCTGATATTTGGTAGACGACAAAAGTGATACTAGGTGATTTGTGCACAATGTGGGTGTAACTTACGGTCAAGATGAGATTCAATAAACAGGAATTGCTGACATTGGCTACGCAGCCGTCGCAAAAGTTTGAAAAGGAGGGTATATTGTATGTACGCGAACGGCAGGAGGGCTTCTTTCGGAGGACTGAGAGTGAGTCATCACATCATTGGCAAATAGAGAGAGATGTTACGCGATAAAGAAAGAATTGCATGCCCGTCCCTTGTCTATATTGTAAATGTCTAATCCTTGAAAATAAATTTGCATAATATACAAGCTCTTTACATTCTTCGTTTAATGCAAAGCCCATCATCTTATTCGAATACGCGTTAACAGACACCGAGTAACAGAGGGGCAATCTTTTGATTTTGTCTCATTGAACGCCAGTTTTGTCTGCTTTCGATAAGAGCTTTGAGATCAATTCCATGTTTGCCATGATTTTAGTTCAATGACTGATTTATAGAGTAGAACACTTTCTTAAGCATGATGATTTGTACGTTACAAATCCATATATTCTGTTGACAAGGAATTGAATGACCTAAGATACATAGATTATCTCTGCTTCATTTTGCAGATCATTACGTACATTAAATATTATCCTCAATTAGATTTTCATATTCAATTATGCATTACATTCAGAGCAGCAGTACGTTGACATTGATATCCTTCAAATTTGTAGGCAGCAGATAGTATTACAACTCCTAAGTGCATATGTGAAAATCAAAGACTAAAAAACGTTTTTATTCCCTATCTTTATCTCATTATTTTTGAATAAAGTTCTTTTGACGCCAGCCTAGAATGCTTTTCATTGAATGAAATGTTTCTCTTCATCTTGTAATTTAATATGTAATTATGTCTATTTATATATATGTTTCGCTCAATATTCCGAAAAAATTTCTTCAAAAGCTGTATTGTGCATTAGACTTACTCCTTCAGAGAGTGACTAGTTTTTGGCGATCTGTTTCGATTACTATCCATTTATCTTTATTATCGCTAGACCTCCTTTGCCATAGACACCGATCGATCATTTATTCGGTCGATAGTGCATCAATATCTTTAAATGACGCATGCACAGTATCGTATAGTATGTTCGCAATTTATCCGCTTTTACAGCGCTCGATTTCAAACTATGTCTGCGTTACCCGTCAAAAGAAATAAATATCGTTATTAGAGTTCACGTGGATTTGCATCGAAGCCAATTGTCAGAAATTGCATCACTAACCTAAAACTCGATAATTAATTGACACGACCTTAAAAGTGTTCTGCAACAACGAGCGCGGTATGTTGACATTTTAAAGAGTAGCATAGATAGCAGACTTTCATCCGTAGCTAGTGATAATTGCGATGCTTTGCAAAGACACATCTAGTCACGTGGAATTTTACTTAACGAGAGCATGCGTCGTTAGTTTATCAGTGTACAAACTATTAAGTATCCAATATTAGGTACGCCAACGTCAGTTCGAATCAGTTCATGGCACGGATTCAGGAAATTCCGCATCATTTCTTTCTGCGTGTGCGCGCATAAGGATCGATTAAATATTCCATTAGTTCGTTTAATTACTTCGCCGGCACGAATAAACCATCGGTCCGGTTAATTTGTAATTTGAAACGTATCGATTGGTCGGTGCCTCGCGCATGGCGACCGTGTTAGGCGAGTGATTTTACGTAAACAGGTGTCACGGGGATATCGTCGGATCTATTATATACTTATAATCTGATCGTGAGTCATTAAGTCCGTCTGTCGTTCTATGAAACATCAACGGAGATTCATGGCTGTCAGAGTTGTTTAAATCTCGACGCACGCCTCGTCCTCGCTTGTCGGATATTATTTGTAACGGAGCGATAATTTGAAACATTCTTCTTAACAGTTCAATGTTCGCACGGCTGCCTAGAGAATCGTTTACTAATGCAACGAACAAGGATGTCTTTAATACGTTCACGAACGATTTGCGGAACGCTCCGGCGGCATCATTAACAAAACTCGTTTTAACACCTGTGCATTGTCACTGCTACTTCTATAAGTGTACTTAACACTAACAGAGGACCTTATGTATGCTACCTCTCTCGGTTGATGAGGAACATTAATAAATCTAATATTCTTAACTATATAAAGACAACTTTAACTCGCTCCTAATCGGGGTTTCACAAGTAAAATGGATGCGATATGGTCCATCGCAACGTGCGAACGGTGATAACATTCGCGCTAAATACATAGGTCAGTGAGGTCTGGCTTCAACTCTGGGAATCGCGACGAGATCATACTTTCAAGCGCCGTCGCCGGCGCTTTTCTAGTCCTCCATATGCAGCGCAACAAATTACTTTTACATCTTTCCACCCTGTCACATTCTTCCATACCTCAGCGCGCGTGTTGCGTACGCGTGTGTCGGCGGTTCAAACTCCACGCGGCCATACGTGAACGCGCGCATATGTGTGTATATATATAAAAACAAAAAATACCGAAAACTGTCATATGTATATAATGTGTGAGTGGAGCGTAGTTAATGACTAGCAGTACCTCCGTACAATTTGCAGGTACAGGTAAAAAAGTTGAGAACAAAAGACAAAAAGGAAAAACACATAAGACTCTACGAGACCTCAGTTGCGTTACGGCCAGCACGAGTAAAGGTATATCCGAGTGAATAATATTACCACGATTACTCTCTTCTCACAATCCCGTTGCGGTCCCTCCTTATACAAATTAACACGCCCCCCATTGAAAGTCCGCCGATCTAACACGCTGTCACGGTTGTCGCGTGGGCGCAACAATGCCGCCGTTGTGCCGATACAATTCGCTCGCCGCCAACGATTTCGCGCCTCTTCGCGTACGCGTACGCGTACACGTACATAATAGAATGGCTCTGCAAAGAAGGAGCGCGAAACGGACTAACACAGTTTGGCACGCATCGCACATCTCACCCAACAATCGAGCCGGCTCGTTCGAAGCGGTGCATTCTTCGCGAACATTGGAACGAATCGTCTCTATGGACGCGCGGGACACTGCTTGTCCGACGCCGTGGAAAATCGTCGCATTTGACATACACCGAACGATATCTCGTAAATCGGCCAGAACCACGACCGAGATGGGGTGGAAGTCATTTCGCTCGCCGGATGACGGCGTTTACGAAATATCGCTACCAAATTCACTTTCGCGTGCATTCCGTGATGCAGCCGCGCCACGAGGAAGGCACTCGCGAGAGTGTCGTTTCTTATTTAACGGTGATGTCGGTGCGTCCGGGAGCAAGGGTAAACTTTATCCAGCAGATGTGCACAGTATTGAATGGCAGAACTAATAAACTGCTTGCCAGTAGAAGTAGTTCGCATGAGCGCGTATCAGACGTCGTTCGCTTGAATTGCATGAGTAGAGATTGAAGCTAGTTGCGAAAGGCGGGGAGTAGAAGAAAAAAGAGCCAGGAATGTCCAGCATGATTTTTGTGTGTCAGCGTGAATGCCTGTCGAACTTTAGTCGATACTCCTGACCTTTTTGAGCGCTTAGATGCACCATGTGCTCTTTTTGGACGCAATATACGATACCGGGAACGAGTCTCGCCTCTTTTCCCGGCGGAATAGATAATATCGCTTCTATTGTACACTGTCCTGATTCGATGGTGAAAGCTCCACGAACGATCCAACGTCAATACCCGTTAGTCTATGACATTTTTGCCAACACTCGACGAATACTCACGCGTACGGTACATAGCTGATACGCCCTTACCTAATTCGAGACATTATAGAACTACTCTTGCAACATCGATTCTACGGTACACACGCATAACATTACATCGGCTTTGTCATGTTGCGTAGGCTTTACACTTACAGGATACCGTATCTAAATACACGCTATGTGAGGTAGACTAAAGGAGAACGCTGTAGAAATTCGTAGTGGCGCTGACACTATCCAAACCGAACACTGTACGGGGAAAACATGTAATTTATACGGTAGACGATACGTTGTTTTAGACCAACGCCTCTGTAGACATTGCGTACGCTACGCACGTAGGCGTCGAGTGGCGAGTATCGAATAGTAAGACATCTAACTCCGCGACCTGCCTCTATAAAAGATGAGATATCGCTCTCCGGCGATAATCGTTTTCCATCCGAAGAAGTGCTCGCGTTGAATTTTAGCCCCGGTAAGGGAAGAACGTCTCTCGACGGAGATGATCGGCCGTTTTTCCCCGACCCTGTCGGGACGTGGGGAAATCGATGATCTGCCACGAAAGGCGCTCCCCCATAGGTGAAATTCGATTTGTCACGGAGAGTGCACATTTCACGTCTAAGCGTCTCCGTGTGTCCGAGCACGCGTATCCCCCACGGTGTCTCTTGCGAGACAAAACAGTAGCCTTGGCCCCCGCTAGTTAATAAAATATACCCGAAAATTAATGATACCGATCGTGCTCTAAGCGTTATCGCTGTTCATTCTGTTGCGCAGTAAGTCTAGAACGATGGTGCAGGCTGCGGGGCAACCTTTTGTTTTATTTCAAATCGCGCGAGCAGTGGTCCGAGCCCCTAGGAGTAATTATCCTCGAACAATGCTCCGTTCGAGTGGAACAACCGACCAATCACGTTCCTTACGGATTCAGCATAGGCAAGTACAAAACAAGCGTTCTCTAATCGCAACTGCTCCTCGCCCTCGCTACGATACACAACGACCTTATCGCAACTACTCCATCTGTTCCGAGTATTTACCGTACTTATTCCGCCTCGACGTTTTTCTTGGCGCGCGCGCCTTGGAAAGGGTTGACACCCTTTGCGCTCGCATTGCTTTCAGCTCGGGCGGAATTAATTTCATATACACTTTGACGCAGCGCGAGACTTTACAAAGAGTTCCTTGTAAGAGAGAAAAGACCGGGCATGCCGGTAAAAATAAACGTTTTAATCCTCAGCGGCGTAGAAGAGCCATTGTAACGTTTTTAAAAGTTATACTTTTACGACTTTTTTCTCTCCACTCCCGTGGGGAGGATTAATTTCCCCTGGAATGGGAAGACCGCTCTCTTAGAAACGTTCGATCGACTTCCACGCGCGCCGTTCGTCTCCTTACGGTCCGGTTTTACAACTTCTCGGCTTGACGAGTATGACATATCGGTCAATTTCGTGTCTCAATTTTGTCGCCGGACGAGGGAAGTTTTATTGATTGCCGCTGAAATGACGCATCGATTAATTGTTTTGCAGTCTTCAGCGGTGGACTGTTTCAACAGTTAGGAGCAAACTCGGCCGAAGAAAGGGACAGTTGGTTGCAAGCCTTGCAGCTGGCCAGTTACGAATGTATGCGAAGCCAGTTGCTTGCGTTGCGGCAGCGGATAGAGGCGTGCAGCGGCCACAAGCACGACACGGATATACAGATGCTGAGATTGCAACGCGGCATTTCCACAGGTTACATTTCAGAGTTATTTAATCCGAGGTCACGTCAGAAAGTTTTCATGATTAGAGGGACGGCAATGTTGTTGACCGTTCAGAACGGTGCGATTAAGAACGGACGCGATGATTGAACGTAAACACGACGTTACTGCCATTGGGACGAAGAAGTTAACATGCCGTAATTACTTCTGCTTTTATAACTAATCGACGATCCAGAGATTTAATTTGAATAAAAACACTGGGATGCAGACTTCAATTAAGATAACGTTATAGTTAGACAGTATAGTATGTACAGACTATGACTGTAATTAAAGAACTGACGCTGTACTTTTAATTACACCGCCGTAATATGATACTTTCTAGATGAGCATATCGTACATATGTAGAGCCAGATATTTTAATTATGACCTTAAATACACTCACCGTCTTAGCACTTTGTAACAACAACGTGGGATAATGAAGCGACGGGTGTTTTTTTTTTTTTTTCAGATCCCGCGGAAATTCCTATTTGCGAGATATCTCTGGCGTGCGATAATCTTTTATGCGACGGCCACGGTCGGCCGCCTAATCCCGTTTTGGAAATCGACGTTCAATCGAAACGATCGAAGACTTGGATCAAGTACGATCGGACCGAGGTTGTTGAGGTAAACCTGATGCGATTTGTCAAATCGACGTGTCAAAATATACTTCAACGCGTACGGCCAGAAATGTTGGCGATAACGAAGAACATATGCTCTCTGTGGTACTTCCTGTGCTCAATCAAAGCCGGAATTTGGTGGGCGATGATATGCATGCGTTTTGATACAGTGAGAAGCATTCAAAGCCCCATACCATAAATTCTTCGTGACTATTCAACAATTACATATTGCTATAAGTGTATTTTGCGTTTTTGAGTATTTTTACCTAAATATGTTTCGTCTATTTTGATACTCTAGAGAAGCAGTAATCCAGGTTTTTTAACGACCGTGAGTTTTCGAACGAGCGACGGTCTAACCACAGACACTAAAGTGAGAATAACTGCTTACGATGTCAGGGAAAGAGTCAGCCAGACGGCGACGCCGATCGGAAGTGCTATCGTGAGATTTAGCGCGGTACAAGACACGCCAAGGTAATATCCTTCGAGTAAATACACGCTCTCTACGCTAATTCTAAGTTTAATATTGCGAACGCACGTGGGAACGCTTACGACTGTTAATATTCAGATTAAGGATACCTTTGAAATCAGCAGAAACAACGACAGTTGGCTTTTTGACCATTAATGTGTGGAATCTCGAAGCAGAGGACAAGGGAAACAGTACGGAAAGTACGCCTTCGAGAAATGTATCCACCACAAATACTCAGGTAATAGATGAAAATTATTATTCACCATTGCCGTAACAATCCGGTCGACTAATTGTTTCAGGTACTCTCCCATAGACGTTCGCAGTCGCTGCCTCCGCGATTAGGAACGAAAATTAAGCTGCCGCATCAAGGGCAGCTTAAGCTCCTGTTCGCTAATCCCTATATCCAGACTTATAGGTAACGGTAATCGATACACGAAAGTGCTCGTCAGAGCATTGAGTAGCTAATTCGTTATCGATTCGTAGATTTCACTCTGGCTTGGGCGGCGACATTTGCGTACACGAGATCATGGCTGAAAGCAGGCTCTGCTTCCAATTTCCTCAGCAACTGCTGTAAGTGTCTCATTAGCCTAATGGGGGAAATTTGTAAAATTACGAATTTACGTAATCTCGTTTGTAGCGGGATTTGGATACAAGAAGAGAAGGAGCTTCTTCAGGAGGTAGCAGGAATGGGTGAGCTGAGAGAGCCTTGGCACACGAAGCAGGTGGAGTTACTCGATCGTCATCTTCACCTCCTGCACTTGTACTCGCAGGCGAAGGAAAACCTCGCCGCATTCAGAGGTAAAGGTAACTGATACGATAGCGTGTAGTACCGATTATTGCACGCCATGTACTGTAATTGGTATTTATATACACGACAGCTAACTATATCGCAGGGAGCTACTTCAAGCAATCGTCACGTAAAAATGACAGAAGTCTCGAATTTGCTCCTCTCAACTTGCACCTTCAACGAATGTGGGTTCATAACGATACCCTTAACAAGTGCGGGTTTTATGATTTTATCAGCGTCGGAGCGTTCACGGCTCATTCGCACAAAAGTAAAAACGGGGGGCTCATAAGGTAGTACGACATACTTACATTGCGTATGAAATTAGGACAAAAAAAAGTAGCAATATAAAAATTGTCGCAAATGCTGTTCCAGGCTAGTGCAGGCACTCAAGGAATCGCCTACGCGCGGCAATCAGTTCTATCAAGGAACGCCGAAGATAACTATGGCCCACGATGCGATCCAAGCGATTAAGCAATTGCGACGGGACGTGGTAGAGGCGATGCGATCTCTTATGAAACTTGCCAAGGAGAAACAAACCAGCGGTATGCTTCCGATATGCGAGGATATGATTACCAAAACGAGAATACTTCTTAGTCTTTGGGATCCCGGACTGGTGGAAGAAGCCTTAACTTTTCTGGAGGAACACAAGGTGGCAAAGGTCCAGGAAGACACGAACAATGACGATAACTTGACGCTCGACTTTAAAACAAACCAATCCTTATCACCGTTCAAAAGGATTACACAACAACTTAATTTCGACTTGAAAAGCCCCGACTTCGACGACTTCGTTACACCAGACACGCCAGAGTGCGTGAAAGATATCTGGTCGAAAGAGAGTGCTAAAGCCAAATATGCACCGTTAGGTACGAAGATGGAAGCTAATAATAGTAACACCGGTGAACTTACAGCTGAAGAAAATTTTGTGATCTTTCCGGAGGTTGAGGATGATCCGAAAGATAACGAAATTAAAGAGAACGGTACGTACGAAGACGGGAACAATAATGAGGACGAGGAACGGGATGATCTCAAAGGAGATATCGATCTTAGTAGACGGTTTCTTGATATGCAAAAAATGTGCAATTCCCCGTCTGCAAATTACTATAAGCCGACAGACGAGCCCGAGCCCTGGGATCTCACTCAACTGAACATCGAAGCAAGCGTCATGTGCTTGGTGTCGAAAGTAAAGTTCTTATGTGGCAGGTGTAGTAGTCCGGCTGTTCGATTGCGAAACAGAAATGGCTTAGGCAGATCGCAAAGTCTCAAAGGATGCCTGCCAGGCAATCGAAATAACTCGGCTGTCGTGACTATCCAACCGAAGAACGGTATTAAGAGTGAGGAATCGAGTAAATTATTAGAGAGTTCTCCGACATCTCCGCGTCAGGATGCAAGTCCCGGGTCAGAAAAACCGACGCCCGCTTTCTCCAAGGCTAAAGAAGGTACTATTCAATTCCGTAATTTGATTATGTAGATTCGTGTCAATATCGGGCATTATCAGGGACAAGTAATACTCATTATAATACGTCTTTCGATAAAGTGTGCCAAGCGGTCGACTCGATGACGAGAGTGATAAAAAGTAATTCAGTACAGAGGAACAAGTTTACCGAGGGTCTGGACTTCGCGTCGATCGTCGACTGGACGAGCGAGCTTAGACCGAGTATGAAGAAGCTTCGGCAGGCTATGGACGGCCTTCTAAAGACTGCCAGGCTCACACACTCAGTGTTTCGGGTACAAGAGGACGCTAAGACGGCACAACGAGCTTGTAACGTGAGATACAGACGGGACGTTTGCTTCAGCCAGGCGGTAAGTACTTCGTTAAATTGATATGCATACATAGTAATTCTGCTAAGGGCCTGTTATGGGGTATTTGAAAGTGATTCTAAGACCCAGTAGGAACGTAAGAATAGCCTGAAACAAAGGCTGTGTGAAAGGCTACGTCTTGGCAAGGAAACCCTTTATAAAACTTTCAGCTAACTGCACTCGTGTCAGGCATAATGGCGAAACTTTGGTGCCAACGCCCAGACCCCATGTTTCTATTGATCCTAACAACTCTGGGTCCTCTGGTTTCCTTCGAGGGTCTTCTGAGTTATCACGGGGACGAAATCGATATGTGGGGAGACATGGCGGTCGCTGTTGAGGACATGCACACTGTTACGTTTACTTTGTCTAGATGCGGTATCCATCCTAGGTACGTAGAATAATTATGATGAAAAATTCTCTACCTCATAAAACGTTCATCCAAAACAATTTAGCAAGATACTTTTGGTATCTCTTTGTAGAATTGAAGGAATGCCTGATGCACCGTTTCAACTCCCCTTGCCACGAGTAGTTGGATCTCGTTCGGCATTAACAGTAATGCTTCCTGTGCCGGATGCTATTTATTCATTACTTCCGCTGGTTCCTTCATCGAGGCAAACGTTATCCTTCAATGTTACACCTGTATTCTTTAATATCGGTATTAATGAAATGGCTTCCTTAGCCGAGAGCCTTGGCACCACAAAGCCACAAGAGAAGAGTAATATGGATAATTTTGATAGACTTAACGAGTACTACTTAAGATTTAAGAAATTGAATTTACCTACGGAACCAGCATCAACTAGACGTAAGCAATTCTTGCCTACACTTCTGTACATATCTATACATATTTTCATGATAATCAGTACATGCTGAAGAGATAACTCGTTTGTCCTGTGATTGTTTTTTAGTTGGCACCAGATCAGCTCTGAGCCATACCCTAGCGGATATGATGACAAGTCTAAAAACCTGTGTGCAGGCGAAAGTGAATAAAAATGTCGAAATACTACAGCTATCCTCGCAAATTTGCCGACGAATGCGTGGCTTGCGATTTACGAGTTGTAAAAGTGCCAAAGATCGAACCGGAATGTCGATCACGCTTGAGCAAGTGAATATACTCTCGACAGAGTATCATTTGGCGGAGCACGAGTTCATGAGAGCTCTCGACTGTATGCGAAGGTACGTATATTTTAAGAATATATTCCAGCCAAAATCAGTCTCATGTTTTAGAAAAACATTATCATTCTTGTTCTACATATGTGCACAATCTATTCATACGATGTTTCACTTTCAGTGAAGGGTGTCGTCGTGAGAATACGTGGAAAAATATTGGAGTAAGAAAGTACGCGTTCAATAGCTTGCAGATTTTGACACTTCCGAAGTTGTACCGACCCCCAACCGGCACATACGGATCAGCACAAACTTAAGCTAAATGATAACAAATATAACTGCCGTTCAACTTGATTTATTGGTCGGTTACAGCGATCAACCGCGACTAACTGACAACGAACGATGTCGTGGACTTTGTTGCGAATACGTGACTTTTAACAGAAGGTGCTAACATTCGATCGTGCGTTTGTTCGTAGCTGCCTTCAAATCGGTCGATACAAACTGTTTTCAGAACATGTTGTGTAGAAGACTGTACGCGTGACCTTTTTATTTCTGACAAATTTTAATATAAAAAATAACGTTATGGCTAATTGGAACAGAAAGAGCGTTTAATTTCCAAACAAAATAATTATTATTTATTGTTATACACAAAATGAATTTTCTGTTTTTCGATGTTTATTGTATATTTCGTTCGCAGAGTATAGTAGAAAGTACTGTTATTACAGAATCGGCAAAGTGGCTACAATGTTGATCATAAAACTTATACTTGATCTGATACAGGCATATTCGAGAACGTTATGTTGGAGAAAAGTTAAAATTTGGGAACTGATCTGAATTGACGCACGATCGACGCACAAAAGACGACCGCAAGCTCCTCGACGTGAGTACGCGGATACATTGTGTAATAGAAGTTTGTCTCAGGAATTGTATTTCGGAAGAAAGCGTTTTTAGCGAGTAATGCATCTCTGAAATATGAGAGCCGACAGTACCTCTTAAAGCGCGGGTATAACGCGACGTACATGTAAATGTTGACTGTATACAATGAAAATGTTTATGGACGCCCGTTATGCGCATTATGTTCGTATGGACGACTCATTCCCGAAAAAAAGGTACATCCGTTAAGTAATATAACATCGAATCGCTCGTAAACAATACGAGTAACGCTACGTAGTACGTAGTCACGTACTATCCCAATCAACTGTAACTACAATTTTTGCCATTGCGTTGTCTCTTCCATAGATATAGATGTTATATCCTTTCAGGATGAAAATTGTTTTTGAATAAATCTATTAACACAAATCCTGGCGCTTATTTGGTTTTTCCTTTCGCTCCACCCATGAATACATATATATATAGATTCTGTCGTTTTGTGGTATTGGCAGTCAGTGTGGTTCAACATTTTTCTTTGCATTTTCCTTTGACATTTTTCTTCGACCGACACGCAGGTAGATAATCGCTGCTAAATTCTGTACAATGTGGAACAGCTCTTTTTCGAAGAATCCCAGCCGTCTTAAAAGGAATGTGTATTGTGGCTAACAGGTACGGCGGTTTGAAGAAAAATCTCTCTCACGGCACGTAAAATTCACTGATAGAAAACGTATGTAAGAAGGAAGTTCCGTTAATCCCGAATAAGACTGCATTCCATTTTCGAAGGTTTATAGAAATTTGCTAGCCTCACACACACACGTTTCGTAACGTTTCTTCATTCCCACATCTTAAAATTGTCCATGCTTACACTATTACAGATTCATGCCGCTCCGTAATGACCAAAGATCAATGGCACGTACACCGTTTGAGCCTAATGGTTTGAAATTCACTACGTGCGGGCGTTATCAGTGGGCCATTGAATCTTGTTCCTTCCTGCCGCCTGCTTCTATTAACTTATGTTCCAAAAGTCTATAAATCCGTACTCCATAATGATCAAACTTTAACACTCGAAATCCTAAGAGACATCGAGCATAACATACTTTCCTTCAAACAAAATGTATACAGGTCCACATTGCACAAGTTTCCATACAAACCCAACGCATTACCTACCGGTTGACGTGCGTCGAGGCATTCTCTAAAGGTGAAGAATTTTGGGCAAACGATCCGACAGAAATTCCGATAAACGAATAGGCAGAACGGGCGTGTGCAGGTTGGTAGAAAGTCGCCTACCAGCTGACGACTAGCTTCGAGCCGCTGTTGAGCGTGTTTACGTTAGTTTTCGGAGCGATCAAAGATCGGGGTGTACGGGCCGCGTGTGCAAACCGCCGGCCGTGCCAGGTCAAGAAGTATCGCACGACTGCATCGACATTCGTTCATTCTTCGGCGTTGCCTCATTGTGGCAGGGTGCTTCTTCGTCTCTCTCTCCGTCTCCGTCCTTTTTCCTTCTCTTACTGATCTGTCCCTTACCCCCGGCATGCTGACTCTGTCGTACAAATCCTCTCTTCTTCACTCTGTCCCTTCTGCGTTCCTTTTCTTTCCCTTTTTCGGATTCCCTGTCCCACTCTCCTCGGCCCGGTGTACATCTCTCACTCCTCCTCCTTGTACCGCTGTATCCCTCACCTGGCTCCACCTCCGCAGAATGTCGCGTGGCGGGCGCACGACTGCTATGCAGTCTGTGCGACACGAGAGGAATCTCAAGCGGTCCCCAGTTTCGACGCATCCTTCGGTCTCGAATTTCGAAGCCCAATTTATGAAATAACCGCCCCGAGAAACATCTGTCACCCTTTCCTCTCTGCTATGTGGCCCCATCTATTCGTCCGACTACTCGCGTGCGTGCTAGATTTCGACGATACGCGCTTCAGAAACTATGCGGCGTATCACATATTTCAATCGAAAACTTTTCTCCGTACTCTGTAGCATCGGTCTAGTGGTAATCTGACGTTGTTGCTAAAGGACAAATTAGTATAGCTATGTCCACATACATGTATGCGTTTGTTGTCATATTAATAACACGACTCTGTTACGTTAGACGATTACTTCTTAATACCTTCATTTACGAGTATACTTTAGGAAAGCACAGCGCGCTTGGATGTGATTTGCATTAAGATCGTATGCACGGCAATACGTCTCGCGCTTCGCTGACTTCGCCATACGGGGATCCGATTGAAGGTGGACGAGCTGTGCAGCGGAACGATTACATCATGTGAATCGACGGACATGAACGAACCCAGGGCGATGCCGGTTGTCGGTGGCGACGCTAGCAAAACGATGAGCCGCGCACGTGCCCAGCACAACGCCCGCGCTTTCGCGCAAGATTACGAATATTACGATTATTTGCACTACTACGTGAATTCATAATAACAGCATTACTACGTTCCACGTTACTAAATAGAATATAACACTGACTGCTTCGACGTTAATCCTTTTGTCAATCGTTGACCATATCAATCACTCTCCGAACAAATTTGCTCGCCGCGCAATCCAAACACGAGCCCTCATCTTTCATTTCCTATTTACGCTGGTATTCAAATAGGGGGTTGCTTTCGGTTCTGACGGTCAAGGTTGAGATACGCGTGGCACATAGTGGAGAGGTGAGCAGAGAGAAGGAGAGAATAGACGAAAACAGAGAAAGAATAGAGAGAAGGAGATTTTGGGACAAGGACGCATTCAGGAGGAAACAGAATGGAGAGACCGGAGGATCTGTAGGGGCGGCGATCGCGTGGGGGTACACGCGCTGCGCTCTATACATACCTGGATCCGAGGCAGAGGCCTGGTGTTGGCGAACACCTGCTCCACACCGGGTACCTCCCCGACCCTTTGTCCAAGCGGCGATATAAGACTGGTACTTCGTTTCGACGGTACGCCAGTGTGCTTTCGAGTGTTCGCCAGTACCGATCACTCGCACGAGTACAATATTCTTTTCGCGCTCATCTACGATTCAACCCCTAACGCCGGCTGAACAGAACTTAGCTAAAAATAAAGTTTTACGAACCATTAGGATTGCGCTTACGATTGGTGATGTAATCGCGGAAAGGACTTTGACGATACAACGATTGTGTGCAACTGTGTTTAACGATTCGTCACCGTCGTTTGGCGCGACGATTCTCGCGTAATCTGTGACGTTCCGTCAACTCATCTGCTGGTCAACGGAATCGTTTGACCCCGACACGATGGCTTCTGCGTCGCTTCTGATCTTGACTCTTCTCATCGTTGCCGCAAAGGTCAATGACGGCGCGTGTTCCGGCGAGAATCTCGCCACAACGATCAAGCTCCTTCGGGAGCAGGTGAACGCGCTTTTGGATCATCGACAGGAAGATTATAATGCCCTCGAGGAGAGTCTGAAACGTGCGATGGAGAAGAATACGGAGCTCCTCGTGCTACGGGACGAAGTCAAACAATTGAGGTGATTACCCTATGTCCCATTTGGTCCATTATTTTTTTCTGTTCACGCTTCGCTGCACTTTATCTGTATTTTAGAAAATATATTGATACATATTTATATGTGGTAATTAGATTATATCGTTATATATTCAATTTAGTTATATAACAATATTGAAAGTACATGTCTTAATAACATACAATTAATGTAAACCTTATCCAAAGGCTTGATATTTTACGGAACGCTAAAAAAAAGCAAAAGGGTACTTTATCCTGTACTTTATTTTCTCGATCCCGTTCTTAGTTCTGCCGTAAAAGTACTGTAACAGCGCGTGCGGTATATGAAATAGGTCTCGGTTAGGGGTGTAGACTGCGGATAAATACAATTTCTTTTCTACGGGGCAAACGTGCATGACTTCTTCCGTTAAAGAGAGGAAACGTTCAATTGCACGCATGCGTGGGTTTACTACTTGAGGGTAGAAATGGAATCGGAGCAAGATTCTTTGAAAGACTGAACGCTTCAATACATCCGGAAAGAGATGTAAAATAAAATTTTACATCGCATTTGAAATTATACATCGTTTTACGTTTACGTGACTTAAAAATTTAATTTCGGTTTACGTTTCTCGAAAATTTCCGAGATAACTACAAATGAAATACAGCCAATTTAAAAATAATTTTCCTATCACGATATCACCAAGTATACCGACTTGAAATCAACCAACGTGTATCCGAAAACTTGGACTACATAATTTGAATGAAAACATTTCAATAGATGTACGTTAGCGTGATCAGAAAAATCAACAAACCTTGACACAAACGATACTTTTTCGTCCCATCGATCAGCCCCCTTGCATTATTTTACTTTCGACTGCCCTCATACCGGCATCCATCACGTTGCGGGTAGAATAATAATAGGTTGTAACCCTCTTTCTATCGGCACAGGAAGGAAGTGAACGCGCTGCGGGGCGGAACTGGCAACGAGGCGAAGAATGAGCGGTTGAGGGTCAGATGGCTGGGCAGTGCCGTGACCGAGCTTCAAAGCGAAATAGCGGAGGTGCTAAGAACGAGGAATGCAAGCGAGGAATTCGCCGAACGTTCGCGGATGAGGAGCGAGCTCAGTCTCCTTAGAAGCGACGTCGCCGAAGTAGGCAGGGGAGTACGTGACGTCGGTGGCAGGATCACGAAGATCGAGGCTGCCCTCGGCACCATTCGCGGTGACATCGCAGCGGTCAAGGAGCGCGCCAGTCTTCTGTCTCGCACCTGCGCCGATGTGACCAGTCAGGTAAATCGCCTGTCTCCACTCTTCTTTACAGCCAAGCCGTTGAGCTATAAATATAGACCGCTTAGTATGCTTTCGAAGGGGACGCGTGCATGCACGAAAAGAAGGTAGAGAGTGTACTGACACGAAAGAAAGTACTTAGCCCGATTGTAGTATAATCAAGGGATACAGGGTTTATTTTTAGAATAACATCTCTCGGCACTTCGCGCCCGGTAAACGAAAGCGCGCTGACCTCGGCCTACTTTTGTCAGTGCGCGGCGCGAAATAAAAGACGCGGTGCAAGGTAGAGCTACTGACGATTCGCGCCGGAGATGAACCCTGAAAAAATTAGTGCGATTGAGTATATTGTTGTGGGCGAGCACAAGAGACCCAGCGATTCACTGTGCCGGTGTGAATTGCGAGGGTAGCCCGGGCTCGCGGGGCACGTCTTCGAGGCACGCATTTCGTCCTCTTAATGTTAATCCATAGCCCGTGCACAGGTTGAAACGAGAGGAGTAAGTACGCGCGTGCTTGCACGCAACTCGGCAGTGGCAACAGTGCCGCCAATACGCATTTAGTATTTGCACAAGGAAGGAAGGAAGGGCATGTAGGGTGTGAGCGTGCGTGCGGGCAAGAGGGAAAGGAGAAGGGAGAGGAAGAGAAGGCAATGTGCAGGCCGTCGGGTGCACCTGCGGTGTCCGTACGCAGGCAGCAGGCAGCAGGCAGCAGGCAGCAGGCAGCAGCCAGCAGCCAGCAGCCGGCTCTTCGACTCCTGTTTCTCGTTTTGCCCTCAGTCGGCAGCTGTGCCCCATGTGCTCTTTGTCCCCCTCCGCGTTCCGTTCGGTTACCACCGGCGCCGCCACCGCCGCCGCCACCGCCGCCGCAGGCTTCGATTTGCCTCTGCCTCCGAATCGCCTTTCCACGTTCCACCTCTTGTTCAATTCCCCCGCACGCTTTGCCTCTTCGTCTTTCGCTCTTTCCACCTACGTGCGGTGCACGAGAAGCGATCGCATCAGCGTGCGTTACCCCGAGATCGACACGGGGAAAGGGAAGAAATGGGGAAAGAGGGGAACAGCGTGTTTCGGCACTCGCTACTCAACGCTCGCCAATGCCGCTTGCACCTGCCTGCCGTCGTTGCTTCGCTCCCTCCTTCACGGCATCAAGCGGTTGCTCGTTTCGTTAACGACGACACTGCTAGTGAGCCTTTTTCGGGAATAGAATATGCTTTTACCTTAGGAATTTTTAAAAGCTTCCTACATATATGCATACAATGTCGCCGTTCGTGATTATATCTTTACGCGCCACTGGCTTCTTATAATTGCGGTATTTTTGGTATATAAAGAAATTAGTTCATGATTTAGAACGACTGAGCGAAAGTGTAACCTTTGCGCATTTTCTTCTTCCAGCTGAGCACGGTGCAGATAGAACTAAAGTCCTGCAAGTGCGAGAATACGCCAGCTATTCCGAAGGATCACCTGTTGTCGCAGAACGAAGTTGGGCACGACATTAAACGGATGGAGAATCACGCTAGCCATCACAGCACGAGGCACAGCTATTCAAGGTCTCTGGCCCGCAGAGTCGACGAACGTCTGTCAAATTTGGAGCGCAAAATATCGTTGGTAGCGCGCAAACGAGCAACAATCGAAAAACGCGTTGTCTACGAAAATCAGGAGTACCTTTCCTCCCGCGTCAGCGATATTGAAAATTCTCAACTCGAATTGTCCCGTCGTGTAGCGAACGTTACCGAGGAACTCTCTTCGGCAAGGAAATTAGGCGAGTCAATGGTCCGACTCTTGGAATCAGTACAAACCCTCGAGGACAAGATGGACACCAACGGACCGGATACTAAACGGGAACTATCGCGTCTCGAAATAAATGCGGCAAAGAAGGCGGCTGAACTATCCTGGACTAGAGAAGAACTGAGCAATCTTCGCGGTGCAGTTCAGGCACTTAGTGTAAGCGCATCAAAGTTGCAAGAGAAAAGCGATCGTCAGCAGGAAGCCATCAACAACATTAACGGCACGCTAAGCCGATTAGACTTGAGCCGATCTTTGGATCGAGCCGCGAAAGTTACTCACGAACTGGAAGAGGTGGAAGACCGATACAGGCTGTTAGTGGACACTCTTCCAGGGAATTGTGACGAGACAGAGGGTCTCGCGCTTCTGGCTCCGGGACCGGGTGCTCCTCTGCTGGCTTCATGCCATAAAGGTTGGATAATCGTTGCCAGACGAATCGATGGAAGCGTAGACTTTGATCGCAGCTGGAACGATTATTCTTCAGGATTTGGCTCGCCTGTGAGCGAGTTCTGGATTGGCAACGAAGCTCTTCATCGGTTGTCTCGCGACAATTGTACCAGACTGAAGATCGAGCTGACAGATATATCCGGAAATCGTTGGACTGCCGAGTATGAGGACTTCAACGTTGATTCCGAAGAGACTGGTTACAGATTGCGAGTGTCGGGCTACAGCGGAAACGCGACTGACGCGCTCTCCTACCAAAACGGCATGGCTTTCAGTGCAAAGGATCGTGATATGGACATCAGTTCGACTGATTGCGCTGCAAATTATCACGGCGGATGGTGGTTCAGTCATTGTCAGCATGCCAACTTGAACGGTCGGTACTCCCTTGGGTTGACATGGTTCCAATCGAATACCAATGTTTGGATCGTCGTTGCGTCTTCAGAAATTTCTATCCAGAAGAAAGGAAGCTGTTGACCTCTGAGCGCTGGGAAGATTGGCGGTGCTTCTTTGTCTTGATATAAGACTAGTCGGACTCAGTCATCCATCCGATCTTGGAAGAGAATATTCCAACGCGTACTGATTTTTAGTGGTACGGTGTATTACAACAGGGTCGGATGTAATGTCAATATGCTTGAAAATGCATGGACCGGGGATGTAAAATTGCTGAGATTCTGTCAAATTCTTGTTGATATGACGATCTTAGTTAAACCCCAGCTAGATCATCACGGAGTCGTCGGCGTAGTTTGGATGAGAGAATAATTCTTTATTGTTCATTCAAACTATCGCGGCTCGAGATGTAGCCGCTACCAGCAAGTCAGTGTTGAATTGAGATTCAAGTGACCGGTGATACTGTAAAATAGACTTTTTCTCGACGGACTGCTTCGCACGTTACCCATTTCTCTGTACTCTAGAACTCAGGAGAGCACGCGGAACAAGACACGTTGAATTTCTTTTAACGCTTGACGCGAATACCAAAGAGTTAAACATAATATAGACGTTTATGTAAATAGAACGTAGAATTAAGTAGACAGTAGCCAGTCAGCACATTCGAATTGACCGAGATACTGTTTGCGGATAGCCGATCAGAGAGGATGGCGACACGTAATTGCAGGGCAAGTACTGATTGCGTTCTCCACGATACACGTTGTATGGATGGTACAAAGATATTGCTTGAAAAGCTTAAATCTGTCAAGATATTTATGTATGTGTCATGTATGTTTATACATTTCGTTTTAATAAATCTTTGATATCTTTTTAACAGAGTTTAACAAAGTTCCTTTACCTATATAACTGCTATATAGAACTTAAGTCTAGGGAATCAAATTGTCAGTTTCAAAACCGCTAAACGACGAATGCGTGGTGGACTAGGCACTTGAGAACTCCGTAGTAGCATGTAGCAGGCTTCTCTCGGATCAATTACATGATTGATATCCATACGAGCATTACTCGGGTTCCTGAACTTGTCAACTTGGTACTTCTTCCCTCACTGTCTCATTACCACCTGCCTGCTGCTCTGTCTTTATGAGGCTTTCAGTGACACGTGCGAAACGGGACTTACACTTTTTTTCGTGCACGAATAAACTGCCGGAGTTTCCATAAGCCAAACCGCATATTTTACAAGCAAACGGTCTCTCACCGGTGTGCGTAAAAGTATGCTCTTTCAGGTACTTGTAACGCCTGAAAGATTTGCCGCACGTTTTACAATGATAATTTGCCTCACCCGTATGGTTTCTCAGGTGATATTTCAGTCCGTTTGAAGATGCAAACGCGGCGCTGCAAATGTGACAAATGAAATGCTTATCGCCCGTGTGCGTTCTCTCGTGTCGATTTTTGTAACTGGGAATCACGAAACTTTTGTTACAGTATTTACATAAATGCGGTTTTGAACCGTTATGCGATTTAAGGTGAAATCGAAGGCCCGAATTAGAGACGAACGTTTTGCTACAAATATCACAAAGGTACTGAATTTCAGTTTTGACAGGAGATCCTATGCCATGCATACGCAAGTGAGAATTTAGTTTGACTTGTTCAGTGAACGGCATATTACAAACACTGCATTTAAGATCCTTATTGTTGACAGTGGGTTCTTTATCAGGCATAATCTTTATATTTGACAAACATGTAAGAGCATCTTTATCCATATGACATTTTGCATGTTTAGCCAACGTTTTCTTAGATGCGTATACCTTCTTGCAGACATTACATGAAAGTGCACCCTTCTTTATTACTTTATTGTTGATATTTTTCTCTTTGGAGCTCTCCTCCTGGGGGATTTCTTCACTATGAACAGTGGGCACATACACGTTATGTGTATTTTCTTCCATACATGATGGTTTAACATTAACATCACATTCATTATGATCAGTGCAGTCAGTGACAAAGTCAAAAGACTCCACTCGAGATTGTGTTTCACCATTTGGTTTTTCACTACTGTTTGCGAAGCTAGTTTGTGTTATTGATAATGGTGCTTCGACCTCAGTTTGTACATATGCATCCTGCAAGTATTATGAGGTAATGTATTTTGACAGAATGACAAAAAATATTTAATATTTACTTGTCTATTAGTATCCCTTGTGTTATTAGAATATTTGTTGGTCTTAATTTGATAATACTTCCGTAGCCTCAAATCAGATTCCTTGCATTGTTTCCGAAAGTCATACGCAGAAACCACTTTTGTTTTGCAGCATTCGCATATTAATTTTGGTAGGGCATCATTCTCAAATACCTGTTTCACAGACGAATACCATTGTTAAGAATTAAGCAAATAACTAAATATCTAGCAAACTTCGTGTATCTAAAATATATAAATTCACCTCAATCGAACAACAATCCACAATTTGAAGCCACAATTCTGGAGCCTCGTTAAGTTTTGCAAAAATAGGACTCATCGCAGATCGCGTCTGAAGACATAACCTACACACTTTGTGCATTATGAATATTTTATATGAACTTTATTGTATAACCTGTAATTCCCTGACGTTTAACGTGAATATCTTGTAAGTATACACACTATCAGGTTTATATCTTGTAAAATGTCTTGATTCTTCCAGAAGAGCAAAATATAAAAGAAGCTGTCCTGTATAAATCGATTGTTTGGCATTAATCATAAGTATAACAAATCAGTTTTATTTGTAAACACGAGTAATGCAATGTGTTATAATAATTTGCAATGTTAATACAGTCAAATTTTATGTTATTTTGCAATTGAGAATGTACACAATTTCATGAGATTTGTCAAGTCCAAGCGTGCCGCTCGCTAGCACCAGTCCTCGCGAACCATCGCGAACTGTCTCATGATTGCTCATGATCGGGGGACTCTACTGGCTCTAGCCGTGTCACATCCAACGTTACCGACTGGGTGTGGAACGACAACTGTCCAGATGAGTTGATTGAACAGTAATTAACATAATTTGCTTATATGGTTTTTCTGTACATAAATTTGCTTAAAGATGACAATTGCTGTATAATGCTACTAATTATGCGGCTTGGACGATTGGGTGAATAAATTATCTGGCTCGCTGTTAAAAAAAATAATATAGTCCCGTCATGAGTATTGAATTAAACTTTTTAATTTTTTTTACGGAAACCATGCATTTTTCGTATACATTTGGCACCATCGCCACCACCGCTACAGTTAATCGGTACTCTAATGCAGCACACCATTGTCAGACACAGAGTGCGCTTGAACCAGCCCAAACCAGCCTCATTTGGACACAGCCGGTAAGTTTTTACGTGAGACAGTCCCATAAGATGAACGGTCTATTTCTACACGATACTTCGTCTGTGGTTTTTCGCTTCGGTTCTCTACTGTTGATATCCTGTTGCAAATTATCTACTGACTATAAACAAAGTGTAACTAGTCTTCGCGTAATTACGAATTTTCGTCCGACTTCAGGTGGATTATTTTGAAAATATTTTTTCGATATTTTGTCTTACGTGACTAATTGAACAAAAATTGTATTGCACTTAGAGTAACTTCAAAGTTTTAGATGATCTGGAAAGCTGTGCTTTAGTGTAATGATTTCCAATGAATCAGTTATAACAGGTATTAGATGTGTACAGGAAATTAAATTATTATTTGTTTTCAAATTACACTTGTAACCTTAAAATTGAAATGGAAGATTTATGTGCTGTTTGAAAAGTATTGTTTAAATACATAATGATACATTTATATACTTACTTGCAACATGATGGAACCACAATGAAGACTCTGCAAAAAGGCCATCAAAATAATAAAACCACTAGTTTTAGCCACATTTTTCAAAGGTGTGATAGTTTTGTGAAATCACAGACAATTGCAGAATTAGTTGTAATATTCCTTCAATTTTAGAAGGATGATTTCTAAAGAAAAAAAAGTCAAATTTATTGCCACATGAAAAAAAGAAAAAGTCAGTATAGGTAAAAGTTTGATAGGAAGATGCGAGTTAATCCAACAGAATATGTGTTTTATTCGATATTTTATACTAGCTTACATATGGACCAAGGAACAGCAGCGTCAATGGTACTTTTATGTAGCCATCAGCTTACCATAAAATTGTTAATATTGATGAGTTCATAATTACTAATAACTCAGCGATACCTCTTTAGATAGCACGTGGGTTTCTAACACTTTATAATAAATTGGAATTAAATGATGCAAATAATGTATATATTGACGTGTGGGAAAAAAGACGGTGAGATTAAGTAAATATGTAGTAGAAACACATCATGCGCAGTACAACTAATTGTACATATATTAAAAAATTTGTATCTGTCTTAGCAGCACATGTTATTGATATTTACACAGGAAAACTAATAGTTTTAGAAGGATGCCATCACAGACATTTAAGGTATGTTGAAAAAAGGTCAAAGTTTGCAGCAATTGGTACATATGCTCTTTGTCAGCGACGAGAACATACTAAAGTTATTGTAGTACTAACTATTTTTGGGAAAGAAGAAAATCTCAGTGATATTTTAGAAGGACTCGAGGCTTTGACGTAATGAAATAATATCTTTTATTTGTGAGCGTGCAGTTAAATTCGTACCAAAATCCCCATTAAACGCTTGATTAAATGATCCTCGTACATAGTCTCAATTGGCAAATGATTTTTGCTTCAGCATCAGCGACACAATATCTGACCAACAGAATGTACAGACAATTGTGACACTATCCCATACCATAAGCTATGTAAATTTTCCCAACATTTCCTCGTATTCCATCCCTAAGGGTAGTTTCTGGCATCCTGTCGATACGGTAAACTATCTGTTTTCTTATCATCCGAGTCAGCGAATAGGAAAACGTGACCCCGGTTAGTGAAACCATATTACTCGACACATCCAAGCGTCTGGAGCGTTCGAGCTAATGTGCCACCATACGAGAAACAAGACTGACTAGTCTGGGCGTGCGTATCTTAGAGACATGTGCCGCACGATACCGAAAACGATAGAAGCGGACGCGAAATTGTGGCGCAAGAAGGAGAACGCTAGGAGAAGGTAGCTGAAGCTAGCGACGGCAGTTAGAGAGCGCAAAGGGTTGCACGCGAGGAGAAGCGCCACGCCCGCCCCTCCGTGCAACAACAAACGGGGGCACAGAGGGGATGGAGGAGCGGCTGTTAGTCGGCGCAGCCGCTCGCCGCGTTTTATGCAACCAGTCTTGCTTCGGAGCGAGCGAATATACTCCCTCGGTCTTTGACAGACGGGAAAGCGTGTGCAGTGCTCCATCGGTGTCTGCTCCGGTCATCTCAACTCGTCACGAACGGCCTTTGTCAGAATCCTCTACGACTCGTGCTCCGCAAAAGAGGCCGTGCAACGCAATCCTGCTACCATTAACCGCGCCTTCGATCAAGGGCAAAACCGGCCCGTGTTAGAACCTCGTATTTATGCCTACGTCGCTATCTTGCGCGCTGTCTTTACCGGCGACAGAGAACGAACGTGAGCGAGAACAGGCTAGAGAAGCGGAGAAAAACACAGAAAAACAGGGCACAACCCGGGGGCGAAAAGGCGGTGTCATCAGTGTGGTGCGGTGTGCTCTGACCAACTTTACCGCTTTTGCGTTGAAAAAGGGATTCGGAATACGGTTTGACGGCACGATCCTTCACTTTGCTCGCTCACACACAGTGCTGACTCGTGTCTACCGATCGAGTGCCAGTGCGGACGGTCGGGTGTGCTAACTAGGTGCATTATTCACAGCAGTGTGAGTGTTGTGCGTCATGTGTCCGTGTACATATATACGTGCACGTATAATATTCCATAGTTACGTATATGTGTGACGTGTTAGTAACAAAGAGAAGATAGCGAGGAGAGAGAGTGAGAGGGTGAGAGAACGAGGAGAAGGACAAGAGGAAGGAGAAGGCAAGATAGAAGAGGGAGAGGAAGAATAGCTCCATTGCCAGAACGTCGGCGAGAGGGAGACAAGGAGCGATTTGGACGCGAGGAGTGACAGAAAAAGACGAGCGAGATAGGAGCGATAGTGCGAGGGAGAGAGTCGAACCGGCCGTGAAAGCACGATACGCGGCTGCGTTCACGCCGCCGCGCATTTCATACGGCACGACACGAGACACTCCACGACGACGACGACGACGACGACGACGACTACGACTACGATAAAGACAGCGACGACGACAGCGACGACCACGACGACGACGACGACGACGACGACGTTGGCCGAGACCACGGAAGGAGAGAGAGGGGCGCGTTCCCAGCACGCGCTACGAATTATTACGAATCCACGTAGCTGCAACGCGCCTCCTGGCGCGTACAGGGCCCTCGCTCGGTCGACTTCTTCGACCTCTTCGTCGCCACTATGGCGGACGACGAGGTTCTCTTCGACGATGTTTACGAGCTCTGCGAGATTATCGGCAAGTGAGTAATGAGAGAGAGCAACGAAGATGGCGTGCGTGTGCGAGCGAGAAAGGAAAGAGAGCGAGTATGAGAGCGTGCACTGTGCACAGGGGCCGGAGAGTGTGGCGTGAAAGAGAATGACCGAGGAGTGGGGAGAGCTGCCTAGTGTATTAGAGGTTGGTGCGTGCTTTGCGCACGTGTGCGCCCGTGTGCGCCCGTGTACGTGTCTCATTTTCCGAGCCTGCTTTTACGGACATGCATATGTGCCCCTCTACTGTACGTGCACTGTGTAGATGTGTCGCTTCTTGATATACGTCTCTGTCTCTCTCGCTCTTCCTCGAAGGAGAGGGGATAGGCTGTTAAGAAGGGAGAGAGAGAGACGAACGATGGCGTAAATGGAGTGAGGAAAAGCTGCAAGTCAAGTGAGGAGGATAAGTCAATGTATTGTCCGTTTAAGACCTTTATATAGTTAACAAATTTCCCGTTTCGCGCATCTCTATCTCATAGTCATGTTTCGCGCAAGGACGTGGATTATGCCGTCCCCATTCAATATTGATATACCGCCGTCGCGTAGTTACGTTCGGAGCGCGGTATTTATTTTCGTTGATGCAACTGATTGTGAGTTTGACTCTTCGTGCAACAGTTTGTCTATTTGCATCGCCTTTTTCATACGTACAGTGCATATTATGCGCCGTATGTGTTACTATGAGTCAAACTCATGAGCAGTGTATAGTTCTTGAATAATCGTATTGCTGGCTCCATCAATATAACCTTCTTTGGGCACAATATCTTTCGGTACATTTGCCGTTTGTACGAATGCTTAAGTTATCCGTCATCGGCAATTACTTTCTCAGCTCTGTATGCACCTTTATAAATAGGTAATTATAGGGCGTGATATAGGTTTCCTATTAATGGCTTTTTCCGCTCTGCAAAGGCTGTACTATGGGTCCAGACATGTTAATGTCATCCGGCATAGGGCATAAAAGGTTAAATTACTTTTGCCTAGTGCAAAAAAAAAGATTTTCGAGGTCAAGAATTTCTCAAGATAGATTGGATCAGTCTGGCTGGCATTGATCATTTTCCAAGCGCCTTATATCTATATTAATAAATCAATGATTGTTATTCTAAAAATAGTATCTCTGCTAAAATGCTTGATAATGCTCGTTTTGGGTTAATTTTGAATTTATCGAAATATTAATTACTTTAACTGATAACATATAAGATATTCTTTTAAGCAATCAGTTTTTATCGCATTTTAATATTTATATCACATTTAAGCATCGCAAACGATTATATTTGTCAACTGCTTATCTTTATATTTCACCTATATTTGTTATACGTCGCGTCAGTTGTATATTTACTGTAAAACTTGGCGGATAAAAGGCAGTCATAAGATGTCTATAAAGCAAGGGAAACGGGTGTCAAAAAATAAGAACGACGGGTGTCGTTCATAAAGTAAATTCAGTGCAAGATAGTTACATTTGGAGATAAAGTTAGGCATCTAAAGAGTGACGAAGCACTTAAAGTTTTGTAGAGATAGGGTAGATATCGGTATAATTATATGCAGCGCTATCCCATTCAGTTTTCGTCGTTCGCTTCCCCAAATATTCATGAAATACTTCTGTAACTTTGACAATGAGTGGAATTCGCATTGGGGTATTAGCATTCAAACAGGTAGAAAAACTTGTAGCTTCTTTACCGATATGTTAATGTGTATCAGTATCGATTTATTTCCAATTATTCCGTTCTTAATTTATTTCGATTTATTCGGATCAAATTCATTGGTACTGGTGGATATTAATGTAAAAACAACAAAACATTAATTGAGGAACAACAAATTCAACGTTGGCTTAATTGAATTAATATGAGAGAAGATGTGAGTTGTATCGTTTCACAGAATTGGACGATTACAGACATTGGTTTTATCTTTTGTAACAAATGCATAAAATACAGGTTTTATTGACACGGATGACAAATATTATACAATGATGTTTTAAACTGAATAGTGTTCAAACAGTATGCAGGTGACAATATACGCTATGTAGACCGGGAACTAAATTCAATAGAAATCTACAGAAAAGGAAACTCGTTTATATGCATTCTTGCTTACAATTTGACATACTTTCATTGTGCACATTTGTCCACTACATCATAGCTAAACCCAACTTTGTTGTACAGATATGTTTTCTGTTATAGTTTTATCATGTAGTGTACATCCCTTTTGTTAGAAGACAGTTTTATTTCATCACTGTTCCTCTTCAATGTTCTAAACTTTCCTTTTCATTACATGAATAGATAGCAACGAAACTCTTTTTAATGTACTTCAACGCTAATCCATTACTTAAAAATTAGTTATTTATGGAAATAATCCCGTGACGCCGCATTGAAACTATTAGTTTGTAGGAACTTTAAACACCTTCGATAGGAACTATGATGGATTAATTTTCGCTGCGCGTTTGGTTCGTATAATTGATCCTCGTTTAATTTATTATTAAATCACGATGGAGTAATTGTTAAATATGCGTATAATGGAAGTTAAATCAACAATTGATTCAAAATTGTCTTCATTGAGACCATGAAAGATATTCATCGTGTAATCGGACGTTACAAAGTGCAGTGACTTCGGTGTCAATTGGAGAACAAATAAAACTCAAAGCGTCTTAAGTGTTCGTCATTTAGTACACTTAATTGGTGCTGAATGCCCAGCATTCCTTATCGAATGAATCTCAAGTGTCGTGGACAATACACCCTTAGGCTTTTATGCTTTGGATCGTATTCGTACAGCATTCCTTTCTAAGTATATTGTAGACGATAAAACATTACAAATAGCCAGGATTAACAAATTCAGGGAGAAAATGCTCTGACAGTTATCACGCTTTAATTTCCAAATTAAAAAAACCATATACTTATTTGTTCTACGAGTTAAAATTACAAGTAAAAGTAATCATCTTGTCAAAGCTATTAATGGTATTATCTGTTAGGGGCGTTGAACCCGTACAAATGTATCGATGAATCCGGAAGTAGTTTAAGATACAATTAAAAAAAAATTAAATTTTAATTTACTTCGTGTCTCATCGATTTATATTATAATAACGTCGAACCGTTTTCGCAAAATAGTTGGGTATTGATTCGGGAAACGAAGTTGTCAGGTGTATCTTTGACTAGAATTCAGTTTACGTTTATTTTCAAATGATCTAAGTCAGTTCGGGTTCAAAAAAACATATTCCAATATTCTACTCATAAGAACGTGTAACCATAGAAACGATTTACATTGTAAGAGCAGGTGTTTTCTGAAAGAATTTGTTATATACTAAAAGCATATTTTCTAACCTAAAGACTACCTTCATAACTGCCGGCACAAATGTTCAAAAGAAGTCTGAGGTAACTCGTTAGCACATCGACGCGCGTTTCTGTCATCAAGTAAACCCGACTGTGTTGATAGTATCAAATCTTAGTATTGGGGTAGAGGGCGAGGGAGGCGGGATTTGATTAACCAGCGGTCGTTCAACTTCTCCGCCAATATTGACGAAAAATGTCGTAAATTTATCACGTAAATACGTCGGCCGATTTACAAGCTTACCGACGACGGCTTTGTCCGTGGTGTTCCTTCTGTTCTTTTCCCCGCAGAAGCCGGGGCGTAATATTCTCCAGAGCGGACATTGAGTAAAGATTCGATTTATCGATGTCAGGGAAATGTTACTTCTGAGGACGGTTATGCATGGGATGGAAGGGGTAAGTGGCAAAGTTGCGTCGAAGTTGAAACGAAATGATCGAGGTGTTGAGCTCGCCTTTCGCGGCCATAAGGGTGTCTGTCTGGAAGCGGAAAAGCTCTAAGAAATCCCCAGAATGCCATGACGGGGCTAAATCTCAATGCGGACACGTACGCTGCGAGATACGACTCGCTATGCACTGCTTTTACGATACTCGTCCTACTTTTCGTCTCTTATCCCTCTTTCGCCCCTTTGCCCTCTGTGTCTTTCATTTTTCCACTTCCCATTTCGCCTACATATATATTCTTTTTCGTCTTTCTGTTCTCTAAACTCCTCACACGCGGGTCAAGACGTATATCGCGCTCTTCGAAACTCAGGACAAATCCTTGTTTCGCCAAAGAATTTGAACCCTTCAACGTAACTGTCTGTGCCGCGGCCCACCTACTAAAGACGGCAGGTTTTTGTTTTGCAAAAAGGCATTCTGTCAACAACGATAAGCGATTGCGTTTAAGCAAAAATGTTTGACCTTTATTTACGAGATGTTGTTGTGTTCACCGATAGGGGCGTTTATCGTGCATTAGGAGGGAAGTAACAAACGCGATTGTCGTATTACTGAAGTCTTTTTAATTTGTTAAAATTTTTAAAAGTGCTCAGTATGAATGAATTTTACTATTAGCATCTTTAGCTGATGACGAAAACGGCGAGATATGTTTCTGTTGTTTATAGTGGCGAAAGGTTGACACGTGAGTTATTTCGATAAACTAATTTGTGGATATAAAAGAAACAAAATTATGTTTGATGGGTTTTAATGTTTTTTAGCATAGAGTAGGTAGACATTTACTTGAATCTTTTTTTAAATACCGAAAACGCTATTAATAAATATTGCACAAATTGAATACTTTAAGCGCACAGAATTTCTTCCCAACCTTTTATTTTGAAACAATAGGCCACTTGTTTGTTTCTTTGAGCCGGTTTATGTTCTCTTTCTGTTCGGTCTTAATGAGACAGGTAGATTTATGGGATATAGATTTAGCGAGTCAATTACGATTAAATTATTGTCATCGCGCGCAGGTGTACTTTAATAAAAAACATATTTCGAAAATAGTCATCTACGTGATAAAAACGTATAATTCAACATTCGTATAAATGCACAACACAGTCAAAGGGCAATGAGAGCATGTATGCACGTTTAATCGATAATACAGTTATCCAGTAGACCTGGTAATTACAAACCAACTGTGAGTAAAATTCACGTACCATAACACTTTTTAGTGAAAATTGAGCAATAACATCTATTTCGCGTAGAATTTCTGCAGCCGTCAAATATCGCAGCAATCACATGTTATCCGATGTAATCTGATTCAGCAAACAATATCTGCAGACAGCACTTGTCAAGATGACCCACTTCACTTTTAATTACAGTTATCCGGTATATTGGCGAATGGAAGGGTATATCAGAGATAAATTGTCGTTGGTCGTTATTCATTTTATATAAAAATAAAGCATGGTAGAGTGTAGAAGTCTCGCAAAATGTTCTTATACTAAAACGTCGATAACTTTGAAAGCCGGCAAATAAGGTACTGCCTTCCGGAAGTCATCAATCGTACACGCATATGATACTCCAGCCTCAATATTGTTTTTGTTCCACTCAAGCCAGTCGATCTTGGCGCTGATGTCTGGGCAGAGATAGATATCCTTCGTGATGGACTTGACGAAAGGATCGTTGAGCCCGATGAAAGCGGTGCCCTTCTTAGTCAATGGATCGTAGATGACTTTCCAATAAAATCTCGGCGAATGAAGTGTAACGCTCGAGCCTTCGGCGCGCAATGATATCGGTTGTCGGTTGCCGTGAGCGTCAATCATGGTCATTTGACCGTACGTTCCAGTGTAAACATCCAGGTCCAAGTGACGAGACGCCGCGAACTTCCGAACGCTGTATTCTATTTGATTCCAGTTACCGCCATTGAACGTCTGCCACTGCGGAGCAGTATTCAGATACCAAAATGTTGCCCTGTGCTGCGAACCGTAGACGAAGTCAGCCTTTGCAGACATATGTCCGCGTGCCAAGAACTGAACGGTTCTTTTCAGATATTGGTTAGCTAGTGCGTGCGAGTCCAGGATCCTCGCGAGATTAGCTATTTGGGACTCAAACCTGTATGCATTTTCCATGTTGATTCTTGGGTAATATTCCCTCGCGCCGAACCATTTTCTGGGTCTGAAATAGGTAAACAGTCGTGAATAGTTGCGTGAACCGAGTGAAACGGAATGATCTGCCGTAGAATCTTCGGCATAGAATGACAGTTACCTAGGATAACTTCTTTGATAAGATGCAATCGTGTTGGTCAAATGGAATTTGGTATAGTACGTAGTGTACGTTTTATCGTCACGGCATAGCTCTATCTGTCGCAAAAATTGTCCGCTCACGTTAAAACCGATTTCAATGTTGCTGTGTCCATCGTAGCACGGTGCTGAGCCGACGATATGTTTCGCGTTGCTCTCCGGCATAAATTTGCACACCAAGGAGGAGAAATCCCGTTCGACGCCGTTCACACTGAAAATCGTAGCCCCCGTGCAAACCGCCTTAGCCTCTGGCAGGTTAGTCTTTGCTAGAAAATTGTTCCTTCCCGGGCAGGCTAAATAAATAGGTTGACCCGCCGGTATCCTTAAAGTGCCTTCATCGTCTTCAGGATATAAAACGCTCGCGACACTCCTGTTCCGAGACAGAATTAATGGCTGTGGCTCACGGAGATCTCCAGATTTGTACTTTATAGAAACGACACATCCGCCGCCTGATCAAGTAATTAACAAAAGGTGTGTGAGAGCAAGTTTCCCGGGATCGAGACTTCAGCGACAGAACGATCGTTTGAAAAACACTTACCATTGCCAATCGTATAAGCGGTCGTTAGAGAGAGACACGCAAAAAGGAAAACGACCAATGACATGATCACTGCGAGGTGGCCTTACCGGTTAAACTCTCCCTTTAAGGTATTGCAAATTCATTTTATACGGCCGGTAATGTCTGATGGGATGTATCAGAGCGACGATAAATCTTATATCGTTTCAATCTGATTATTATCACTTTGCACGTGCAAGATAATGATAAACCTACCGGTAAATCACTTTCATTGTTACTAGAACGCTAGGTGGAGGGCGACGGACGGACATGAATTAACGACACGTGACGTAATTGCATTTGTAATGTTTTACATTCAGTTTGAACTTGTTCTTTTTAACCGTCGGCCACGACTTTGTATTAGGTTCAGCGACCGTAGTATTCGTAAATGTTACTTTTGGGGAATACGATTGAATAGATAGTTAGATACTTTATCTACTTCTAATCTTGAATTAGATCTACAAACTCGCACTTGTACTTCAATTTCCTTCATTATCGCGCAAGTTAATCTCATACTCAGACATACGCATGCCGGATTTTCTGATACCAGAAACAACGGAGATAGCCTGACCGATACATTGAGAACGAGCTTTTCATTAATCGTATATATGTGAAAATACTTTTATTAGCAGGTTATTACTATAATGAATTAATCGCGTTGTATTGGAATGCGATGCGAGTCTAGTATATTTATAAAGGTACGGATTTCTCTTAAATTTATGCCAAAATCGAATTTTTGAGACCACACAAAAGGTTATTTCTAATTGCTCTAAATAAAATAACACACGTACGTTATAAACCGCATAAAACGTTTTATTTCCGCCTTTTTTAAGTGGCTCTCGAATAGATACATTTAAATGCAATAGGATTTAAATAGAAACATACGACTTTTGTTTCGCTTATCTGCGGATCAAATTCTCACTCTCACAGGAAGGTCTGCGTTACTTCCGGACTCCGGAGTTAATTTGCTTTGAATTAAATGCAAGTTAGATTCTAGTTGGATTTAGGTCATATCTGAGCAGCGTTCGAATCGCGTGTGGATGAGGTCTATTCAACAATATTTGCATTCTCTCTAACACAAGACTAATAGCAACTAAGTATATGTATTGGAAACACAAAATCATATGTTTATAAGGTTAGTATTTCCTCCTAAAGATATTAATAAGATGTTTTCCGAAGTCTGTATACAAACGTACAGAAATACGACACTAAAAATAACACCGTGTATGACAAAGGAACGCAAAGTGCAATATTTACCTTGCTTTGGCCGCGCAATCATTCATTTACGTAACCACCGGTGAATAACGACTCGTTGGCTAACGAAAACGTTTTCCAACTAACTAAAGTTTCCTTCCTCTCTGCCTCACCGGCCTTCTTGGATTTTGCAACTGTAAAGGGGCATACGGCTTGACCTAGTAACAGGTGAATTACCGCAGTTTATGACGGTGTTAGAAAAATATTTCATTTCCTCACACCATACGTCGTTATTCATACTGCTTGGTCGACATAAATAATATTTTAACACTCAGCCAGCATAATGGCTACTTCCAACCGAATACATTGTTACTTCAATGCACTTTCTAAGCCCGCGAAACCTGTATGCACCTTAATGCGATATTCTTTATGCTTAAATTTGTTTCCCATTATGTCCTATATTTTTCATACAAGTTCTCTATTAGAGGCAGTATACATCGTATATTGCCTCTCTAATTAGAATCACACCTTTTGGGTGAAACCAATTGAAAGATATTGTTATCGCGGAGTAAAACTGCATATTTGTTAAACATCGACGCCCACCGCAATCGAAGGAAACAAATTACGATCTCATGTGTATAACTCATTTCGGTTAACCGCGATACACACGTTCATGCAACACGTATATATGAGCGTTCGGAGTGAGTCGATAAGAGAAACAGCAAGAACCGGAGGCGTACCAGGGAAGGTGATTCAATGGATTTTGAAATAGCAGGGGAGAGGGTGAAAGCGGTATTTCACCTGGCTTAAGCGTACCTCTGAATGCAGCTAACGCGTGAGCGTGCGCTTGTACGAACGCACTCAAGGGGTGGTTTTATTTATTGCTAAAGTGCGCTAGCATTAACCGAGTTCAAATCCTAGTTTCCCATGTTTCCTGCCCGCGTTTGAGAACCATCTATCGTGTTTACGAACTTCTACTAATATTCAAACAAATACGTTATGGAGATAGAACATTAACATGCACAATTTCCAACCTCGAGGATAGAAAGGAACCTATTCAAAATCGACCGAAATTACCGAACCCGAATTGCTTCCACTTTTGCATATTTATAGACTGAGGGTCATCGATTCCAGGCCTCCGTTTGCCATTCAAGCTCTTAAGGGGGAAGTGGGCCAGGTTAAAGTACCGACTTCAGAGGATGCCGCAAAGACTATAACTTTTAAACAAGTACAGATATTGAAACACGACATGCACCGAATTTTTGAAAGCAATAGAGTTTTGCGCGCGCACGTACAGTACTTTGATGCACTTTACATTTGTTCTAGCCAATTTTTACGCGTTTTATCGACATTTTAAGGCCCGTGGCATTTGTAAAAATTGCATTTGAGCGAAGAGTGGCCTGAGGCAGAGAATAATGCCTTCAACTGCCTCGAGGTGTATTGGGTATCGCTATAACGCTTAATACAAAGTTATTATACATAAATTCGTAGCGCGCCATCTATTTTTATGGAAACATAAGTTGTTCCTCAACAAAAAAAAAAGAGAGAAAAAAAAATATTTTCCAGATTTGAATAAATTCTTTCTGAGTGCCCAATCACCATTTTTCATGGAAGTAAAATTACAACTTCGTAATTGCACACAACAAATGCATTTAGTTTTTGTGATAATTGATGCTGCACTGCACTGTCTGTATGTAAATCTGTAACTCATTACTACTGTGAATTCCGAAACATCGGGAATTCGTTCGTTCTTCCTCCTACATGTACAAAGTTTTGATACCGGTTGAAATATCGAATAATGTTTTCCACATACAAAGCCGGCAAACGGAGATGCAGATAAAAGTGACGACGCGTAACCGCTGTAACTAACAACATATTGAAACAATAGCGTTATCGTTATACAGTAATTGAAACAGAACCTTACTGGCAATGTAGTAAAACACATTCGTATTGAACAATATAGCGACGTATGGTATATTTTGAGTAAGTTTGAGGCGTTATTCTTTATCTCAGGAATTTTCCTGCTGATATGCTTTACCACCCACTCACACCACTGTTACACCACACACTGTTACAACGCAGGAACAACAAATGTTTCCAAGGTGTAACACATATCGCCGGAACGGGCATAAAATAAAATCCAAATCACGAGTTTTTATTAAGAACATGTTGAATTTGGTATCTTTAATGACGACCGAGAAAATAACGCGGAATACTTTATGATGAACACCCTGTATATGCATGCACCGTTTTCTAATCCATTTGTCGTGTTTCTATATCTGTATTGATTCAACCGTTATTGCCTTCGTAGTATGTTGTAAAGTCTGCACTCCCCCCTCCCCCCTCCCCCTCTCCCCTCCCATCCCATCCCATCCCTCACAGCCGCCAAAGTTGAATCACAAAAAGACACCTGGAATCGATGACCCCCATTTTTACTAGTCTATAAATATGTAAAAGAAGAAGCATACGGGTTCTGAGTAATTTCAAGGGATTTTGCATATGGCCCTTGGAGAGTAAGCAATATCACGATGACGACTTCGATAATCATAGAAGCATCTACATATGTATGACCAAAGTGCCTAAAATAAATAGAGTTTAGTGGTAAGAGGTACCGGTTTCAAAATATGTACACATTATATATCGTAGCAAAGAGTGTCTTCTAGTCGATGACAACATGCAACTACGATAGCGCAAGCAATTGCATGCGCGATTGTAGAGTGCTTAGACGAAGAGATTTTGATGAACAATGTTACAGGAACAAATGTAATCTTTTAATGTTAATAAGCAAAAACTTTATTACGTACTAAATATGAGGGATTTAGCGAGCACTTGAATATTTCATAAATACTTCATCCATATTAGTTACATTGACAGTTTCTGATCTTACCTAATTGTCCTCATAGCACAGAATAGGTGTCACCAGCTTGACAGAGAAGTTAGGTCTGGTGCCCTGGGTTAGCGTTAATCGTGTTGTGAAGATTTCAAGGGTTTCGATCTCTGATGCCTCAGTAACGACACTCAAAGTCCAACTTTGTGGCGTCTCCTAGGTCCAATGAATAAACAACACGTAACAGTTCCTCGTTAGATCGTATCACGAGTTTTCCGCGAGGATCATTGAATTATTATTGAAAAATCAATATTACGCAAAGAAAAGGGAAAGACAATCATAATTAGAATGCTGTTGCCGCTATCGTCACATTTAAAGCACGACTTTACGCAAAACACTGCAATGTAAATATGCAGCAAACTGAGGGTTTCGTAATCAATGATATAATCTGTAGGATGATTCGCAGTTTAACAGAGTTTATTTATCATTTTTTATCCTTTACCTGACGGAACGATCACTCTCTGTAGTACTACGCCACTTTTCTCACACGCGGTTCTCTTTTTCCGGAAACAGCCTTGAATGAAATAGTTTTTGTTATACATTTTTAACTTTCGTTTTTATGTACAGTCATAAGTGTATCGTATGTACGTAGGTGTACATGATGACTGGCAGTACCGAGTCGATGTAATTTGAAAATATCAGCGTTCGTGGTCCATTTTGTCGCTTTCAATCGTAATGAATACCGGGTATAAATTACTCCTGACACCGTGGTCAATATGCGTGACGCACTGACGGTAATTCTACATCACCGTAAACGTTTATCATTGATCGCCGAAAGGGTTTGAAAGAAATCGAGCTGCGCAAATTGGAAATTCCCATTCGATGAATTTTCATTTTCGCGACAATATCGCCGGGGTTGTTTGCACAATTGAACACTGTCAGCGTCAAAGCAGACTGTCGATAATTTCTAGCCGAGGAAAGGGGTGGCTCTTAGACCGCTGCGGATACTGCTCCGATCAATCGGTTTAATATTTACGATATTATCGACAGAACTTTAGACCGGCTTTTATAATGTCAAGCCAGATGAAGAGATACAAGCAATTTTGACGTGCACAGACCAGTCTTTCGATGGCGTCAATATTCGTACAGGGTTTCATCCTGCTCCGGCAGAAGGTCGGGATAAAAAAATAGGTCAATGCTGTCGTACTAAGAGGTTCCCGTTGTTTTATGTTGCTTTCACGTATGCTCAGATATGTTCGCATTAAGATGTTACGTGAGTCGTTGCAGTACTTTTAAAGTACGCATCGGTTTGCGTCCCGTTCTATTCAGAATGATGGAATTCAAGTGTTGTTCATCCACAACCGTTTTCCTTGACCATAGCAATCGTCTAAGTAAGCGGGTACCTCTTCGATTTCAATAATACTCATCATTGCGCGATAAGTAGTGTCATAAGCCGAAGATGTTTCAGATGAGCTTCAATGGTCCATAAAGTCGAACACGATGCGGTCGGATACGCTCGTAAAATCACAGGTCGACCTCATTCGTTCGTTTTCCAGTAATTGATCGCTGTCGCGGACAAACTCGGAGGCTGATAAATTTCCACAAAGGAAAAATCTTCGCTCCAGTAAATCGAACATCTTACAATATCTCTGAGAAATCAAAAGATGTCTTGCAGGAAGCTTTTAGAAAGAAAAGACGAAGGTGGATGATGCCGACAATTTCCGGCAATGAAGGAGGGAAGAGAGTCATGGTCAATTGCTGGGATGCAATTATATGAACTAGACTCTATAAAGTATATTGCAATGCTGAATTTTATGAATTACGTACATCAAATATCTGAATAACACGTTGTTTGCGATCGATTAGGTAATTACAGTGTATCGGAATCGGATCGTAAACAATATATTGAATTTTCCTCCGTTTGAACCTATCTTCCGTCGCTTGTTAACAATATTTTGCGGCAGATACGACATGCCGAGCCACGAAAGTTAAAAATGCTGTTGACACACACGTTACAATACCTACCGTTGCTGTATCTCTCTTCGTAAATAAAATGTTCAATGGCGGAACTGCGAGGTTTCCTAGAATAGAATAGACATTCAGAGACCACTTTTATTGCAGCATTGTGGTTTACTTATGGATTTTATCGTTCGTATTTTGAGTCCCTATTTCTTCGATGCTCTATTTTGCTACGGGATGATGAATGTGATAAGGAAATTTTAACACTTTAACTTTAACTCTTTCGTCGTTAGTTTTACCGAATCCGTGAATGGCACTTATTTTTGAGACCATCAATTTGTTTGTATGCGAGTCCTTCACGAAAGCCGCTATCATGCTTTGGGCTCTATTTGCTTCTCTGGAAATAGATTCTGCGCTTTAATTGGCTTGGAAATCCGAAGGTCAACTATGTTAGTCGTCGGGTCTGGTCTTTCACGTATCTTATCCATGATGGATATACACTCATTTTATGGCATCGTTACTTAAGCTGTGCGTTTACATTGAACGATTACAGATTCAGTAACCTGGTTTCAGGAGGACCGCCAAGATATAAAAAGATTTTCTGTAGGCAGAATGGGTTCGGCTATGGGTTTTCCCTAAGCAAATTTATACTGGGCTAATATCTGACAAATTCCCGTAGACATTGTCCCAGATAATAAACGTACGATGACCCTGAAAGTGGTGTAACTTGAGCATATATGTGCTTATACGCGAGAATGAGTGCACGAATTTAGGTTGAGAATGAAATCGACGTAACGTGTAACAGCGGCGGACGAAATAAGCCACGAACAAGAGTCATTACCATTGCCTCACATCCTTCGACCATTGTTGCAGGGGACCATTCAGCGTCGTTCGAAAATGCATTCACCGACAGACCGGGCAGACATTTGCTGTAAAAATCGTTGACGTGGCGAAATTCACTTCAAGCCCTGGGCTTAGTACGGCGGGTGAGTATGTAATGGACATAGCTGAGCATTCCGTGCATTAATTCCCGTCGTCTGTCCAAAACAGACCGAACCTAATGCCTACTACTGCCGCTCCTATTGCCTATGCCCACCTGTCCGCGTTCCCGAGCCATTGGCGAACCACATTTACGTTCGATCTACAAATTCACGCTATGTGTTGTAGTGATTCAATTGTCTGCGACATCTTTGAAATTCCGATATTTCAACTGGAACACCCACGTGCCTAGAATAAGTTTATCTTCCCAAAACGTTGTACTCATTGTGTATAAGATTAATCGATTGTTGAATATTGAGCCAGAAAATTGTTGTAATGGGAGACATATGGCAAAGTTTGACATTATAGCTTCCTTCTGTATGTTAAGTTAAAAAGGATCGTTTTGACGATGTTGGATAAGAAACTGCATTTTTTAGGACTTATGTCATGGTCCGAACAGACTTTAATAATACGATATTACGATTGTTACAGACCTGAAACGAGAAGCTACAATAAGTCACATGTTAAAGCATCCACATATTGTGGAACTCCTCGAAACTTACAGTTCTGAGGGCATGCTATACATGGTGTTCGAATAGTAAGTACCTGTTTGCCTGTTCTTTTTGTTCTACACAATTGAACTTCAGCCTATTATATATTTATCTGCGTTTTCACTGCTAAAGAGAACGTCTCACCGGTCTCACATCCAGATCAAACTTTCAGAAACGGTCCTCAGCATCTTAGATCCCAAAGACATTTCGTACCGTGGGACTTGACATTGAGAATATTGCATCTCCGAAAATTCGTCATGTTCCCAAATCTATTTATAGTTCAGCGTGCAGCCACTGGTCTATTTTCGGCCCAAATTACCCTCTGTCGAATAGTATAAGTCCGGGGCAAGAAAACAATGTTGGAACTTTTTCATCATTTTTCTGCAGTATTTCGATCACAGTTTGTCACCTTTCACGGTTCTAAATCACTCTGCCGGTGGTACTTTTGACCATTTACTGAGTCACGTTTTCACGATCGGTGTCATGGCATTGAAACACCAGTCGGCCAAAAAATGATTTCTATAATTTTCTCAATAAATAAGGTTTCGGTACGAAATGTTTTTGAGATTTTCCATGCCTGGTGGGGCGTAACCATATGTTGGGGTGGAATATTCAATGTTCGATTTGGAAGTCAGACGTCCTCCTTGTGACTCATTTCCGTCATTTACCGACGTATCTGAAACCTTTCGCAACAAGATTTGACATTATGATTAAACAAATACACGTATTATGTTTCGACATATAATATGGTCGAAACTTAGTTCCGGAGTCTTTCAGAATGAATTCTCTGGAATTACTGTACAAAGACATTTGCGTAACTGCAAGGATTTACTTTCTCGAGAGCAACAGAAGCAGACTAAAATATCTGAATGCATGTAATTGTTTTAAATAATTTTTACTTTTCCCATCTCTGTCATCTTAAAACATTTTTAGAACCTAATGTCTTTTTAATGACGTCCCGCGGCCGTTTCCATCATCTGCGCGTTAGTGTTCCATTTCATCCTGCATGGCGTTGAAATAGTTGTTTTCCGACTGGGCACCGTGAGTTTCATAAAGGGCAGGGGAAAAGAGTTGCGCTTTAGCGGGCTATTAAGCGGCAAAGAGAACGCTGAGACAAATACATGACGATCGTCTTTTGCGGTGTTTCGAGCTTTCGTTATGAAAAACTGCCTTTCGCACGGCTCCTTTGCCGTGCATTTTTTGAACATTCCTGCTCGCTTGTTAAAGGATGCTGCGTATGCATTTGATCTGCTCTAAAAGTAATCCAGCCGCACAGACAGGTACATCGCCGTCTTTAACGTGAATCTTGGATCGTCCGCTCGTGAATGCCTTCCTTTTGCACCGTTGCGATATTCGTGAATGTAACGGGGGCTTCTTTAAATTTGTAAGAGGCTCGTTTATGCAAAGCGCACCGTACTCTGTGAGGCAGCCAGAAAGAGAGTGCCTAAATGAAGAGTGTAATCATTTGAAAAAATAGAAGTACGCAACACATTCGGATTGCTTAATATTCAACACTGTTCTTCTTTTTGCCTGAAGACAAAACGTAGTTTGCTAATACTTGATTCTACGTTTTTCAATTGCTAACTGGTTTTTTTTTCTATATAGAGTTACTTTGCTGTTCGTTAATAAAGCTGTTAATAGTACTGCATGAGTACGTTTTTGCGTGTCTGTCGGATGAGGGGATCTGTGTTCTGCTTTGTGTATACTGTTTGCTAGGGTCCTGTTACCAAATGAACGTTTAATATTTGGCAAACATAATTGACGAACATGCGGTACTGTGTCATTAACAATGTACGCTCTCTGTACCCGTCCTTTTTCGCAGCGATAAACGTGGCATTGTTAATCCGTAATTTACAATTCCGAACGGACAGGTGCTGCAGGATAATTTTTGTTGCAAATAAAAAAGAAGTTCGTGTGTAAATAGCTTTTGGTAAAGTTTTTAATAGGCATGACTATGGAGCCTTGCAATTCTTGTCCCAGCAACATTTCCCGGTTCTACTTTCTCGTACGTAACGTGAGATCTCTAGTTTCATAAACATCATAGCGGACATTGCATGCTCGCAGTCAAGATGGAGTTTACTTTGAGATCCACTTTTATATGATATAGTCATGTTTCATCCAGCGTTCTTGAAGGCGTGATAAAGCGATGTAATATATAAAATGAAGTCATGTAAACGGATCGCTGAGTAGGTACATACTGGACATAAGACGTATGTAACAGTATGCATAGAGCCGCTATTGTGCTCGCGAAAAAATGGTAGCACAAGATTATAGGAACCTTGACAGTATATCCGTTCCACAAATAAGCTTAAGTTTACAGAGATGCTGTAATATTTATTAGGACCACGTGTTCTTTATTCGATAAATGCAAATTTTGTTGCGGATTTCAATACATTTTTTCCGGTGTATTTTTGTAAATACAATGAAAGTTAAACTACTATAAAAATAAAGTTGATTAAACATCTTTTTCTTTCAGTATGGATGGCTCTGATTTATGTTTCGAGGTTGTCAGACGATCAACCGCTGGATTCGTCTACAGCGAAGCTGTTGCCAGGTGAGAAAATCCATCATACTTTCCGCGTGAAATAAATTGCTTCCTTCTTACCAGGAGAGGTCTGCGAAAAAATTGAGGTAGACGTCAAAATATAAATATAAACGTTCGCCAAACGAGTAGTCGAATGATATTTTCCTCAAAGTATATTTCTAACATGTCGGAATTGTCGCATCTACGTTTTTGAGATCGCGTTTTGCGCACTTGCTCCGCTACAGCATTTACTGCGAACAATGCCTATATATCAGTTGGTTAATTACTGGAAACATGCGCCCATGATACTGTGATATTTGCTTCCTACAGAAATACCTATTTGTCAACATCGATGTATTGAATCGATTCCACCACCTTAACAATTTACTTTGCTTAACCCATCCTCGAGTCACGTTCGTAGAGAATGTGGGAAACAATAGCTAAAAGCTTTCCGGGTTAATAGAACTTCTTGAAACAAAGGGAGAAGTTATAATGCACATACTCTTATACGCGAAAATTAATGATTGTAAGTATATATTTTTTTTTTTTGTGAGAATACCGAACGGTGCCTTGTTTGTAGTTTTTAACTTACCATGGCGTATATTACCATCTTTATTCATTAATGTGCGCACAATAATTATATGAGTTCGATTGATACAGTGTTGAGCAGTTTGTTTCCGAAAATATGTACCTACGTGCGGTTAAAAGAATTTATCGTTTGGCTGAAAGAATTCTGTTTATTTTACGCGATTTGTTCCTGCATTCCTTTCAACTGGACGTTGATCGCATCAATGTAACGCAATTGCCATTCTCGGTTACAAATTGACACTTTAGAATATTCCTCCGCGGTAGCGCTCTTAGTCCAGATGTGCAGCTGCCTTCCAATAACATGCAAATTGATTCCCTTCAAAGGAGCTGTGGTACATTTTTTTCTTGATAAATCCTAGTCCATCGTTATTCTGCGTTGCGGGCAAGTACGTTTATCCAAGTAATATGTGTATTATTACATTCGATACCAGTGTCTCGGGTTATATTTGGAAAGAGTCTAGACAGAAAAGGGTTCTATCAAAACTCGCAACAAGTATGTGTGTAAATCGTAAACGATGATACGCAGCTCACACTTTTCTATTAATCGATCTATCCTGGCCCATATTTCATACCAACTCATAATTTTGGGTCAGCGCCGTTTGGTCCGGTTTCCCAATGAATAGGTGCATGATGAATGATCACGTTAATATCAGTTCCTCGTATTTATACGGACATTTGTTAAAACTGTTTTTATGCATATCCTGAAATTGTCGTGCCGGACAACTGACTGATTTATGAATATGTTTGTTCTCCTCTCCACGTAGCTATCGCTTATACACACTATGTTTGGAATATAACATTTGACATTGAAAATCAAAATATGTATTCAACGCATCAGCATGATTCAGGTTAATCCGGCAATACTATTCGCGAAGTGACATTTGATGTCATTATTATATGTTACGCGGCTAAACATACCGCCCATCAAATTCTATTTCCACAAGCATTGAATCAGTCTCGTGATAACGCCGGAGGAAACGCAATCTGTCATGTGGTTCTGCCTAGAAACGCGTTTGTCGTTCTTGCAAGACTACAGCATAACCCGACATCGAACAGTGCCGTTAATTGTACTGATCCGTGTATTTTCTCCCATTCGTCTCTATTCCTCGGCGATGCGCAAGAAGCTCATTCGCATCGCATCTCGGCGCCGAAACTTACCCCGGAACGTCTCCTTCTGCTTTCCAGCCACTACATGCGGCAGATCCTGGAGGCGCTTCGCTACTGCCACGAAAATGATATAATTCATCGTGACCTGAAACCGCAGTGTGCCCTTTTGGCAGGGAAGGAGAATTCCGCGCCGGTGAAGCTACGCGGCTTCGGCGTCGCCGTTCAACTTCCATCGGCACAGGCAAATGGCGTCGGTATGTGAATCCCTGTTTCTGATTTCGAGCAACTTTTTGCCAGTACACGTACAACGTACACGAGTCTTTCGTACTTTTTCCGGCGACCCTTCGGGAGAACCCTGCGACGTTAGCTCTCTCCCTTCCTCGCTCGTCTCTGGATTCCGTCCTCGTCGCCGCGGTCCCCTCGTCCTCTTCGCGCCGTTTTCCATTCCTTTATGTTTTTCCCCGAAAGTCCGCTCTCTTCCATTTATTTCCTTCTTCGTAAGTCCTTGTCATCTTCATTCTTCCCCCGATCCCCCCCCCGCCCCCTTCCCTCTTTCTCATCCACTCTTTTTCCACCCGACGTGCAACGATTCTCTTCTGAGCCTCGCTCGGACTTGGGAACGGGGGGGCCGGAAAATATTGACTGCATCCACACATGCCGCATTGTCTTTTTCCTGCTCCCGTGTAGGATACCGAGACGCATTTGGCCGAGTGCGATTTTGTAGTGATACAGATTTGACGCCTTTGTTGATATTTATTCGCGTTCTGAAACGTACGGAATTATGCTTGTCATCCCCGACCGAACGGAATCAACAGTGCTTGAAGTACTGCGTTATTTTCTACACGAGTCACGTTCCTCGTTTTAGCAGCGGCGCCGCTTATAAATGTCCGAAGGAAACAACATTGCGTTTTAATTGACAGGGCAGGATGTAGAAGTGGCTTACAATGTCGTGGCAATTTTGGCAAATTTCCACTGCTTTGATTCATTTTAAATTGGGCCTCGTTGCCCTCTCTTTTGTTGATATTAAATATATGTTAAGTGTATATCATGGAATTATCTTGGCAAACGGAATCGATGCTTCTTCGTATGTTCATTTGAAATAAGAACATTCCGACGAACCGTTTCGTACTTACGAGAATTGTATGAAACGCTGGACGTTTTTTTGTACTGTAAAGCTTAATTGCTACGGCATTGCACGGGCAGACGCGAAAATTTGACGACGATATAATTTTGTTGTGCTCATTCCTCGACATCCATTCGTCACAGAAAAGAGCTATCGTCGTGTGTGGGTTTCAAACTGGATTACGTTTATTTCGAAAGACTGATTTTTTTACGCCCACTACTATTGCATAAATCGAGTATATTATATCGACACAGACACCCACGTGGTAGTGCGCTTTTATTTGTTAGGAGACGAAGGCGCCATTCAGTATTGGTACACGATTTGTGGCTTTAGTAATTTGGCGTGATTAGTTATCAGATTTTGAGTCGCCGCTTTATTCGATAAACTAGACGATCCTCGAATAATGGCCTCATTTACTCGCTGATACGGAATAAAGAGAGTGTACGAGTGTGATATACGATGGCCTAGCTAAAAAATGTTCTTCACGCTTGTAACAGTAGTTCTACTTGTATATTACTCTTCGTAGATCTATCTTTGCCATAGAGACGGCAGTGTGCAAATGATTCTAGTAAAATAATAAAAAGCGTTACTTTATTGTTGCCCTAGGGTAAGGGTAGTCGTGCATGGTTAAATTCATTATTAATAGGGTCGACCTCAACGAACCCTGCTAAAATACGCGACCTCGTTTTCTCAGACAGCATTGTAAGAGAGGCTTTAAAATATTCAGGGGCAAGCAGATGAGCTTACCCCGAGGGTTAGCACATTATCGCTGCTGGCCCGGTGACACATTCGTTCGTGAAATTGATTAGCTCTCCTGTTGGCTTTTCGCGGAAATTAGATGTCGGGTAATACGATAGGGGCGACCTTTTCGGGCTTCATATTTTTTATCTTATTGAATGGTGCCTTTATATACGCGACGAGGGATCTCTTTAACATCGAGCCGGCTTTTCCTTTGCCAACTTGTTTGTTTCTTTTCAGAGAACACTACTCTCATCCTTGTTTGGTTGCTTTCTATCCCCTCCCTCTGTTTCTGTTTCTTTTTCTCTCTACATCTCCTTTTCTGTATATGTTGAATACCCTATTCCGCGAGTCACTATTGGTTGGCTTGGTCGATGATTGGCAGACACGTTCGAAACCTCTCGGTGTTCAGTGTGCAGAATGCAACGGCTTTTATCGGTCCTACTTTCCTTTAAAATCTTAATGCTCTGTTTTTCCTGACAATCCGCCCTGAATCGGTGTCTTTACTTACTACGATTTCCTGGCTGCCTTAATATCGCATGGTATTTGCATCAAAACGTTCTGTCTTTCATATGTGATTTCAGATGTGATTAACTATATCTCTTTACACGCGTCACAGTGTCTTTCTAACAGACTTTCGTTTATGTAATACCAATCATGCGACGTTAAAGCATAGACTTACTCAAGTTAGATAGAATGACATCGATATTACACATATTTATGCTACGCTGGCATCATAATCGGCCGTAGCAGGATACTTATTCGTGTCGCCGTTAAGAGCTGTTGATAGAGTGCACATTAAGTTAAAGTATATATTTGCAGGGTGGGTCGCAATTCGTGGTCTAGCCGGAAAGGCGGTGATTCTTCATGAAAGACTTAATCGAAAATGTAGAATGAATTCTTTTTATGTGGGGTTCGGGGAAAAAACGGTATTGATGATTGATCGATTTTTGTGGCTCAATAGTAAGAAAAATAATAAAATAAATGGAGTGCTTTTTAGCATACATCGTTTCATTTAAAAAAAAAAATGCTTTTAGAATGTGATCTGCTTCACGTTTCGAAGTTAGACCTTTCGAACAAAACGTATAATATGAGTGATACGTATTTTATTACATGTTCGATTGCATTTTTCATGAACAAATTCACCGTATATATGTGGCAATCATTTTTAATTACGCTCGCATGCTCAAGCATTCTGCAAGATCAGTGTGGGGTTACTAAACTACGACACAGTAATGCCGTATTTTGATAATTATTAAATTCTTTTCTTCGGCGTACTTCGGAGTCACTTCGGCACATTCAATGCGTCGTTAAAATCTTAACCTAATATGTCGTTCCGAAAACAATGCCCGAACCGAGCCACTCGAGATCAAAAGACGGTTCGATCGATTTAACATTGCAGTGACTCAGCACACTATCATATACATTAAGCAGATACGCTTTGTCGATGCGTCGAGAGAAATAAATTGGCGACAATTGTTGAACGTTTCGGCAATAAAGGGACGACGGACCAATGTTAGTTAGCAAATTGACTGCAAACCTCGTCAAAGAAGCGCCGCGAGTCAAGGGTGCTTTCGTTTTCTGTTACATAGGCCAATTGACTGAAGAGAGTACCCTTTCGCACACCGTCCTATCATTGCAATCTTCAGAATTGGAAACTAAACTGGCATTTAAAGATTAACGCAGGCGACGAACATACGATGATCCCGTCGAGCCAGGAAACGTGTAACTTTTCGCGCGAAACTTTGACCAGTGACGTTATATCTTTCGACACACCGCTTGACGACCATAGTCCTTACCTTTTTTACGCGGAACTTTGCGATTACCGCAATTAGCTTGTACGCTTTCGCTGTGTAGTGCGAGGAAAATGCTAAACCGTAGGAGAGTCGTAAATTGCTTTTATTTGAATGCGACGCGAGGAAATGGTATCGCGTGGCGACAAGTTGATAACCTGAGATTTGGTTTGAATGAATACAGAGTGTTACATGACCGAGTATCGGCAGTGTCTGAGCCCAAAGGGGCAGCTCTACTTGAAGGCCGACAGCGAGGGTAAGCCTGACCTAACCTTTAATCATCACTTCCGCAGGAGCCTGTATCATCATGCCACACATACGTACATTCATACGCACACTCACACATCACATCACACGTGTATATGTATACACAATTTAAGTAACTTACGTACGTGTTGCCGTATAAATATTATAATGATGAGATAATATGTATGCGGGGGCGGTACATACGTTACAGATACTTCTCACATGCACACAGGTTGTACTTATGCCTTCGTTTTTTTAACCCAGTCCGTGTGACCTTACCACTTTACTGTACTCTAGAAGCTGTCACTGCTTGCCTGCTTGCTTCGGCGATCAGACGTCGATTTCGGTCACGTTTATTCACGGACATACAATCGTATACCATATGTATATACATATGTATTCGTGCATGTATGTATACATATATGTACGAAACTTTTCTTCATTATATTTGTCAATATTTGATTATGTCATCTTTGCGAATATTGTTAGTATTCGTACTTACTAATCATGTGTCTCCAAAGTTTCAAAGCATTGTTCCCCTGTTGAACTACTCCCGATGGTTTTAATATCTAAGTGTACATAAGTGTAGCAACTCCATGTCTTGATGTTAACTATGCGATCGCCATTATAAGAGGAAAAGCAATGGATACGGATCGTACGGGTAGAATAAACAGGGGAGACTCAAGTGGAGTCTTAATGAAATTACGAACTTCCACGGGCAGAAGTTGTAAATCTTAGGCGCGCTCGTAGAGATTCTCGATGCGAGACAGTACGATCAGAGAGAACTGCGAGTGCAAGGCGTCACGTAGAATCAATGTACTCGCACAGGATTGCTAACAGTCGCAACGCTGCTTATGCGCCGATAAACTCACACGGAACTGTGGAAACAGATTGTCATGTGCAGCGCCTATCGGTAGACAAACACATACACACGCAAACAGGGAAGCGATCGCGGCCGTTAAGGGGCAGAGCGTTATGAATACGAATCCTCTAGCCACGTTCTGCGAGGATACTGCGTGCCGATCTCGCGAAAGCGATCGTTCGATTGCGCGCGACATGCGGCCCAGGTCTTCCGTCCTCCGCCTCCCGTCTTCCTCTACGTACAACGACGACAACGCATTAATATGAAATACATACACGCATGTAGAACGTGGATCGTTGACGAACGACAGCAGACGCTGCACGACGCTGATTTCGCTCGAGAAAGATTCCACGAGTCACGAACGACACATTTCTTCCTCCTCCCCTTTTTTCTGTCACCTGTGTTCTTTCGATAGGACTGACATCCCCGAGCTGCAATTTCCCTTTCGAGGACCTGACCGATGCCGAGGATTCGCTAGTGAGCGACACGGAGGACAATATCGGTACTCGTATACATGCTTGCAACATCTCCGCAAAACGACTGACGCGCAACAACCGGGGGTAGAGGCGCGGAGTGATAAGAAAGAAAAGCTGCCGCATTCTTTTTACGAACGGACGTCGGTTCTTTACGAGCCATTGAGTCGGTAATGCTGAATACGCGCCGGTATTCTGCGCGGATCCGCTCGTAAACTACCATTGAAAAGTTACGTGCTTCCGAGTTCGGGGTGTAATTTTATGCCGCGTGTGCACTCGTGGTAGTAATCGATCGGCCGGTCAGTCCATACGGTTTAGAGAATTTCCCCGGCGCGGCCAGAAATATTTTAAAACTCGCCCCAGAACTACGATCGCGGCTCTTCCTCTCGAGGGCGGATCAGCGAGTTAAGAGACGTCAAAGGCTGGGAGAGCGACTTGGGGAAGACAGTGGCGATGGATCGTACCTTTCAGTCTAGTCTGGATATACAGCTTATAGCTACGTGTTAGATTTTCTCACAATCAGACGCACTGTAATCGCCGCTGAGCATATTTCTGCGACTGATAGAGTCCGTTTCAATCATTCTCCGGTTTAGGTAGTACAGTTCTTTCTACCCCCGTGTCGTTCGGTTATGTCAGCTTGAGAACACGTATATAGTGTCTGTATAGACACTCCACTTAACTTACGTGCGGTAGTGTGTTCCTGTAAATTCGTTGTGCGGGTCGCGTAGTGACAGATATTCGTTGTGTCGTCAAGCTACTTCTCGAGGAAGAGAGGGCTTCGTTCCTTCTTCTTCTTCTTCTTCTTCTTCTTCTTCTTCTTGTATCTGCCTCTCTTTTACTGGTTTCCAACTTTCTCTTTCTTTTTCTATCTTTTCTCTTTTCTATCTAGCCGATCCTTTCCACCCGGGGTGATCAGATAATCGGATACAGAAGTTTTTAATTGTGTTTTTCCAATGAACAAATTGTACGGTTCTCTTTTCAAGTAATTGCGACAGTAACCAATTTTGATGTTGCGGTTAAAAGTACGTAAAAATGCTACTGATGGCTTCCTGATACCACATTTCATGCGCAATAAAACGATATACAGCGGTTCGTATGCAGTGAAACCTAGTGTGCGTTCTAGCGCGGCTCATTATCGGAAGTTCGAGCAGACGTTTTTGCCGTATCATTCCGGTCACCCCACTTTTCCCCCAAGTTGACGTATTCCGTTATGTAGCGCGCGAATGTCACAAGCTCTGCTTCTTCGTCGTAGGGGACTAATCATTTTTTTCGACAGCATTGAAGGGCTTGTTACGGCGCGCACGTCTCCGGCGTATCAGGTACCGTGCCAATCGGGTTTGAAAGTAACCGGATTTAAATAGAAAAAAAGTATTACATCGGTGCGGCTAGCGGCCGCCGCATGTTGATTTTCCTCCATATGTCCACGCGAAAATTTAATTCCGTTTTTTTTTCACGGTACGCGAGTATGCTTGTTCCAAGTAACGAACCCTTCAATTTTTCCCTCTATCCGATTGAGTCGATTGCCCGCAATGTTTGGGCCTGTCTGTGTCGTCATTGTTCGTAGCGGTAGACTAGCCTGTCTGTTTGTGTGTCTGTCTATTTGTATGGCTTTGTGTTTGTCTTATTCTATCATTATGTGATGACACAACAAACTGTTTCGGATATCACATGCCATTATATACGCGAGAATGTAACATATGAAGCAAATCTCAAAGAAAAGTGACGCATGCTTCACCGACAGTCAACCATTCTTAAAATTAAGAACGTCGAGATACATTGTTTACATGACTAGCACAAGGAAGGCAAGTATGTTTCATCGAATTAGCAATTGATTTATCGTTACGTAAGGAGAATTTTTAGAATCAAACACACAGCCTTACGGGGCTACAAGAAATGCACAGGTATTGCGATGACGAACATTTTTGCTCCGTTTCGTTATGTGTTCAACGTACCTACTATGTATGTACGACCTCCTACCGCTTAATGCGTTTTGATATTACGAGCAAAAGTAAATGTAATCCTATCCGGCACCACAAAAAGCGTCTATTGTATGCTATCTCTGTATCAAGTGTCTGTAAATGATATAACACCGTGCAACGTGGCACAAAATTGGACACCGGCACATATCGCTGCAAACAGAGCAAACACTGTCATTCTAATATTCAGTCCACATCAAATTTGATACAAATTAAAACATTATATTTTGCGTTTAAAGGTACTACTTCAAAATATAGGTACACCCGTTATGAATATTGGAATTGCATGTCGCTGTGATGTTTGCATAAACATTTGTCACGCACATCTATTTCGATTTTTGGGCACATAATGTTTGTTGTTTGGTTCGTGCACTTATTTATACTACATTTGTATTTATCACCTTTTTTTACACGTATTAGACCACATATGGCCTTTCAATATATACGTACTTGTTATACTATTTAATAATTTCTACTTTGTAGCTAACAAGTATTTCTCACACAATTCTGTAATACTATCATTACTTGCAGCACATTTTTACCATAACGTGCCGTTAACAATATTTACTGAACAAATGACAAACACCAAAAGACGAGAAAATGTATGTCCGGCAAAATTTGGTAACTTCAGTTGCTATTCAAATTCAATAAATTATTCGCACATTTCCGATGAATTTAAATTAAAGGAAAAAAGCAGCATTATTAAGCAATCCATGTTGGATCGGTAATTTAAGTAGCTGAATAAAGTCAACAGCTAAATATCCAATTAATATGCAAATGGCTCGTATGGAGTAATGCCAGGTATGGGATATGCAATCACTTAAAGTACACTACATCATTCAACCCCTATTATTGGAAGTATGACGAGAATATACGAAAACACTTAAACATACAATATTCTGGTGCTCATGACTTCCGGATTGTGTACTGACGTAACATCACTAATATGGATATCGGCCTTCTATGTAGTTATGGATAAGGTTACCAATATCAATGTTTGGGGACCACATGTATCACGATTTTAGTGTATAGCGTGTTATATTTCGCATAACTGTGCCGTTTCCGCTTTAAGTCTTGAACGCTGCATTCGTTAAAAAATCTTTCAGCGTACAGTTCACACACGTCTCTTCCACATCGCTTTCTGTGTTGCTGTGTATCGTTAATAATATGCGCAAAATTTGTAGCCAATAAGCCAGTGGATTAGCATGTTGACCATCAGCCCTCAGGAGACACATATTTTGCTCATATCTGTGCTAAATTTAATAGTACACGATAAGATCTGTTTAATTCCTTTATTGGATGCTTCTACGTTGTCCGTGTTCATATCGTCATTAGCATTATTTTTCTTACTGAAATCCTCCAGTCGATCGAACGTTTCTCGGCAAATAAAGCACAATAACTATAAATCTCTAAACGACGTGTAATGTATCTAAGGGAGCAAGAAATTTCCGATAGAGTTTGCAATTTCCGCGACTAGCTGTGTGCGCGTGTGTTTTTTTGTATCGGCTCGGTAAAGCTTTCTTTCCACTTAAGAAGCTCCGGTTTGTGTACAGATCGACTGCGATACTGAGAGGAACAATTATTAACGCGCCTTGCTTCCATTTGGTTTGCCTTAGCGGGTAGTAATACTTTACTAGTTTCGGGTCACGGTTATCTTGATGGCGCAGGTCGCGTAGGATGTCCGCACTTCATGGCCCCGGAAGTGATTCAACGCCGACAGTACGGGAAACCGGGTGACGTTTGGTCAGCCGGCGTGCTTCTCCATGTCCTTCTAACTGGTACACTTCCTTTCGTCGGATCTCGAGACAGACTACGGGAAGCTATATGTAGGGGACGAGTCCAGGTATGCATTCTGTATATGTATATACGTGTACAAGACGTTCTAAATCTATCAGATTATGACATTTATTCTTCGTGAATTGACAAACTAGTGTGATTAAGCAAATGATAGAAAGAAATTGTTTTCTGAATGGTAGTAATTCATTCTCAAAAAGAGATGGTTTTTTAATAATGCACGCACGTACATTTGTCTGTGTGGGTGCTCAGGGAACGGCCGGTTGAGACAAACAGTATTTAGCATTTATTCATGAAAATGTGCAAATGTTATGTTGTTAGAAGATAAGGCTGACATGTTGAATCTTTCAATGCAACTGGAGTGTACTGAATTTACAGATGGAGACGATATTGTGGGACTCCATAAGCGAACCAGCGAAAGACCTCATTCAAAAAATGCTCACAACGGACGTAAACCACAGGATCACAATTCAAGAAATTCTCAACCACAAGTGGCTCAGAGTGAGTGTATACCGAGCTCAGTTCGTGTATTGCAGCGACCTCCTTCGCGATAGACATGGCTAAGGAAGTGAACATTATTGGGGGTTGCAAGAGTAACGAAGGATGACTCACAGCCGTACTATTCATTCATATGAATTGATTCAATTGCGGATATGACATATACATCTTATACCGCGTGCTAAATGGTGTCACCAATATTTTCTCGATATTAATCCATTTGAATCGATACCTATTTCAGCCGTACTTCCATACATTCATTACAGGAATTTGCTCCTTTATATGTCTTTTTAACATAATAAACTAATATTTTCCTACGTTAAATCTCCGTGTCAGATGTGAACACGCTTGTGCACGCCATGTAGTGTAATAAAGGTGAAAATGTGTGCGGTGCAACAGTTAGCCAGTGACCTAAGGCATAGGAATACTCGAAGCGTGCCCTCGTATATCGATGTAATGCACGTGCGAGTGTGTTATCGATCTCTCGTTGTTGGGGGCAAAGCACTGGCGGTTAATGAAAATAACTGTAGTAAAGTATGTCTCGCGCTATGCCGTGTCGACAACGTCGACCTCCTGATTTTTTTGCGCGCGTCTGTACGTTCGTTGAACCCAGTTGGCATTTTCGTGGAAATACGCTCTGCAAGCCCTTCGTTCCCTTTCTGGATTGTAACAATGTACTTCCTTTGTCAGGCAAGAAGTTTTCAAATATTCATTTGCTCTGTTGCGTGCCGAGCAATTTTCTTCAGCTCCAAAATTGCCGCGGTCGTCGCATACGTCGCGTCCCTTGTACTACTAGGTGATGTGGTTGGAAACGCAAAATTATCTAGTACTTTATCATGTTTTAATGCACCAAGTAAAAGCACATTTTGTTCCGCTAGATGTATTGAGCGACCGTTCAGCGGAACTCGCTGTGTCGTGTCACGTGCATCTGATGCTCAGGCGTTGGAAAGTAATATTATCACCCCCTATCAAAGGGCTTGCAACCCCTTAAAGTGTTACGGAACCGCACGATTCTTTCAAGCCCCATACATGCTCATGCAGCATTTGTAGTGTTCGTCGTCTTTTAAATCTATTCGTTTTTACAGGATCGGGATCAGGGAGCGGCGAGGATACACTTAGGCGAAACTATAGAGGAACTTAAGAAATTCAATGCCAGACGAAAATTGAAGGACGCCGTAAAAGCAGCCGTCTCTTCGCCGAAATGGCACGCCCCATATTCAGAGGCTAATGGCGATAGCCTTTCCGACGTCGGTGACGATGAGGTCACGACTACAGGTGTGTGAGTGCGTGTATGTGTGTGCGTGCGTGAGAGAGAGTAAGAGAGAGAGAGACAGAGAGTGAGAGAAAGAGAGAGAAGCCTAAGCTCCGTGATGAAACTTCACCCGATAGCTGTAAGCGTAGGATCAATAAGGAGAAAAATATGAAGAATAATGTGTTGGAAGTAGGATTAATGTTGCTCTATTTTACACTATTACATAGCGATATAATGATTCGCACGTGATCATTCAATACGTATATTTTTATTTATAGTTTAAATGAGATGTCTGCGCCAGAAAATGCAGTTATTTAAATTATTTGAAGGTCTCAATCCGTTTAAACGTATACACTTTTCTATCCTCTTCTCCGAAGTTGTAATTTTTCTAAATTTATGTCTGATACATCTAATTTATGTTTTTGCAATGTGGTTTTTAGTAGTACATTTATGTTGCATGTTGAACCAGAAAACGAATGTAATCGAAGACTATAGCAATGTTATTTATCGATGATGCTATAATGAGTATTGTATAGCGAGTATCGCGATTTGTGTAATATTAAAATTTCAATATACTTCTGCAGTGGACATAACGTTGATCTGGCAATTGTGTGATAGCAGTAGTTGAATATTTTTTCTGATAAACATGATGTGTCTAATCTCACGTATGACCATTGTTCCTAAAACAAACTATTATTCTGCACAAAATCAATACATACAATATATTTTTTCTGTAGGTGCTGTAGCTGAAATTTTGGATTCCTTAGACGACATTGAAGTACTTCAAGAGAGTGGAAGATTAATGCGTGGAGAAATTCTGAGCGCAGTTGACGACTACAGACTTCGGGCTGTATTAGAGGTACGGTGCGTTTTTTTGCGCTTATTCTTTAAGAGTGGTATGTATACCCTAAAAATGATATCATTATTTTGTCTGAGAACGGCTCCATGTAAAGTATTTGTACAATTAGAAGTTCTGACTAGCAATCACAGGCATCATGTGCTACTGACGGTGTATGGTATCCGACTCAGGGTAAATAGAATTTGACTTTGCTGATTGAGAACGGTGCAAGCCGATATGTAGGACAAAATTCAAAGCATATCATTACGTTTCGGCTCGGCTTCTGTGTAATGGACACTTAGTTGACTTCATCAAATCGTAAATCTGTGTTTCAGTTTTTCATGAACATGCGTAATTTTTATAAATGTTTCATTTTCTTATTGTTTTCACATTTACCGATAACCGTCGGTAACGACTCCTTTACAAATGAACGTTGGTACTACAGAGATTTACCGGCAGCGCAGTTGACGGTCGCTCGCGGAACTATTGACGGGTTTCCAACAGGGGCGCCACCGGCAATGTGACTTTCCACTCTCTTAACGCTTTACGCGCTCACTTTCTCGCCACCCTTCTCCATCTCTCGCATTGCTTCCCGTATCCCGTGGGAACGGACGGGCATCCAGCCGCAGTTTCGGCTGGAAAAAGGGCGCACGCGCCCTACCGTCTGCGGCTACCAAGATGGCTGACATTGAGTCTTTCTAATAAACAAAATGCCACGTACGACCGCGGAGTCGCCTAATCGTGGTTTTGCGCCGGCGAACACGGTGCGCGTATTTTTCGGTGCTACTTGAAGTGCACCACGTGGCCGTGCCACGTGTCGACGAAAGGTTATGAGAGGCGCGGGTGCCAATGCTATTACAACGTGATAAATATGCATCTCTGTCAGCTTATGTTCATTGGCGAGGCCGAATTGGCAGGCGACTTGCTCGATATCGCCGGCCTCTTGGTGAGTAACTTCATTTTAGTGATGAAGGATCGTTCTATATTCGTTCTTCGATTGTTACGCGATCCTCGATTCGTGTATCAAGTAAGCCCTACTGGGGCAATACCCTCGATATCAGCGTGACCACAATGATGCGGCAGGACATCTAATGGACCAACCACGAACTATTTCTATCCTTTTCACTTGTGCGACGATTTACTGATTCTTCATTGTCCTTATGATTTCACTTCTGTCGGTAATGATGAATCAGACTCTTTTCAGTTGTGACGGTGAACCGTCCGTGAAGTAGGAGCAGGTATCCGAAAGTCATGGAGCCATCTCAGACATACTCCGCTTGCAATTGTAAATTTCTATTCCAATATATTGATGTATTCACAATCTTAGCTGCAATATTCTCCGACTGATGCAGCGCGTAGCTCCTTTAAGGAAGCATGTAATCGATTAATTTCCATTTAATTGTAATTGCTTTGATTGCAGCTGTATGACAGAATTTCGAATCGGGTACCAACGCCGTGTCGTGCACCGCAATCGGACGCGGTTCAACGTGCACGTGAGGTTGAAGACATTCTTCGAGAAGCTGAGCATTCGACAATACGAAATATCGATAGAGCTGATCTACGGGAGCTGCAGGGACTCTTGGTTCAACCGCACATGAGGGTAAGTCATTTATCATTATTCATGACAATTGGCGAAGGGACGTTCGTCCTACGTAACGTTAAAAAACAATTTGCACACTCTGGGCACATAATTATTATCCGTCAATGTATGTTGTCTTGCTATTTACGAATAATAGGCTGTGTATGTATATCAAACAATTTTTTCCGTGTGTTCCTTCGCATAAAGAGATCGTATATTTTGGCGTGGTCTCAAATGACCGTAAAGTACAAATCGCTTGCAAAGTTTGAGACGAGGGACAACGATTATCTTGAACGATTCGTCCGTCGTTCCCGTTCCAGTTCAATATCGTTTCTTCCTTTTTCTTGCGTTGTTTTTTTTTTTTTTTTTTTTTTTGAAAGAGCGGATTCCGATACCGTCGCGCAGATCTGCAATTGCGTGGTCGACTTCTTTACAGCAGCCAGTCGTTGGCGGCTGCCAGTGTATTTATCGGCGGTGTTTGACATTGCCAGCGATACATCGTAAATAGGGCGCGCAAATGTAGGTCGATCGTTAAAATTCTCATTTAAAAATCCCGTAGCAGTTCGTGCGATAGAGGGAGAGAAAAAATACGCGGTAACGGAGGTGGATGGACTTAGGGTCGGTAAGAGAAAAAGGAATGATAGGAGTCGGGAGGAGGAAGACAGGGGAGGAATACAGAGAGGGTGGAATAGAGAAAAAGTGGAGGAGCAGAGTGAAAGAAGGAGATGGGTAGGGTGAGAGAAATGGACAGTGAGGGAGCGGGGGAGGCAGGGAATTGCTAAGCCAAGAGACGATTGCGGGATTGGACGGCTGGACGGAAAGTTTCGGTGATAACACAATGGACATTTAAAGTATAAGAGAATTGCCAGCCATATAGCCTATTAGCGTCCGACCGAATGATTTATTAGTTTCTTATGCTATTCTACAGACGTCGGACGTGCAGTGTCATCTTTTCGGAACTTTTTATGTCCGATAACTTCACGCCCCGATAATATCATCATGGTAACATCCGAATTGCACGGGTAATCATTATTTTTGGCCAGCAGAGTGAATGGTATGATCATAGAGTATCCATTTTTATTAGGACGGATATACGCTTTTGTTTGCCAATATTTTACCTGCAGTCGAAGTTATGATTGTTTCATGACAAAGACCGTATTGTACGAAGGCAGACGTGGTAAATTACGGATTCATGATGAGGTATTCTATTTTCATAAGATATCCGGCGTTCCACGCTAATTCCAGTGGGAATCGATGCGGCGCCCTATTTTAATAGTACAAATAGAACAAACGAAAATAGAGATGAATGTCTGGGACGACCACGTGTTATTGAACGAGTTATTAAAGGACATGCAAGACTCATTAGAAAAATATATGTGAAATCGATTTTGCAATTCATACTGCATAAAGATAATTCTAATTTCGTAATCGCAGTTTTATAGGCAGACTATCTGAACAAATATATGATAATAGTGGTACACATATGTTACAGTGACTTTAACTGAGGAAGACGTACTGTATTGTGTAGCTTCTTGTAACAGTTTAGCGCAATCTGGATGCATGTACCTTATATAAACTTGCCAAATATTTGGGGGTTTGAGGAACAAAGATTCTTTTGAAGTAAATGAGTTAGTTATAATAAAGTTTCAAACAAATGTAGATGGCTCCAGTCTTGTAATCAAATGCGAATATATTTGTTCCACATCTAATTGTAACGAAAAGTCCTTTCATAGAATCGTATTACGTTTATTTTATACATTTTTGCCTCCGAGTAGTTTGGTCGTTTGCAACTGTTTTTTTTTAATAAAACACTTTGTAGTTTTATGTAATCAGTTATTCAAAATTAAGATGTCTGTTGTAAGAATCTTCAGAAACGGGGATTGCTACACTTGTCAAATAATTCATTATTTAGCAGGCACCCCAAGGTAAAAGCAACAATTTTATATTATTTTAAATATCAGGTTATTATTAATGGTGTCGCGAAACATTAATCAAATGCAGTAATATCTAAACGGTCAGAATGTATGCTATACATGATGTATGGTGTATGTCATGTATAATGTATTATACACGCCCGTACTGCGAAATAGTATAATACATGCATACTTTATGACTAATCTTATGCATTGTAATATAAAATATTTAAAGCGTATTATGTTACTAGCTGCGCTACTATTCATTTATACCTACTGTGACTAATAATGAAACATGTAACCGACATCACATTGGATGTAGCAATTGATTAACAATTCTGAATCTGTATGTCGTTACGCTCACATTTCCCTGCGCATATTGACCGTTTGAACAACCAACCATGATCAAAGCAAGGCAACAGTTCGAGTTAATTGTCACAACGATTCCGCGCCCTGCTCTGCGCGCACACGTAACATCAATTTTCGCTGAAACTAACGAACCTGCGTTAGACTGAAACAGGCGAAATAATAGTTTCAACAAGATATTACACTGTTTCTAAGTCCATCTAGTGTCCACGTCAAACAGCTATCAGTGTCGACTGTATTTAGTTTGGCAATGTTACATGGACAGTGTATTGTGCAGAACTTAGAATATGTAATACACCGTTTGCGTAACATACAGTTAGATTTTCCATACCCCAAAATGCTTTGCATATTAATCGGTGCCGATACTTATCGAGAAATGTAACGTAACACTTATACTAAATTAATGTTGAGTGTACAGATCCTCTATAATAATTACATTGGAAGACACAAAGAGTTCACCTTGCTGACTTTAGACCTCAGCTTTTCTAAGTGCGAGATATCTCCTCGGCCATATGCAATATGTTAATATTTTCCAGAATGCGTTAAATAAAAGTCTGACAGTCAAGATCTCGGGAAATGTGTTGCCCGTGTACTCAGTCCGCAAGATACAAATTATTATTAGAAATTCTATCGTGACATAATACATAGGTGCTTCGGCGTGGGAAGAATACGCTGCCAAGGTAACGGTAATATCACAAATATCTGCCAAAACTTGATTTTGCAATTTCTACACGTCTTAAGTTGTATCATGGAAAGCTTGATCCAACCGCGTAATCTGATACTGTAGACTGCTGGTAGCTGCTGGCGTTGATAGAACGGCGACATAAGTTGGTCTAGTCCACTGGGAACCGGTGGGCAAAGTGGGGGGATGAACTGGGCTGCAGATACCGTGCGACGAGACCGGGAAGGGCAGAACTGGTTCTTGAATAAACCTATTCGATCCAGACAAGTTATTTACGTGCCGATTAATCAATGCTCCACCTGACGGCGAATAAATTTCCGCATGCAGCTATTGCTGTCGCGAGGATCTGTTTATCGTCTTTTCATTACGAGACGTTTAAGAGACGGTATATCCGCGGAGTATCTTGAGCGGAACGTTTTTCGGGTACTCGAACGACGTCGGCTCTCGGGTTTCGCGAATTCGGAGCAGCGAGTAAAGTAGGGAACGAACGAATTCCAGTCGCGGCGCCCGCGTCGCGACTATTAGGTCACGGCTGATGCACGGTTACATAGTTCCGTAGCAAGCGCCAGCAGTGCAGTCTGGCGACAGGCGAAAGCCATCGGCGCCAGCCGTAAAACTATCGCCTTATTTGCTCGCAGCCAGGGAGGTTTGGCAAACGATCGGCGAACGAAGGACAGGATAAATGTGTCCTCGTTAATAAATTCTAGCGGCGCAATTTAATGGTTCATTCAGTGTTTCATTAAGCCCGGCGCACATTAGCTCGAATCTCATTGGCCGAGCACACGAGATGGCCAGGCGTGCGAGTGCAGAGCAACATAATCCTCGGTCGTTCGGTACAGATGACGCTGATAAAGCATTATGAAATTCATATTACTAAATGTACGGCGTACGGTGGCTCGCATCGGCAACAGCGAACGATGAAAGAACGCGTAGCGACGAGGGCTGCGGGGCGGGAACGGGAGGAGGAGGAGGAGGAGGAGGGTTGAAACTAAATCAACGGCCGCCGGACCCGTCGAATGCCGATCGTTTCCCTGACATTCGCGCCGCATCGCTCAACTTGCACGCCGGCAGTGCAGTCCGCCGATATAACGGCAGCCGGCTCCTGCCGTGAATTCGTTGTTGTGACTGAGGGTGAGGCGAGGATTTCCTGGCGTGTCGCACGAATTGGGAGGGGATGGTCGGGGTGGCGGGCGTGGGTGGTTGAGGGAGGTGGAAGGAAGGAACTGACGTACAGCAAGGGTGGGTGGAGGGGCTTGTGTAGCCGGCCGGGGGTGTTGGTGGGCGCCAGGGCACGAGAGCTAGTATGCCGCAGAACGTAGATCGCGAGCGACGCGTTCTGCGTCTCCTCCCTCGCGAGGGTCCCTTTAGCGATCGTGGCTGTCCCTGGGGATCGGTTGCTGCGAGAGCCACGTGGAAACGATGGTGGCCGTGTGCGGTGATGGTGGTGGTGGTGGTGGTGTTCGGTAACGGTTGCTTCACGACGTGCTCTGCGACAACGTGCCTCCCGGCCCGCTACTTTCGAGAAGCGTGCACCGCGAACCTGTGCTTGTGTGCGGCTTAATGATCATAAGAAGCGTGTTGGTGGTCTGGTTCGTTTTCGTCGCGCGGGAGACCCGTAAACAGCCGGCAGTGTAGTCAGCTCGACCTGACATCTCGCGAGAGCGTGCACCTACGTGGCGCCGCACGAGCGCGCATCTTTATGACGGATCGCTCCGATGCGAACCTTTTTCGCCGTCGACGCAGCATTCTTCTCGCGTCTCGATAGGCTTTCATTATCGCTGGGCGTATTGTAAATCTCGGCGGTATCGGACGAGTGCTGCATCGTTGAATGGTACCGTTTGCTCGAATGGCACACGTACATAACTACCCTCTCTTCAGCCCCTGCGCGCGCGCGCACTCGCCACATGCAGAGATACAGTTATTTATAGTAGGGCCCCTAACCTCACACTCGTGATAGTTCATCCCTGATCTTGCTTTATGTTTGTATTTTGTTTAATGGATGGTTGCTGTGCGAGCTAGAACGTTGGTATTGACGATTGGTGTACTGATACGATCGTTATTGCATCGTATAGTCTGATGTGACGTGTATCCGTGGTGTCTCGTGGTGGTAGATGTTCGTTTGTTGCAGAATGTTCTGTTGCAGATTGTAAATTACCGTTGATCTGACAAATGAATGCTTATGGATACGTCGTCGTATTCTGCATACTTTGTCCGCCACTTTACTTCTTCAACATGTTTCGTTATTAATAACTACACGCTTGTACACATCGTCTCGAGTCGTTGATTCTTGTATCAATGATTCTTTGTCACTAGTACATCTAGTTTCTAGCAGCATACTGTTTGCCTCTATAAACACTTCAATGGATAATCCAGATTAATCGTCTTGTGCCCATCCCATAATCTTCCCCGATATACTCGAAACACTTCAGTCGACAAATAGGTTTCTAAGCTCCACTGAATTGAACGATCAGTCCGTCGCTGACGTGCACCTCTTTTTATTCCACAATCTATCAATGAAATCTGATAACTTGCGATAAGAACTGTTGATGTCGGGTGTCACGCATAACGTTGGGATTGACTTTTCTTTTTTACTGAAGGCAGGGGGTATGTCGTAGGTTACAGGATTTTCTTTGATGCCCCGGCTTTTCTTACAATCCTTCGCCAGTTGGCCTATCGATTCATTTCGACCTTGGCAAACATGTTGTTACGCACCCAAGATTCGCAGCTTCATCAGTTGAATTTACCCGCGATTAAGAATAATATGTAGTCACAGCGGTTTTACTATTCGGCACATGTATCTTATATACATAATAAGGACGGCAAATAATAAAGATGATCTGCATAATAATAATGTTATAATTAATTAATCACACTGGTCCGTTCGAGACACACCCTGCATATTTTTTAAAACAATACACCACCCAAGGAAATTCTCTGAAATTACCCTTTTAAACGATTGTTAACGATATCTTTGGCGATTGCTCTGCTGTTTCTACAGATAATGTTTCTCAGCATTTCATGTAGCTCGTCTCGAGTTTTTCTGTAAATGTAAAATATAAATTAGTACGAGTGTGTCATGGAAGATGACATTTTTCGCGTGGAATTCTCGTGAACGTCATAACGGTCTAATTCCTATCTCGATTTTGTGACGGGTTGATCCCTACCTTCGCCCCGTAGCTATGTGAAAGAATTCGATACGCTGCTGGCACTCGGGGTTGTTGATCTCGAGTAGTCCACCTACGAATAGGAGTCCATTGCTTTTTCCGCCGACGAGCGTGTTTGTGTATTCTCGGCGAATGTATATGTTTGATTCAGACGACCGAGAAAAACGAAAGAGTAATCTCGCCAGTGGTTACATACGGACTTACGAGCTGCAGTATGGTTCGTCACAGTGGCCAATGTTAGTAATGTGAAAGTTTCAGGCGTACGAGATTTTCAATGGGAACCCGGTGAGCTTTCAGTAAAAGCTCGAACGAACAGATGCAGCTAAATACTAACGATCGTGCGCTTTTTGACCTCTGCAACACAATACATTTTTTAGCAGCTACTTGAGGTGTTCGTCGAAATACCGCTGCGAGAATTAACAGCCATTATCCACGATTTGAATGAAACCGACCGATCAATTTTGATTAGATCACTCAATTACTCCGGAACGCTTTACTCATACGAATTAGTCGAGGTGCTGGCTGGGAAACTTTCTATGCTTCCGTCTCACTCTCTCCCCTACCTTCTTTCCATGTAGAATAAACTTTAGGGGGCGGGAAGAAGCATTCGTTCGAACTTCGTTCGCCGCTCTCTCGTATTGCCAAATGAAATTATCTTGCCGCGCCGCCATTCTAGACAAACCCAACGATGTTTCGTTAGCCGGTTGGCCGTGAATGCTGATAAGTTTGGTCGCGACAGGCCAGCGGTGAGCGAAAACCAATAATTTCGCGGTTTCCTCTGACGGCCTAACCATATTCTGTGTCCAGGAGGCTGGGTTTTCCACCGATTGCTACCGTATTTCACCCTCGTCCACCCATCATAATCGATTCACCCTCTCGCCAACTCACAGTAGTTTGTCTCTATCGCGTGATCTTTGCCCTTTCCCCTTCTTCCACCGCCGATCTCCGCATCGTTCACCTTGTCAGACTGCATTTATGACGTCGTAGACGCCGGTCGTCATATCATTTATGGGTTACGAGTTGGCCATTAAGAAGCCGGTTGGAGATGCTGCTTGCGGTGCAACGAATAGAATTAATGCGAAAGGAATAATTATTGATGACGATCGTAATGTGTAATGTACGGTAACGAATCGTGGCCTTCTGCCTCGAGTCGCGGCCAAATAATATTTCTGGACGAAGTTGGCAAATGTAGCGCATTGCGTTTAAAGGTACGCTCACGTTTCAGATAACACGTCGCAGGATAAGAACAGTTGTATTATTGTCGAGATAATTTCGTGTGTAACTAGAGCAGCGACCGCGCTATATGTGTCATGTTTGTGTTGGTACTGTGCATAAGTATTCTCGAAGGCAACAATTAAATCTCATTGATGTTTTCCGATTTTAGTATGATCATGTGTATAAGAATGTTCAGTGTTACGTCTTTGTTCTCTCAAAGCAATTCCGGAAGCGATTGGCAACCAACAGACTGCTACAAATTAGTGGAATGTTAGCTATTCGTTTTCGCTCACTTAGTCGCCGGGTGCGGATTAGGATAATTATTTTACTTAGCCGGAGCGGTTACGTAGGTGCAAGTCAAATGGCCACCGGGTGCTAGGTAAGAGGATTAATTTATCAACAGGAGAGCTGATGTGATCTTAGCGACTGGAGGTAGAAGTTCATAATTGAGAAGTATATTCGTGTTGAGAATTCCTCCAAAGTGCGGTTCTAATATTCTGGCCGATTGCATCGAACAGATATTAGCAGTCAGCGAAATTTCTTGCGACCCACGTTGCCGGTGAAAAAATCCTGTCTCTAATAAGCGCGTCTATTTTTATCGTAGCCGACAAAAGTTATTTCTCTTTTACCCTTTTCCGTGACAAATACGCTACCTAGCCTCCTGTCTTACCACATTAGAAAAGCGTAGTTCCGGCATTAAGTGAAATTAACCGAACGTAGCAGGGCAAAGTTTCGCTGAATCAGCACTTTTAACTATCTGCCGGTTCCCGCTGGTCCCAGTGCGACGTCACGACGCACCAGCAAGCGTTGCAGAGATCTCTGCGAACGGGTTGTACAAGCACCGCAATCCGCGAAATCGCCGAATTTCACGATTGTATAATTGCCAACATTTCGATCTGGAACGGTCTCCGGGCCGAGATTTATGATCGCGCGAAATTCAGTTATGCGCCAACTCGCGACTCTTGCGTTCGAATAATAAAAAAAATGTGCGAACTCGTGACCGCCAATGAAATCGCTGGCGCGCTGGGACGCGGGGGAGAGATTTAGTGCCGGCTCAGTGCGGGAAAAGGATGTTCTTAGGGTCTCGGCGTGCACGAACTTCGAGTCGATATTAGCCACGTCTGCTAAGGACGAGTACAGCATTCGGATGAGAAAGTTAATGCCGCAGACGTTGTTAGCACGTGCACGCATCCGTATCCGTATCGCGTTCCCGATGCGGGCTTGTACGCTTCGGACACGAATTCTCTCCGACGCAAATCTGCCTTCATGGATCTGAGAATAATTCACCAATTACAGTCTTGCAGCCGCTCCTGATGAGAAGCGCGTGCATGCGAGCAGGCCCGGCGTTAACATCATTTTTCGTAGTTTATACGAAAATTATACGTTGCATTAACTTCAGCCGCCGCGTTTGCCGTCAGGCGCAATTAGACGAGCGACTTTGATGTTCCTCGTAATCGGAGACGGAAACATCTGATACGTGACTAAAAATGCTGTCGATGCGGGGGATACATACAATTTTCGGTTAATGAATGACGAAATTTCTCTGCCGCCAGCACTCATTCCCTCGACTTTGTTTTCGAATTTATTCGCGTTCGGCAAACTAATTACACTTGCTTCCATGCTCTGCTTACTGATAGCCGTAACAATGATGCTGCGCATAATTAAATGAATAATTATCGCAAATAATTAGCGAATGCGTAGCTGACACTTTCTGCACGATAAGTGTATTTCTGTTCTCACATCTGTAGAGATGAAAGTCTATCCAAGAAAACTATAAATTGAACTTCGAATTTTGCAGATTGTATGATATTTTCGCCAATTGATCTTTCGATTCGTGTACTCCTCTGAGCTCGTAGACCTCTAAAGGGATTGACTTAATGGGTTCTTATTAACGCCCCAAAAATCGTAACAAAATTATCGATTTTTAGATTTTTTACGGAATACTATTTATTGGGAACCGACAATATCGCACCTGCTGCCGCGGTTGGAATTTGTGATTAGCGTGAGTAGTTAAATGTCGGTTCAGTGAATTTTTAGCGCCCATTCATTGCATCGTCTAACTTTGCTCCAGGCGCCAGAAATCCTCTTGTCCTATTCTCGAGTATTACGACCCTCGATGAGACGAGAGAATGTTGAAGTGGGTCGCGTTATACTTTGGCGTCCAAGTACGTCTTGACCGTTGCTAGGGTGTTCTTTCGTTTCCAGCTATCTATCGTCTATCCTTTGAGAAATGAGTGCTGTGCGATACAGTGCATCGGGTAAATCTTATCAAATTATCATGAGAAGGCGAATTTTTGTTTTGATCATGATTTGAAATATGTGTGTTAAATGATTCATGGAACTATTTTCTTTTAAACCTACGGAGGATCGATAATGGCGTTGCCTGCGTCAATCTTGACCCATACTGATGTATCTTTCGACGCATTTTGGCCGTAAATGTTGTTTTTTGCAGTAAATGTTGAAATAGTTAGATATGATGTGAGGAAAATATTTGAATCGTTTTTTAGGTAAACTATTTCTTTACTGTGTTATGTACGTCAACTCGTTTATATTACCTATGACTTCCCTGAAATTTCTGTATATTTCTATATCAAAGGTTCTATAAACTGAATGTTAAAATTACTTTGTCACGAGTTACATTTTGTCTGTGCATTCGGGGGCGCTTTCTTTCTCCACGTATTGTGGTACACTATCTAGTATTCAGCTCATCTAAAATGCATTTGTAGTGGACTCCTCGCGTTATCGCTTTCAGGCAATATTTGTGAATCTGGGGTTCAAACAGACGTAGCCTTAGCTGGGCAAAGGTGAAGTAAGTTTATAACCTTAAAACGCCGCAGGTAAAAATTGTTTTTTCACCGAATTCATGTTGTCGTAACCGTTTGGATAACTGCATGTACAAGTTCCTTGTAAACTGCTTCCACAAAATTTACATACATATTATACATTTCGAAATCATGACAATACCGTAGTATCTTGGATTCACAAACTCTTTGTTTCTGAGATACAGCCACTTTAAGTTGCAGCTGGAGCGCGACTTACCTCCTACGTACCTTTTAAATTAACATAGAAACTAAAAGTGGAGCAAGTGTTACATACATACATATAATACATTCTTTTATTTATCCGTTTCATAATATTAAGGCACGCGTCGTTACCACGACGTTTACCGGCATAATTTAACGTGAAGCCTCGCTCGTTCGACACGCATCACTTTTGTGCTGGCTTACCGTGGCCCGCGAGGAAAGTTCGATGCTCCAGAAACTTTAGGTTATCGGATTATCCTCGGATGTAGTCCTGATAAAACGCGTGTACGTGACTTCGTTCGGTGTTGTCTACGCAGGCACCCGAGAGGCGTATATCTTCGCCAGTGCGCTCAATACATTTCGCGGCCCTCTAACGCGGCACCGCGGAAGCTCAGATTTTTTTTATCGGTCGCCAAATTAATGAGTGATCGATAGCCGTTCGCGATAGCGATGAATATTGTAACGGGCCGTCCGCTCTCATATGACTCCGGCATTTTGCGTTCGCCGCGTTCAGGCAAATTCATTTCTCAGCGGAACGGCCGAGTGCACTCGATTAAAAGCGGTTTTTAATTTCGCCCTCGCTTTCCGCCCTTCCCCGACCCCCTGAAAAGCGCCACCGGCTAAACGAATCTGATCAGCTAATGGAGAAATGTAATGGAGCCGAGATCGTCGAGCCGCTCGGATTATCGCCGTTCAATTGATCCGTCTCATTGCGTGCGCGCCCCGCGCGACTCAGCGATCGTCGAGGAATGACATCGGCGACATTAGTCGGGCGCAGGTAGACGGCGGAGAGCCTGCGGTGAAGTGCGTGTGGGACGCGCGCACTGAAACGAGTCGCGGAAGAGAGACGCGGCTCACGGACCGGTGATGTTGATTACGGCACTCTCCGGCGAATTTTCACGCAACGTTGGCACTTTGTTTGGCCCGACGGAAAAACAAGGGAATAGACAAAAATGGAAAGGGGCAGGGGCGGGGGCGGGGGCGAGCGTGAGAAAAGAGTCGAGAAGTCCGCACAGTCGAGGCAGCGGGCCTGCGCGTTAGCGCATTGATTGAATTTTGTACAGCCAGGCGCAGGGTGTGGGTGGCTGACGAACGGCGCGCAAGCGGTGCGCGGGGAGGCGAAGGGTGGATTTTTGAGAGGGGTGAAGGGCGGTGGGTGGCGGGCGCTGGGGGTTGCGAGGCGCGCCGGCGGGGGAGGATTTGGAACGCCGGGCCGAGGGGTCAGAGGGAGGAAGAAGGAGAGAAGCGGGGTGGCTGCGGGCGGGAAGGCCAGAGACGGCTTCGGATGGTTGGGAAAGTTGCCGAAGTGGGAGAGCGCGGCGAAGCTAACAGCGCGACCTGCCTTGGCGAATCTCTCCCTTTGCCACTCTTATTCTTTTCAAACTTGCTCCCAAAGTTAAGCGACGCCCTCCTCTGACCTCCTTCTCCGTCTGCTCCTTGTCATTCGTCTTTTATTTCTTTCCTACCCTTGCATATTTTTCACCTCTCCTCTCTCTCTCTCTCTCTCTCTCTCTCTCTCACTCAATGTGCCGTTTACTCTTTCTACCAATGTGTCTGTTCCTATCCGCAACCATTACTTCCTTCTAATTTTCTCCTCGTTTCCCCACCTTTTGTTTCTTACATCCAGCATGCTTCTGTCTCAGTTGAAAATCTGTCTTTCGCTTATACGTTTCTTCTTTACCCTGAGAATTAAAGTGCTTATGTGTTGTTGTTTGCGCTGGTACGAAGTTCGAGACCGAAGATCCGTTTTCAGAGACCTCGTCGCAGTCGTTCACTGAAACAAGTTTGCAGAAACAGTTCGGAAATGCATGATCGGGTCGCGACTTTTCGCTTTCGGGGGCAATCAGAGTAAAAGTTGCTCGATCATCGTACCCAGCGGACAAATATCGTCACTACGTTCCATCTTGTTAAAGGAAGCGTGAACGGTTACTATCGTATATGGGACGCGAGTAATGGGGGACCCCTACGAAGTAGTTGGCATCAGTTAGTGGAAGTCCGGAAGAAAAAAGAATTTTCGAACCGACGACTGGACCGACTATGCAAATTAACTTCGACTATCGAGTGAAAGAGACTCGACCTTTTCTAAGAAACTTTCTCGAATAACGGCGAAAGTTCGCCGTCAATGTCTTACTTTTAATGGGTGCAATATGGATGTCTGTTTTTTTGTACGAATAATATGACATCGTTGTAGAAGACGTCTGAACGAGAACAATAGAGTTCGTTGCATCTCGAACGTGTCAATAGTCAGACACGAAACATTACAGGCAACATTTTTGCTTCCGTGGACACGTTTTCGTAACAATCATTAGTGCAAAATTGTAGAAACAATAAGATTAATTTTGACTGTTCCAAAATATACTAGTTATCAACAAAGCCCGTATGGAGTTTTCTGAATACAATAATATGAAAACGTTATCGCTCAGCAAGACGTGATGCACTGAATAGAGAGCCACATGACTGACCTTGATTTAGTTATTGAAATACGTGGTAGAAGTTACCCGAATTTATCGCCCGACCAACTATTAAATTCGCGTGGTCGCTCGCCTGTCTCTAGGATGAATTAAACGTGCGTTTAGATCACCACTTAACCTCATACCCACTGTGTCGGGGGATAGATAAGATTACGCTCCTCTGTGGTTTCCCGTAATGAGGATATTCATATGCAAATACCCGTATTATTGGTCTAAAGTGTTTCGCTTCTGGGCGTTCTATTCAATTTACCATTTGCAAGGTCAAGATTTAAACGTTTTGAAGTTTTCTTAGACCACACGAAATTGCCAATCAACCGGACTGGTAATTAAAGAACATCCTGAAGTTGCTTTCTTTTTTTATTTGTTGTTAATTTATTCGGATCCCAAAGTAGAGCCTGAATATCTGGAACCGTAAAGGATAAACTTTCGCTCGGTCGAATGGGACAGCTAACGATATTCTTATGAATCGGTGGAAACAACAGGACACAGGGGTACAACGAAAACGGCGGTCGTTGCAGAGCATCTGGTCCGTATTCATGGAATATCCGATCGTCCAATTCCGAATTTGCGTGATGGCTTTACTTAAGTAATTTATCCGGTTGTTTATTCGACAACACACGTTAAATCCCTACGCGTACAATCGTACCCAATCGATACTGCTTGTTTTCCTTAAGGATCGATTCACATTACACATAATCTCTAAATCACGTGATATTGTTCCAGTATAGTAATGTCGTAATTCGCTAATGCAATTGCTAGTGTTATGCTAATATTTGCGTTTAACGCGACAGATCGTTAACGAGCCGGGTTGAAAATATCGTTCAGAAGGTTCGTTTCAATTTCTAGCTTGCCATAATGATAAAGTTAAATGAATCTTGTTTATTGGTTATTATTGACATTTTCAAGAAAATACGTCACTTTATTGCATTCATTGGTGTTTGTACTATATATAGCGATACGTTAAAAATCTTAGATACTTATTTGCACACTAGCATTTCTGGGAGAGTAAGCATTAACAATCGGTTGAAGCATAGTTTTCAAACAATGCAATACAAACAATACGCAGCGCTTATGCTTACGTTATGCAAATCGTGCTGACTCTCTGTGGACGTACAGTTTACGGTGTAATAGATCTCGTCCGAGTATTGGTAGTCTTCCGTTTTTAACAATTTAGAGCTCAAGAGGGCATTTATCGATTGACCCACTTCATAAAATCGGTGAGTGATAACGAGGCGGGTGGTGAGATATCAATGCAAGATTGAAAAGAATTTTTCCTGGGGAGAATCAAAGGGCGTTCAGTGAACCCTCGCGCATATTTCGAGCAGTCGGTCAATTCGCTGAATAATAAAGTGCAGAGAAATCAATTATGAAGGGAGTGCTATTTGTGCGCGTTGCCCACCATGTGGTTTTCTCGCGGAATCAATTAGTGGGACCGGTCCCTGTAATAGGGGAGTAGTTCGATGAATAAAGTTGCTTTGTTAGGAAATTACCGCTTTGAATAACTGATTGAGGCAGTATTTCTCCCCGCGTAAACTGGTATTAGCGGAGGCATACCATTTAATAGGGAGCTTTTAATAAGTCGGCCGTGTACATACTTCGTACGAAGTATGCCTGTGTAGGGGTGTATTCTTGTAAACACTCGCTTTTTTCTCATGCCTCGTCGCTCGCGTTGTGTGCGTTTCGCATGGAAATTTCCGAACGAGTGGCAAAATTAAAATTCCGCGGTGGCACATGATCGACGCCCTGAGGGAGTTCGGCGATATTAGAACTTCTTGTATTTCCTGCGAGTCTCTCGGCATTGAGACCATGCAGGTTTTGTCATCGAGCCTCTTTGTTCGCTTTCAAGCATGAAAACACGCTCATACCCTGTTTCACTCCCTTTTCCCCATTCTCTCTCTCTCCCTGTCTCTGTCTCCCTCCTTCCTTCCAACGCCTCTTTCTGTATTCCGCGAGACGTACCGCCTACGTTTTTGATTTAGCTCAGTCGTAATATATGTGCGTATGTACGTCTAGTTACTATCTCCTACATACGTACATACATATAGATTCTTCTCCATCCTCGACGGCATTTCTCGCACCGTTGACAATGCGAATATTTTGCACGGCATCCTTTTTCGTATTACATTCGCCAGGCACTTTTACGGCCCGATACGCAATGAGCTGCGGGACTTCTCCTGGCACTTTTTGCCGGTAAAATCGGCTTGCTGGAAAGTAAGAAAGCACTCTCTGATGTACTCCGTCATACGATATGGATACTGCGGCTGATTTTGAACTGATCCAAAAATTGAAATCGCCGGCACAACTCGGAATTTCGAATGCACGCTTTATATGCACCCATATCCAAACAGACTCTAGCATACTGCATATTTCTGACTAATATGCATATTATGAATAGCGAATACTCGCACTGCGGCAAAGTCATTTTAAACGACAATACTGGATACCAGAATTTTCGATACTAATTTTGAGAATGCAGATGTAAATCAAAGAGATGTATGGAAATTTGTATGGGTCTGTGATTTAGATGTTTTGCGACGACTTTGATTATAGGTACTTCAACAACGACAACCTTCGATCGTTAGATATATTTTTTTTTGTATGCAATTTATCTGTGTTACCTATAAACATAATTTGAGATATTCTGAATTCTTTGCGGTAATGTCGCCACATCTGTTTATTTGAAACTTATAATTTTTCTTCGCGTTTTATATCGACTTTCATAATTTAAAATAGGATCAAAATTCGATTGTCCATATTATCAAAATCAGCCTTGCATTTAATATGCGCGGAACGAAATTATGCGGTCATGAATCAGCATATAATTAAGATAAATCACGAAGTTATAAAGCAAAGAAGTAATTACCATTTAATTAATCAAATTCGCGATTTACTAATTTTGGAAAACCCGGCTAATTGCAATATGTTAATGAAAACAAAACGTATTTGACACACTATGTTTGTGATTCCTGATTAAGAAATACATAATTATGTACTCTACTGCTCATCATCTCGTGTTTAAATTGGTTTCTTCTCCATCGTTTAACCTTATATATTGTCGATAAAAGTGAAACAAACGCGTAAACGAACATCACTAAACCTAATTAGTTATTCTAGTCGACATTATTCGGAGCCTGATAATCCCAATAAGAAAGGCCACGGCGGGCATAAAACTCAAGATGACATATTTTCGAGGCACCGTGAATAATACTGCAAGATGTGCAGCCTTTCACGTTTGCCCTCTGGGAGAGTTTAAGAGAAAGGCGGAAAACGCAGGACTTGAAATCCCATGTCCGTATTTTCACCCTGAATTTAATATGAATACGCCCATCCGATGTTATACTCCGCTGTTAAGTCGCGGATTGCGTGGGCGTAAAAGGAAAAGTTAAACGCGGATCAGGCTGCACTCGCAAAAATATATCACAGGTTACCGCGGACTACATCTTTATGGTTCTGAAACGCATCGTGGTTACGAAATGGCGCAACGAGTGTTTTCCGTTCTCAGAGCATCTTTATTGTCTACTAAGCATTCTCGGTTCGCGCGTAGTGACACGTGGGCGGTACATGGGAGGGTGAGTGAAATAGAAGAGCGCAAATTTAAAGCGTAATTCTTGTAAAGAATGGAGCAAAAGGGAGAGCTCAAGAATAAATCTTTAAAACATCGTCCCTTAAACTGTTTTAAAGAAGGATATAACTAGCTGCGTTAAAGTTGAAATTATCGTAAGGGCGAATCGTCAGTTGCGCATGCATTTCTTAAGAATCAGGGGCTGTCTTTGCCCGTGAAAGGGAGGAGTTCGCGAAGCGTCGATATACCTACATCATAAACTCCTTAAAGTTCCATTGAAGTCAAATGTACTTCGTGCCAGAGCTCTTTATTCTTCCGACGACGCATACGCAGCGGGACCTCCGTGAACGAGGTAAAAGATCTAACAGCGTAGGGAAAAGGCGAATGCTTTTGAGACACTGCCAATCCCTTTAAAAAGCCCCAACGAGCTCTACCTTCGTGGGCAAGCCACTCGAGGGAAGAAAGGCGAGAGGGAATGAGAATTTAAGGAAATAGAAACGTGGAAAAGTACCTACACGCTAGTGCACGCACAGTGGTAGACAAGAGGAGAGAGAGGGAGAGAGAGAAGCTGGAGCACGAGGTATTGCGAAAACGTATGACGATGAAAACTTCGGGACGACTTACCGGCAAGTTGGGAAGAGGGAAGATGACTTCGAGATGAAAGAGCACAGGTTGGCCGGTTTATGGCGCTGTGCCCGAAACTTCCCTCTCCACACTGCCGCCGCTAACCAAAACTCCTACGTATCGGCCAAGGCGAGTCTCCGCAAACAGAAAATACTCGTGAGGACGGACAGGATGAGGATTGGAATATCGAATGCATATACATGAGATACGCGCACGTACAGCCATCCTGGCATACTCTCCGGGCATCTTTTGATTCATGTCCGCTCACTACATCCGCACCCTTTACCGTATGCAAATTGTGCCGGACAGTGCGCGGAATGACTGAGGAAAATCTGCCTCCCGCGCTTGTTTCCCGCTAGTCATGTAAGATTACGCACGATAAAAGCGGAGAGGCAAATTTTTCGCCTCCCCTTTCAACCGCGAGAACGTTTGAAGGATGAGTTTCTCTCCGTCCCCAGACAATCCCAATCGCACGACGAAGCAGCGTCTTAGCGTCGCTCGCGACGTGCCTGATTTACCTTGAAAGAGATCAAAGGATCGTCTGGCAGCGGTGAAGAGGAATTACAAATACAAGTCGAGAAAGTAGTCGGCGGTGAAATTTTTAAATTCTCGCCCAGAGATGCTCGCGCGTCTGCCGAGAGCTTTGTGCTTTATCGAAAGATGCGGGTCGAATATAGGGGCGGACTGGCCGATAGGACGGAGAGGCGGAGGGAGAGGGAGAGAGCAGGATGGCAAGGGGATACCTGCTGTCTATTTTATCACACTATTTTGTATTCACCGCCACGCACCGTCTCTCTTCTCTCATCTAAGTACCTTCTTCGTGCACAACCTTTGAGACCCACGGCTCCGCCAATCGCGCACAAAGACCACCCTCTCTCGCTTCTGCGCGATTCCGTGCAAATAAAGAGAACGAAGCGGTACCGTCATTTTTACGCAATCACGGAACGACGCGCTCGGGGATAGGGGCGATCGATCGAGGAATCGACATCGAGCACGAGGCGCAACTTCGACCTTTCTCCCCCGGAACTCGACTCCGTCGCGGGCGGCCGTTTACTCACCTTGATATGGATGACAACGGTTTGTCTTGTCGCCCCGAACTTTCTTCCTGTGCCGAAGGAACACGAGTTCCGTGGTTTGACTTGATTTATCATGATTCACTCTGTAATAGGAACTTCGAAACTTGTCGGGTGAAGGGTCGTCCTAGCTCAAACTTTGCGTAAAGGGTTACATGAGATATGACGGCGGTACATTGTTCATGCCGCTACTGCACTTACGTGTACTAAAGTGCACGCGCTGTTTCCTGCTTTCTTCGTGATTCTGTCTGACTGGGACCTGAAACGCGTTAATGTCACGTCCGGTGTGTGTACAATAGTGTACACGGTGTAGAGGTGTGGAAGATCGTGGGAAACCGTGAGCGCGTAGATCTCTCGGAGGCCGGTATATTTTTATTGATTGTTCTTTCTTGTCTCGTTTTTATTTATGTATGTGCCTTACGTTTTCTAAAATCCTTTATGCGATAAACTATTTTCATAGTTAACATGGGGGGTAATTATGCGGATAAATAATCCTCCCGCTACAACGTTCTCCATTTTACTTTAATAAAGATAGATTGAAAGAAAGCTGTTAAGCGTGCGTTTACGGGTTGGTTTACGATGTTTACCGATATTCTCCGATAACTCATAAGTTATTTCATGAGTTTGTGTTTCTTGCCAGTTATTCGGCGTGTTGTTTATCTTTCATTTTTTCGCGAGATTATCAACATCGTATATTAATATTGCGAACATACTTTAATGTACCAGAAAGACATTAATGCTTTCTTCGCGGGTTTATTTTATTCGACTGTCAGCTCGCAGTACTGACAGTAATCGTATGCAATTGCTTAATATTCCAGTTGTTTTCAAGAAGGTTAGCTCCTTTTGAACGTATATCTCCCTCTTGCACCATAAACATGCCGCGCTACCTATCTTCCGTGCATTTCTCTTTGAATTGCTGTGTTTCTACCGTCAAACCGAATAATATCCAACGTTACATGGACGCTCCCGCGTGGACGTTCCTGTTGGCGTATTATTTTCTACGATGCGCTGTATTACTTTGCGCCGACGATCGCTTAGAAGTTTCGAATACAATAGGACGCGGCTCTTTTATTCTTCGTGGGTCGTTTGAATTGAATCCTCCGTACTCGCGCAAAAATCTTTATTATCTCGGCTTTATTCTTAGGTAAGAATCCGCCCCGAGGCTCGAGGTCTTCTCTGCGTTTGCATAAAATTCCTATCTGTACACGCCGAGAACACTGGCTGCTCTCGTACGTACACACAGCCAGCAGGGGTTCGTTCCGCGCCGCGGTCGGCGTTAAGTCGAGAGTTATGATATTCAGGATGGGACAGGCTGTGAAGAAGGTATAAGATAGGGTCGGTTAACGCGTACAGCTTTCTCGTTCTAGCTCCGTCCATCGAAGCACCTTTTCGCCATCGTTTCTTCAAATCTGTGGCTCGCGCTGACGCGCTTGTATGACTCACAAATTATTCATAATTACACTTCCATTGGCCTGGGTTAGGTTAAGGACTCCGTTTATCCAAGCACCAACCCGCTTTGACACTTGAACATCTGAAAAACTACTGAAAATGACAAATTTATCTGGTATGAGACAGGAGCTTTTTTCTTCAAATTTCCAGTGCACTTTCATAGGGCAGCGTCATCGACAAACGAAGATCTGTGTTTTGTTTTTCGAAGTAGCAGGGTGACGCAGGGTAGCAAGAGGTAGAATTTCAGGTAAAGCGACGTCTATCGTAATATGCAAATTCCCTCTTGTATCGTGGCACAAGCGTCCTTAAGTTTAAAGTTACGTCGAACGACACACCGGCGACGGAAGGCGGTGTAGGTTGCGGTGTATTTGGTGTGCGTGCGGCCGTTATCTCGGGGTCGCATAAACGGGTCACGAACGACCAATAACGACGGGTTAATCGGTATCGATTGACCTGGACTCGACGCAACGGTTATCCCGATCTACTGTCATCGGCTGTCATGCGCCAGCTTCGACGTCTCTTTCATTGAGACCCCTGGCCGTGTCGGCGGGAGTGTTCGCGGTCACAGATCGGTTCCCACCAAGTGGCCCCAAGTCGGACGTTGACCCGACGGCGTCGATCGACGGTGCGATGACGACGTGAACCGGTAGCCTCGTAGCCTCGCAACGGAGAGACACTCCTATGTCCGTTGGCCGGGTCAAATCCGAGTGGGCGCGAAACGGCAAAGAAAGTGGCACGAGAAAGGATGTAGCGGTTGGCACGACAGGTGGCGGGCACTCGTGACCCACGTTCGCGCGCCGCCGAGTGTAACGCCGCGGACACACCTTTGATGGGATGTGAAGTCCGTCATGAACCACCCTGCGACCAGGGACCTGCTTGGCTCCAGGTCGCCGGGATGCTGCTACCACTCGTGGAACCCGCAAGTTTATCCGCCGTGCAGAGTGTGCCAAAGGCCGGTGCTGACGTTACAGCAGTGCACGCTAAGATTGGCTGCACCATCGGCGGTATCTGCCGTGCCGACGGGAGCCGCAATGGCGCCAACGTTCGCGCATCCGTCCCTTCATCAGGACCCGGAAGTCCGCCATCCGGAACGTCCGCGACGTCAGCGTTCGGCCGACACGCCTTCGCCAAGGCGTCACGAGATCGTTGACAGACGACCGGCGTCGAATCCGCACTACCACACTCACCCGCCGCCGAGCTCGTCCGGTTACGCCCTCAACAAATCCGCCAGCGCCGTGCGTCTCGGCTCACCGGGCGGATCCCTTGGACAGCGCTCGCCGGGCGCGAGGGTGCCCAAGCCGCCGGGTCTCGATCCTCCCCATCGATGGATCGGCGAAGAGACCAGGAAGGCCTTGCCTAAACACGTCTACAAGTACTATCTAGCGCAGACAAAGGAGTACCGCAAGCAAAATGTCAAGGTAACGTTGGAAAGAGCCCAGTAGGCTAGTGAACAATACCCAGCGGTTCGCTGGATCAATGTCTCATATCGCACCAATTTCGCCAGTATGTAGCATGTATCTGTCCGAGGACTATGGGACGGTTTTCAGTCTAGAAATCAGTACAATGTTTCGTCGTACCACGCCATTCTCTCGGTCTGCCTAACTGTATGTCTAACGTCCAAAACTTGTTCCTGATTGGTGTCATTTAATTCGCAGACGGCATCAACTTCGCAACTCCGTCTGACGTTATCATCCGTATGTATTCTTACGTACAGATAGGAGTATGTGAGATTAAACGGTTTTTTGTTTTATTTGACGTGCCAGTGCCATATCAAGCCCCTTCATATTAGTGTCACAGTCCGCACGGCGGAGAAAGTGCGCGCGTTATTATTCGTCTGTAAATTTAATTACGGAGGAAAGCGCGCCAGTTTTCGCGAGGGCGCCGTTTCAGCAAGTACCTCTTCTTAGTTAACATTAATCACCTTTTTGTTGTCGGTGTACCCCTTTAACGGGCACACGTATGCGTTTGATTAAAGTGGCGAAGTGTGCTTTTGATGTAAAGTGGCCGGCACTTGTGCCGACAAAGGAACAATGTTTGTTTTTACAAGAACCAACGGACGAACGCGGACTGCAAATACCGCGGTTTTATTAAACTGATGGACTCGTTCGAAAGCTCTCCCGCCGTAGCAATTATTAAACGGGTTTGTTGGTGAGGTTGACGTTTGTTTTCGACCGCTATTTGCTGCAAACTATTTTGCAGGTATTTCAGAAAATTGCCCACGCGTATGGTGGAATTTAATATCTGTCAGGGGATGTAGTAGAAGGTATTGCGATGTAAATATGTACTCAGACAGTCTCGTTTCGTGATTTTGACGCCATTGTGAGATTCTCAAACTTGTATTATTGTTATCAGCTTCATCTTAAGTATATCTAACACACCGATCCCAGCACTGTATTTCGAGGTTCTACGAATAAATATAGACTGGCTGTTGTTAAAAATAGGAAGGATATAGGGTTCAAATCGTATTAGCGTTTGTTGCAGACGAAATGATTGATAATCCGGAAAGTTGGCACAAAGTGGTGGTACCTTGCAAATTTCTTCACCATAGTTTCTAAGAAATTTCCCAAATTTAACTTCATTGGGTAACTCAGTATTTCTGGAATTTCGGATTTCCGCTCAAGTTCATTTGATATACCCATCTGACCTATTTCATTAATTGCTATGCAGCAGTCTCCTGTTCCTCGACATCTCGTTATGGTATATACAGCTTTATTAATTCTCAGTTTGAGAAGAAAGGACGTAAACTTTAAAGTTCAGACCTTCTCTTACTACAATTACAATCGTAACAGGACCTATAGTCTATAGAAGATCTTGAGAAACCAAAAATATATGAAGACCTATTTAATATTCAAACCACGAAAAAATGATAATTTTCTACTACTCGTGCGAACAATAATTCTAAACTTACTCGACGCTGTGTCAAGTCATTGATTTTTCTGCCCTCGATACGTCACACTGTGTTGCCCTTATTTTGACGTAAAACGAATGCAATTTGTCATTGTACAATTTCGCAAAATTTTTACGATGACAAAAGAGCTTCATTACAATTTCTCCGTAAGAGACCGTGTTAAATTATTAAATTATTATCTTCTGAACTATGTAGTAGGGAATTCTGAAATGTTGTATGCTCCTTTATTACAAAAAAATCCCTGATCCCTAAAAATTTCAAGAATTTCTGCGACTTTCTTGTAAATCAAACTATAGCTTAGTTTGTAAGCAGAAAGCGAACGCATAGAAATAAGTCTCCTAAACATTTTCATAGGAATTCAGATTAAGTCAGAATGCTGTTGAAGCTATTGTTCCTGGCGCTACAATCAAAAAATGAATGCGTAATGCAATGTTGATTTTATTACATTTCAAAATCGGTGGTAGCAATGTACACACATAAATACGTTGCTGCATGTGCAGCCGCACGTGCAACTGCACTCCGAATTGCAGATCACAAACGACAGATGGCAGGGCCGACACTTTCTCGCTCGATTAACGATCCGCTCCTGTTCCGTCATGTTTCACTTCCCTTACAATAAATTAGACCTATTTTGCATATCTATCTTATAATTTGGTACACGAAAGCGATCAATCTTCTCGATGCAAATTTAAGAGTAAGTAGTATTTATCTCTTTTGTAGGTAGAATTCAGCCAATTGGCGTTCTCGCATCACCATTACAAATTATGACATGTTATTATCCGAACTTGTAAAAGGTAATCCCGTGTCTCATACGTAGTTTTTACGATTACACACCGCATTCTGAATATTCAGAATGGCGTAAAACTTGAAATATGTTCGGGTCACTAATACAAGTTATGATGATGTTTCTAACTTTTAAATTGCAGTCACATGTTTCATGTATACTCATTAAACAACGTATTCAGAGCATGCAAGGTGCACTCTATATACGTCGGGTTTTCTTCAAGGATGGCCTCAAGCGTCGAAAAAAAATTTATGCAAGTTATAAGCATTTCTCTTTTACATTAATGTACAGGCAGCTACTCTACGTTATTTACGCTGTTATGTACAATTAACGTCTATCTGTATATTGTATACGAAAATTCAAGAAGCCATTAAAATGTTCACGGATTGTTTCAACACTGTTAATGGATATTAATACAAATGAGTTAAAGACAAAAATGGCTGTATATTCGGAATACAGTACGAAATGCAGGCATGATTTTATGAATTTCGTCACGTTATTAATTATAACCAATATGTCATATACATTTAGTTTATATTCTCAGCAATCTTAGCAGATGCATTAGTTATGCGACCTAACCTGTAAATGTTTTTGATTGGATCAATTAAACGCGTAGCAAAATATAAAAATATAATATTTTCCAACACATCTCTAACTTGACAAGCTACTTTATCAAAATGAAGCACGTATGGTACACGCAGACGGTCCCATTTGTTTCACTTTACATTTAAATTCGGTCATACACTTTTACATTCTTATGGCCTTACTGTCCCTTGCTCATTTTTTTACGTCGCTCTTTAATGCATTATGCTAACTAACGGCAGTTGTAATTTCTGTAATATATTCAGGAGTGTTGGACAACGCACGGAATTTTTGTACGATTTCTGCGCTGATCAAAATCTGAATATTCCTAAATTGCAACCCGTTTAACGTCGAAATGCATATTAAATTACAAGATTAATTGCTAGCATAGAAAGAGGATATGTTTTTTGCGACAGTGTGAGATGATTGTAAAATAAGTACAGGAAACATGACGATAATGGTAAACTAATTGCTCCGCTTGGGCGTAATTAGTACGTGTACTTTTTTTGTCTAGCATTCTGCATACGCAACACACAAAATCGAGATTGATTTCTACGTGCGCGGTAACGTTGATAGGGCTAACTTTTGTACGAAACTGAAAGTCAGTCTGTGCGCTTGAATGTCTGTGCATAGACAGGAAAAAGTGTTGTAGAGTAGTTCCGGGAATTTGCAAGAGTGAACTTTGTTATGCGTTTGAGAGCCCGTGAATGTAAACTGTTTAGCTCGTAAAGCGAAACAGTACAGGAAATAACTGATTCATTTGAATACCAGAATAATTGTTCGTTTTATGAGCCCTATTTAAGAACCCCAACAAAACAATAACTGACTCACAGTACTAAATACCTTTAACTTGACAAACAGTTTCTTCCACCTGTATTATACATCATTTCAACAAAAAAGGAGTATCTATGACAAATATCTGTTCGCATTATTAAGATCAGGCGACATATTTGAATATATATGCTAGGATTACGTCGACCGGGCACCTTTTCAGTCGCCAGCACTGACCGACGTTCAATAATACGAGGATTAACGTGTATCGCAGAAGCAGAGTATTGCTAAAGCCTAACTTTTTTTCCATTCCCCGCGAGTGTCATACGTGTGTCATCGAACCCACGGTGTTATAAAAAACAACTCCCGCTTACGGAGACACACATATACCCCGACAGATTTCTCTTGCGGAAGAGAAGCAGTAAGTATCTTTAAGATCATTCGAATTTCACCGTCCTGAGCAATTGACCTGCCGCGGATCCGAAAGTGCGGCCATAAAATAGTTGGCGTTTGACGACGGTACTCGTGCAGTATTGCGGTCGATTCGAGACATTCGAAGTCGATCAGGAACGGTACGATGTTTGAACGACCTTTGGCTGTGCAGCGTACTGGCCCGACGCTTGTGATGCGACCGCCGGGAAGCCGTGTCTAGTATAATGATATATCCGAGGGTGCGCACAACGAATATCAAAACAGCGTGTGCGTACCGCTCCTGAATGTCAAGCAGCCGTTAAGGCCACCCTCCCAAACCAAACGCACCGATTCCGGCTTCCGCCAGCATCCCCTTTCACTTATTATCCAACGGCATGTGCTGTTCGTTTGATGTCCCATTGCATCGGCAGGATGCGACATGTTGAGACACGAACTTAGAGCACACACACCCGTCGACGTGTTACTTATCGATTCTAGGCGATCGAGCGCTTGAAGTCCTTTGGCTTTTTCGTGACGCGAGCGGTTGTCCGTCGTTAGAGAGTGCCGCATTAATGCGCATGAGCGGACATCTTTTTTTTTTCTTCTTTAACGGCTGTAGCTTGCGATTTCTCAGATTCCGTAGGCTCGATCGAACATTCCTACGCATGCGCCCGATTCTACCTGCACGCACCAGGAGACGTTTTCATAGTCTTCGCTCGACTGGGGATAAGGAGCTCGCTGTATTTAAGCTCTCGGAGAGTTTACATCGACGCAAGCGCATCTTGGGACGCGAATAAACCCATTCAGAATGGGCGCTGTTTACGCTGAAAGCCCCGCCTGCCTCTTCTCTGTTTCTCCTACGTCTTAGATAGCTATTGTTCCGTGAAATGAGACGCAGGCGGGCTCATTTATAGCATTTCGTGGCTCGTCGTCGTCGATAGAGGCCAGGGAGACGCAGTAAAAATTGCTAAGTATAGGTGATTATATGTCACGTGTAGGTACTATTATTCTACGGAAATATCCTATACTCCCCGTTGCATCCGAGTGCAAGAACGAAACATATTTATCTCTCGGTGTAGCGAGGTCTGTTATTAGGTGCATCGCATTGGGTCCTATTTAAACGAAATTTTATATCGATTCAGATACGCCACATTCCGTGTACTCGACGCATCGCAAACGCAATTTAAATATCGTGCGATTATTTTTGTTCTATTTAATGCGCACTCGCTTTGCAAATGTACATTGCAGTTTGTGTGTGCGAAAAGATTGGGTTTATCATTATCGGGAATTATGTTCTTGTGCAATGCTGATACCGAAGTATGCCGTGCGCCACGATGCAAATGTGGCAAATGAAGTGCAGCAGTGCTCTCACTAAACTGCATCCTTCTCGAGTCTAGTACAGAAGCTACCATTCCTAGGGTGGACCATAAGGAACAAACATCCGCGGTTCGATTATTGATTTTGAATGCGCAACATCGTCGGCAACAACGGGCTACAGTTGTTGACACGTTAGTTACCACATCGAATTTCCCTTCTGCTTGTCACAATATTGATTCTCGGCTGTGCTCGCGCTCGTGGACGTTCCTAACGTGCTAAATTAGCCTATTTGGGGGCATCTGCAGTACATCCTGTTATCTAGTGCGATTTTTAGTTAGAAGTACAAGGGATCGTTTTTTCAGGCTTGTCAAATAAATCTTGATTCAAGTTTGCGTTGCGTGCGCCCTTTGCGAACGTTTATAGGAGTGAGATCTATTGCCGAACGGATATTATGATATACAGAAATAATATCAGACGTCATTTGGTTTGTCTGTGTAATGACATTAATAGGAATATTTTGTAGGATGATTATATAAATGTTTGGTACTCCTTATATCCGGGATTTTACTTGGATAAACTTTTCATGACATTTGCTTCGAGGTCTCAGTAAAAACAGAATCAATATTTCATAATTGCGTATATCGCGGAGTAGAGGTAATTTTTTCGTTTTCTCAAAATTCCTCCGTCCGCACGGTTATAATGTGTGCATGAATAGCGGTGTTCGCTAAAGCGGGACGGAGCACTTAACCTGATTAAATTAAGTGATTTAATTGTTTCGGATATATTGAGAAAATGTGGAAAAATTCATTTAAAGAGAGATATTTTGATTTATCTCCGTAAAATGTACTGCGCACATTATTTGCGCGGTTCTCACTTGGGTACTGTATATTAATGAAATTTGCATTTCCAGTAATTAATGTTTTACTCATCATTCCGTAGAAATAGAAATGTTCATTAATCCTGCAATCGAATTCGATGCCGTTCAGTTTCTAAAGCGCTGAATTATTGAAAACATCCGAATCTTTAAAGTTCACTTGTCAATTTTAACGTCTGTAATAACATATGTTAACGAATTTCTAATTTTCTGTTTCAGGTGAGTGAATACTAGCCTTTATAAATCGACACCAATCTTGACGTCCGTGTGCAAGGTAAATAACCGTTGCTAAGATACGTTTCCCTCTGGCCGCGATGACTTTCGTCTCCCAGTGATATTTCTCGCGTCGAAGTGAAAGCGCATCCAACACTGAATTACACCGAAACATCCATATTTACGTGCCCCTCCGAACGACATTTCGACTCAGACGCTACTTACTCGCGTGCAACCTCCGTTTAACGACATTTGTGTCTGTGCCACGCAGGCGCGAGACACTTTTGGCCTTCCTGCGGGTAGAAAACAGGCGACGACTCCCTTATTCCGCCGGAGCCCGGCACGAGGGGCGATTATGATTTTCCACGAGTGCTCTCAAATTAGCGCGCATCTTGTTCTTGCCCGTCGAGATAAAATGCAACGCTCGCGTAGCTGTCTGCTAATTTCGTCGTTTGCGCTTTCATTAGCGACGTCCCCCATTTAATTTGGCCGTCTGGCGCTAGTCAGAAAGAATTCTGAGTGGAGGCACGAGCGAGCCGACCCTCGACACATCGCGGCAGATTCCTTTACGGGTAGCGAGTATCTAGGAGCCATAGTCCTCGTGAAATTATACACGACCAATCGATGCCGTACAGGCCGCCAGACCTGCTCGCCCGAATCCAAGCGCCTGGCGCGCAACTGTGATCCGTCGCACGGGAATTTATTGTGCTGCGCTTTGAGCGCTAATGCGCACTGCAACCTCGCGCTCCTTGATAACGATGATGCCAACTCGCTTTTTTTCCCGCGATTGCCGTGCGCACCGTTCGGCGCGAGCGTCGTTTAATTTACGGTCGCGATCGCGCCGGGTACACGCATTTTCGGACGCCTCTACACGGGTGAACCGTAAATTTTCCCCGCAAGGATTTATCTAAAATATGTCCTGTATGCTCAGCAATCGGCGTAATGATGAACGAGTTTATCATCAATCTCGTTGCACGTAATAGGTACGACGATGGATGCGAGGCTCCCATTAGGTTTTATGATGCTCGTTGTCGGTTCGTCCAGCTGACTTGTTCTGTGTGGCGTGGTCGGTCGGACCTGTCCGACAGCATGCTGCGTCGAAAAGGGAGTTTTAGTCGATATTGCGAACGAACGCGCGGTTATTTTATCATGTCCCGGTGCTGTAAGTACGGTAAGAACAATGCTAAAATCCGGGCGCTTTTGGGGAGACAGACAGATTTTCTACAATTCGCCGTACTGCTTCTTTTGAAGCTACACGAAGATGTATGAGGTTCTTATTCTTGTCAATTGTTAGTCCTTAATACCTTATTGACGAGGACATTGCGGTGGTAACGTACAGTCGACAACTATAATAACAGACATGGTCATGTAAATGTACGGTATTTGTGGTCATCCGTCGATAGGTTATTAACCCTCGGATACCCACGATGGGTTAATTTGGCCCGGAGCCCTGAAGATCGTCAACCCATTTTTTGAGCAAAATCAACATTTTTGCCTCCGTATATTATAGCGACGTTCCAATGTATTTTAGACGTTGACAATTTATTTATAAATTGTTTACAACTTTTTTCGAGCAAAATTATAATTTTTCGCGACATGGTCGTCAGTGTTTTATAAATGGAATGGGTTAGACGTAGTAATCTAACTATTTTTTACCAAATTCCGCAGCATTTATTTCCAGGATTGTTACCTATAACACATAATCTAATAATTATAACAATAATGTTGATGTTACGTTGGTCGCGTTGAATTTACTTTGAGGTTCTCGTCTCACATAAATCTAGACAAATAAAATGTTTATGAATTTAAAATGTCGGGTTGCCGTCCTGCAGGACGGGTCAAAATGACCCATCGTGGGATTGCGTGTCTCATTTTTCAGTCGGGTGTCCGAGGGTTAAGAAAGGAGTTAGTTTTTAGCTTCTCATCGTTCAACACATGTTACGAAACGAACGTAACATTTTCACGGAACCTTTAATTCGAGACTTTGTGATCCTCTCTGACGACGAACAGTTTCGATAATGAATGTATCGATCAATCGCTGTCCCGTTCATCACTCAAAAACAGGTCGTACCATACGACAGTTGGGATCCAACATGGTGACAGCGTGTTTCGTTGCCGCTATCTGGGCTTTGTCTCCCGAAAAAGCGACGAGAATGCCTGCGCCGGCTTGCGTATCGGTAATCGAAAGCCGAAACTGTCGGTAAAGCCCGAAAAAAGTTCGAGCGTATCCTCGAGCACGACGTACACTTGTAGCAGCCCCGATTTTTCAAGTCACTTCGTTCATATTAATACTATAATTCCACATTTCCGGGGCATTCGACTCAACGATTTGACCACGGTTTTTGGCCACGAATGAAACGGCTTAAGCCGAGAATGGACGGTGATCAAAATCGGGCCGGAGTGGCTCGATTTACAGAGGCTTTCATTTGTCGACGAATCCGCTTTTCTGTTTGCCCTCGCGGGTCGGATATGTTAAATCCATGTACAATTCGGCAATGTAAACTTTGCTCTACTTTCCGCTCAGAAGTTACTTCGGCAATGAGCGCGCCGAAATCGCTGCCATTTTTTAATCTGCCAGGATGGAGGTAAACGAGTGAGCGCGCGCGTAAACATATGTGCCGAGTTAAATCGTTTTGCATGCCCGGTAGTCGAGGTGTGCGCGCGGTGTGCGAGCAAGGGTCGAATAAACGTTCAAACCAATCGACACGATTTTCAGTCGAAAAATCGGGTTAGACTCGGTCGATGCGGCGCGATGCGCGTACTTTACTCGTAAACGTCATTTATCAGGATTATCGCGTCGCGCGGGACGCAAGCGTTTCGGTTTCGTCAAGCGGGTAAGTGAAACTCTCGTGCGCTCCTCGACGAGCTGGACAAGCCAATGTCGGCTGCAATGTGAATTGGGTGGAATTCCGCGGAACCATATTTTCGCGGCCAGTGCAGCGTGCCAATCAAATTAAAGCCGCTGTGCCAAGAACCAGTTCGATCCATGACGTTGAATTGTATCGACGGAAAGTGATGCGCTCGCTTACCCGCTCTTTTTTTTTTTTCTCTCTCTCTCCATCGGCCATTTAACATGATAAATCTCGTCGCGCCAGTGCGAAGCGGGGTGAATGCGGAAAATGCTGCTTCTCGCAATTCGTAACTGTCATGAGTTTCCGCTTGGAAGCGCGAGCGCGTCTATTTTTCGCGGTGAAATCAGTACGGAAACATGGATTAACAAGAAGCATGTCGTTAAATACATATCATCCAAGATGCTGTACAATGCGATAACGCTTAAGCGAGTGCAATGTCTTTTTCGTGTCTCGCTGCCTTGCCATTCGGCACGCCTCACTTCACGCAACTGGCAACAAATCCTTTGACGAGTCGCTATTATATATATATTGCCTTATATATTACACCGCCGGAGTAATTTGCATGAATAATCCAATCGTAACACTCCGAAAGGTCTTAGTGCAACTTCTCATTGGCATGTTGTTCTTCTGGCAATTTTGCTCAACCCTCTCTCTCTCTCTCTCTTTGTCTCTCTCTCATTCAGTTGTATCGTATTTCAAACGAAACGATGTTAACGGAAGCAGTAATCTTGCTCACTTCACGGAGCGTCTTTGAAATTAATGCGCCGCGATCAGAGGTACGACGGAGTTTAAAGTCAGGGGCAAAGTACCTCCTCAGATTGTCGGTTTTTGTTGAAATCGACCTACCGAACGAGGCGAGGAAGAACTTGCGATCGACGTTTGAATTCTCAAGGCGCTAACTAATATCGACAAAGTTTTCGTCGGCATTGACGGAGCATCTTCGAGAGGCAATCTTGCGGCCCTCTGCACCCTACCGTCGATTGGCCAATGAAAGAAAAAGTAATGTCGACGTGACGGAGTGGCCCCGGCAGATCATGTTTCTGCTTCGTCGCGCCAAACTTATGTTGCGCCAAAGTTCCGCGATGTCGGCTAATGGAAATTACTTGGCGCTAGAAAAACGGCCCTTCTTCTGTCCTCTTCCCCCCTCCCCACCTCCTTCTCTCTCTGTTTCTCTATCCTTTGCTCGTACACCCAGCTTCTTCTCCTTGCCTTCGCAGATCGGCCAAAAATTATTTTAGACTAACAAGAGAGAGACGTGTTCTCGTCGCAACGGGAATTCTGCCAAATTGTAAAAGTAGGTCGTATCATTTTAATTAAATTCGGCCATCGACAAACGCTCCGGCGCTGCCGATACGTTCAAAGGTTAAGCAACGATATCGGCCATTGTAACAGCCCCATTTCGACCGGTTTAAATAAACGGAGTGTTCTTCAGTTGCGCGAATAGTGATGCGAATGAAAACGGTTTAATCCAAATTTGCGATCACTCTGTCGAAAGCATATCTTGGTCGTGGGGTCGTGGGGTCGTGGGGAAAGAATTATTTCTCGCTATTCACGCGGGGAACGAAGACCGCATCCTCATCTGTCATTATTGCACTTTTTCAAGTAAACTCATCATGACGGTATCGATTGCTGGGGCACCTCGTTTATCTTCGGTAACAATCTTAGCGCGCATCTATCTCGCAACTTGCGTACAAATGTACGTACTCTGATGCTTGCGCTGTGTGTCTCCTTTGTATCCGTCGTTCTCTCCATCGACGCTGAATACGTCGTTTTTGGCGCACGGGAAGCTTTCAAGTAATGGCTATTGATACTGGTGTTCATAAATTCTTTCGTGGACGCAATTTACGTAGAACTTTGTGGCAGGGTATGCCATCGACTTGTTTGCGTGGGGAAGGTACACAAAAAGTGAACGATACGTGCATGAGTGAAAAATTGACTTGATCAATAGATGAGCCGCTTGATTCTTTGTTTCGATAGGGGTTATCACTTTTTACACGACGGAAAAAAATAGTTGCAGCTGAAATGTATGTTGAGATTCATTGGTTTCTCTAGTTTATCGTGCTTGACGACGATTATTGGTCTCTATCAGTGACTCAGTGTGGTATACAAATTTTGACGGGAAATTTAGACGGACATTCTCACTCTGATCTCATTTAATTGACAGACATATAATTGGCGAAGATAAAGATCCGCGGCAGTCTCAAAGATATGGTTGAACATAGAAGTAAATATTGAAAGAGTTCCATTCCTCCATTTACTTACTACTTACTGGTACTTAATTTACCTGAAGGATTAGTCATTTCACTCAAAAAAAGTTGAAAAAATTGATGAAGTAATCGACGAGAGTCACAGATGACAGTAATATAACTGGTTAGATGTAATAGTGAAGATTCCCTTTTCGTCAACTTCAATCTGGTGTTATGGGCTCGAAATAAACTACAGGCGGGCTCGTATCAAGCAAGGTCATTTGACGTTTAGCCGGACTAAGCGATTTATTAAACATCGATAAATACGATCACGATCCTGGCGAGAAAGTTCGCGGGATTTGCTTAACTTAGCGGAGTTAACGATCCTGAGAATCTTGATAAGATCCGCGATAAAAGTAATATCTTCTGCCGGCTTAAAATTCGTGACACGGGGAAAAGTTTGGGAGGATGGTACTTTGACTGCATGGCTGTGGGAAGAAGAGGGTGACGCGTAGAGGAAAAATAGAAAGCTCGGTTCGCCGTCTTTCGCGACAGTGAGTGGTTGCGAAATTCGCACGGTGCCATTTTCAGACTCGTCGTTCGCTTTAGGCATGCGCATAAATCAGGATTATACGTAAAGATATTCAGCCGCGTGGGTCACATCGTGGAAAATTCGAGGAGACAAACGGTAGATAGGAAATATATCGATTTCTGGCATGTATTTATCATAGAAATAACTTCGATATTGGTCCAGTGAATGTAAAAATATTTTCCATATATGCCCACTTTGTACGGCCAGGATATAGCAGAAACATGTGACGGAAAAGGGCAGATATGTCACACGAAAACATAGGGTCCCGCCAGAGGCGCGGAGAAATGCACACAGGATCGTTTCATTTTATTTTCGGGTGAAACAGGCAGATCGCTGCTGGCAACTGCGGCGTTCGATAAACTCGCAGGCTCATAAACTAGCCGACTTTAAGGTGGGGTATTTCAAAATGTAATTATGACCAGACTGCTGCGTCCCTATATTTATCGTGAGACATCGTCTCATGATGTAATATGCTCGACGACCTAAAGCAAAAATAACGTTGACACAGCAGTGTATAAAAATCTGTGGATGATTGATCGAGTTTTAGTCACAGTCTGTCTTTAATAATCCACGTAACCTACGGACCAGTCGAGTCGAAACAATTAGTTCGACGGGAAAAATACTACTCTTATTAGATGTCAATGAGGAGAGTGTTAACCGTCTAGAATCAATACCGTCTGGCAGATTGTTTCCGTCACTTGATAACTCCAGTCCCGAAGTACGAGTCTCATGAATTGTTCCGTGTATCGATGTACACGGAAACACATTTAGACCGATACCTAAGGCCTATAGAACATATTGGTTTCCAAGTTGGCAATTTTTCTGTGTTTTGTCTTTCCCTCTTTGTCTTCTCAGACATAGACAGACACACACATATATAAACTTTTCAAAGGTCTTACAGTGTTCCTCGATGACCGGTTCGCTATTCGATGCTATTACTTCGACTCTCAGGTGGAGTAGAACTGTGTCGACTTTACCGCAATACAACGAGAGACATACGCCCGAAACTGGTCCGAGATAAGTCCGTCGAGGATTACCCAGCGCGTACTAACACAGACGGAGGCGCGCGCCACCTAGAACACATGTACGCCTCGGTCACATGCACGGCGAGCACTTCATTCCTCCCTATATCCCTCCTCTCTTTCTCCGCGTGTCTCAGTTTTGTTGCCTTTCTAAGACATGTGCATACGCAAGCGTGTGGCCCTGCTAATGCATACGCCCAGGGTACATAGTCGGAGTTCTGCGAATGCTCGAATTAATGTAGGTCAACCTGCGCGAAACTTTATGAGTGAAACATGTCCCCGCGTGTACTCGGCAATAGGATACCGGAGCCGGAGCTGCACATCCGAGATGGGACGGATCGCGGCGTAAGACGTGTGTGGGGGGGCGGGGGGAATGAGACGCGTCACTGGCTGTAATGATAAATTTTCATTCCGATTCCTTTATCTCAAAGATTACGTACGAACGCGAAACGTTACACCGCTCGCTGTTTTCCGCAGAGGAATGCCGTTGTATTAATCGAGACATTTAATCACTTTACCCCGGTGACGGACAGATCCTGCATAATTCAGGCCCGCAGCGTAATCACAAATGCACTCTCGCACTCCAGTCACGACGCTTGCACGCCACGTTATACGCAGCGGGGGAAATAATACGTTAGGAAACTTCAAGCAGTCTCTGTCAAGCTTCGTCAGTGTTAACGTTATTTGGCGAAACTGGAGGAGGGGGGAGGTGCGGAGAAGTATGATTAAGAGCAGATCGATGGTGGAGGGCAACAAGTGTCAAGGATACACAATACTTGGCGGAAAAGCAACGAAAGTGCAGAAGGGAGGCGCGCTTGCGCCACGAGGGGGGAGGAGGATTCTTTGAAGAGAAATTTTATTTCGGCCTTGCACAGAGAAGCCTCCCAGCGGTATTTGCTTATGTGCACGGCGCGGAAAGCAATATTGTCACTGGGTAGTCACATATAACAGTTGTGGCGTTCATCCGCAACATTATCGCTAGCAGCGAATGTGGAACGTCGGCGCAGGATGCTATCTGCAAAGCATGTTGGGCGGAAAATATTGAGAACGTTAGCGCATCCGCATCAATGGTTCCGTAAACACGACTCGACGGTATGAGACGATATTGCTGAGCGGCCGGAATCGTCAGTTTTGTTCATTAATCTTCTTCCCGTATAATCAGTTCGCATATCGGGTCCTCTCGGTCAACATATATGCTTCTGATCTGAGAATTGGGGTTACGATGTACGTGGGATGACGTGGCTGCGCGAGTGCCACCTACCGTGAAGAGCAGAATCGATCGCTCGTTTTTCATTCACACGACTTCGGCATGTATGACACAGAAACCCGTTAGCCAAATCTACCGTTGTTGACGATCCGCAGTGTCTTCGCAAACTGGGATCCGTGATTTCAGCGTGTCCCCATTACCACTCTGCCCGCTTAGTTTCTATCATTTGTTCCGGACCAGCAAATACGTATTGAGGAATAATAGGAAGTTGTTGCGGAGTTGGACGGCGTCGAAGCAACCGAATTAGCGCCGGCGAACGTCGCATCGGGGAAGGATGGCAAGTGGCGGCAAACGAAGAAAAGAGCAGGAGTGGGAGGGCGCACGTCGGTGGTAGCAGCACAGACAAATGCGGAAGATACGGAAGACGAGCAGAGTAGGAGAGGAAGAGAAATATGAGTGGAATCGAAGGCATGCAGAGCAGGCGGGATGAAAGAGAGAGCGAGCGAGAAGACAGGGGTCGGGCGTTGGAGGAGGGTGAGCGTTGCGGTCCAGAGGGATGAAGGAGAGCTCCGCTGGCACTGTGAGGGGTGACGACGCCAGTGGAGGGGGTCGTAGAAGAGTGGGTAGTAGGCGGTGGGTGGCCAGCAGACAGAGAGAGAGGGGTCGGTCGGTTTGCGTGGAGGGACTGCGCGGCAGTCGAGGCCGCGAGGCTCAGTGCTGGGGAGCGCGGCACCGCGATGCGTCAGCCTTTCGAGTCGCTGCCGCACTCGCGCTCGGCTTTTCTCCTCGTTCCGACTTCTACTACCGTGCCCGCGTCGCTCCAGATCGCTATGTGTGTCCTCCGTTCGGTCGGTTAGCCGTCGTTAGCTTCGCTCCGTGCTCGCGTTAGTCCGCTCTCTGTCTCTCGTCCGTCACTCGTCAACACTTCGTTTCCGTTTTTGAGCGCGCTCGCGAGAATGCGTGGCACGTCGCGGCCGCGACGCGTCGCCTGACGCGCATCAAGGGTTAGGCCAGTGTAATTGAGTGTAGCTGTGTCGGAAAAAAAGCGACAGCAGCGTGAGACGGAGCGTGTGACGACGGAGCGCTTGGTCGGGAGAGCGTCGGGTTGGCGCGGATATCATGGCACCGGACAGGGCCACGTAGCGGCATCCTCCTCGACGAAGGGGGGAGCTGCTGAGGCAGTCGCGAGAGTCCACCCGCAGCGGAGATGGATAATCCGTACGCGGGTGGTTGGGTGTCTCAAGGTCATGGCGGTGGCGTCGGCGGTGGTGGGAATGTCGGTGGAGTCGGAGGAGTCGGGATGGCGAGCACCATACCGCGATGCTGGGACAGACCGTGCCGATCGACAGATCCGTCGCCGATGCGTCCGATCGAGCACGGCATGCGCTCCACCGAGGCGATGAGATCGATGGAGTCGATGAGGTCGATCGACTCGGTCATCAGGCAACCGCCGGCTGACCCGATGCGCGCCTCCCTCGAGCATCATCAGTCGAGCAGGTCGATCGAGGCGATGAACAGTGGCGGGAGGCAGTCGATGATCGAGCAGATACGCACGGAGCAGCCGAGGTCGATGCTGGATCATTCGATAGCGGGTTCCTCGATGTCGCCCGGCTCGGCCATAAGGAGCAACGTGGAGCATCACGCGATGCGCGCCATCGAGCATCCCTGCAGGCTCAAGGACCACGCGAGTTACGTTCACGATCACCACATCGGCAGGGCGCACGACCACGGTTGCCGCTCGGTCGAGCACGTCTCGAGGCTCCTAGAACATCGTCTTCACGACATACATTCTGTGGCCCCCGTCAGCAGACCGCCACCGCCGATCGAGCAGTCCGCGTGCAGGAGCGCTCTCGATCATCCCGGAGTGAGGGCTCCGCTTGCCTATTCCTGCAGATCGCTCGAACACGCGCCAGGCAGACCGATGCCGATGGACTGCGTTATCTTCGGACCACACACCCATCCACCGCCTAGATTGCCGGCCGAAGGCCCATACCGTATGAACTGCCCGATCCACAGCCCGTTCCGTTTCAGATTCCCTAACGGCGCCGGCACCGACTATCACTCGCATCAGGTAACGCCACTCTTCATTTCCGAGACTACTCTCTATTATTCAGTATTGTGAGCGGGCTATTCAGGCCAATGTTGCTGCCTTAGTCATGGGCGCGTCGACGCCTTCGGCGATTTTTACCAAGAGAAGCTCAAATGTTGCGCCGCTTGGGCGTACAGTGCCTTTTGTTTTCGTCCTCCCAATCACATACGATCACGTGAGCTCTGCATTACGTATGAATGAGCAATGAATGCACGATGAAGGGGCGCACTTTTTTCTGTGATAGTCAACAATCATGACTGAAAACAAAAAGCAAGAAGGCGGCCATGTGAAAGAACGCTTTGAAGGGCCAAATTTTATTATTAATATTTAACCTACATACAAATAGGACAAATTGTCAGTAGACATATCTGAAAATCATCCGATATTGATCGTTGTTCGCGGACAACTCTGATGATTCTTAATGATACGTACGACGTAGCTTAAACGTATGCGGTAGAATGAACAGTTATTGTGTCATTGTTATGAAATTTGCAAATATCGAAAATCATGGCAAGTACTGCTACATGTGTGATCGCGTCGCTCCTTTCGTGACGCGGGTCGCTTCCGAAGCGTGGAAAAACTTTTTGATGCGTGCAAAAATCCTTAACAGCGCTGAGAAATTTAGATCGTCGCTACGTATAAGCGACCTGCAATATTAAGCGAGCCCGAACGACGTGAAAATCAAATTTCGCGTTGCCTCCTCTCCCTTCCTCTCTCTTCGTCGGGGAGCGTTGTACTCGGGAAATACTATTTTCTCGCGCTATCGTGTGTAAAATTCATCCTACTATGCGCTGTGCCCGGAAATTTGTACGAAATTACTTACGGGGGAAAATTGATAGGAAGACGCGCATAGAACTTTTTACAGGCCCAAGGCGACACTTTGTCAAGGAAAATACATTGAGATTGATCGATCGTCATCTACTCCTTGCGGCAGTGTCAAACGAACGGATAACCGCAACGTACTGCCGCAGTATTCGGGGAGTACTGGTTGCAGTATCTGGGACAATGAAAAAAAATGTACGACGCAACTTCTGCGTCATAGAAAATGTATTGTCGCACTCGCAACAGGGCACGTCGCATCCGTCCCGGTGTATTGTAACGTACGAACAAATCACATTGTCACTGCGGACTGATTATATTTAGCCAACTTCTCGCCAACGACGTATTTTTGGATGAAACCCGTCTTCTGAAAAGCGGGCCCCGCGAGCGTTTATCGTTTCATAGATCGTCGTTACGTTGCGCTTGAACTGGGATACGAGTATCGAGCACTTCACTTTTCGCTATTCTAAGTTAATCAATGCGCCATGTCAAACGGCGCGTCCGTGTTTTCCTCTATCATCTTGTTAGTTGCCTTTTGTTTCTATATTCACGCAACGATGTGAATGAGTTTCCAATTTCTCTATAAATTCGATGACTGTCACCGGCACACTCGCACGCCCAACGACGAGCGAATTAGTCCTTGGACGCAGTGCATGTCAGTAAACCGCGAATGGCGAATGGTAGGGGCTGGATGTACATTCGAAACATCCGTACGGCGCGCGTGTTTCCTTTGACAGACTCATAAATGAGATTACCCGGCACTGTGGAAACGGTGGTATCTGTAAAATACGTTCACTTCATGTCCCGAACTACGGTTAAGATCGGCCATATTCAGCCGCGAATATAGTCGTCGTGGCTACTGAGTAATTCTGCACCTTTGTGGTATCAGAGTCGGCTCGTGGAGCAAGGTAGGATTGCGTTCTTGGAATATGTACCGGCGGTCTATCTGTCTGGTAGCGCGTACGTCACCAGGGTATCGCGTTAACGTTATTGATGAATCGATCTGATTCACTTTCCGGTACGTCAGTGACTACAATGCGTCGGGCGCAATGTGAAAGTGTGCGGGGCACTGACTGTAGCGAGCCTAAATTTGTAAATTGAATAACGGCGAATGGACGGCGAGTATGAATAATTGCCTGCGACGTCGATATGGCGATTGTCGAAATGTCACCCCGTCGTTTCTCCTACGTCGCTGCTCGAGTTCAAATACACAAAGCGTGGTTACACATTATCAATTGTACGCGTCCGCCATCGATTGATCGCTGTTGGTACGCTATTTCCTGTTCGAATCTATCGCTCGTCTTATTGCTCAAATGTTGAATGCGCTGACGATCAATTTGCGCGCTCATAATTTGATTACGCGTGCTAATGAGAGATCCGGTTACGCTAATGCACAATAATATACGGTTCGTTTATGATTCGCCAGGTGAGCGACTTTCGGGAAGTGCGTGCTGTTCATCATTTAAGCAACAACGTTAATCACCATTTTCATCGTCACTCCGCGGCGCGTAATTGATGAATAGAATAAAATGTATATACGCACACGAGTACACAAAGAACTCGATTATATACGACAAGCAATTGCGGCTGGCGCTGACGTTTTGAGACGATTCTTTACGCACTGTAGTTTCCGGCGACAGGTCATAGCGAGTGCGGCTATTTATCAGGTTTCTTACACCCACAGACCACAAAGCCACTATTATGTCCTCCCTTTCTTTCGACTGCCCCTCGCAGTGGCCGTATCACTTTTGAAACGATATTCGACGCGTTTTGCGCCGTCACAGCGGTATGATAGCTAGAATTTTGTTTGCTCCGTGCCTCTGACATATCAGCAGAGCCAGCAGCCAAGGCGCCCGATATTATCACTTTTTAACCTGAAAGACAGTGGCAGCCATTCTCCTCGTCATCGGAACACGCCGGTTGGAGCATTTTCCTTCCACACTTTTGTACGCTCTCAACGTACCATCGATCCAGTCCACCGTCGAATGCCGATTTGAGCTTACAGCCTCTCACAGCACGTCCCTTTGCATGCACGTAACGCGATATCGTTTCACATTCCAATTTCAGTGATACGGGACTCGTCGATCCAACGAATATTCACCGTCACCCCGATATATCACTCACTCGTGATTCCATGTGGCGCCAGATATTTTATAATAGAGGCGAATATTACCAGCGAGGGCTGTGTAATGAACTCGGGACATTTTATTTCCAAAGCAAGTAGTGATTCGTCGCGGCGATGTTTGATAATATCATTAAACGCACTTTCGTATTAACGAGTCAATGTCCTGCGCATAGAAAGAAACGCGAAGCACGCATTCCGACAATTGTAAAATTCTCCTGTATCCACTTCGCCCCGCGTCACGTTTACTTTCATTGCCGACCGTACAGACCGACCAAGGTAATTATGCGGATGTATTATATGCCGCATTGTGCATCATAACCCGGCGTGACAGATATTGGCGTCTACGCGATTATGCAAATTAAATTCTAATACGCCACGCTCCGAGTTATCGCACTGTCTAATGCATAATAAGTGGTAATATCCGTACTATGTCCTCGTTCAGTCGAGACGCGCCCTAATGAAGAGGGTCGAATGGAATACCGGAAATCGGCGAGTGCGCGTTGACAGTGAAATTCGCGGTTAAATGTAGTTTCGTACTTCAGTCGTTAATACCTTATCGGCGATCAGATTAAGCGGGGTAGTTTCATTTGTCGGTCGGACAGCGGCATTAGAGAGGAAATTGAGATGCCTATCGCGCGACGTCCGGAAGAGGCGGAACTTGGCGGAGGTAAAATTTTGCCGAGCCTGAAGGCATCGTTACAGTGAACGTTCGCGGACACCGGCAGCGAGCTAAGAAGGCAGGAAAGAAAATGGAGGTCGTTGAAAGCGATTCGTCAGTGGAGTTTTGCCTGATTTATGATCTTATCGTGCTTCATCATGCTTCGTTTCACTTACCTCACGCATACTCGCTTGTTTGTCTTCTCGTCGGTGATCGCAGTCTGTGGTGCTGGGTTGCTTATCAGCCATGTTAGTGCGATCTTTGTGTTAGTGATCGTCGTTGGAAAGCATATTGTAAGAGTCGCCGAAACGTCGTTCCTATGCTTCGTCGTGCTCACGAGCTTCATGTAACTTTTAATGATGCAACGGCACCAGTATCTGCGCCGTGCGCATTTGTTGAACATCGATGCACATCGAGGCGGAACCAAATGAGCATGCTGATCGAATGAGACTCAGTTCGGCTCAACTGTCCAGCGATCCCCTCATTGTCGTGTGCCGTCGCAACGTCGAGCAGGTTTTACGATAAACGACAAATAACCGATCACGGCCGAATTTCAATTTGCGAAATCCATGCGGACATGTATAAACGCGTAAAATATCCCCGACGCGGGACAAAACGGAAAATCAATACAATTGCAGTGAAAAAGAGATACAACTGCGCGCTCGTACAATTATGTTTCCATTCGCCCGAAAACGGATAATCGTATTATTAGGTCGTTACTAATTGGCAAATCTGAATAATACAGATTTCACAATTATACCGCCGCATTTGACACAGTAAGAAAGACGTCAAGTACGTAATCCGCAAAACTAAATCTTTTTATGCTCGAAGAAAAGCTGTGTTAATCAGTACACAATGCCAGAAATGTTAATTTGAGCCTTGGGAACACTGCACTTTATTAATACTCATCTCGTAATTACGTCTCAGCGGGGTTGCGCGAAGTTATGTCGAAACATTCTATCGAGCTTTATGGCCGCTCTTCCTGCAGCACGGTTTATATTGCAAGCATATATAGACAGGACTCTGGTCTGCGAAGAACGAGCGGTAAAGTAGCGTGCACTATCGGTTCGTGCAAGTCAGAATGGGGAGAGGACTGCTCATCAATATGTGAGGAAAGGGAAACTTTCTTCTCTGGATGAAAAGGCAACGAATGCAAACGTAGCATTTATTTTTTGCTTCGGTTTCAGGAAGTATTCAGTACAGTTTTACGTTTGTTCTGCTCGACCGTCCTTTGATCGTTCTTTCGGATGCTCGCTTAATCGACAGCCGACATTCGTACATCCCAATATATCGACGTTCCGTGCAAGTACCGATATATTCGTGAACGCATATTTTTCGCAAGCTAAAAATGTTGCATTTTCTTCCGAATTTGTTGCGACGACAATATTTAAATACCCATATGCGTCGCGAGGGTACGTATTTGAAATGTATGCAGACGTCGATTGTAAAGAGTGGATTCTCCATCCGTGCTGGCAATATCTGATAAACTCGGACTACGCACTTTCGTTGTCCTCGTGAACGTCGCTTCGCAAATCGAGACACACCACGGGGTATACCATTATGAAAGCAATTCGCTACGGTGACCCTGTTGAACTGGGACAGAACGTCGCGTCGCTCTCTCCATAGCGTTTGACCAGCGAGTGATGCCAAAAACTTTTGATGGACTGACGACTGCTGAACGCTCCTCTGACTGTGAATGCAGGACCGATCGGCGCCAAGAGTATTTCAGTTTCCCTCGTTTTTCGAGCGCCGCAATTCTCCCGCTTCGCGCCATAATCCTCCGCTTATCCGTGAAGTCCGTTGTTCGTGCTCAGGCCAATATTCCTGGGAACCGACGGCAAAGGACTTCGCTTCAAATGGAAACTCTTCTTTGGAATTCCGTCTGAATGCGAATGAACAATGTTTCTTGGACTCGACACAGTTATCGTTACTATCACGGACTCTGCGACTCGTGTACCGCGCCGCGATCATCCGCAATTACGTTTTCGAGTACATCAAATTAACGCCGTTCGAATTGGTTATAATGTTTTTCTCCCCGCACCATCGATTCGGCGGCGCGCATGATACGTAACGTTCAAATTAGTTATTCGCTCCGAAGCACTCCGGTGCAATTATGGAAACGAAGGACGTTTAACAAAATTGTGGACTTTTCGTCGCACCGGAGCGTGGCGGAGGAACCCTTGCATGTACAACGCGTGCCGGTATTCTTACTTTTTACCTCATTTACGTACAATTTTCTCCCCATCCCCGGGGCGCGTGTAATTGTGCACGCCGGCGACCCACTGCACTTATTCCATTATGCGCCTCTAGCCGAATGCAGTGAATTTGGCGAAACGAGCGAACGGCCGGGCACGTCATCGTTGGTATTGAAAAAGCGACGCTCGAAACTTCTCTCTTTTCCTCTTTTCGCCAGCGAGGACGTTCATTATTTCAGGGAGAATAAGTTCGGCACACGAATAACTTCTCCCAGCCGACTCGCAACAATTGAAGTTCTATCCGAGTCTCGGCATGCGCTCGGGAAGCTTCCGCGCGCCGAGCGAACGGAGTCGACGAGAAATACTTTCACGCTTAATAGAATTTTGCCGTCGGAAAATCTCGTCTGGCGACGTTACGCTCGCTCATGGCGTCTCAGCCGCGACAGTGTCCTGATTTAGACGACGTCCTCCTCGCCCCGACAGCTGGGTCGGCCTTGCCGATAAGCGGCCATAAGGTTTCCGCCGCGCGCCGGCTCGATAGAAGAAACAGGACTCCCCGTGATTTCTCTCCGCTCGCGCGCGACTGCAGCTTATCCTACTTTACGCGAGAGTATTTGAACCGCGCCGTAACTCGACGAAGCTTCGAAAACGGCGAGTGTCGTTTTTAGGCAGCGAGCGCTCGCCTTGTCTGTCGTTCCGCGGACGACATCGAAATTATCGTTGCAGCTTGGCGAAGGATCCACTGGGTTATAACATGGCTCACTGCGCTCTCGGTCTGCCGGTCGCGTCGCCGGTCGCGTCGCCGGTCGTCGTCAGGATAATAGTCGACGAGCCGATGCTATTACGCTCATCGTGCGGGATTACGGGCGGCGTATAATCCAGAAATTACTTCTGTCGCGTTGACCTCGATAAAGCGGCACGGACCGATCTTCAGCATGTCGTCTCATATCGCGCATCTTCGCGGATGGGGTCTCTGAAGGGGCGAGCCTTTTAGCGGTACGTTTGACGAGTCGATTTGCTTTTTCTTTCTGGGCCCTCGGCTCCCGATAGTGGTTAGTGCTCCGGCTGAGCTCCTTGAAAACGTGCGCTTGATGCGAGGCAGTGCGATCGCGAGATTGACGTTCCGAAGGGACGAAAATTACGACCGCCAATAATATAATCCGGAAATTCCCTTCGGTTCCCGCGCTCTCGGCTAACTGGCAGATCGCAGTCGGCGATATGCTTCGGAGCGTTCCGATAGATTCGTTTTGTAACTACGTCACCACTCTCTTTTTTTAACCCCGCCCTTTTATTACGTACGTTCTCCTATCCGATGCAATAGCAGTCATTGATAAAAAAAAAAAACAACGCAATAGTTTGCGAAGCATTTTCCAAAGGATTTTTCAATATCCGCCGAATAGCGCGCGCGAGCTTTTTCCTAGCTCAGCGATCATTTGCGTTCTACTTCTCGCACGTTTTCACTCTCCCCCGCGCTGCTCGTCTTTCCTTCCGGCAACGGCGTAAAATCATCACCGAGTTTTCCGCTCCAATTTCCGCGCGGCCTCTTGTCGGCGACACCTATTTCTCTGGGACGCAATTAAGCGGTGGCCACGGTCGGCGTTTCCTTTGAGGACTAATTGTTGTTCCAAATAAATGTCCCCGCTCGCGTATCCGGCCGCGCATGCTCACGACGTTCACGGCCGAGCGTGTGCAGACATTGGTCGGGGAGGGTCCATCGAACCGCTGATCGTCCCTTGGACACCGAGTACAGTGCACATTGCTAAATGCACTCGTCCCAGAACGTAAAACGTAGAGTTGTCCAGGCGCGACGGCGCGGCGCACGGCCGGCAGAAGTAATAGTGACGGTATGTAGTTCGACGAGGTTCTTTTGCTCGGCTTGTCTCGCCAGCGCGCATTTGCGAGCTGCACAGGGAAACGGGGAGCTTTTATTACCGTTCAGCCTCGACATCGTCGATACGATGCCCGCATCGTCCTTCGTTCCGGATGCAAGGATTCCTTCCGCCTTTGTCCCTTTCATCTTCTCGTTCTCTCTCTCTCTCTCTCTCTCTCTCTTCGTCTCCGTTTCTGTCCGTCCGACAAAATTGAGGTTTTGCTTTGTCTCCGCCCCGCTCTGCCCACACTAATTGCTCCAATTTGATTGTATCGCGCCGACGGACGCGTCGGAATTAACCAGCTTTGCGGACGGCGTACGTCCGGCGGCGGGAGGAAAATGAAAATGCGCAAATTAAACGGGACGTTTCTTTGCCGGCGCACCGGTTCAAAGTGACAGGCACTCTCTCAGGGATGAACGCGGCGCGCAAAGATATTTCGCCGGATGCAATCTCTGCGCCATCGCGCTGCGTGGGCCGGCTCTCTCGTTAACGGCCCTCGGCGGACTGTGCCTAGGCGCGTTTCAATTGATCGGCGCACGCGTCGAACTCGTTAATTTCTTTCGAGCCGGCAATTCAACTGCCGAAGTCGATTTCCGTTAATTGCGCCGGCAGAAGGTAAACGGGGCACAGTGTAGCAATGTGCCTCGACGCATTACCGGATGCCGTAGCTGCGATAATTGTGCCCGGGCGAGGGCATAATGACTTGGCGAATGTCTTGCAAAATGTTTTCGAATGTGCGCTCGGCGGGCGGACCGGGTATCATTTCATCTTCACGCTAGACTGGACTGCAATGCTCGATGCCGACGGCTGCACACAATTATGGTGATTCTCATCTCTGAGCATGCAACTTTCCTACAATTCACCTGCACGTAAAGCGATGCGCGGGCGCGGGCGCGGGCGCGCGCCGCGCCGTCGCGCAGAGTGTGCATCCGGGGATGCACAATTTGGTTAATGCGTCTACGTACCCGCGTCCCGAATTCATTTCTCGAAAGGCGGAAGTTCTTTCATTTCCATAATCGAAACGTTCCTTAAGCAGTCGCTGTTAGACTCGCGACGATGTGCAACTGGGTGCTCATTTGAAGCTGTGCGACACGTGTAAAAAGTGAAGCTCCAGTGAGCGGCTGGGCTGAATAGCGCCAACTGGATTTAACGAAGGTCTGATTAGATTGTGAGGTGTCATTATGTTGTTTCATGTATCAAGACGAAGAGACCGTAGGAGCTTCAGAGCTGAGCGAACGTAGCTGTGTCTTGTTACGATATTTTCGTGTAAAAACGTTTGAGGGCTAACATCGTTGCAGAGTGGCTGAATATGGGAATCGAGGTCCTTTATAATGAATTAAAGCGGAACGGATTCGAAGCGGTGGGCGCAGAAAGATAATACGGAGAGAAAAAGAGCTTTAAGGCCAAATGCAAGGACACTGGTGGTCCAGTGAGTTGAGTGGCGGGCTAACGATCCGAATGAAGGGTCGGTTCGACCGTGAGTCAAATAATTGCTTGAAATCTGTGAAAATAGGAAGGGTACCGTATATTGATACGATCCATGATTTAGGGATAGGGAAAAAAGTCCGAACAAACAGTCATGCATTTCAGTTTGTTGACAATGAATTCTCCTTTGTCTGCAGTGTTTTCGCATTGAATATGACGGGCGCTTTGAAAAATTGCAAAACTATTCTTATGGCGCGATTTGATTGACATTAGCAATGTGACATTATCGTGCGGCACAGATCATCGCGAACAGATTACTATAAACTGCTGGTGATGGGGGCCGTTGTTGTTACGAAGTACAGCGCGCAGGGATGAAATTTATATTTTCATTTATCGGAATGACGCCAACGGCTCACTAGCAGCAGCATTTTCCAACTCGAGCGGATAACAATAGAGAAACGACTCGCGAGTCTGAAATGCAGTAATATTGCGTCGCTTTTCACAATTCCCTGTGTACTGCCGATAGCGTTGCATAACCATACGTGTCTCACAGTAATGATAAATATTTCAAGGGAAATCCGTTTGATAGGCAAGGCAATTGTGAGTTGTAATTTGAATGCAATAACAATGCATCTTAGCTCACGTACTCTTACTGTTTTGGCTGCACGTATTTCTTCAAATTGCACGTGCATCAGCTGTATTGCTCGCTCGAAGTAAATGTTGCTTCTTCTAATGGATCATTCGAGACTAAAAATTCTATTTACGTTACATATATTCATGTTCTCATGTTTTATATATTTAAAATTAAGAGTGATTTTTTCGAAGGAATCTTGTTCGATTGTTGTTGATGGTTTGAACTTATACATTTTACCATTTTTATTACTTATCATGCATAACTGCTCCAAACGGATCCGAGAGTTTCCATGCGACAAGAGGCAGATCATCTATTTCCATTTATTTTGCACACAATGTAAGAATGCGATAGCTAATCACTCATATTTTTTACTATAAAATCACTTTGGATTCGACAGGAACGTAAATTTATCACAGCTTTATTTCTACGCTGTTCGCGCGAACATAAGTTTCATTCAACGCGATCCTTCTCGCAACGATGCCGAGCAAGTGCGGAGAAGCGGTGAAAATGTTGGACTCTCATAACAGTTTTGAAGCGGATGACTGCTGTCGGACGCGGTCAGGCCGAACAGTAGGCCAGGCCGTCTAAAAATCCGGCTTTTCTCATTTCAGGCGGATGATTTATGTCGTGCTACACAAATCTCTTCTTGTCCGTTGATGTGTCTCTTGGCTCGTCACAGCTCTTGGGCTCCGCTCCTCCTGCTTTAGCATTTTAAATAGTGCGGTCGAAACAATTTGGCGCGGCCAGCCGCTGCGCCTGTATCACGACGGTGAATCCATGACTGCGAAGGCGGCGGTCCCTTCATTATTCAAAACACGGGGGTTGTTGTTGGGTTAGTGGCGCTGGCCATCCTCAATAGAATACATTAACGTGGTACAAAGCGAAAGAGAAACCTCCGGAAACGCTCCTGGTGGTCCACCGTGTACCAGACTCGGTATAATCTCTACTCTCTTCTCTTTCTCTTTATCTACCTATCTGTCCTTCTCGCGCGCATATTTTTGCCGCATATCTCTCTCCCTCTCTCTCTCTTGCTCTTTCATTTTCCTTCTGTATCTGACGGCCGTGCGCCAACGTATAATCCCTTTCCCTCTCTCTTTCTCTCTCTATTTTTCCACTTTTCCTCTACTCTTCCGGCCCACCTCCTCATCTTTCACACGCGCACACGGCCGCCGACCGTCGCACGGGCAAGTCTTATCACCGACCACAAGATCTCTCCTCTATTCACCGTCGTGGCTCGCGTTCGTTCGCCAATCCCGGGCACGATAAGTGGGCACCTCGTTACTCCTCGGTAAATATTTAACGGTAATACATTGACCCGGATTGCGTCGCATGCTGCCTCGAGCCTTTGAGGCTCCCAAAGGCGACGTTCTCGACTGCCGGAGCCGTTTCCCGGCTGTTACTTCCCGGCCGACGGCGAACCGCTTCCCCGCGATGAGCGTTTTAACGCGCTACGTCGCGCGTAAAAATTGTCGTTAACCCGATAAGACGGCCGCGCGCGGACGTTATCGGCATACGCATTTGCGCGGGCCCGCATTACGGCTCGGATGCCGTTCAACGACGTGCATTCCCGGCCGCGCGCGGTTAGCGTGCATCGCAATTGCAGACTGATCGAGGGCGTGCGCCGCGATATCGCACGCGGATCATGTCGAAAATGACATCGATGGCACGGCAGATGGGCCGGGGGGGCGGCAAGCGGAGAGCAGGAACTTTGCGGAGATTCTGTGTACGTGCCAGTATTTGGGTTACGACCGTCGATCGAACGAAACTATCGAACCGCGTACACGAGGTGTTCGGTACGTTATGGCTGTCCTCAATTCTGCCGTTCGCCTCGAACCGGTCTGCGGCAGTCGCGCTTCCCTTTCAGGATGAAGAGGATATTTGGGACGAATGGCGTAGAAAACAGTATCGGGGTAATCACGCTGCGAAAATTCGTCCCTGCTTACGTTCAATGCCTTTCGGCCGCTTTTTTTTTCTTCGCCATTGAACGTTGGAAGAAGCGTGCGAGAAAGGTAAATAATTTTCGTCTGTCCGGTCGCTTTCTCTTCTCTTAGCTTTCCGTCGACATTGCAATCGCGATTCCGATAGCGTCGGGCTCTGAAAAATTTCCCTGCAATAATGTAGCCGGAAATAATGTGCTTCGCACACACCATCGCGAGGGTCCACTAAATTGCGAAACTTTTGGGAAGAGGAACATGGCGTGCGAGGAACGAAAGTTAAATTTTGACTTTGCCGTGCGTTATTTCTTCGGCGTTAGTTTTTCGCATCTATTCAAGAGTTTCATTCCGCTTTCCTGAACTCCCAAGGTTTATTGAATATTCCGTAAGGCATGGCGGGCAAATCGGGCTTTTCGTCAGCTGGCCACTCAAGCGTTTTCCGAACTCACAGACCGGCGCCTAATCTCTACTCGTTGCCAAATAGCTAATCAATATCAAACAGGGCCTCTGAGAGATACTGACGAAGTGACCGCTTTGTCGAGCGCCGTCCGATATCGAGTATGGCTTATTGCATCCGGATACTACATGTACATAAGTCACATTTCGAGTACCGATAAGCAACGCACTCGGTTATCGGTTACGAAGAACTGATACATTTCTATTCTCCTAATACCTCATCCATCGCTGCCTGCCATGCGTAAAGTCCGCGCAAACTCTCCGACCAATGGATAACCCGCAAAAAAATACACACTTTTCATCACTTCCACCTTTGTAACTGTAACACGATATTTGTTCGAGTAGGGGGCGCTTTCATATCTGCAGCATTTTGACAGATTCCTATGAACGCAAAAGATTTGTAAAAACGGTGCTCGGACACGCTGCAGGCTGTAGCTGCAATATGCGCTGCTGACGCGGTCGTATATAACACCGCGCATACCGTTCTGTCGATTGCCGATTGGCCGCTTTGACGGTATAGTCAGATACGTCAGGCATAATTTCCTCGTAACCTTTGCTTGTCGTGCCCAAGACAGATAATTGATTTCCACCCATTGAAGGGAGAAGTAGCGTTTGCTTCAACTGCACGTCAAAACGAATGCAAGTCTCATACCTGACGAAACCCCTTCAGCGTCTATTGGTTCCATGAAGCACGCATCATCCGTTCCTCGATATCGGACTGGTGCGTTCTATTAGCAACAAAGAGAAACTGTATTCCTCGCGAAAGGGACCGTGTAAGCTTTGTCAGCCGGCGCAAAGTTAAGTCAAATATATCGCGGCGGCTGCGAGCGAGGCATTCTCCTTTAATTAAAATTCGCTGGATCGACGAGGATCGCGGAGAGATTAAGGGAAGTGCAACGACGCACAGCCTGTGATTTCCCGTACCATTTCCCTCCGAGGTTTCCATTATGGAGTTCGGCCGAATTTCGCTCATTTTCGAAAGTATTCCGCGCACGACGGCGCAGCATCGCTGTGTCGAAGCTGCGAACGGCCGAGGTATCTGATGTAATTAGACAGTACATGCGCGCCGTTACCTGCATACGAGGCTATGGGCAGGAAGGTTCAAGCACAGGAAAGTGTTTAGGTCGTGTATTTTGCCAGAACGCGTCGATCGTCTTCGATTTGTGCAGGGCACAGCCAACAACATGATACGGTTGCGAACGAGGTGATGAGGACGTGTGAGAGTCGAGATAGGGGAAGAACACTTGGAAAACTGCTCGAAACTGAAAGACTTTGGGACTAAGGTCCTTTGTCCTGCTTTTTCTATACGCAGACACGCAGAGGCTGATTTTGAGCGGAAAAATAATCCTTTGCCGCCGAACCCTGTCTTTTTGACTGACGCAGAGTGCCGGAACTTTTATAGGTGTGAACGTGCGAGCGCGAGTGTGGGTGTCGGGTAGCCCTGAGGATTCTGTGCTAAGTGGTTGGTCTTTAGTCGGTCTTGTGCGAGACTTCCGCGAGTTTTCAGCCAATCTTCAGTGACTCTTTTTGTGAGTCTTTTGTGGCTACCGTCTATTTTTACATCTTTCATGATGACACGTGTCGAACACTGTTCCAACGTCATTGACATCATTAATATTATAATATGTTTCGTTATGCTACTGTCCGAAATAATAGTGCCGCTATATTGACTAGTCATTGAAAGTACATTTCATTCTTTTTCGCTCGTCCTTCCTTCACCGCCCGCATACATACATACTCATTGACAGGAAATCGTTACCGACCACTAAAGTTCTGGCGTAGGGCACGCCCTTGACGTTGGCGCCCGCGTTCCTGGGAATTAATAAAGTTTGATACCGGACTGTTCCCAAGTACCGCAAGGATGTAAATGTACCCTCGCCTCGCTTCTTGGCCATTGTACCCCCATAATGACTACACTGTTACATCCTATATCTCGGTAAATGCGCATTAGCGGGAAGACAGTAATTAAGAGTAAGATATGTCGCGAGCATTTTTCGACGTCTAAGCTGAACCCGTTTCTTCGCCAATATAATTATCCTGGCGTTTAACTAAAGTATACGTTCGTTAATGTCGAAAGAGAAGGACTGATATAACAGTATCGTGTCGTTTCATTAAGAATTCCATTATGTTAAAACATAAAACCTTCCCGCGTCACCTAGTAGTACGTACGTTACATTTTTTGCCAAAGTGCTTCAGTCGGCCAACTTTTTATGTTGAACATCAAATTTTCATGTAATGCCGCATGAAAACTTTTCTTTCTGAAAGTATACTGTTTCGCGTGGTTTATACTTCGTACGCGTTTGATTGTGAAGTCTCGAATTTTCCCGGAGATTTCGATATTTGTATACAGAGCCAATTAATGCGGATGCCGGAAGTTGAAATAATTGTTAAATAATCGAACGACGCATTGTGACGCCGGCTCTATTTCATCGGCATTGTGCGTACTTATACATTTTATTCAGGAGAGTTGATAAATGAATATACACATTCCTGCCCGAATGTGTTTTCACTTACACTCCGCATTCAGCTTCCCCATGATTTTTCGCGGACCACGTTGAAACGGAAGAACGAAAACGTCGGATTTCGGGCGATCTGCGCTGGTGTACTGGCCGTGCGATAAAATTCATGAAAAATCCGAATTAACCCGAAACGATACGAATCCGCTTCTGATAAATTAAGCTTGCATTGGGAAAGTTTCATGGAGACTGGAAGGTCCGTAGATATTCCCTAATTTGATCGCACGATCAGTGTGGCAAATAGCATTTCCGCAAATTTCGCTCTCTCTAATACTAATACATTATATACGTTATGTCTTCTAAGATTCTCCACGTCACTTCCTACGGTTCAATCATACACGATAGATACTAAAGTTCTATACAAAATAGTCCTTTTGTTTTGTAATCAAATCAATTGTATATCTAATTTTAATTTAATTAGATGCAGTAACCTTGGTATTAAGAGGAGATTTAATGTTGAATTCTTCCTCCGATAGAACTATAAACGAAACTGTCCTCTTGCCGAGATCCTTTGTGACGTCATCTATAAGTATTTTATTCTGTTGTTCCTGATATAGATGCGCAGTATCATTTCTCTTGTCGGGCATTCCATATTCAGGCTTGCCGGTTCGAGAACGCTAAATATTCATGCTCAGTCAGCGGTAAAAAGCGCCATAGCTCCCCTAATAACGTGTCTCTCCCTATATGGGGGTATGATGTTCGATGTATAAAGTTCAGGTGCCAAGACTATAAATAAAGACGTGGTGTACGATACAACTTTAGCTGCGTATGGGAGTACGTAGGACGTTGGCGCTTCATGTTAAAACGAACGATTGACACAACATGCAAGAAAGATACACTTATACGTCTTTACGTGCAACAGCGATGGACTATGAAAAGTGTTTCCTGACGAGCACTTTTCCCGCCTTACAGCCGTGTCGCTTGGCCACAATTTTGGCAAATGCACTTTTGGTTATTTATGCTGATGCTGGTCTTCGTTACGCGGGCCCTGCTGTTGGCAAATGTATTCATGAACGAGGTGCGTTAAGGTTGCATGTCGCGCAGTTAGGCGAAGGTTATGCGGCTACAGAGTGCTGCGGATCTCTATGTGTCTATCCCTGATTCTCTCTCTCCCTCCCTCTCTCTCTCTCTCTCTCTCTCTCTCTCTCTCTCTCTATTTTGGTGTCTCTCCTGGTATGTATGGTCCTCTGTGTTCGCGGGTGCCGTATGCAATGCGACGTTTCACACCGGCGCGTCATATTAATAGGACCGGTAATGAAACTTGGAAGCTTGATGAAATGTTACTACATGCGATAACGTATAATAAGCTGAAACAAGCCGTCGCTGAAAGCACAACTGCTTCATGCGTTCTTACGCACTGCATTTATCTGTGTTGTCAATGTTTCGCATAATTTTCTTTCCTTGAATTCCATTGTCTCGTGGTCAGTCTCCGGAATTACATTCGTTTTTAACAGTACCGACGAAACCTTCTCAAATCATGAGCATAATTCAATCGAACCACTAATCCCGAAACGAAAAATATAACTCATCAGTCCAGTTGATCCGAAATTCCGAGTACCCCTTTACTGTCGCCATCGCGTCTCCGCGCATTTCTTCATTCGTTTTCTGTCTCCCTCAAAGTACACTATTCGCACATCGTCCCGTAATCTACAGATAAGAGGCGCGCTTGAAAAAGTTGGCGAAATAGAGGATGCTCCGGTGGACTTAAATGGCCGAGGAAGATCTCATTAGGGAGGCGGTACAATGAAAAAAATTTGCACGCGTCAGATATTACAAAGGGGGCCATTCAATTACAGCAGTCGCGCGGGGCCGGCTGATAAGAGCAGGATATGTCCTATGCCGTCTGAGCTCAGTGCGGACATCTCAAGGACAAGCTTCCTAATTAAAAGTCTCGGGCGACGTCGCCGTTCTCGCCTCTCGACTGGGTCTAGGGTCGGAAATGATCTTGCTGTCGAAATTTATTCGCTTGCTCACCGGGAGGGAGACGTCAGAGATCTCGGGCGCTACGACGACGAATTTCTTATTTAAGCAACATTATCCGCCCTGTCGAGCTCCATAAATCCCCCCCGACGATTCTCTGCCGGTCGCATACTGTATTAGACACATTTCGGCTAGGCGGGCCACGATCGTTGAACGCTCGAATATGTCGACGCGCGGAAAACGCTCGAACAAGCCGTTGTTCCGCAAGACTTATTGCAACCGTAATACGGACCACTAAATCACCGGAATTGATGTTCTACCGCTCGAGAGTCTAACGGACATATTTCTTCGGGATCTTTGCCGTATTTCAATCACGTTCGGCTCTTTCAATGCCGTTGATAGGATCTCGCGAGCGAAATTTCGGTCCTTTTGCCGTTTGTTTTTGTTGACCCACTGAGCGGTAGGTTCAACGAAATAATGCTCTCGCTCGGCGGCAGGTATTCGCACGCACACAGAGACGCACACACCCGTCGCTAATTAAAGCCGACCGTAAGTGTAAGGACTTCTTTGGCGCGCGCACGTTGCGCAAATTTTCTCCCCCAGATTACTTCATCCGTGTAAAGCCGAGACATCCGACAGATCACCGCTGCAGCGGAATTCAGCAAACAGTTTGCTGTGTACGTCGCCAGAGCGGCTTGCACTTACGCGATTAACATAGGAGGAGCCGCCGGCGTGACGTATCGCGCAATTTTCAGGCGCAGTCCGCAAGTTCCTAACGACAGTTAAATTTCGTAATTCAATTGAGCGACCGATGAGAGCAAGTTCGCGTGAGTTATCGGAAGGATTTCGGGCACTATGCGCGTCGCTACAGGTAGCGCGCCGATTCTTCGTAACCGCTCGCGGTACGGAATTTCATTTCTCGCGTACGCGAACCTCTAGAGTGCCCGAGCAAATTAGGAAGATTGAATCGCTCGACATCGAATATACCGCATCCGCATGAAAACGAAACGGCGCGCGACGGATTTAAGAGCGGACCACTGTCATCGTCGACACTGCACACGGTCTCCTTCGCATCCGAAGATCCTCATATCAGCGAGCTATTCATACCCCGCCATCACTTCTCTCACTTCTGCGTGACAGCAGAATTCGACCGCCGAGCAGCCATTCGGAAGACGCGTGGGTCTGTCTCCTCTACACTCTCGACCCGAATTACCATAGCTCGGCGAGTGCTTAATCCCAGCTCGACGACGATAGCGGAGATGCTTGCACGACGAAACGACGATGAGAATTCGTCTCTCGAGCGTCGGGACGGGGTTCAAGGTTTGAGCCGGTCGTATGTTCCTACCCGCTGCATTTACGCACGCACACACTGACACAGCTCCTTCGCCTAATTTCGAGGAACTTGCGTAATTTCGAAGATGAAAAAGCACCCCGGGGCGCCGTGTTTCGCGCTCTTCGGGGAGCGGCCGAGAGCGTCTGAAGTAGACGTGGGAAAGGCACGAGATACGAGACGAAGTGAAGAAGGTCAGGATTTAATCATATAAGGTCGCATTGTTGAATGGGCTCTGCAGGCCCCGTCTGAACGAACGGGGGCCGCGCGTGTCTTGCGTGTGTGCGTCGATGTGCACGCGCGCGTGTGTGTGAGGGAACGAAGAGAGGGCTCTTACGGTTGCCAGCAACCCTTCTTTTTTTTTTACGTGCCATGATTTAAGAGTTCGCTGCGACGTTGGCGCGCGAAAAATTTGCCGCGTCGCAGGGTCGGGATTTGACATATATACGTGTATGTATATGTATACCGTACGTCTGTCTATGTACACGCCGATCGTGCATACGTGCATTCGCGTTGAGGCCGTAGTCGAGGGCACACGTACGGTGTGGCGCGGGCATGTATGGGGGCGGTGGTTGCACCATGGGGATGAATTGTGCAGGTGACACCAAAAGCAGACGTCGAGGGTAGGGTAGAGGGGCGGGAGACGAAGCGGGGCGAAGGGGCGATGGTAGGAAGGGTAAATGGTGCAGGTATTCCGGGGGCTTAGGTGTTGGCTGCGCCCCAATATGTATGTCTTTATAATCCCCCGGCTTAGTGCGAGGGAAAGAGAGAGACGAAGGAGACAACGATCGAGAAAGGACGAATATAGGAGTGCAGGCAGGACCTAGGGCGCGGGGGAGAAGTCGCCCGTAGCTGTAGCAACGTTACTTCAGAACGTGACGCTTCTCGTATATCGCCAACACATTTCCAAGCCTGACCCCGTAACCGGCTTGATCGTTCTTATTTGTTTTCTTCTTTTCCCCCGCGTCTCTTAAAAGCCTCTCATCGACCACTCGGAAAATGCCCCGACTCCGTGCTCTGCGCCGATACTAAAGGCCTCTTTAGTCTTCAGTTTCAAAGATCTGCTGGCTCCTGTAAACATGAAAGTACCTAGTCATGCCTCGTGATGCTACGGGGCCTCTGCCGGAGATTCGATTACAAGGGAAAAAGAGCGAAGGAATGCAAAGAATGCGGCAGTAAATTTTCGCGCGAAAGAAAGACGCGCGTCCGGTGCTCGAAAAACGGCTCGATACGAGACCCGAAGGCAGTTTAAGCCCCTCTCCGCATAAACGTAATGCTCTCGTAACGTGAGAAAAGCTGCCCTATTATTCGAAGAGAGATCGTTTGCCACGGTCGTTTGTTTCGGTCGCAGTTTAGGGGTTAGTCTATTATCGCCGATGTAATTTCGCATTCTGGTTATACAATGTTTATTGTAAATCATCTTTATTGCGCGGCGGCCTGACGCATTAAAGTATTCCGAATACATTAGCGATAGTCAGTTAATGTGAACAATTACTGCGAGTTTATGGGGGAACGTTTTTCATGCCACTCGCTGCGTGCGAAACGTGGTAATTAGTATTTGACTTGGGGCATTGTCCCCGTAAAATGAAAGAGCTTTTAGAAGTATCGATACCAGTACTTTCTTTCACATACATTTATTTACGTTCGTTAGTTTCCTGCGAAACTGTAGGAAAACGCATCTCCCCAACGGCAATAATCTCATATATTCATCAATTTTCACATTGTGAGACACTCGAACTCTTCTCTTCATTACCGCTGCAATTCCATACGTGACACACTTCCTCATTACAGCCGACGTTGCGTGCATAGCCATATTGCGAAATACTAGCAAATTTTCGTTGGTTTTGGCCGGAACATAGTTGGATCTGTACGGAGCATCACATAGTAATAATCTGCATTCACGTTGCAGAGCGGGTTCGCACATAACAATATGTGATTATTAAATAGGTTGTAGGTTGTTTGCTATCCATATTACAATGCCATGGTATGATCCGTGCGGTAATATATCTTCTTCCGCAATAAACCGGAACATCGTGAGTTTGCAGTTCCCGATAGCAAACCCGTATGAAAGTTCGAGCATTCAGGCCCCTGCGCATCTGTGCCCGACAGAAAAACAACAGAGTCCTTTAACGCGGTAAATAGCGACTAATCGATTTCTTCCGGAGAGGTCGGCACGTGGTTAATTAGCATGGTTATTTGCCAGAGGTAAGCGGTCATGCAACACATGACGCTCAGGTTTGTTCAACGTATCGCGCGTGACTGGCGTCCCATGGTGACCACCGACGACCCCTCTCCGACGATCCTCACGACCATACAGGTATTCGGTCAGCGCATTCCCTAATGCCGTCCTATGGAAAATTGAATTGCTCGAATCGTCTACGGTCGACTGAGTAAAGCCGCACGTAGTGGTAGGCTGACCTTCGGTCAACGAAGCGGCCAGCTGAACGATACGCCGCCGAGACTGAGCTTCCGACGGCCGGACTTCATTTAAACCCGACGGCCCCGACGCCCTCTTCGACGCACCCGCTTTCGAATAAAATCCGTCCCACCCGACCGACAGTTTCAGCGTTGCACTTTTAATGAGCAACTAAGCGTCGAGGCCGCTCCTGCATTTTAATAATTTGCGGACAGGTGAGCCGGCGTGGTTCCATTAGCGCCACATTGCGTATTTATATGAAGCACTGACTTCGCGCACGACAATGGAGGGGGTTTATTAACGTTTGCTTTACGATCGTCACGGGTCGCCAAGTTTAAATGTTGGTGGTGTGTGTTGCGGTTCAAATTATCGGCGCTTGCGTCAGTGTGATTTATGTAATTCCACTTGCACAGGCATCCGCGCGGGCCCGGTCATCTGTACCGTACGATTCCTTGTAAAGCCGTAATCTTACCTAATCGTATCTTGCTTCGATATGGGTTTGCTAACCGCTACCACCTTCGATCAGTTTGCGGCTACCGTGACATTGTTTTCTAATGGCAGAAATCGACAACCGCGTCGACCGCTAAGGGCATTGCGGATCTGCAAGTTGCCGGCCTGTTTCCGATGCAACTTCAGTTCGGATTCATTGCGCGTACATACTTGTTTGTGTTATTACACCGTAGCGCATTTAGTTGACATAATAGGCTAGTTTTTGATGAATTGTTTTGTAAAGTTATCCCAACTCTGCGTTTAACTTTGCGTTTATTGAGTGTTAACCTTTGCCACAATGGAAATTGTTGTGGTTGTACTTCAGTCTTCGATCCTGCAACTCTATACCAACATTCTCTTTCAATAAACGTTGTTATAATTTGTGCAATTCATAAAAATCATATTTTTCGTTATACAATTTGCTATATCATTCGAAGCAATTCAGTGACAATAATAACAGCTTTTAATAAGGATATTATCCTTTAAAGGTTTTCGGGATGAAATATTTGCAATTGCTGGGTTTACTCCAGTTATTGTTTTGTTTCCGTGTTTTGCTACAGCCAGGGTATCATTAATTAAATATAAAATTCTTTTCATTTTGTTCGTGTCGCTTATACACATTCAGTAGAAAGTGTCATAAAAAAAAAAAATAGTCGAACTGATTGTGTACCGTGATAGCGAAACGCGAAATTGAACAGAGACCGTTCTGGAGATGTCCACTTCAAAGGCAATTTAGTGAACTATTTTCTCAGCATTTATTTTTCCGTTCACGTTCATCCTTTCATTTCTCCATTCGATTGCACTTTGTTTTCGGATTTCTGTTTGGAAAGACATCTATTTACCTTTCTGTAAGCATTTTTCACTCGTCTATTTTCATTTCTACGTTTCACAGCTATCCAACCAATATTTCGTATCGTCAATATTGAAACTCCCGTCGATGTCGTCTAGTACTTTTTCATCGGTAGGGAGAGTAGCTTTTAAGATTTGTACCTCTCACAGCAGGTACGGCTGCTACCGCTGTAAAAGGGAGCAGAGGCAAATTTGAAGAGGCATTCGTAAGAAGTTGCGAACACGATGGACTGGTTTCTTTTTCGGGCCGTATCTTAGTCTTGGCGTACGCCGGCGTAATTAAAACTTCTCGCGAGCCAGAAAAAGAGAGAGAGACAGATGAGGGAAAGGGAAAGAGAATAGTGCGGTAAATGTAAAGCGAAAGAGAAGCGACTTTGTACCGACAAGTATGTTTGCCGAGAAAGATCTTGCGAGATCTCTCTCCGCGGCCGTAATTAATATGTACCGAGCAGCTGTTTACCCGATGTTGTGCTCTGCCGCGGGAACGGTGTTGACGACGACGAGGATGATGAAAAATGGCACGACCGAGGGCCGATAGCGGACGACGTTCCATGGATTTCTCCGCGGTAAGCCGTGTCCGTCTCGGCGTGCGTCTTGGCATACGATCATCGCATACACAGGGAGCAATTCCGTCAGCCCCGAGCCCCGATGTGTCTGGGGGCGGCTCGTCAGGCATGGAAAACCAAGAGGACGGCGCAGAGATGGAAAGAGTGGCGGGTCGTAATGCGTCGTATGGAGACGGGTGTAATAAATTTCGCGGGCAGAGCCGCGGAAGGGGACAGTGGAGGAGAAGCACGAGGACGGTTATCTGCTTCGAAACAAAGTAACCCCGCGCCGTGCACAGATAGGGATACGGAGTCGTAAAAAAAGAGGCATTTTCTCCTACCCAGCTTGGCCCGTTTCGCCTTTTCCGCTGCCTCTCCATATTCTCCTTACGCTTCTCTCTTTCTTCTTCCGTCGCTCGCTTTCTTCGGCTCGAGCCAGTCAAGCCCACTCTTCTCATCGCCCCGGTCGGCATCGTCTGTTTTACTTTTTCTTCCTTCCTTTCTCTTCCTCCGTTTAACGTCCCTATTTGGTCTCCGTAACAGCCATTTTGCAGGTTACACGCAGACTCATCGTTTATCGTTCTCTCTCTTTCTCTCTCGTCGTCAACACTTTTTATCTCATTTCCGCCTCGGATACTTAGCTGGCACACAGATTGCGCCGCGCGCACGATAATTTCTTCTCCGTCCTTCCCGTAATTTCCATGAAATAACGCGGCTCAAATGTTTTTCGTCGCCGCGCGTGATTCGCTCGGACGGCCGCGTAAAAACGGCTGACACTTTCGTAATTGCTTTAGCACTTCTCGTTGCGAACATTTTCCAGCGCGCAAGGCTATCGCAGGTCGTCCTTTACGGCCAAACGCAATCCGCGCGAAACCGGATTCGGCCGTCTAAATAAACGAGCCTCTGAGCATCAATTTTGCAGTGGTCGCGGTGTGTCTTTTTTCTTTTTTCTTTTTTCTTCTATCAACTCTTTTTCTCTGCAGCATCCCTCGGGATTATTCCAGCGAGCCTGTAAAGTCCGGAGCGCCGTCCAACTTTCCTTCGGCCGCTCTATTAATCGGCTCATGAATACGATATCTCGCGACCCCGCCGTTTATCATCGGACGGCCGGGCGTGCATGGCAGCATCGACGCGCGAAAGAAGGAAGCTGAGGATTCGCGCGATGCGCGCCAATTTACCGTGCAACTTTGCCGCTGGCGTTTCCTTCGATAAATTGAATGAAACTTGGCCACCTGAGCACGCCAACTCCGCGAACTGGATCCCGACAGGTGCGATCTCGCGCGGCGGATGGTTAAGGTGATCTCAAACCGGCCGATTAGAGTTTTACGACCGAGCGTGTCGCCGCGCGACGCCAGACGCCGAGATCTCCGACGAAAATGCCGGCGAACGGAGAGTTTGGCGGTCGCAAAACAATTCTCCGCCCTCGAGCGGAGCGTGATTTCTGAAGCGCGAAATTCGGGAGTGCTGCCGGCGAAACGTCTTCTTCTCCTCCGAACCGTCGCGATCGCGTCGACAATTTGGACGGGTAACCCGAGAAAATTCTGCTCGCTCGCAGCCGCATAATTACGTATACGACTGTCGACGACGATAAAGCGACTGACGCGTGCTCGCACAGAAACTGGTCCGCCGAATCGTGACTGGTTTGCCATTGTTAACGGGACGGCGTGCGGCGATGCGCGCTTCCGGATTTCGCCGGCTGGTGAGTCGACGGGGAAGCGGACGAAGAAAGCGAAGTAGAGCGGAGTAGTGGGAGGGGTGGTAAGAGGGATGCGAGGGCGCGATACTCGTTAAACCGTAAAATGTGCAGTTTGCTCGGGCAGCTGCTGTCGAACGAATGGTGCCCCACTCACGTCTGGCCTTTCACGGCTCTTTCGCCGCTTGCAGTCTTCCTTTCTCGGCCTCTCGACCCCGTCTACGCGCGCACCAAGTTCACAGATCAAATTGGGTATCCCCGGGCAGAGGCGGATGTCTGCGCGAGAGGGGACGTAACAAATATCGCGGATAAGGTTCGAAGCGAAAGCGATGAGTACCGCGGCGACCTTGTTCCGGCCCTCCACATTTTTCTTACTGTATCTCGCGTGCTCTTCCCCCGGAGCTCGTATCCCACTGGGAACGTGTACAGGGAACGGTTCTAACATCTTTTACGATTATCTTCCCCGCCGCACCGCTCTCTCGATTCTTTCCCCGATAGTTTCCTTTTTCTTTCATATCGAGGACGCTAAGCTTTAGCCGAGCGCGCCGCGGGTGCACGTACTTTGCGGTCGGTTAGCTTGTTCAGGAAATATAGGCGAGCCCGATTCGTTTACGCTGCGAGTCTTCGAGCTTTGATCCCTGCGCACGGTGGCCGAAGATATCTCGAAATTTCTTCTCTTATCGAGCCGTACAGAGTCACGTTCTGTGCTCCGAGACGGGCCTATAGTTACGATGGCAGCGTGGGCCGGTGTATAACGTGTTGAATTTATGATTGCCGACGTGATGCATGGGTCTGCCTCACTTCCGCCAATGGCGACATTTTTATCGACACTTGTGCGCGACGATATTTTACCGCGGCCGCCGTGATGCATCGTTTGCGAGTATTATTCGATGAATTGAATAGTTTAAATGTTTCGCCGCGGGCCGCCGACGGACAATCACTCTTTTCCAATGACGCTCATCGTTCACGTCCGGTCCTCCGGTCAAGTTGCGTCTGTCTAATAAGAGCTAGTGCGTGGACCGATATTTCATTCGTCCCTCGACGAGCGCATGTTTGTATCTGTTTCCCATCGTGTCCTTCGCCAAAAGATTCTCGACAGACTCTCCGGTATGTACTTCGTTTATTAGACGTGCTTTCAGACTCACGACGTTACGGAGTGGTGTAGACTGGAGGGAGAGCGAGAAGGAGGTATGGAAATATCGTCCGCGGGAGAAAACTAAAGCGACGTTCAGTTTTGAGGTTGCTTCGCGCTAGCGGAATATGAAAAATTAATTGCACGTGGGAATAGGGAAGCGCGGGAGGGGAGAGATTGGCCTGTATGTGGTGCGCGAATTCGACCCCTCCGCCCCCCTTCTCCCTCGATAGTTCCGCAATGCGGAATTCCAGGTTCGAACGTACACGCGCGGCAGAACTTCGTAAAATGTCGTACGAGAACTCGTGCGAAGATTTTGAAACGGGACTAAGTCGCGTTTGACAGCCAGTCGGAAACATGACCTCTCGCGGTTCTTAGGTAAATAAAGTTAGCTCGGAGTCCTCTCTCTCTCTCTCTCTCTCTCGTTCTCACTCTTTCTCTCGTTTCGTCTCTCATGTTCTTATCCATTCCGTGCGCGGCAATCTGATATCCTGTCACTGACAGTGACTACATAGCTAACAGACTTTTTTCTTATTTGTTGCAGGTAAGTTGGAGAATCCAATTCGTTGCGGTCTGACGATCTGCCTAGAGCGTGCATTTGTCAGGTAAAAACATATTATGCGAATAAATTCAAAGATATTCTGTGGCATTTTAAAACGACGATTCCAGCTACCAACATCTTTCGACAGATACCTCAAATGATAACGATCCTGAAGAGTTGCAGATCCAGTATTTACTGTGACGCTATTTAACATATTCAGTTTCATTGTTCTATTAAAAAATGATTAAACCCCGTTGTTGCGGGTCGGGAAAGTGTGGCCGATAAAATTGATAAATAATCTGTCGCGAGAAATAATAATGATGACACGCGATTTACGGACTTCCGGCGCGGGAGTAATGTGGCTATCGTAAAAGGCGCAGTCCATTATCGCGCGTAAAATTGTTGAACGCGACTCGCGAGGGTTATGTCGCTAAGAACGCGGGCGCCGTTGATTTAATTGTTCCGTGCGACGCCGACGGCACAGGACTGCGCCGTTTATCGACGACTGTCTGAAGTTTACTGGCAAGTGAGTTTCGCTTAAGCGTAGGCGAAATCGGATGGTTTCTCGCGATGCCGAGCGTGGAGGACAGACTGCGCGGCGCGAGGCATCGCGATTATCGCCGCAGTTATTCCGCTCTCCATTTGCATCGCTTGCTCGATCGCATCGCTGTACAAGGTGCTGGATGCAGGCAGGGCAAACTGTATCGCCGCTTTAACGACCTACTCTCCTGCCACCTCCAATACACCTCCATCAAGGATTCATTAAAAGCCTCTCTGTTCCACGAGACTTATCCCCCCATCTTCCTCCGTCGATTTTCTCGCAATTCCTCAATGTCGATAGAACTCCGCCTGGCTCTACGACATCCACCCCGATCGCCATTTATTTCCTAGAGAAATCTGCCGCTCACGGAACGGCTTCCGTCCATATTGAGCGACAATTTGCTTCTACATGTTCCTTCAATATGCCGTCCTGATGCGCGGCTCGTACGTCGTACGACCGCTTATACGATTGACTACCTAAATCTTACTGAATAATTAATTAACCTATTGAAGAAATATGGGGAGTCTTAGGAAATCGTTGTTTTTACGGACGAATTGAGTACACTCTCGGAAGAACAATAGTATTTAGCATTCGAGCACTCTCTCCGTATTATTCGGCGGAGCCGAGTACATTTTTTAACAAATCCGACCTCTTAATTTCTTCCTTAACTTCGTCCTTCTTAGAACGACATGACGTCGGTCTCTCGGAGGAATCGTCATGTCGTGTTTTACGATAGCTCAACCGACTCGTCATTTACATGCCAAGCGCACAGCTGGCCTACATTGTCAAGATGTTAAGAGCGAGGACGTCATTAGCTAGTGATCTATCCGCAATTAACGATGCCACGCAGAGGACAGTCCGCGCTCCGTGTGCTCTCGTCAGTGCAATAAACGTTAACCTGCTGTCAAGACCCGGCGGCTTCGTTAGTCGACAATTCCACAAGGAGGACAAGGCTGTCCGCACGATCTTTTCATCAGCTACTTCATTACGCCAAACGTTCTCGCGAAGAATGGCGACCGTCCCATTACCCGGGCGAGTACAGGGTTCTTCTTAACGCAGTTCAATCTTCAGCGGCCCGACGATTCCCTGTCGTTGGGCCAATTCCCTGTCCAGCGCGAGCGCTTTCTCATTTTTGCCTATCGCTGCCGATTACGATAAAGGCAACGGCCTCGACCGGCGAGAATCGAGGAGAGTTCGCAGCCAGTCGGCTGATAAAGGGCAGCGTAACGTGGATGGGAAGAAAATCATTTCCGTCATACTATCATTTCAATCGCGCGATCGATCGTCGCGTCATTCAAACCATTTTGCGGCGGCTATGACGTGTCAGCGACACAGCCGAACCTCGCCCGTTCGCCGCAGTAAAGTGTCAATCACGGATTTTGCCGTGTGGGATAATGCGTGCGCGTCCATACGCCGGCGCTGCCCATTTACTCACAATCAGTGGCGTGGCGGACAAAACTGTTAAATGGTCTATTATTATTTTCTAAAGATAAACGACATTGATTCACTTATCGTCAGCATCGGCTCGTGAAAAGTGACAGATACGTCCGTTCCGCACTTTAAGTACTAATAGCAATTTACAAGTCTCCGCGAGTGTATTCTGTGACGATTGATAATGATCGTTGATCGATCAGCAAACGCATTGTTCAATTTCCTCCCAGTCGCTCGATTTCCTGCGACAATAATCGGGCTAGTTTCATATCGTCGTCACTATCGCTTCCTCTTTTTCCTGGCTGCGTCCAATCAGAATATTTTCTTGGGAAATGCAGAAGTTGCATTGAGTGCTTTTAAGAACGAGCGCTTCCCGGTACTTTCGTTTACGCGTTCACGAAAACGCGTCACCTGAATTTGCTGATAACAATCGGAAGAGGAATCTGTAGTGGCCTCAGGTTCAAGGAAAGATAAGGTGAGAAAACTCACCGGGAAAAGCGCTAGATTGGCGCAAATGTATCGCCGTTTGAATTTCAATTAATACTAATTGTAAGTGAATTCTGAACTGTTTTTTCGTATCCAAATATATATAAAATAAGTGGTTTACGCGGATGGAATTGAACTTAAATTAACAAATTCGTTAAGCAAAGAATAATCTCGGGATTCTATTGGTGGTTGTGAATCGAGGACAATTGTTACTAAAAATTCAACTCAACTGCACAAGTCGCTTAATTCATATTTTCGTTTAAACGGATTTCATTCGAGTGAGCAAGGATTCGCTTCCGCCCGTTTCTCGTAGAGCAGATACACGCTCTCCGTCTGACTCGTATCACTTCCCTTCGATATTCGCCAGCAGCGTAACGACCACTCTTCCTCCTTTTGTAAAGAACGAGCGATCCGTTCCTTCCGTCGGCACGAAAAATGTATTGTACTGCGAGCGTCGGAACGATTTCCTGGCCTGCGGAAAAGTCGGGAAGCCGCGTGTGTCATTTGAATCAACTCGTTGCGCGGCTAGATTTATCACCCCGCATTAATTGGAATGAACGCCCAGCGAACGCCATCGTCTCTGCTGGCGGTTCGTGTGAAACACGAGAACCCTCTCGCGTCCCCTGCATGAATAACGACTCGAAATGCCAACACGTGGTCCTCCCCGTGCAACATTCGCCGACGACATATACAAACGTTCCCGCTTCTGACTTTCCTGCGATGCACGTACCTATGTATATGTATGTAAAGGCTCGCGCGCGCTGCTGCTCGTCAGAAAATGTTCCGCAATCGTGAAGACAAAAAGAGCCGTTCCCGCTTGCACCACGAATTTCCTGCATTGTCACGAGCAACTTGCCACTGGTCCAATGCAACGGACGCAAACGAATGCTAAGACATACATATTAACGCTGTGCTCCGAGCGTTTATCACCGTGAGCGTGCCGCTCAACTCAAAATCAATACCGAGCTGAAGAAGATACTTGTGTATGTATATCGAATGAACGGCAAACAGTCGACGCTTTGGCTCCCTCTTTTACGAACAGTTTTCTGTCCGCCGTCTTTTATTGCTTGAAAATCCGCCGATGACCTCGAATTCGGGACGGCTGAGTTACGAGCATTATCGCTGTCCCTATCTGGGGATTTTCGAATGCAGATTTAACGAGCGATCATCAATCATTATTATCGAAAGCTCCAGGTGTTCGTAAAATGAAAAAGAAACCGTTCTACCCGTACCACGTTCTCGTCTTTAATTAAAGTATGTTATCGTTGGAACGGACAGGGCGTCGCGACGTTTCAATATTGATTGTCCAAAGTTCGTTTGACATCTGGCTGCAGCATCTCTTAAGACTAAATTACAACTTTGCTCAGATATTGCACGCGACGGATGAATCGTCGCATTTCTTTAACATTTCATTTTCAGTTGCGGGCCTCTCCTTATTGCTTCGTATAGCGATTTAAAATTATTTAATAATCGTTTCGACATATTTTTTTTTTCTTGTCGACTAAATCTTCCCGCGCCATAACAAGCGACGCACTTTCATAAGAATTGTTTCCTTGCTTCAGTTTAATGGACCGTCTCAACGTTTTTAGTAGCAATTCCTTCTGCTCAAATAATTCCATCAGCCAGATTTTCCTGTTTATTCAGGAATTCTTTACTCGCGCCTTCTCATACAATTAGATGCTTTGTTCTACTCATTTTACGCTGCAACGGACGCGTTCTTTTTTGCTGAAAGACCTCAATTGAATAACAAATTAGCTATAAATTTTTCGAGGACATCTGAGTGTTCAACTTTGTGAATCGGTAGGAGAGAAAAATCAAGTCACTAAACAAAGCGCGCTGTATGACACGTTTGTCCGTCGCGCACCCGCAACGAAGTGCATTCATTCTGACCGAAAAGCACGAAAAAGCCATTCATTTTAATTTAACGTCGGCCGAAACTCTCTATTGAAAGAGGAACGACATCCAATACCGCATATTCAAACATCGCTTCGATCCTGCTACCTGCAATTTTAACGAGCATAATGCGCGCTAAACTTACTTCCTTCGAACACCCCATCCTACGTTCGCCCGCGCCGCCTCGAATGCCAATATCTGCTGCATTACAGACTGTAAAATTTAGCTGTGACGATGATAAATGCACCGATCAGCGGTACAGCATTTTCCGTACCGCTGTCGTCTGCCTGCTTATTTTTTTCTCCTCCTCCCCCCCGCGGATAAATCTTGACGTAGCACTGTCGTAGACGTCGCTTCTAATATTTCATCGGGGGCTTCTTCATCATTTCCGGCGGAATGATTTCTCATGAATCAGTTCGCTGGAAGTAGGTCGCAAGAAATGGCTCGTTGAAGAAAAAGCGCCACTTGACCATTCACTTTGACGCAGCGAACTTGGCTGGATAACACTTTTATGACGGCTATAAATACTACTGAGTTACATGCCGCTGTCATCAAATCTCATATAGGTACCGAACCTGGAGGACGTCGCGGTGGTGTGTGCGCCGTACTTTCGCCCGCGCTACTTGCCTTCCCGAAATTTATTGGAGCAATATCTAAACAGAGCCGTATCCATTCGATACCGAGCAATTGTGATATCTTATCGATAACCGATACGATGCAGGCTAGCCGAGCGAAAGGAAGGGTTAGAATGGAGCGAAAGGGCTGGCTCGGACAGCGAAACGGTTTCAGCGAAATACTCGAAACGCCACTTGGGCATTTAGCAAGTGCCGCGATCATTCATATCGGCCGGCGCGAGAACCATTGAACTGCTCCGTACCAAGCTGTCCCTCTCTCTCACTCTCTCTCTGTCTTGACGATATCATGAATTTATACGAAAGCAATTAATCGCAAGAATGAAGGGATGCGCAGGCTGAAGGGTATCTCAGCGGAGTGGGATAAAGGGGTCGAAGGATAGATTCGACGCTGGGGCTGTGGGAGCAAACATTCCAGAGGTGCCCAAACATACTGCAGCACCAGCCAGTACAGCGCGAGGAGAGAGAGCCAATCGGTCGGAGTCGCTTGGACCACAGCCAACTCTCGCATCCCGTCTGCAGGCGCATATCTCGAACTCCGGGCGATGCGGAGTGGCGAGTGGCGAGTGGGGAGAAAGAGAAAGGGGGAGGTGGTGATTTGGATACGTGCAGATACAGGCGATGTGCTCGATGAGAAGAAAGACAGAGGAAGGTGTATCGCTGATCAGTTGCGAGCCGGGGAACAAACAGCCACAGCGGCGCTACCAACTTTGCTCATTACTTTGCCGAACAAAAAGGCACGTATCTCCTCCTAATGAATTGCTCTGATTGTGAGCCCGGTACTTGAGATCCCGCGTCGAACTCGCCATTTCGAACATTTCCATCTGAATCCTCAATATCACGTCATTCGCTCCTGCACCCCGTGACCTCGTCAATTGTTTCGCCTGAACTCTGTTCTGCCGTGCGCACCCTGCCGGGCGGTGTGTCGAAATCGGCGAGAACGGCGCAAGCTTCGTCTCAGGACGATGGCGGCGCATGTGGGAACATGTGCCAAGCTCCACAGAGGATCTCTCCCTCTCTCTCTCTTTCTCTCTTAACGGGGGAGGGCACTGCCATCTTTGTTCTCCCCTCTTTTCCGTTTTTCCTTTCTTTCCCATCCTCCCCTCGCGCTGTTCCACTCTCCGTTCTCTCTCTCTCTCTCTCTCTCCCTCTCTTCTTCGTCTCTCCGCCCCCGTATTCTCGACCCTACACCCTTCGCTCTCCCATCCTCCCATGTCTTTTTTTCCACAGCGTCACGAGATTGGATTTTTATGCCAGAATGCCGGGGACCCTGGAGGCGAAGGTCTCATTGGTGGTGTCTAGCAGCTCTTATGACAGGTGTACGTAGTATACTGATGCAATACTCTTCGGATTTTATCTTGAACTCACGCGACACTCTCCCGACGCCGTGGCCCATAGATGCGTGCCACACGTTCGTGCTCGCCGTTTCTTCCCACGGCTCTCCGAACTCTCTCTCCTCTTCTTCAGTGGCCATCGAATCAGCACTGCGCAGGGTAACACCTGCTATCCGCACGTCTCCTTTCGTACAATGGCCCACCGTTCCTCTCATATGAAATAGCCTTGGGGAATATCTTGTGTCAAGGATGCCTCGCCGCAGTTGGCTACGACAACGGTTGGCAAAAAGAAGGGGATCACGCACTTCCAAGGGTGACACTCCCTGGTTAGTTTTCTACTGTCAGACTCTGAAGAGCCACTGTCATCGTCTCATCGTCGGGCCTTTTGTTTCTCTCTCTCTCTCTCTCTCTCCCTTTCGCTCTTTCTCTTCGCGAAAAAAAACGCATTGTTCCTTCGCCCGACTTCGTGCGTGTTGAAACAGGGGTGTCGGCGCGTCTTATTGCATTATGACGGACCCACGGTCCCTTTCCGACGAACGACCGCGTCAACTGTCTATGAGGGAGAAGCTTGCGCAGTGAATTTTGCCAATGGTATCTCGAGGATGGTACGGGGCGATTGGAGGAAGGGACGAGCAGCGTGAAATGGGAATAAGGCGGTGTTAAAGTTTACAGCTTGAAGATGTGCAACGTGAATTAGTTTCGTAGAACGCGCGGCATGCTTTGTTAACGACGAACGAACCGACTTTTGGTTTTGGAAGGCAGACGTTAATCTTCCCCACCCTTGACTCCGCACTTCCGGTTCCGCGAAACAACAATCGCAACGGCACAATGGGACACGCGTGCGTACAGAACGGTTGCGAAGTTAACGAAATCGCGAATGGAAATGTATGCCTCGAGAGAATAATTATTGCGCCCAGCAATTTCAACGATGCTTCAGTGGAACTCTGCGTCTAATGACGCACGTGTGCATACATATTGGTATGCTTTGGAAGTTTATTCTAAACAGCAGCCGGGTGTTGCTACAAACATCGTGGAAAGACATCGACAACGCACGGGGTTCTGCGGCTGTCGCGCGAACGACGTATGATGCCGATGGCAGACGAATCAGCCTCTTGCAGGAAGTTTACGAGAATCCACGGGGAGAATATAAATTTCGGCATATTTGCAGTCGAACCGCGTCAGAATGAAAGTGCCCTCGTGCCCGCTTGTGCCGAAGCTCAAGAATGCGGGCCAGCGCGGGCGCGCTCTGAATTTCGTAAGAAGTATCCTAAGCTGCAGATCGGCCAGAGTCATAAAATGGAATTCCATGCCTTCAGAGAGACCTGATCTCGGCACGAATTGAAGGACCTTCGAGGACGCATTCATCGACGAAGATGTCATACCGAGCAGGAACACTCACACGGCCGAACTGCGCCAACACGGTCCTACATGTATTTATCCGGAGGCTAATGACGTTTTCGCTCTCGGAAGAAACATTACTGTTCATTACATCTGCAATTCATGAAATCGCGGAGGCAGATTATCCTGCGCGCTATTTGGAGGCCGTCCAACATGGTTTACACTTTCTTTCATTAGCATTAAAAAGAATCCCCGTGCCATTGTCGCCGATTTCGGCGTCAGCTAAACGCATTAAAAGTAAATTTCTCGTTTCTCGCGGTGCAGCTCGTTACGTAACAAGTTATTTCCTCGTTACGTAACAAGTTTCGCAACGATGAAACGCGCATGATATACGGCGAACTATTACTTAATTGCTTTTCGGCCTCCTATGAAACTCATTTTCTCGTGTTTGTGAACGAGAGTTTGGCTGCGTAGCGATAAGCACTCGGTGCCAGGCTCGTTTCATGAAGTAATGATAGTTCTCTTACAGTGTTGGTTATTTGAACGTGAAGCGTATAGAAGCTTGAGATTGCTTCTAGTTGTAATCGCCGAGCCAACACTACCGGTACGTCGGCTTTCAACCGTCCCATCAAACGTCTCACGAAGGACCAGGACTGTTTGAACGATTCGACGCGCCGAATGACAGCTCGATTAGCCTTGTCGCTGGGTGACTGACTCCTGCAAACAGGAAGTTTAATAAATCGGAACTTGCCGATAAAATTTCGATTGTCCCGCCGGCCACGCTGGGATCGGCACGGCCCGTTCCCGAGATTTGTCCGGCCAACTCGAACGAACCCCGCGTCTGAACTCTGCGATCGTACAGAATCGACTGCGCTACAACCAAATCAATCCTCCGCTCGTCCAGTCATCAAAAACAGCGCTCGACCGTTGTAATTTTAATCAGATTAACGATCGACCCGATTCCAATGCGGAGAATGCGCGCTTTAACTCGGAAATATGCACCATTCACGAACATTTCTGCCATTTGTGCGAGTGTTTCGGTGCGTGACACTTCGGCTCCGCGGGCTTATTCGAACGAACGATTGTATGTCATCAGACGTAATGCCTTGCTTTTGTCGTCGTTTATCTCTCTTGGTTCGTGCTTCCAAACAATACCTGCACTTATGTGCAGGTACTGCTACTCATGAATTCCCCGGGGTGATTAGAGATATGGATAAACGCAGTGTCTTTCGTATTCTCATGAACAGGCTATTTCAAAATTACTAATTCTTCTTCAAAATTAATAATAATTACTCTCATAGGAGCGCTATTTTTCTTGCACAAAATTAACGTTCATAATGAGATATTTTAAGATTCGAGCTGATACATTTTGCTTAAAACTAATTCCGAGTTATTTCTTTCCAGTTTAAATTACATTTGTGCGATTACAGTTATCTATTTATTGAAAATATTACAACTAAAGAATCCACTGCTCCTCCTGTTCAATGTGAAGCCAGGCACAGCTACTGCTTCACAAGAAGAAAGTGATGGAGCGTGCCTCTCATCCTTCTTCCTCGATATAACGTCAAAGATGATGCTGACAACAAAGTGCGCGGCTGCACAGGATGGTGCAGCTGGTGACGAAATGAAACAGTGTCCAATCGTTTTTCGCCTCCACGTCACAGTGTCTACACGCATCGTTTTGCAGACGGTCAATCGTTCGAGAAACGTTCAATATAGCGGTTGACGGAATTGGGTCGAAATCGGGAACATATCGTATCCGGATGTCCTACGATATTGTGACGAAGGATGGTATCGTCATTTCGGATTAACACAGGCAGATTAACGCATCAAAGCGGCGACCCCATGTGAATGGAATTGGGAAATTATATATACCTATATGTATATTTTACGAGTTTCGTCGTTAACGCCAACGTTGCGGTGCTAAGAATGAACGTGTCTGGATGATAGAAACAACCGAAAGACTTAATATGATTATTTTCGAGTGACTTCGAAGAAACGTGCAAGTGTACTGATAATTACTGACCGATGCTGAAATCTGTGAAATCTCTCCGATGAAGCACATCTTCAAGGGTCTAGTTGTACTGACTTCAGTTCCACCCCATCGATGCTCAATCGAGGGACTGAAAGGCAAACGTAGAATTAATTGCGGTCTGAAGATAATCTGGGTGACAGAAGGGCGAAAGCGATATTGCCTTGGTGCAACGATAATTGTGTCTACAGCACAGATGTCTCGTCTGGAGATGCACTAAGTTGCTTGCTGTATCACGAACTGTAGTCTGTAACGTACTATTAGTAGCGTTGCAATTTCGCCGAGTGAGATCGGCCCTTCGACGTTAAAACGGCGCTGAATTGTTCGCTGAAACGTCACTGAAACAGTGACTGACTGTTCAGTTGCCCGGGACTATTCGAAATACAGGTTGAATAAACGGCTCGACAAATTGTTCGAAAATTTGGTTTGTATCAACGGTGGGATCGTCATTTTCGTTTCATTTATTCGTTGCTGTGTACTTGTCCCAGACTCATTGCTCCTTCTCTTTTATCCAACCTACGTACATAGGGCTAATAATATTGAACGCAAAGGTTCTACATGTCTCAAGATACCTTCTACGTGAATAACATACCGGATCGCATTATGCAATCGTGCTTTGATCGTAGGCATTCCAATTTCAACCAGAGAACGCTCGTTTAGAGTGCATGAATCGGACACGCAGACGATTTATCGTCGCAAGCGATCCAGAAGTAAGAGAAACGAATATAATACCGCACCGACGATTTCTTATCAGGAAATACTGACTGCGAGACTCTGCCATGAGGCAGTGAACTGTGAGTGCACACCGTCGCTCAGATCGGTCTCCGAATAATATCTCTCACGCGTGCACTGACAAGGGATCGCTAATACATCTTGCGCAATAAATCAAGCTCTTCCGTTCGTTCAAAGTAATTTCATGAACTCGTCGCAGAAGTGAAGGTCTGTTCTTTGTTAGTGCCACCCGAGGCGACAACGAAGGGGATGATAACACGTCGTCTACTCGAAGACAGATCCATTTCAGCGTACGGATCATTTCCTGGATGCCCGATAAAGCCGGCTGCATTACACGTGCGCGCTCTTTGAAATGAGCTGTGCTTCTGTAAGATCGTCCTTACGCTTGGAACATCGCCGGCAACAATGTGCCCGTTCACGTGCAACATCGTTCTCGAATATAACACGCACCCCTGACAGAGAAGAATGGAATAGAGGAATGGGGAAAAGGCAGGGAGAGTGAGGAGGGGGGGGGGGGGGGATAGAAAGAAGGGCTCAAGTCTTCAACATTGATGCTGTAACGAATACATTCAGCTCGGTGCTGGTCAATTGCCCGCGAATATTCGAAATAGAAGCAGGTCAATAGAGTGGAAGCTGATTCGCTGACATCACGGGACAACCTGCGACTAACAATGGAGGCACATCGGTTCGGCAACGATGCAATGCCACTCGCCGGGATATTCGAGCTGTGGAGCGCCAAACTTTGTTCTCGCGTGATTGTAACAAAGATAATCGGTTGAATGATCCAGATCCAATTTCGACACCGCCCAATGACCCGGCGACGCCCATTGAATTTCTAGTCTTACGTTAAGTCGGGAGAATCGAACGCTATTACCTCGCGTGGATCTCGGAAACTTCGGATTGTACCCCCGGCATAACTTAATTCGGCAAAATTGACCGTTCATCGCTTAGTCGCCTTAGTCGGAGGCCTTCGAAATAGAGCATATGCACGTGTCATTACAGATAGAACGCGGTACTACGAAATATCTCTCGACAACAATCTGAGGCAGACGAATTTAAGTATATTGGGACAGCCTGAAATATTTGCAAAATTATTCTAATTTGTTGGGTATTGAATTCTGTAATAGACCCGCACGACATCACGTTGACACTGCGCTCAGCGTAACGATATTTTTACGACGAGAAAACGTGGGCATACGGTTCGTAGAGGAATATTGAGTTTAGCGCGAAGAATACCGTGGCGTGGCGTGTCGCTCTCGATAAAGGTGATTCAATCCTGTGATCCATCTATAAACCTCAAGCGTCAGCGACATGGCGCATCCATCCTAGCGTGGATCAATCATGAAGCCGGACGGAAATTTGACCGCCGCTTTTGAACGTTACTTGACGTCACCGACGTTCCACATAAATAAATCTGCCCGACATAACCGTGAATTAGTTTTAACGCACGATGAATTTTTTGTTTTAATTTTTTGTTGCGTGGGCGTGCGTGTGCTTTCGTTCATGACGACTTCTTTTATGGAATTGACTCCACAGATTTTTGCGTTTTCCGCCTGTCACCAGGTATCAGAGCATTTTTGTCCTTTTCACGTGCGTGTCATACGTATTCATTAGCATCACTGTATTCAGTATTATCTTTCTACCGAGGCGGTTTGTTTTAGCTTCAGCGTACCGCAATAAAAGCAATAGACCACATTTATCTGGCCTCGGGAATTTGTTCTTCAAACTGCTGAAAACGCGCGAAGTTTATCATTTTAAGTTACAGGAATTAAAGGGGAAAAATTGTTCATCTAGTACGGGATTAATTTGAACGATATAAATACAAGCGTTACGCGGACTATAGTTAGCTCGCCCCATTCGATTTATGCCGTAATCCGCAATTCATTCTTACTCGTACCGTGCCTGCATTAGCTTTATCTATATTTTCACGTACTTTTCGTTAAAGTGCTTATGATGCCGCATCAAACGCATGGCCGATTAAAACGGGCACGTGCTCCGTACGGAATATAAAAACAAAGCTTCTACATTCCTGATGAAAGCGAATTATTGCATTGATTCGTTCGATTTTATGTCCACCCGAAGCTACGAGTCTATGTTTCTGATGCAAAAGCTACTATCGAACAGGGTCACCGGCGGGTAATAAAGCAAACTGTCACCTTTCAAAGCTATTGTCTGCCTTTTTTCGCTTTGCCATAGCGAATTTATTACCGTTCTGGCATTTCCATTCAAATTACTTCTAAAGACGTACGTAATTGACGACGCGAATAGTTTCTCGACTCGACTCCCCGCCACGTTTTGATGTTTCCGAGACAATTGCCGAATCAATTTGGCGTCGGGAACAAAACAAAATCCGCGGGAGAACATGAGTATTGGATCAATGAATTTAACACAATGGATCTGCCATTGGCATTCCGTTTCTCCGCCCTCCACTCGTAGCACTGCTCGCTCTTTTATTCCTATTGCGTCATCCGCGTTAAGAAAACTTAACACTCTCTGAGTGCCACGTCCTCCTGATATGGGTGACGGATAAGTTTCCGCAGGAGGCCACTACCCATCACCAATTTCATTAGCTATGTGTTCGAAATGTGCTTAGAGCTGAAAGCGTTAAGCCGATCCAATATCGATGTCGAATTACATGGAGCGCCGACGACTTATACTTATCCTATAAAAGAAAGTTATTTAGAGCATTGCGTCGACCATGTGTTTACAGGTACCCTCTTGGCTGTGCTCAATAATTCAATGAACGTTACGCACACACTTTGTTCATTGAAGATATGTGCAAAGTTCACGTAGGGAATCGTTGGGGTTAAAAATATAACAGCGTGAAGTTGAATGAACAGGACGGCAGTGTCGGCGATACATAGTTTGCGGAGTAGATAATTTACACGAGAAATTTATCGAGATTTCGCGTGAGGAATTTACGCTCTGTCGCACAATTTACGTGGCATTATATGATAAATTACATTGCTATATTCGTGATAGCGATTTCTGCATCGCACCGGCGAGCAATGAGTTTCAAATTCTGCGAATTGCTGTCGCCCGCTTTCAAGCGCCCACTACGCCATCTTTTCGTCCTTTGCCAGTGACGTCACATTTTTTCAACGAACCAATTTCTTCTCCTTCGTTTCACGCTCGTATATTTCGCAACGAGAACAATAAGAGGTTTTCGCGTCCGCCGGATCTGTTACAAACAATCGAATCGTGGATAAGTCTTCGAGTGCAGAGAGAAGCAATGCTGAAAGAAGCGCAAGTATAGACGAGCATTACGAAATAGAGGGATGCAGTGGCGTAGAAAGCGGTACAATAGAATCAGCGATAGAAACAAGACACGGTAGAAAAAGATTCGGAGGGAACGAGGTTTGGAGAGACAAAGAAGGACAGACGAGAATGAAAGAGGAAGGAAGGAGGACCAGTAGAACGTGCCATATCGATCGTTCGATGAGGGTAGATAGCATTTTCCTACTTCCGAATACGTACTGCTAAAATCAATGGAATACTCATCGCATTCAGTTAACCTTGTTTGGATACCGCAGTCCCAAGAATAGTGCAAAACGATGCTAAATACGTATACATGTATGCGCAGTAGTTGGTTGCTTCCGCTTTAATATTCTGCGTAATCGCGCTTCTCGCACATGAATTATGCCAGTGGTAGGTTCATATTTTGTATACCCACGGTACGAGCACTAACAAACATTTAATATGACCATGTGAAAGCCGAAATTATCCTCGATATAATAATCTCATTTGACGTAGCGCTTTTCCGACGTCCTCTTGTCATAGACAGCGACAGCGAGCGAAAATCAATAAGGTTTGAAAATCACCCCAGTCAAAGGAACATCATATGAAAAACGAATCATTATGGGTTGACAAGGCTTCTCTGCTAGAGCTCTTAAAATCTTTCAAGCTGAGGTAGGTTTTGTGCGTCGCTCTAGGACTTTTACATGAAAGTGGTGCTCCTCAAGGCTGTAAATATAATTCCTGCGGAACCAATGTAGCCATTCGTTTGAGGCTCTTTGTTCGCGGAAATAAATAGACAAAGAAGACAGCTTCGCGATGCATTGCAACCGACGGAAGTGAATGAGGGAACTGGGTCGGGGCTTTAGAAGAGCAAATGAGCTCGAACTTATGGGACTGGCAGCGGTTCGAGATACATACATGTTCATACGATGGTCATTCTCCCTTACGGTTTTCGAAACGCACAGCCGCCATTAACGATGCCTTTTTCATTTTTCACCTTCGTCTGTTTTAATTTTGTCTTTAATTGGCAAAGTTCCTTTGACGCGGGAGCGGAGAGCGAGCGGCAAGCCAATCATCCGTCGATTACAGTGCACGATACGCGCACGTGGTATTACACTAATTTCCACTGGGACTGAGTTCTCTTGATTCTTTTGAAAAATGGCCGCTTGCCCTTTCAACCTAGCGCGCGTGCTTAATCATAAGCGACGTGCAGGGTCATTATTGGAGCGACAGGAATGCAACGGCTCATAGCCCACGCGTTTCGCGGGTTCGCCGAGATGAGAAAATAGATCGGGAGAGCAGAAAGTTGACTCTACCCTTTTCCATCGACACGCGCCTCGTTCGCTTGAACTTCTCACCTTACATCGACGACCCTTTGCGCGCGTACGTACGCCGACTGCCCCTCAGTTTCCGGACGCCCACGGGAGGATGTTATCTGACTCTGTACATTGCATATAAGTTGCACGTGCAATATCCTTCAGCAGATTACACATGCCTGTATGTGTATCTAAGTACGTGTTTGTGTGTGTGAGTCGTAGAGACACCGCGCGAGAGAAGTAATTATCGCGGCGTTATCAGTTACACCGTCGTTGTCGCGCATATAATATTTCATATCAGAGCAGTGCATACTTACACTTCGCTCTATATCACTGTCGTACCTTAATGCGTCGTATATTGAAATGCTGAGATTTCGTTGTGAGCTTCAAAATGCATTTTCTTTCATCGACGGTGCTCACCAGGCACCTGGTTGGTCTTCGAGCAGAGTGCTTCGAGCAGGTCTTCTTCGTTCTTATTTGCGAGCAAAATTTATGTGCAAAAGGAAATTGCCGCGAAGTGTCCTTTAAATCCGAGAAATCTAAACAGCCGTTCTACGGCGGGAGGCCGTGCAAAGGGTGTCGTGTGCGAGATAGTTTGTCAGTGAACGGTACGCCCGCCCAGAAAGCGTAATATGTCTCGCGCACATGTGACAAAGAATTTTATACGTTATTTAACGTCTATTTATTTATGGAGACGTAGACAACGTCTATCTATTTATGGAGAGCGCTTCGCTTTCCTTGCACGTCTTTTTCAACCGATTTACCGTGCAAATAAGTCTTACCAGTCAAATTTAGAAAACGTCTCTTTTAATCAAGTTTCTTCACTTTGCTTATCTCGCGCGGCGTTCGCTATATGAGAAAACGAATATCAAGTGCTTCATATCCGCTCGAATATCTACTTGTTGCAGATATTTATTCGATGCAAAACATTATGAAATCGTCAATTTATGCAGTTCACCAATTCTTCCCGCGTGATCGATATATGAACGCCAGTTATTATAGTGTAGTTTAACATTTTACAATAACGTCTCTGTGTAGCAAAAAGAAATTTATCGGGGTATGTGATAAAAGAAGTGCCGCGATTTGACCCATCGGGCCAGGATACTGAGTCGAGAAGTGATCGAAATGGGCGTTGAATTATTCGCGAACACTTTGACCCAGTAAGGATCTCAGTAACCGTTTCTCAATCATAGTACAAGTCACGTTGAAGGCAGACTGAACCGCATCGTTTTTGCGTAGTCAGAGAACCCAGTTCCCACTGGTTTCTTGTAATCGCCTGACTTTAGTTGAAGCATCCAGTCTAACGTCCGTATAGCTGGATCGGAATTTCCTATTAAGTGGTTCCAGCCGTGGATTTTGTCTTCGTGTCTGACCAGGCACAGGTTTATACTACTAGCGCTGCTGTAAGACTGGGATTAGCTTCATTGGACGGCGAAGTAAATACGTTCTTTCGGGCATTACGTGTGTCCGATAAGGCAAAAGTATAAGTTTACAATAGATGTAATGTAATGATTTTTATCAGATGTTGATTGTTTATAATCTAGGGTAATTGCTCGTGGGTTTTAAAAAACATTGATTGGACTTTATTAATGGATAACAAGATATTTTATCGTACATTGCGTACAGTAAATGATGATTTGGTAATAAATTAGGAAGTTGTTGAAAAATTACGGTAAAATTTACAAATAATTACATTTTCAATTTATTCTATTCATGCAGGATAATTATAAACAATTTATGCATTCGATCCTTTATCCTCTTATATAAACCATGTTTTAATATTCAACGTTGAGCTTTATAATGTCGTGCGATATTTTTGTGGAGAAAACGTCACGTCGAAGTACTGTAACAATTTTCGTAAAACACGCGTTTCCGTTTTCCCAGATACGCTCTTCTGGAAAAATGAGAATTTCAATAGAGCTCTCTATTCCATTGAACGGAAGCGCCGTTTCTGCGAAGGGATGCTACTTGTGAGAAACGTTGCCTCGCCAATGTTCAGCTACGGGAATAAGAAATCTCTTGCAAATGCCAGACACGAACTGCATTTCCATTTTACCAATTGCACTTTGAAAAATGCTTCTAGCTGTACTTCGAATGAAACGTTGATTTTCATATTGTTCATCGATTAATCTACATTAGCAACGCGCAAACTTGTAACTTTATTTAGTAAAATTGAATTACGCTCGCCGTTGTTGTTTACTTTCATTTAGGTCGTATTATGCTCTGTACATAAAAATGCGTTCGTTAACGTGACATTTTTGGACATCTATATTATATAATGATGTGGCATGTTATGTATGTACTTGCCAAAAACATCAAGAAATATTGAAATTTGAAAATTGTATGTAAAAATAAGAAAAGTAATATTTAGTATGCAAAATTTATAACAAATGCGTTTCATCGTAACGTTAATACTCTTTCGGACAACATTGATTTTTCACATCCTCTGCGCGAAATTATTATTTCAAGACTACCTAACACACAATTTACACATATTGAAACCAGTATTATGTATAAACTTTTATCTTTCTCGCAACGATAAATCATTAACGCGTAAACGTTTAAATACTACAACGAATGGACATACCCACGGGCTTAAGCGTAAATGTGGAAGGCATTCAACAAATTTATCTGAATATGTGAAAAATGTTGAAGAAGGCAGAAAAACTCGATTACCGCATTATGTAAAAATGTATATATCAATCGTATGAATACTTTGTTCAGCGCTTTTTTTACAGCGACTGTTGTAGTCGCGATCAAACGGATTCAGTCTTACGCTCCGCCGGACGTCATTAAGCCTTATTTACGATCTGGAAAACAATGTATGGAAGTCGAAACTAGGTGGCGGCTGCTCGGAAGTTCCCTCTCTACTTCACACCCTCACCAGCTTCCTCTCTTGCCACCCCCCTCTCCCCTTCTCACTCTTCCTGATTCTCTCTATCTTTCTCTTTCACACACATACACACACTCCCTCACCCACTCTTCCTCACTCATCCATTTACTCACTCACTCTCGACGCGGCTTCGTTTTAATTAGGTCACACTGTATTACCCGTCATAGTTTATCGCCCGATTCACTAATTGTTGTGTCAAAGTTGGTAATATATTATCCAGTGACTTATCCGTCGTTAATCCCAGTGTAAATGAAATTCTTTAGCGGCCCGCCGGGCACAGTAGCCTGTGAATGATGGGCGGGGCGAACTTTCGAGAACGGCGAATTCGAAATGGCCAACTTTTAAAGAAGCCCGAGTCTTTGCATCGCTTCACAAATGTTTCGCGTTGTCCGACAAGTTTCGGAAACTTTGCAACGTCGTGCTGGACTTCTTACGAAGTCATCTTTTGTATGCCGGCACGATGTAGAAGTTATTGCACCGAGAAGCGCTGACATGGGAAGCGAGTCGCTGGCAAAGTTTCGCGTATACCTGGGAAGCTCGGTGACAGAAAGAGTGCTTCTCGGCGTTTTTGACGGGGTACCCAGACGAAGGTCCTCGAATTCCTATGGATTTATGGACTTCCCGTCATTCATTCCGCGCGGTCCCGAGGAAATATCGTTAGCCGTTGTTGCGAGCAATAACGGCCGGCCCGCAGCTCTTGGTTAACTGATCCTCCAAACTTGTCTCATATGATGCACTCTTCCACCTGGGAGGGTAATGAGACAGCAAAGTTGTACTTTCAATTTACATCGCGTACGCGCCGACGACGATCGACAACTTGCACGCGAAATTGCCGCTGCCGCGCGCACTTCTCAATCATTTTCCACGGGCTCGCGGTGAAATTGCGTGAAGCCCCTTTACAGATTGAACAGCGACACTTTTGAAAAGTAGTTCATCATTTCGTAATACGTTATTTCGTCGATTTCGCCGACTGCCGACTATCAATGTCGGGTGGAACACGGAACTCGTTCACCCCGAATAACTTCTAAATTATGCGTTCTGTACAAATGTGCGTAATACAATAGTTGCATGGTTTGGAGGGGCACATGTAATGCATGTACTTTTTTTTATAAGTGGAGGCGTTGAAAATTGTAGCACATATATATAAATATTGATACGTACATACGTAGGTTAGTAAGAAATTCCCGATCGTTGCTGCGTCGACGCAGATGTAGTATGATTACCTGACGTCTTTCAAGTTGATTCATCGCAGTCGTTAGCGCACAAATTGTGAGTGATTTGCCTAACGAAAGTAATTACTACGGCAGCGGCGTTAGTGGTGTTCGCACTCGATCTCCATGGATAGTTCCCTGCGAAGTTCCAGTTTCATCCTCCCCCTACTCTTCGACTCATCTTTAACCCTATCCTTGCCCCCCTCTCTCGTTTGTCCGTTCTTCTTCTCCTGCCTAGACGCTCGCTAATACCTCAACATACTTCTGCGAGAGTCGCGAAAGTTATAGTCCCGGATACTCAGTCGAGATGGAAAATCAATTTTCCAGTTCGCAAAGCGATAACTTTTCATTTTCCCAACCTCTCAACGAATCCGACGATGGCCGGCCGATCGATCGATCAACAAGCGCTGATATTTCCCGAATGGATTTGCGCTACATCGCGTTCGACATGCTCGAATTAACGGAGGGGGGCATTCAATTTAATCGTGCTCCCGACTGGGTTGTAACGATTCAAAGTTCGACGAAATTAGCGCATCGAGAGTTGTAATGGAATTAGGGCGATGGATCTGGAATTTTCTTACGTGTAACGAACAGAAAAACCGTATTTAAAGGTGCACTATGAGACAGATATACAGATGAAACGTTCAATATTTGGTCGAAATGTTGAGAATGGTCTCGCGATCGGGGGCAGTTGAATGTACGACAAAAAAAAATAAAAATAAGCAGCACAAGGAAAAAGAAGTTCCTTCGGGAAGCGCAAACTGATAAAGGGGAATCTCATTAAAATCGAGCAAGCTACGGGCGCACGCAAATACATTTTCAAAGCTAGCTTCGCGGCTACCGCAAACCGCGAGTTCTCAGGATCGCGGAACATACCAGAAGTTGAGAGTAGGTTCAACATCGAATCTAGATCGTGGTTGAAAAGCGAATAGCGGAGACAGGGCAGAGTAAGAACGTCTGCGCGCGCGCGCGCGCGCGTGTGTGTGACCACGGGCGCACGCGGAAGATGAAGAGAGTGAGAGAAATCTAGGGACAGAGGTCCAGAGTTAGGGTGAAACGCAGCATTGGACTTTTCGGGAACATCTAACACTTCAGCGCACGTTTCCTGGCACGAAGCCGACCTGCTCCACCGCAAATACGAAATCGCGCCCATACTACGGATGCTTTTAACGGATTAATCTAGTAACTTGAATTTTATGCCCGTCCGGGTCGGCCGCATCGCGAAAGTTTACGACGATCTTCAATTATTATATACGCTACCGTATATACCACTTTTGCCCGCCCGACGGCGAAGTCGTCACCATCAATTATCAATCTGCCAACGACCCTGCCGTTAACTGCATTGCAAATGGGCTCCTGACGCTTTACTATGGCGGCCGCGGAAGCCGTTATCCGACGTAATTTATCGACGGCGACAGCGACGAAGAACACTGCGCAGAGGCGAAAGAGGACGAGCAGTTTCGCGACTCCGTCTGTAGAGGATTCTTGGCAAAAATGGCTAGCACTGTGTCACCCGTTTTTGGGGCAAAGAGAAGTCACGCAGTTGACGCGTATTTTTCTTAACGCTCATACCTCTATTATGGTAGATCGCTCTACTCCGTGGCGCGATTCAGTAAAGAATTGAGTTATGAGAACATGGACGAAAGCGATTGCCTCTAGCGTCTCCTGCACTGCGGAACGCGGTACGCGTGCAGCGTGCATGTCATATTTCCCTGTTCTTCGACCGTAATAAACTACGCGTAGAAACTTCTCCGATTCTGCACGAACCCCGTGCGATACGCTGCAGAAATAAGCGCGGCGATTCGTCAACGTTTCTTTGAAAGCCATTAAGCACAGTATATTTCTTGACGAGCGGTCCGAGTTTCATCGTGACAGCCACTCGACTTCGTCGACCGATTTTGTCCACTTGCCGCGACTGAGCTCGCAATGAAGCACGTCAGATCGATAACGTTCGACTTATTCGATGGAATAGTTTCAGTGGCAGCGGGAAAACATCTGTGCGGGAGCAGAAAAGAGGTTGATATCGTAATAAAGGAAGAGGGGTGGGGGTCGCTGGACCGGTGTCGATGACAGCGGCAGAGATGGTGGCAGTGTCGGCGGTGGTGATGGTGAATTGGCGGGTGCGTTTGTGCACGTTTACACAGGGTACACCGCGGAACGACAGAAATCACATCGCCACTATAGAAGTTCCCCTTTGTTAGGCTCGGCAGAACCGGCGTCGGCTGACCTATTTCATTGCAATACAATATCAAAGAGCCTACGAATTGAGTCGGCAGCACGTTTCGGTCCCGCGGCTTCGAAAGGGCCAATTAAATATTTCAGTTTGCCTAGCAGTGTCTTACTATTGGGACGCCGAAGTGCATTCGAAGCACGGAGAATTAGCTAAGTCTATGGTCGGGATCTAGGTTGGGGAGTGGGTGCGAGAGGAAGTACAAGCGAAAACGTGTTTCTCGGTTGAAAATGGATTTGCTGCGTAACAGCTATCAGCCACTTGAGGGCAAGCTGAAATCTGTACATGTATGCCAAAAGGTCGGAGCGGTTGGATCGTTTTATGCGCAAACGCACGATTACTGTGTGTATGATTTCTGGCCGAAATTTGTTTGTGGTTAAATGCCATTTGGCGAGGGACTCGTCATTTAGCGCAGATTTATGAGTTTAGTTATGCGATTTAATCGTGTGGCGTGCTTGCGTACTTAAAAACACCTTTCTACGACTGGTCTTTAATAGTCCATATGAAGTTTTACCGCTCTTTTATGAGCAACTCAAATTTGCCTGAGAGCGCAATTGCCGTTTCCGTACGTACGAACTCACGAGTGCCACTGCCCGAGAAGAGTTTTCCACCCATCGGGTATTGCTGACGATTCAGCGTTTAATGTCAGGTAGAAAGTTTTGATGGGCGAACGCAGACGCTTCGGAAACCGTCAGTGCATTTTGAGTGCAATCGAGAGTTATATGATTACCTACCTACATGAAGAATCCACAGCCCTGAATTAATTGTCGATAATCACTTATCACGAACACAGACACACACATGCTCGGTCGTGTATGTGTAGACTGAAAAAGATAATCTAAATCAGGCACCTGCTCCAACAGCCCGCCTAAACCAAACCGGCATTATTTAATTCGCCTTCCAGCGAAAATAATAGTTCGTTAATCGCGCAATCCTAACTGTCCGCATTTGAGAATAGTGGTCGCAGGCATGATTATCTTTAAGGGCAATTAAAGTTGTAATCATACCACTGAGAGCAATTAAAGTTGCAATCTCCCTGCCACTGTTCTGTATCATCCGACGCCTTCCACTTACGCTCATTACGTAGGGCTAATTATGCACAAAATTACAAACGAGCATGGAAACGAGTAGCCGCAAGCAGGAATTATGCACTTGCGTTTAATTATGCAAATTACTTGTACGAAGGGATTAATACGTCCGACGGGTCCTAAGACTGAAATTTTGTGTAGACAGCGCGATGAGCGAGTTACATCAAAGTCTTCGAGGCCGCGGAGCAGGCGTGTTTACTGGGTCAGACCATTGATTTATCCGACTCAATGCATACCTGCAAAATGGCTCTTGACGAACTCTGCTATCGAAAACCTTTAATAAATTTAATCAGCCCGATGGAATTTTTTTACCTCGCCGGACCGCGCGGACCATTTGCGTAAGAAACAACGCAATTCAAGTTCTGATTAAACAGCGGCGATGGCTTCAATTAAGCAGGTATATTGTTCGCTCTTTTTATTTGCACGACCCTACAAACGTATTTATTACGGCGAACCTCGCTTTATCAGGACAATGAACGTGAACGACTTATTCTTCAAGTTTTACTACGCCCCATATTCGTGGTTTTATAGTCGAAACATTGTCCGATTTCTGTCGCTGGGTTGGACGCGAGGTAAAGATTACGATTTCGATGTTTACGGAATAAGAGGGTACGTTCGATGCATCGGATAATAAATATGAATCATAAAATTTGTTTACGATGCACATGACCGTACTTCGAACGCCCCTGCCAATCACTCTAAGCCAGAGTGTATAGTATAGATTATAGCGAATCGATTTTGATGGTTTCTTCGAAAAAGTATTGCGACGGAGTATGAAACGGGAAGTTGCACTTTCGTTTCGTTCATAGATTTTTGCGTAAACGCTGTCACACGACCTAAGACCACCCGGTCGACGTTCGAATTGGTCGATGAAAGTTGGTTCCGTTGCGAACCGAAGTGGACGCGTAAATTTGAGATATCTAAAAACTTATCCTTCCAGTTTACCTTTTTCTTCCACCTCAATTCGCCTTTAACACGTTTATCTCTCACGGGAATTACGGAGTTAGAGAAAACATGACGATGCGGCGATGGAAACTTGTCAGCGCCGAAGAACTTCATCAAAGTTACGCTCTCCGCACTCCACCCAACTTCGACCGCCAGAATTTTGGTTTAGCAAGTTACAACAAATTATAATACTCCATTTTCGGGATGCCCTGTAACCCGATGAGGCGGTTTCTCGAAGTTTCATCGGTACTTGCGCGGATCAAATTGTCGTAGAAAAACGGAGATTGTCAAACGGTCCTTGTAGATGAGAATAAGGCTCAATTTGACAACACGTACCGCGTATATGCGTATTCGCCGACTAACCCATTTTCCCTTTTAATACGAGCGAATGATGTAAAAAAGAAAATATTAATCTTATGATGTGCAAATGTTTTGTACTCTACGTACAGTATGATATAAACGTCCACTTCTTTTAAAGCGGTTAACTGTGAAGGAGAAGGCTTTGAAGATTTTAATGTGATGCCACTCTACTTCTACATATTTAGAAAAGATAGAAGATATGAAAAGAATTCAAGACCTGATTACAATGCCCTGTTTTGAGTCTTCTATCTTAAGAAATGCATTTTATCGTACGGTGTCGTCCGTGAACCCATGCAATATTTGCAAGAAACACTTTCTTGAAATTCCAGTCTGGGAAAATAGTCCGTATCTTCCATAATAAACCATCGGTCAGTTTTCCTGAATCACAGCACTCACCAATCTTGCGATTTACGCGCTGAAATTTATTGGGCCGTTGAAACGTGCGAGGTATCTCCGTCGGGCACATGAGGATACGATACCATACGGTCAAATACGTCCGCAATAGGAAAGCAAGTCGATGTGTTTCAATATTTTCGTTCAAAATACATTTCTGACCGAACCTTTCGACGAAGCATTTTCGTGATGGAATTGTATCCGATTCCGGGCGAAATAACGTTACATCTGCTGCAAATTTTTTTGCGCGTCTTTCTGCAGAAGGTACAGATACGTGAAATGAGCCCCGGTACCCACGGTATGGTGGAAGAAATATTGCGGCCACGTTTCAAACGGAGTGCGTGAAGAACATTATTGTTACGCTGATACAGACATATACTCTTTAGGTCCGACAGGCGTTTACAGACACTATCAACAAAGTCGAATACCACATACTTGCGGAACACACGGAGTCGGCTGCTTAAAAACGTAGATTTAATTCATTGCTTCGCGTTGTTTCAGTAATATATCAATTCAATATTTATAATAACCGGAGCTACATTTGCGCGTAAAACGAAAACATATTTTTGCGTACATGCTTCCGCTCTGCAAGCATCGATAATATAATGAATGCACCGCCATTGTTAGCAATTAGTTCGAATCGCATATTGTTCCACGCAAGCGTTCGTGTAAAGAGCACCAAACACACTATACATCGCGTTGCCGTCAATAGTTTGATAGCAGCACACGAAGTTTTCCTATCATTATGAAACGCCATCCCTACATACTTTCCCTCGGGGAAGGTTTCATAAATTTGATAAAAATACCAAAAAGGCACTGTGCGAGAACGGCCACTGCCATGGCAGCCTGACAACGGGTTCTATTTAACTTTTTGCCGCACCGAGACCATGATGTCGTCGACTGGAACGTGGAGTCGTAAAAAGAAGATGAAACCGGGGATCGTCCACGTACGAAAACTTCTTTCGTTCGACGTCTGCGCGAGTCATTCCGTACGGAAAATGCTCTGCGAATAAACAGCTTGGCAGGTTCCCTGTCCTCGAACGACGGACCTTCCTCAATATGTCCCTGCAATTTCGCGTTAGTGCAGCATTGAAATAATTAATATCGCAATATGCCGAGGTTTTGGCGAGCCGGAAAAAAAGTTCAGGGATTACACGACTGCAGGGGGAAATTCTGAAAACTCGTGTACAATGTGCTCCGTCGTACGGAGTAGGTGTAATCGCGATGGGGTAAAATACCTTTCTCTCCACTACCACGCTTCACTGTTGAAGAAAATAACGTTATAATGTAATCTTATCGGCCGTATAAAATCAAGGTCTAACGTTCCGAAAGTTGACTTTAATGACATGCGATATAGTTTTTATCAAACACCGGATCGTGTGGGACAGAAGATTGTCATACATGTTTCAATTATCTTTTTATGCAGAATTATCCGGTATTTTGAAACATTACTATGTTTTCGAGATCTGTGTACGTAATACAATAAGGCGATAGTATAATTTCTTTAAAAATACAAAATTCCACGTAAATGAAATTTGGTCTACATTAACAATTAAGATTTCATGGAAATTTATTCCTTTCTCAGTTCTTCCAAGAATGATAGAGCTACCTTACAATGTTGGTAAATAACTTGTACACATTTTACATTATATTACATCACATTGTATACATGCTCGAGCACTAGATAAAACCGATTACATCTTTCAAACAGATTACCGCCGTTCTCTTATATTCACATGTGTTCTGTTTAAAAAGATTACATAGCACTCTACATGGAACGCGAGGTTTCAGGCAGTACTCAACGGATTTCGCAAGCGTGTACAAGCGATCCATGATGAAGTTGCGGTTAATGAAACGATGGATATTCCCTGCTTCACCTGACAATTTCACGCACGCCTCCTGTTTGACCCGGCTCGTTTGTCGTTCACGCGCAATTACATTCAGTCGCGTATCTAAAATCCATAACGAAAATGTCAGTGATTAATCGTATCTGCGGGCGCAGGACTCTCGACGACCCGCTTTCTTCGCGTAGAATCATTATTTTCACCGCCCTCTCGGAAATAATTCATACGCGGCCGTAGAAAGAAGGATTCAAGCTAATGCATAAATATCGCCGAAAACTGTACCAGCGAGATTCGGTGGTCATCAATTTAGGAACTTTTGAAACGCGTACATACTCACGCCGAAAATGTGAAAATTGTTTCATTTATTATCCCCTGCCTTCTATTGCTTCACAATGATCCGTTCGTTTCTTTCTTGCATAGATTATGCTTCACTGTGGCTTTCGTTGCGACCTGTTCCGTTCAGTGATTAGCACTCATTATGGGTTTGAGAAAGCGTTAATCCTCCTATTTCAAACCGTACCATAGAAAACTAAATTGCAAGTAACAATTCGGGGTTTCCGTAGGTCGGATATCAAAGTACTGTGTGCATGCACATGGAAAGGTTAATTTAATTAGAACATGCCCGGGCAAAACTGCAACGATCGCCGTCGTCCCGAGCAGACGGCTGCGCCGAATGCAACGGTCTGCCGAAATGTTTGTGCACGCCGAAGTAATTGCCGAAATTTGCATGCTACACCCGGTGGGGACGTATTAACGGGGAGCACGAAAAATTGTTACGGGAAAGTCGTGAATTGACGAATGGGCTTCTCTGAAATTCAGGGCCTAGTTAGACGAACGGACCGAGCTTCTCGGTGATCATGAAAACTCGGTCTGCTTCCGACCGTCGAGACCGCATCGAATTTTACTTCGGCCTTTTCTGCCCTGAAAGGTGCTATAATGACTGCAAATTGCAAGATATAAACTTGCTTAAGGTAGGGAGATGTGACCGTATGTCCCCTGAATACGTGTGCAAAATTGCAAGTCGATCGGATTAGCCGTGCGAGCAAAATTGTGTCAACCGGTTACAAAAATGTCGTGACGAGAAAAATGCGTTTAAATCCACGTACACCGCGCGCCACTGTTTTGCAGTACGCGTCACAGAGAACGTTCCCTTTAATACTTTTTTTAATCCTGTCACCGAACTTTCAAAGACTATTAAACAAGCTCGCTTTTTCATCTTTCTTTTTATAATCAAAAAGAGAGAAATCAGTTGTCAATCGGTATAAAATTACGGTACACCTCCTTTCGACGTTTCTTCTCGCGGCTTTATTTCCCTTTGTCCCTCGAGTCAGCGCAATCTTTCAGGGACGTCTCCTTGACCCAGAGAGTTTCCCTTTTATTGAAAACGCGTAGAAAGGTCTGCGACAGAGGAGCGTCGAGCACATTAGGCATCAAGCATCTTCTATTTTGTCGTGCGCCTCTTAACGAGCCACCGATGACGTTGATAATTTTCCGAGCTCGCCGCGCAACGAAGGCGAGGGCCTCATTCGTAAAAACGCAAGCCCTTCCACGCTCGGAACGCGAAATTCCAGCGTAATGAAGAGCTGTAAATTAGGTGCGCGGGCGTGTATAAATGCGAAAGATACGTCTAGTTCGCGCGTCGCCGCAGAAATTCCGTAATTATATCGTAGCCGTGCTTACTAGCAACTCTCCTCCTGAAGGACGTACTCCGCTGGCAAGGTTCGAGGACGGTGGCGCGGAAAATTTCGGAGTAGAGAACTCTCTTTTCCTCTCCGCCTCTCTCCTTTCAGCGCCGAATTAAAGCTGCCCGAGGAATCTTGCCGAGGAACTGAACTCGAAAAAGTCGAACGTAAATAGTAGCCCGAGAGGAGGAGCGCCATTCTTCCGACGCCATTCTTCTTTATTCCGCGCCGCTCGACGCTCGGTTAGGAACACCTAATCGGCGCAGCGATTCGCCGGATCTCGATCGCGAAATCTGCGCACTCAACGAATTCGCAATCGGTGAGGCTAATGACGCGCGGATTTTCTTCCCGCCAACCCCGCTTCGATTCAATCAGCGAACGGAATTTCAAAGGTGCGAACGGAATCTTATACTTGACACGATCAATCGGCGGCATCTAGGTTCTTCGGGCCTCGAACGGTCTCGTCAAAGTTTCACTTACGATAACAACGCCCGCCCACCCCGCCGCCATCGCGGCCATGCTGGTTCTCGGGGAAGAAACGAATTAGGTCAGCGCCTAGCCCAGAGCTTCGCGAAACTCCGCGTAACCCGTTCTTCTATAACGCCACAATTTCCGAACGACACGGGGAGAAAAATGCGAGGCCCGCGCCGCTCGCCTTCTATTACATCGGAGGAGGGCAAATATGCTTCGCTCTCAGCGGTTACGCGCGTCGCCAGTCAAATGCGCGAATTGATATTGAAGAGCGCGGCCGCCGCTTCGTCGAAGCAATATTTTCCTTCATCGGGAACGCTTCCGTCGTATAATAAAGGACTTTCCTCGGCAGCGGTCGAGCGGCGATAGTACGCCTAATTAAACTGCAATTCGGTAATGCAGGGTAAATAATGAGGCTGATTTAACGTATCACTCGTAAATATGCGATATCGCGATGCGTCAATGTAAAACTAATATTTGCACATCGAGCCGCTGGCTCGTAAGCGACTTCGTGCGCGGTGAAGTCCTTGTTTCATCATTTGCTTTGGTTATGTCCCCGTTATTATTGGCACTCGTCACACTTTCGGTTGGTCGTCGGGACTCTTCTTGCACTGGGCAGAGAAGAGACCGACCAGGTTGAAGTGGCGGTGACGAAAGAAATTCGATCATCTTCGTACGGATACAAGACGAAAGAAAATCGACAGCTACGAGGGAGGTAATTGTGTCATGCAATCATGTTAATGAAGAAGTTGTTCGCCGTTATAAGGCAATTCTTACCCGGCGCGAACGTAAGCGGAGTCAAAGATTTTGATTGTCAGCAACGTTCGTTGTTATGAGCGCAGGTAGCGTGGCTTAAGCAGCAAATGGACTCGTTACCTTACATTTTTCCTTCCCAGTTCTCTCTCCCGACCCAGTGCCGTTAACAAGTCAATTGACATTCAACTTTTATGCAAACAACCTAACCCAGACCTACTTTACCTTCTTCTTCACATCTTGCTTTGCGTCAGATTCTCGAGTGAAGAAAACATGACATATTCTCGTTCATAATTGCGTTCCGCTTTTAGCGTTACTTCAGGAATCATCGATGTTAACACGTTTCTCGGGAAATTCTTTAATGAACGCATTTTTCATCCAGTCATCTTCATGATCATATTCACTTGATTAACCCGACGTCAAGGTAGATAATGACTGCCGGCGTTAATAAAGTGCAGCTACTATTAAGCGAGGATTGTAGAGGCGTAGTAGATTAACGCAGAAATAAACGCATTTGGCTGGACCCCGTCGAAGCTCAGCGATCACAGCGTTATCTTTGTAATTAAATAAAACGCAGAGGTGGGTCACGTGATTGACGATGATCAACGTTGCTATTTATACCTCCTACTCTGTATATAGAATTTGATCGCTTAATTACATCCACTAAGCCAACTTGCAAAGCACTGATTTCGATGCTTCACAAACATTTTAGGCACGCATATATGTATGTAGCGTACAAACTATGTATAGTGCGCACTATGATGCGCCGGACGATCACAATGGAGAGCTAGCTTCGCTAATCGTCAAAGAAACTTATAATATTTCTGCGAAATTATTCGGAAGCGACGCATGGAAATATAGTCCAGATCTCTTTGCGCGATACCACATTTTCAACGAAGCATCTTCCGAATTAATTGCGTTTTTCCCAATAGCGAATGCAGGAAATATGTCAAGGAGTTTTAAATAATAATAAAGGGTAGACCTACATGCAAAGCTATATGTTGCAAAGGATGTTTTATTTTACAGTACATCTGGAATTAAAACATCAAAGGAATCTCTCATGTCGCCCTTTCTACATTTTCAGTAATGGGTGCTCAAATCCTTGATCATTTTTCGATGTGGATTTCTGGCAGTGTTGCGAGACATACAGTGTTCCACTTATCATTTTAATACAGAATCTTATTGACAATCCTTACGAATGAAATTTTATCGATACCATAAAATTCGAAACTTATTCAACATTAGCTAAGTATCAAGAATTACTTTAACTACGAGTTATTGAAAGTTACAAGCTGAAAGGATAATTAATCAAGCAGTTTATATTGTGTGTCAGTCGTTAAAAATTATACCATTACTAGCCAGTGGTTGCGCTCGTTGCTTTGAACAAGTGAATTTTAAAATTAAACTCCCAAGAGGCATATAGTACGGAAAATGTACCCTTTGTTGATGGACAGCCTTGGCTAGTAAGTAAAGGTGAAAAGGCACTGACAATAAAGAGTGGACTGCATGGTCCGAAAAACTTGAATCTCGCTAGAGTTTCGTCTTTAAAAACGTCCGTTGACATTATTTAATACTCCAAATGTCTATCGTTCCGTACCCTTTAATCGCACTTCGTTGATGGGCATTAAGGGTGAATTAATTGCAATATGTTACTTTTACATCTTCCCGTTATCTCATAAAGTATAAGAACACATTTTTCGTTTTTACTTAATCCACCGTCTTTGTCCGCAACAATGAAAAGAATATTCTTTCTAATATAGGACAATTGAAAGAGAGCGAAGACGAAAAGAGTGTACATTCTGAAACAAAATACTTATATTTACCTTTGAAAGATGCACGTGATGAAGATGAAAGAGGTTCCCTTTAAGAACTCGCAAACTCGGTCGCCCGATTATATAAATAAAAACAATTCTGAAGCCAGGTCACTAGGTTGTACATACAAACTCACGGGTCCTTCACAGCCGACAACATAAATAACGTGTCTAACGTAGGACAGAAGAATTTTCTTCAGAAACCGCGTAGGAACGGTGAAAAGTGCATCAATCGGGTGTTGTTCGAGCGATACAAGTTAATTAGCCGGGCGCTCGTAAAGAAAATTTCGCAAGAGCCCCGGACGCGGCGGGGCGAGCAATTAAAAAGTTGAAAACGGTCGAGCAGAAGGAAAAGTCAGAAGCGCTTGGCGCGCGCTGGTTCGGCTGCTGGCTGGAGCGAGAAAATGGCCTGTAGCCTCCCTCGGGAGTCTGCCGCGGTGTGCGGTCGCGCAGCATGACCATGCGATGCCAGGCGTGCTGGAGTTTCCACACGTCGGCGCGCCATCAGACGGTAAACGGTGGAAGCTCTCGAAGTTCGTATCCTTCCCGCACCCTCGGTCCCGACGCCGACGTCGACGCCGACGGAAGAGAAATCAATGCCCCCGGGGAAAACTTGCCGCGTGCATCCTCGCCACGCTGGCCTCGTCGTTGCGCGCACTTACCGACCAGAACGGAGCAGAGGAGAGCAGAACTCCGGACGGTCCACAGTACAGCTGCGACACGGACTGTGTCGACTTTACCGTACCGCACCCTGCATTCTTTTTTAACGGCTGCGTGTCGTCCGCACTATCCTACCCCAGTAGGGTGTGCCCGAGTAGGGTGGTTCTGCTGATGCCACCATTGGTCGTCGGATGATACTTGTCGCATGGTAACAGGCTGGGGACTCGTGCTGTTGACGACTTCGGGACTTTGCATTCGTAAGCGGGTTGAGTTAGTATCGACGTACATATATTGAAGGATAGATTCGACGGGTGGTTGTAAAGGAAAGTTATGCGAATGTGTCTTTCATGGCATGCGCGCGTCGAGGAAAGGGTTCGTTCAAATTTTAGGTCAACCCCGGGACACGATATGTCGCGAGTCCTCGTGTTGAGACGATAAAAAATGATTACGCCGTAGGCGGCAAGCTAGGGAAAGAGGCGGGTTCAAGGCTGAACCTCATACTGTTTGCTGCAGGAGCTCGTGAGTTGCCGGTGCACATCTTTTAGCACGACAAGTGGCTCGTGAAAGAGAGATCAGCCTCTCACGCGAAACGGGGTTATTTACAGTGCTGTTGTAAGGGATTCACTTGGCCGTACCGCAACTGGCCGCGAATCTGGTATCACGATGACTACCTACATTGATTGCGGAAGTGAATTCTACGATTAACTTCAGATTTCCCGAACGCAACGATTAATAAAGAGCATGTGCGTCCCGCGGGACCAATTATTGTGTATCTTTTTCGTTCCGCAATTGAGCAAGTCGCAGTGCCTGTGATCAGAGTACATACTGATAATCAGCGAGCGGATGTTGCGCGAATATTTTAATAACGGCCAACGCCCCTCTTTGCTCGCGAAAAAAAGAAAGTTTACCTCTGCTCGATACGCGCACTCAATCAGCGCAGACAGCGTGATTATCGCTTTGCACTGCGAAAAAAAAAGCACCCGCGGCATTCAAGTCCGTGATCGCGCCAATTAAATGTCAAAACGGGTCGGAAAGCGCGACGGCAACATTCGAAGCCCTGCGGGAAAACAAATTGCTGCTAATTAGCGAGAGCTGTAGTACAGGTGCGCGATAGGGGGTAAGAGAAATTTTTAATTGCACAGTTATTTGATTAGCCAATGTAACGTGATAGGGGTTTTTAGCGTTTAAACGCACCGAAAGTGTATTCAGTGCAAAAGTTCTGCAACGCAGCTACGCCGAATGCATACGCTATACACACGTAAACTCTGACTGGTCCGTGGAGAGACGCTTTTCATTGTGACGTACACAATTGCATAACTGTTATTGCGAATAACATAATCCGTAAGAGCGCACTATCTCAGGCAGTTGGGAAAGTTCTTTGATCTAGATCAAACGGGCAGAAAATTAATTTCCGCTCTCGTACGCTCCCGATCGTCGCATGCGAGCATAATTTTTTTCCTGCCACCGGTACGCCAACTCACGGATAGTTCTCTTAACGAGTTTCCTAGCTCATCTGCGGAGTGATGCACGAAATTTCGAGTCAAGGATTAAACACGATCTCGGGAATAGTGCGAAGTCGCTGAAACGTTCATAACGAAAGCATACGTATGTCGATTTACAAGTGATTCGATGATATTGTTCCTTACGCTCGGTAGGATTCAGAAAGAACGACGAAAGCGGACCTTGTCAAGACCATCGCCGTTCCACGAATTTCCCAAACTATCGTTCTTACACGGAGAAGTGCCCCGATCTCCGGTCCGCAAATTCTTCTTCTCTCCCAAAGGAGTACGGACCATGAATACATTTCCACAGTAGTAAGGATCCGCCATTGTCGGAGCACCCGTACAATAAGTAGTATAGCTGACTTCGCGTCCGGCCATCTTCAAGTAGCTCCACGCACGATCCTTTTTCCGGGCGGTCAGAAAAATTCGCGGCGAGGCCAGAACGCCGAACAACGATACGGTTTTACGTGTGATAAATAGGAAACGAAAGTGAAATACAAGAATCAAACGGAACAACAGCGCGACCGCCGTGTGCGCGTGTCGGTGTACCAGCGGCGAGAACACCAACATTCTGGCGCTATTCAACAGGGTAGAGAACGTAACGAATTTCCTTGTTGCACGAAATGAGTGCTCTCGTTGTGGCCGTTGGCAAGGCGGTCGAATACAAAGAAACGGTGGAGAAACGGGAAAATACGGTTGGCTGCTGAAACGAAATTCGCATTTGCGGCGCACGCAAAACCGGCCGGCTTGACCCACACACCCTGCATATTTCATGCGCCGCAGACTTCAAGGAATGTAAATTTTCCGCGGCAGAGAGGAAGAAGGCAGCTCAAAGATGCCACTCTCCTTCAGCTGACGATTACCCGGGGCTAGATGCCTGGACCGAGCTTTCTCGGACAACTCTTCGCGTGGTCAAGGTACTCAGCTGCCGGCAGGCGACCCTTCGCTGCAAGACCGCCTTATTTCAAAATACACTCCGACACCATTGTTCTACGCTAAATGCAATGGAATTGACGCAACCGTCCTTTTACTCGCTCTTACAATTTTCCCAAGTACCCCTATTGTTCGCGGAGGACCAGAGTCGACGCGGAACTTGGTGTCAAGGGATTTCGTGCAAAGTGTATGTACTCGGTCCATTTCAGCGGTGCAGTTAGAATATTGATGCGAGCGAAGGTGTGTCAGCGTCGAGTGTTATTGTCACTCCTGGCTTCCTGCTTCGCCGATATTCCCCCGTAATATTCGCGCTTCTTTCATTCTTCGTTAGCGCGGCTCGTTAATAAAGCCCTGGGCAGCGTGGGACGGGTTGTTTGAAAATACCGTGGCGGCGAAATTTAACGCTGAGAGAAAATCAATGCGGCGCACGCGATACCCGGGCGCGTGTAAAACTATTGTGTTACGGTCTCGGCGCGGTCACGAAGCTAGTTCGCAAGACATTAATTCACCCTATATAAATAAATCCTATCCGCATTAATACGGAATTGTGTCACGCCCGAGTTCGAAGCGCACTGAAGCTGGAGCACGTTCCCCAGCTGATTCGCGCCGCTTCGTTAGCGCTCGCATTTGACGCTTCTTTTTGCACTCCCGCATGTCATACTGGAAAGTAATTAACATTGTAAATACGTTCGGAGGGAAACGCGCGGGCGGCGGGTCTGTGGATCGCGGTGAAGTATTCAAATATTCAAAATGCTCGGTAATACCACGTTAAGTTTTGCGTAACTTTGGCACGTTCTAGAGCCTTCGGCCCCTCCGCATTGTCGAGGTATCCGGCAAATTTTCGTAGACAAATTTTCTCCTAAGACACGGAGAGCCGGGAGTTCGCAGGGATGACAAGGTTAGCCCTCTGGGGGCTGGAAACTTTCCGATTATAAGGGCTGTCCAAGGAATTATGATCCATCCATCCGTTTTCCTGTCGGCCGCGTCATCAAAAAACTTGATTGGCCGTACGCGGTTTCGGAATTCTTTCAAGAACTCTTCATACAAGAACCTGTGGAGGTGTAACGGGAAGTCTTCGAGTGGTCCACAGTACAGGTCGTGAACTCAAGAAGCCGTGCTCGAGTTCTGTGCCTGTCGTAGATGTTCTTGCGAATCTTGCCTACAACCGTACGAGCGCATATATACGTACGCCAAGCTCCTACGTATCCCGTGATTACGAAGTAAGAAGCATTGTTGCGAGGTGGCACATGCCGGCAGAGGAGCACGGCACAAAAAAGTGCTTCGTCAAATCAATGGAGATTCGTCACCCTTCACTGGCTTTCTCGACCACCTCAACGCTTAAAGGGACTGTGCTCTTGCGCGCGAAACGACCTGATCGAATCAGCCGTCACGAAGCGCGGTCGGGGTCAATTTCATTTTTGCCCAGCCAAATTTTTCTGCGACGTCCAAAAACCGCGGTATCGCGGATTCGTTTTATGTCCCCCCGGGATCCTCGTAAATCCTCGTCCCCGAGGCTGTTGACAGTCCTCTGATGAAACACAGCGACGCTTTTGATTCGCAGGCACGGTTGAAACACTTTGGATGCACAATGCAACACGAGTGCTTCTCCCATTTATTCTCGCACACAAACCCACTTCGACACGCCGCAATACTTTTGCCTTCCTGTGTCTCTCCCTCTCTCTCTCTCTGTTACAGCTGTCCGTTTCTTTCTCTTACCCCTTCTCTGTCCCCTATAAAAATATCACCTCCCATCACCTGTCCGAAATTTGAATGCACGTCACGCCGCGAGCGACAAACTAACGTAACGTGCATAATCCGTGCGAGAGAAAATTTGTCGCACTAAATGATAAGATACGGCCGACAGCGTGCCGGGAAAGAGCATAGCTTACACGCTCCATAAGCGGCGCGTTGTTCCATCATTGGTTGGCCGTGATAAAAGTACGCGAAGTTAGAGAGTAAAATTAACGGCGAGTCCGGCTCTGATACGGGATATATGATAACAGCGCGAAGACCGACAGCGAAAGAAGCATGAGCGCGCTAATATACGCAACGATGCCCAAGCCGATATTTCTTCATCGTTCATAACAGCCGCGCACCGCGCGATGCAGGTGGAGGCGGCCTCCGCAGCCGGCGGGAATCCATTATACTCTGTTTTCTTTTTCATGAATCTTCAATTTCTGCTCCGACGGCCCCTCTCGCACTATTTCCAATCGCATATCGAGATTCCGCGAAAATCTCGCGAGCACGTACACTTCCGCGGCGGCTTCGGCGTTGTCCCTGTGACACCATTCCAAGACGCTCTCCGTCCCGCAGTCATCTGCTTTTTCTATGGGATCGCGGGGTGAATCCGCGCTGGCAAAAAGGTCGAAGTGGCATCGAGTGGCAGGGGATTGGCGGGAAGCCGAACTCCACGGCGTCGACAGCAGAGCCGCGGCGCAGTCAGTGCTCGGCCAACCGTCTGCACGTACGGTTCCTGGTACCTGCGCTCCGATTCTACGTTCGCATAAACATACGCTCTCTCTGTTGATCGTCAGCGCCAGCTGCGAACTGTGGTGTGGCGATTAGTAGAGTGCAGGCGTTGTTCTAGTTTGGCCGCGATGATACTGCGATCCGACTAACGCGCGCGCGCCTTGTCAATCCGTGAGCGCTGGCCCACTGCTTGCTGCCATCCCGAAACCGCCACGATGCTGTGCTACGTGAGTTCTGTTTGTGCTTTCTACGTCGCATTGTTGTTCCGCTTCCCTCCGATGCATTCTCGCCAGTGGCCTGCATCGGTTTGTTTTATAGTACTGACTCCTGCGGAAGGCCGTGTTGTTTTGGTATCCACGACAGCCCCGAAGGGTGCTTCAGAGTGCTTTCAAAGCATCCTTCTGGCGCTCGAGCAATTTCTTCGACGCGGCAACGAAGATAGGCTTGACATCGTTCAGCTTTCATAGTATCGGCTATATTAACGGCACGGCGACGATGTACGAGTTTCTTAGAAAAGTGCACTCATCAATCGTACAAACATACAACAATAACGCGGGCAAACGGCGTTCGTTGTTTGAGAAGAAGTTGCATTAAATTCATTTAGAAATCGCCGGCGTGGCTTCGGTTACAGTAACGGTATCCACATATAACTAGAGCACGCGTCTCTGTGAAATCGCATCTGTAATCTGAATCGATGGAATGGAAAGTTAGACAGTCGCCCGATCGTAGTTAGGAGTGCGCTACTTAATCGAAAGCAGTCTCGGATTTCAGTGCCGAGTAAATGTCTGCACGAAGATACTCACCTTTCACTCGTCTATCGCACTCCTCCCCCTCATCAGTATTCCTCGCCGTCTTTACGTACCTACCTCTCTCCATTCTGATTTACGCGCGTGCCTCCGCGCCCCGCGCCCCGCGCCTTCCTCCCACCTTGTTGCCGATGTGTCAGTTCGAAACCTCGCTTTTCCGCGCGATCGTTTAACAAATGGCCTGGAAATTATTCTCGTACGACGCACACGGCGAAACGTGCACAGCCGAGAGGAGCGCGAGAAGGTAGACGGGACTCGCGAAGGCGTTGAGCGCTGATTCTATCGTTTCCGCTGCCGTCGAAGGATAATCGACGGGCAACAATGGATTGCAATTTTTCCCGCAGTGCAGATAATCCGAGGGTGTCGCGCTCGCGAGAACATATTATCGTTAATCGCCACGGCTCCGCGTGCGGCGATTAACGTTTCGATTATTTCCGACAGTCGACATCGGCACGGGTATTAGCCAGGAAATTTCCCGCCATTCTCGTCCGATAGTCGGCCCCGGCTTTATCGCGAGAGGACGGCAAAAGGTTTCGTTCCCCACCCCTCCGGCTGTAATTACGGAGCCGCCTAAACTTCGGCCGATTCTCTTTCATCATGTCAAGGTCAACGAATAATCGATTTCACCTGAAGCTTTCGATCCCACAGCATCACGCGCCTGGTTGAATTTCTGGCCGAGCTTCAGAGGTATATAGCCGTCTCGCGCAGGAGAGGAGAATCTAATTTAAGAGATAAGCGAGGGCTCTTGCTGTTGGGTCCTTTTCCGTTACCACGGATATCCGGCCAGTTTAGTGCATACTTATCACGAGTCATCTGCCGATAGAACCTCGCCGGTACTGAGAGCTGCACAAAGATTCGCAGAATCCATCCGTGATAGGGTTCTTGACCTCGGCCAAGTTAAATTACGTCTTCTTACTTGGAGCGTGCGTGCGCGCTACATATTCGACTGCCGTTTAATTCCCCCGACGTTCGCCTCCGCTCAAACAAAGCGTTCTGCCGGCGCAGATCGTATTACAGGGCAAAACTTTCGCGAACCTTTGCTTACTCGGCACACTTCACGCTGCACCCTTTTTCAGTGCGTGGTGCGTCTCGTTTGCCGAGCGTTCGCTTGTTTGTACGCGTCTCTTTGCAGTCGCGCCGATGAATAAAGCAGCTGGAGCCGAATTATTCAGTTACGTGATAAATCGTGATTTCAGCGAAGCTCGCCGCGCAATGTGACGCTAACCGGTAAACGCAGCGCGTGTAAACACCCAGTACAAACTGCGTTTGGCTTGAAAACCTTTTTTTTCCCCCCGAAAATCTCACGCTTGACAACTCTCTCTCTGTCTCCCGCCCTCCGTCGACCGACAAACTATGCCACACGCACACGCGTGCATACACGGAACGCACGCGATTCGACCGTGCCGTTCGTATAAAAACGAACGCTCTGTCGGGTAGTTCGGCCGCTTTCGCCTGGCTACTTCGCGTACCTCCCATTGCCGCTGCAAGTGCTTTGCAATTGATTACGATTCTAGAGCACTTTGACCGTTCCGAGGGATGTGCACCGGCCGCGGAATTTAACGTCGAGGATCCTCATGATTTTTCGCTCCCAATCTCTTTCTTCTTACCCTGCAAATCCGGCGCACGTCAACGGAGTCGTGTCGGACGATTCTCTGACGACGCAGCGTCAAAGTTATGTGCGGCATTTCAGCGCAGTGCGCATTTCAATATTTCCTCGGCAAGCTCATTTGTGGGGAATGTTCAAAAAAAGTCTCGCCTCGGGCGATGACGCGCGTCGGACTGTAAGGCGGCTTCAATTAATCCCGCGTCGTGCAGTCAGGTCCTTCTGTATTCTATAAAATACGGAACGCGCGGCATAGGTCGATATGCTAGTTTTATTAGTGCGGATAGCCGGTATTATGATGACTATTATAATTGCGGGATGATGCGAGCCGCGTGTCTCGTGCGGCTTGCGCAATATCGCTCGCAGTTTCGACGTCTGGGGGAGAGAGAGCAGTTTGCATAAAAGCGCAGGCGTTAAAGCGGAATTACCGCAGCGTCGATGTAATATGCGATCATAAAGGGTTCCGAAATATCCGATGGCTTGCTCACGCAACGGCGCCGTTAAACTGTTATTAATTGAAATCTACGGAATCGTGTGGGCGGCCAATTATCTCGCGAAGCGATAATTCCCTTCGTAACGATGTGTGCCCTTCGCCGACGTCCCTTCGTCCGCTTTTCCGCCCCGGGATCTCGCGTCTTAACAGAACACACGTCTCGTCTCTTCCGTTCGGGACGAGTTCGTCAACGAACTGCGCTCGCGACAAAGTGCCAATTTGCGACTGCCAGTAACTGGAAGACGTCGTTCCCGTGCGTTCCAGGGACGATATCCAACATTAGTCGCGTATTAGGGCGGGACAAAGGACGCGGACGCGGACGCGGTATACGTCGAATCGTTGGATGTACGATCGTTCATAAGGATAATGCTTTGAAAAAGATGATACGTTGTAAGAGCTTTAGGACCCTCGCTGACCGGAAAAAGAGGCGCGCATCCGGACAATGATGATTGCGCCTCCGCTTTAATGCCTCGTGGCACTTTTTTAAATGCGGGGCCAGTTTTAGCATCAACTGGAAGCTCGGGAATTCAGGACAATGCGCACTCGGCCATCATTCATCTTTCTCCGATCTTTCCTCTCTTTTCCGTGCCTTCCACCTTTCTCCCTTTCTTCCCGCCCGCCATTCTTCCCTTTCTTTCCTTTTTCGCTTACCTTCTTGTTCTTCGACTCTCTTTATAATTGCGCGCCGTTGAGCAACCTAGGATTTGGAAGAAAGCAGGACGTTTCCTATTACGGAGAGACCGCGGCAGCGAAGGAATCGAATAACTTTCGTATTCTCGGACTGGCCGGTATTATTGAGCGCACCGTCCTTTTTTTCTGCACTCTAACTTTACGCCTTATCTCGATGGTCGCATAACCGCTTGCATAATATTAAGCTCGAACACGCGATCGTGTTTACACGTCGGGCCAAATTTCGTACACGGAGTGCGATAAATGTCTCGCGCAACACCATACGATTTGGTTAATCGACCGGCTGCGTTTACATACCGTATCGATAATAGGATCTCCTTAACAACAAGGATGCTTTCATGGCTCAATTTACAATCCGCACAGTATTGCGTACTTTGTACGTAATTTGCATCTGGAACTTTTTTCTCCCTCTCTCTCTCAACACGTCCACGTGATCGTGCATATATTGTCCAAATACCTCGACGCCGAACCAGATTCGACGTCATATCGGCGGGTCTGTCCGAAGAACTCGAATCAAGCAGAAATCGAGACACCGAAAATTGAATTAAAATCTATAACCGTACGTGATAGATGATGCTGCAGATCAGTTATGCCAGGAAAGATTACAAGCCGATGATTGCGTTCTATCCGTTGAGTACATATCGAATATTGAGTGTGTCGTGCACGAAACCGTAGTAGTCTACTCACGACGCCAGCGGGAAATTATTTTTCAAAGTTAAACATGATGAGTCACGCGGGACCACTGGGTGTGTGTTGTTACCGGTAAAACCAACGAGCCGGTGTGTAGAACAATAATTAGCGCTGTTCGTGCAAGTTGCAGAATAATTTTATGGCGCGCCTTGATTACGGCGCATAAACCAGGATGATCCCGCGGATTTTGCCTCGGAAACCATTCTGCTGGTAACTCTACCAAACAATACATCCGACAAAAACAAGGGACACTTATAAAGACATTCAACTAGATCGGCCCGCTGCACTTCAAAACTAAAAAGTTTCGTTCCCTACATAAATATAAGAACTTTCACCTAATTGGTTAAGTCGTTATGCGCGCGAACAAAAGTGTGCGGGACAAAGTTTGTTGCGCTGCAGCCGGTGTGGCAAAAGCAAAATATAACATTATGCAAAATAAATTACTAATTCATTGTGGTGTGGCATGGAAAGGCTGCAATGTATTAACGCCAATCAAAATAGTCATAACGCATATTGAGTCAGTTTTACGTACGATTATGTATAATAGTGGTTAAGTAATGCTCAACGATTGCATAGCAGGTAAGTATTTTATTTGTAAAATAATGGCATACACGGCGACCCCGTTTCACCGACAATATTTTAATGGCATTGTTAAAACAGAACGCAAGAATGCCAGGAAAAGAGAAAATCAGAAGCAGAGGTCGAGCACCGTATTGATATTACGGACGTCGAATCGACGATGGTAAAAAAATGTCGGTTTAAAAAGCGGACAGTAAAGCTCCCATCACGTCTCTAGAACAAATGTATTCTGAAAACGGAGAGGATTATCTCAAAGAGGTACCGCAGTACCATAGGTTCAATTACAGAACGGAGTGTAGTTTTAATGAAAGAAGCTTAAATTCCAAGTCGGATCCAAGTTACTTTCTTTAATGCGTTCTTGTACGCCAGACAACTTCGAATATAACGTGCTCCTTAATGAAACTTAATATCTCAACCTAATGCACATTGTTCGGTTCCGAAGTGGCAAGGACGCGCATGTAATTGTCGATAAGTCGATAAAATGATTCAAACACACCTTAATTCCGACAATGCTATTCCGCTACACGTTCCGTCCAGTTGCCTCCCCAGTCGCATACGTAGAACGATCCGAAAGCGTGCCAGTATACTCGGAAAACGGGGGAGAACCTAATTCCGAGTATCGCCGTCGAAGCTTTCGAGACGCGCGACTTACAGGGCTCCACATTTATATTGACGATCGAGAGCTACGGGTCCCAGTTACTTGGAAGATCCGCGCTGGGAGCTGGAACGTTTCCCTGCCAACGACGCGCTGAATTGGGCGTCGCGCCGCGCCGCGCCGCGTGCATCCCTTTTAATTTTCTTACACGACGATTCCGGGACGCCAGCGTCGCTGTCGCTGACTGCGGACCAGTTACTCGTCGGAGCGAAAGCGCCGAAATAGGATATAGGAAATAGTATGCTTTCGCGCATGGTCTAGCACGAATGAGCTCTATGATAAAGTTATTGAAGGCAGAAAGCGTGCACGCACACCACGGCACGTCCGCTCACGGACGGAATGACTTGAATTCTAACCATCCGGCTCTTGCCGGCGCACATCACTGTCTCTTGATGCATCGATTCGCGAGCGGCTTCCTGCGCTACGCTCTCGTGTGAGTCCATGTACACTTCCGTCATACACGGCATGCCCGTAAGTATCGTACCTCTTCATTTCCTACTTCCGCGGAAGAAGAAAGTCTAACTCCGGCGCAGAACTTCCCTAAGATTTTTCTGCCTCTCGAGTCGCGCATTAACTTCCTCTACTCCCTCGAGTGTCCGACGTTCTGAATGGCTCGAAAGTTATCGTTTGTCGCCCTCCCGTCGTTCGCTCCCAGCGTCCGTCGGTCAGTGAAGCGTGACGCGCGACTCGGGAAAATCGTAAAGAGGCAGTCGATGGCGGTCGTAAAATTTTCCGAATATCTAATTCGCCGACGCTTTCGAGCTCGCCGCGGCGTAACGGTTCACGACTTTCCTACGTGGCTCGGCGTATGAAATTCAATTCGACCTCAAACTCCACGCGAATTGTTCCTCGATTTCGAACGACGCTTACTAGCAGTCGTTAAGCTGACGAACCAAAAATTGCTCGTCAGAGAATATTTCGTGGCGTCGATGTCAGTGGATTTAACCGGAGAGCGTGCACGCTTTGCGAATAAGTTTTTACATAATTAAAGTTGCAGCGCGAGAGGGAGAGGTCTCGGAATTCCTTCGCGAACGTTTATTAAGAATGAAGTGATTCCGTCACTGTTGCAGCGTCTATCTATATTCGCCCCGCTAATTTATACAAACACCTTCTGCACGCAATTTCCGTTGCATTTCCAACCGTCCGCGGGGCGGAACTTTATCGCGGCGGAAATATTTTTAGCAAGTCTTCAAGTGGCTCCGTTGAGAGTTACCGAGCCAGAGCTTTTAAAAGCTCGGCTTCGTGCGAAATCGCGACGCTCTTAATTCATGCCGATTATTCATCCAGTTTCTGCGCGCCACCCATATTATCAACACGCTTATCGTATACATTGCTACCGCATACGAATAAATTAACGGAAATGCGCGCAATTCGCGGTGCAATTATTAGCATACTGCCGTGAGTTGATTGACCGTAAAATTAATTGGCGCTTAAAAATTGCGAAATAATATCTTCACGGGCGAACTCGTGTTAATGATACCTGATCGTTCAAGAGAACCCGTTGTGCGGTCTTAATTTAAGCGAGTTATTCGCGCGGACTCTGCGCGCTCTATTCTCCCTGCGGGTGACAGAAAAATTAAGTAGGGTGTTAAAGATAAAAAAAAGGGTTAATGTATGGCCATGCAGGGGCCAGGCGGAGTCGAGTGAATACAAAGGAGAACGGCGTTACTAGGTTGCGGGTCGACATTATACAGGGTGGTCTGTAGTTCCTGGCACGACAAACACAAAGAAGAGTTTCTGTGAGAAATTAAATTAGAAAGGAAGAATAACGTTTTCTTGGACAAAGTTTAATCTGCTCGAAATGGACGACATTTAAAGTCAATCAATTTTTCATGTTCCATACGATGGTCTTAGAAAGACCGGGAAGTTTTGTGGTCGAATTTATTGCTTCGAGAGAAGCATATAATGGGTAAAATCAGTTGATTCTTGATGGTACTTTATCGGAGAATGAAACATCGTATAAAAAAGTTTAAAATACTCCGCGTATTTATTATTCTACGGTTCACTAAATTTCCGTATGTATCCTGAAAAGATCACATTATTTTTACTGCCAATTTAAAAAAAAAAAAACCGGGCGTTGTCACAAGACACATCCATTGAATATTTTCGATTGCTTTTTTTAATGAAGAATCGCATTCTCGTAGCTGTACCACTAATGATGGGAACTTTGTACAGTATATCATTCTCCGCTCTGATACCTGTGCATCTATATTACGTTTATCGTTAAAAAAATCTCGAGCTAGCATTTCTCCGCATTGCTGTTGCGGCAGTAATTTAACTGGAGCGCAATTTTTATCGCAACCGCGACAGTTTAGGACAAGATTAACAAATGTTTGTACGAGGTGCTCACAAACCATTGCACAATATCGTACTTGCTCAGAATCGGTTGATGAAGAAATAAGTGTCATATTGTGATATTCAGTGACAGAACTATGTGAGACATTTTACTCTCACAACAACACCTTGGAATAGTGCACAATGCCCTGCTTCTGTTGTTCTTCGAGCAAGATGCTGGTCTTACAAATTGTACGATGTTAACAAGCAGAACACCTTGCTTCCGGAACAAACTTTGGGAATTTTCAATAATTGGTTGAATATCGTAAAGGAATTCCACAGACAGTGTTGACCGTTGCCGTTCCGACTACATAAATCACCAAAGACTCGTAACTCCTCACAAAGCTAAACAATTTCCATTAGGAAGAAGCAGCGAAATCGGAGAACACAATTTTGGAAAATTGTCTGAGCTACACGCCTTCTCCACAATCTACTTTACTATTTCCTTCCATTCTGTCAATAAGCTCCCGTCGCTATCCTCACGATCCAATGCATCGACGGAATCCGTCGTCATTCCGTTTCTCGTTTCTTCCGCGCTACTTCGAACGCGAGAACGGCAATGTTTTGCAGAGCTAACGGACTGTCCCCGTGTCGCGTGGAAAAAGGCTGCTAACGTGTATTGTTGTTTGAATAAAACGCCCGATACAGAAATATAAATTTTAAAGGTATATTCAAATGTCTGGAATACGCAGTCACCCTTCAGTGACGTAACGAGAGTCGGAATAAAATCGGCGCGGACTCTCACGCTTGCATGCACTCGTTTATGTCACGCATTTTCCATGAATATTTAGTTAATTTATCGTTGTCGCGAAATTTGACATTGTTTTTATTTACACGAATCAGCAGGGAGGTAAAACGTGGAAGAGGAATCGTTCTGGTATGAAAGTTTCCAATAGGGAGAGGGAGAGAAAGAGAGAATAAGAAGACCGGCTCCGGCGTTTATTCTCCGTCTGTTTAAGTTGTGCGCAAACTCGTTCTATCTGTCGCGTTCCATTTACCGAAATTTGGTTAACGTTCTTTCAATAGTAGAACTTGGCGGACGCCGTGTTCGAGACAGCGGCGCACTGATGATTCGAACATTCGTGCGGAAGAAGATGCACCGCGGCTCGTTCGATTTCAGCGGAGCAATTATAATTTGGGAGACGGAACGGGCGCGTACTAGTACACGAAAGGCTTCGCAACAGCGGTAGGCCGCGCAACGACGCGGAACAATGAATCCGCCTTCCGGTTTACAGGCTCTATCGCTTTAGCATAGATACATCGCGCGCCATCATTTGCATAAAGCAATATTATTTTATCCCGCAAAATGCTTTCCGCTTCATTCGCGCGCAAACTCAGCGGCGAATGATTATGGTCAAGCGACTGATAATGCCGTTACGCACGTCACTGCGGGCGCGGCGAAGGTATACATTGCACTTCATTAAAAACAGTAATTAACGCAAGCCAAGCGCGCGAGCAAAGATTATCAATTATTCGGAGAGGTTAATAAGCGGCCCATCGCAGACACGTCGCGCCCCCTTATTCACGGCGCATTCAACTTGAAAGACGACGCGAGAGGCCTGCGAAGGTATTTGACATATTTGCCTCGCGCGATCCGGGAAGTTAAATAATATCCGCGCACTCCCAATTAACGTTGCCGAGCGAATCAACGACATTCGATCGGCAGTGCGACATTTCCGGTGCGCGCAAATCGGAATTCCGTTCCATCGGGTCGGAGCGTACGTCGAAGTTAATAATTTCGTTAGTGCGGCACGAGTCCGCGGGAAGAGACGGTAATCCGTTATACGCAGACGAAGAGCGACGAAGCGATCGCTTGACATTCGAGCCGGGCGTTGAAATCCTCGCTACTATCGCCGACGCGCATGAATCGTCGGGCGGCCATTGAAAATAAATTCCAATCAAGGAGGTAATGCAAGAATGCGGGCGCACTCGCCGGCGTGGCCGATCGAGGCCGCCCTGTCGGCCATTGTTGCTCTCTTTTCGCGCGAGCTTGCCTGGCCGGAAAAACGCTTAATGGACGTCGCTCCCCTGGCAGCTGCACGGCCGCTTCTAATTAATGAATACCCGATGGGATCGGCGTAATTAACGGCACTAGTGTCGGCAGCCTGCCTACGCCGAAACTACCGCAACCACGCTAACCCTCCACGCCCACCCCCGCACGCCATGCGATCTCTTGACACCTTTATTTCTCACGTCGTTACGTAAGGAGCAATTAGCACGGGAAAAATATCATTTCTATTAAACCGGCATTCCGCCAGGAGCGTCGAGGTAGATCGCGCCGCGAGCGGAACGTCTCCACTTTTATTAAAGCTTCCAATTTTTCATCTTCGCTTAAATATTTATTTCGAAATTTGCTACAGCAGTATTTGTAGCGTCCGGTGTAACCGCGCATCGTGCGGCCTGCGGTGGTTTCCTTTTCCTTGCTCCAACGACACGGGAATGGGGATATAACGACACGGACCATTACTCGCCTGCCATGTTTTCGCGCAAACATGCGAGCTAAACGCCGGCGTACCTGTTGTTCTCGAGAATTATACCGTTCGCGCTAAACCCTTCTGATCTCGCCTCTTTATCTCGCCTTTTTTCCTACCGCGTAACGCGCGATTTGCATAGAGATTAGACGTGTGTGTGTGTGTGTGTGTGTGTGCGCGCGTGATGGGAAATAGGAGTGCGGTGCAGGTATGAAGCGGGACGCAGGTGACGAGTTTGGCCGGGTTTCAAGTAAGCCGCAGTCGCCTCTTGGTCTCTGCGTACGTACATACCTACGTACTCAGCTAGTCATTGGTTTGCAGAAACCGGCGGCAACTAACCCATCAAGTGTCATCGGTCGACGCCGACTGTGCACGCTCGAGGAGCTGCGGACGAATCTTGCCAGTTCGATTCCGCTTCTAGTTCCGTGGACTCGACGCTGTCCTCTCCACGACTCGACGACAGACCCTTCAGACACTGGCCCGCTGCCAGCGAATTATCCAGTAGCCCCACGACGTCCTCACCGTTCGCCTGACATGCCGTATCGTACGTCGTGCCACCGCGACGACTATTCAACCCTTTTTCTTCCATTCCGCGTCCTCCCGTTCTTCCCGCTCACTCCTGTTACACTCGACCCTCATTATCGAACCTGAACAGCCTCGTAGACACAACGAAGTAGTCACTCATAACGCAACGCCCACACGGACGAGGTCGTTAACCCCCTCGACGCCTCTTCCAGCTCTTTCCTCCCCACCTTCCTCCTCCTTTCCCGTCAATCCTGTTTTTTGCCCGAACAAAGCGCGCAGACGGCGAACTTTTTCATCCAAGGAAATGAATCTCGCAGTCCTCGAATCAGCGTCAATTGTACCGTGGCTCAACGCTAACGAAAGAGAGAGAGAGAGAGAGACGTCTCTCATCTGGAAGCAATCCTATTACCGGACAACAGCCACTTCAACTACTGATAGCCTGTCGACGAATGATCCCGGTACAATTTTTTCCTCGCGCATCCCGTCTCTCCTGTTAGCGTACAAGAACGACGGCGGCACGAGTATTTGACCGTACACTATTTACTACCCTCCTACCGAGCGTACGTAGCATATTTCCGCGACGTGCCTCTCGCCCCGTGTCAACCGTGAAAGCCTCGCCGAGACAATAGGTTCGCTTGTAAACGACGACTGCGCGACGCGGTCGTTAACCTTTTCAGGAACCAAGTATTTTCCCCGCTGACGTTAGAACGAACTCCCACCTCCGACGTCGCGTAGGTTAAACGTTAAGCAGCACTGTCCGAACAGTCGATTTGCACTGCCTCGACAGAATTATTCCCGCACCCCGTAAGTCGGATCATCTTTCTTTCCCAGAGACGAAACTGTACTGTACGACTACCGTTCGCGTACACCTTCTGTTTGAGTATAAAGTTACAGCTTCCGCGCAACTTCGCAGTCGACGGCTAAAGCGACGATGCTAAAGCCCTTCGTTCAATTCACGTCTCGCCATTACGCTTCGCGTCTTTTACGGATCCTTTAATCTCACGCTCGCGTGAATTGAAGCTTCGCCATCCCGCGACATTCCCTCCGCGCGTCGAGCATGTTTTTCCGCACCGCGCCCTTGACGAACCGTCACAGTGCAGTTTCGCGGGGCGGTAC